>OZ007590.1:47926501-48620249 GCA_963931845.1 Maratus michaelseni | reverse complement strand
ATTCGGATTACTTAGATGTTATCTTTTAGCTTATTAAACGGTATGATTTGTAAAATTATTTTGGAAGCGTTGGAAAGTGTTACATAATCTATGCTTGATGCATGAGTTTTCGTTCTTGTTTTTTTTATTAATTATGTCGATATTTAACATTTTGTTGTTAATCTAGAATAGAATGCCATTTCTATGATTATACTATAAATTCTAGATGTAATCAGGTATGCCAGAAGGTTTTTTTTTTAGGTGATTAGCATAATACACACACATGCAAGTTTACATTTATGTGTTTACAGTATTTTACAAAGTACAAACATAAAAAAAAAAAAAAGTTGCCATATTTTTACTATTAATTAATGTAATTAATTATTTATTTGAAGTATTTATTATATTTATAATTATTAATTATAATTTTATTAATTAAAGCATCAAAATGTAGATTATGCTTTTAATATCATCTAATTAGAGGCTTAATTGTTTTTCAAACCTACAATTCTTGCTAGCCATTTATTTCTTAACACAAGAAAAAAATCATAACAATACGATTTAAATTTAAAATCGGATTTTTTTTTATATTTTTAAATCATGATTTTACCTCACTCAAGAGAGAAAAAATAAAATAATGCTGTCTATAAATATGCAGATGCTTACTATATTACAAATACTTCATTTAAAAGAGCATATATACTTAAAATTAAACACTTTTTTACCAATTTATTTACACATACAGAATTTTGAAAAGTTTTTCCGCCAAGTTTCAATTCGTTTTTTGTTGTTTTCCAAAAACAGAAAATTTTAAAACTCGAAAAATATCAACTAACGCACACTTCTAAGCATTTTTTTTTTTAATTTGAGGATCAATAAAAAGATAAATTGACTAATTTTTTTGAGCAAAACTACATTTGAAAATTTCTTTGCATATGGTAAAATTCAGGGATTTAAATTTTAGAGATATATCATAAATTATGTACGACTTTTTATTTACGAAATCACTCACTCTAGTCTGATCACGGTTCCGATTCAAAATACCTCGAATGTTGTTCAACATTTTGATATATTTGACAAATTAAAGTTCCAGTCTAGCCAACACCTCCATTACAGCATGAAGCACAACAACAAAGTCAATTCAGTTCAGTTTATTTTTAAGTGAATTGTAGTAGAAGTTCTTTTTTAGTTTGCAGTGTTGCTATTCAGCTCAATCATAGAGAATGTGCATATGACGTCACGAAGCCGTAAAGATCTTACAACTAAACGATGGTAGGCAAAACATACGCATGCCTACTGTTTGTTAGCTGTGCTATGTGCTTATTATTCATATTTTTTTTATTAATTATCATTCATATAATTTTGCTTTTCCTAATTGCAGCGGATAGTCTAAGGTAGGTCCTGATGCACCTGAGGCTCGGATTTTTAATTTTTTGAGACCCCGGCCCCCTAGGGCCCCTTTAAGACTTTTGCGATAAATTGTTAATAATTTGTCCAATTTTTATCCGATCCTCTTCGTTTTTGCGGCCTTTTCTCCATTTAGCTTTCACCCCCATTTCTACGTTCTAGTTATGACCCTGGCCCTTTAGAGCCTGGTACGGGGCCCGATGACGTTTTTGTTTCCTAAACTGTTAATAACTTGCCCCTTTTTAATCCGATTTTCTTAATTCTTGGGGACTTTCTCCATTTAGTTATTCCCCCATTGCTACTTTCTAATTAGGATCCTTCATCTTAGGGCCCTGCTCAAAGCTATCAACTAGCCCCTTTTTGGGCCCTCTACTATAGTTCCCGTAAAAATCGTCCGATTCACTAACTTTTTTTTTCTAACAACTTAGAACTTCCAGCTACTACATGAACCACAAAATAAAATTTCGGAGAAGATCCGGGCCCTCTGGGCCCCTTGAAGTTTTTGTTCCCTAAATTGTTAATACCTTGTTCCCTGTTAATCCGATCTTCGTTTTTTGGGGCCCTTTTCTCCATTTAGTTATTCCCACATTTTTACATTCCAGTTAGGATCGTTCATCTTAGGGCCCTGCTCAAAACTATCAGCGGCCCCTTTTGGCCCCCCTACTATAGCTCCCTTAAAAATAGTCCAATTCGCTAGTTTTTTTTCTAACAACTTCTTAGGACTTCCAGCTACTACATGAATGACCGAAAAATTTCTCGGACAAGATCCGGGCCCCCTGAGCTCTTTGAAGTTTTTGTTCCCTAAATTGTTAATACCTTGTCCCCTTTCAATCCGATCTTCGTTTTTGGGACCTTTTCTTCATTTAGTTATTCCCCCATTTCTTCATTCCAGTTAGGACCGTTCATCTTGTGGCCCTGCTCAAAACTATCAGCTGGCCCCTTTTTGGGCCCCTTACTATAGTTCCCCTAAAAATCGTCCGATTCACTAACTTTTTTTTTTTAACAACTTAGAACTACCAACTACTACATAAGCGACAAAAAAAAAAAAAAAAAAAAAAAATCAGAGAAGATTCGGAAACCCTTGAAGTTTTTGTTCCCTAAATTGTTAATACTTTGTCCCCTTTTAATCCGATCTTCGTTTTTGGGGCCTTTTCTCCATTTAGTTATTCCCCCATTTCTATATTCCAGTTAAGACCGTTCATCTTAGGGCCCTGCTCAAAACTATCAGCGGCCCCTTTTGGGCCCCCTACTATAGCTCCCTTAAAAATCGTCCGATTCGCTAGCTTTTTTTTCTAATAACTTCTTAGGATTTCCAGCTACTACATGAATGACCAAAAAAATTTTCGGACAAGATCCGGGCCCCTGGGTCCCTTTACGTTTTTTTGCCCTAAATTTTTAATAAATTGCCTCCTTTAAATCCGATCTTTATCGTTTAGGGGGCCTTTTCTCTATTAAATTATTTCCCCATTTTTACATTCCCGTTAGGATCTTGGCCCCCTGGGGCCCTGTCCGGGGCAATGAACTTTTTGTGTACCATGCATTTCCCTCTTCCCTACTAATTGTGTCACCATCTCAATGCAGAACTTCAAAGTTGAGCCTTGGACTTCTCTCTCCGGGCCACCAACCTCATATTTTTATTGGTCCCTAGGGCCCCCTTTTAAGCATTTCTTTAAAATTTTATTGTAATGATTAATTTATACCCTTTGCTTAATTTCGACTAATTAAAGATCTAAAGCGTTAAGTACTAGGACCTTTTAAGGTGTTTTCCTCTTAGGGTTCGGGTAAAAACTATCAGTTGGCCCCTTTTGGCCCCCCTATTATAGCTCCCATAAAAATGGTCCGATTCACTAGCTTTTTTTTTCTAACAACTTCTTAGAACTTCCAGCTACTATCAGCACGACAAAAAATTTCTCGGACTTCAGCTGCCACCAATTTTGAGTATTAATCTCCTTCTTGGGGCCCTTGGTGCAGCTTCTTTAAAAATTATCCGATTCTCTTGCAATATTCATTAACACAGTTCTAGGGTACTCCAGCTACTTTATAAACTACAAACATTTCCTTAGATTCCAACTACCACCTTTTTTAGGTAGATTTCGTAAGAAATAATACCTATTACATTCTTCCCTATGTTGGAATTTCTGGAAAATTTTTCTAGATCTACGTCGATCATGACTCTCAGAACCCAAAATTACCCCCAGTTCAAAACTTTATATATATGCATATATATATATCACTTTTTTATGGACACGATAACTTCAATAATTCTGCACAAATCTTTTCCAAACTGATACATAAAACCAAGGGGCATAAAATCTCGGTCAAGTTCGTTAATGGGCAAAATCGAACCAAGGAGGGGGGGGGGATGGGACACTATCTGATATGCCCGGCGTTGTCCGGGCCCGTGATAATAACCTTAAAAATACCTAAAATCAATGTTGAATGATTGTATATTTTTAAATGAAAATCTATCCAAACGAACTGAAGGACAGTCGTTATAGTTATTGTCGATTTAATTTCTGACGTTTTGAGTTTTGATATATTAAACTTTCAATTCTGACCAAAAGTTCCTGAGGAAACCTAAATAATATAAAGCGCTCTCCCACATTTCTTTTAAACTCAAAATAATATACAGTTTTGGCCAATTTATTAATAACATTCGAAATTTTTTTTTCCAAAACCTTGTTTCTAAGAGTATTACATTAAAATTAGATATAAATCACGCACTTGTGGCATCATAATTCACTTTTGTATTTTAACAGAATAATAAGGCTACTATAATTTGTGACTCGTGCAGCCAGTATACGTCAGGACACATGGCCGTTATCATTATCTTTTTACGCGTGAAGATTTCGCTATGGTACTCCATTGTGAAATGCGGCAATTTTAGGTAGATTTCGTAAGAAATACTACCTGTGTTACATTCTCACCTAAGTTAGAAATTTTGAAAATTTTTTGCAGATCTACGCCGACTTCCAGAACCCAAAACCACCCCCAGTTCAAAACTTTTATCTATCTATCTATGTCACTTTTTTATGGACACGATAACTGGAAAAATTCTGCATAAATCTCTTCCAAACTGATACATAAAATCAAGGGGCATAAAATCTCGGTCAAGTTCGTTAATGGGCAAAATCGAACAAAGGGAGTGGGAAATGGGGGTCTTTTTGTTAAATAGAAAAATCCCTGACGGCTCGGCCTACAGGCACAGGTAGATTTCGAAGACGCAGAACGTGGGGTGCCTGTTTGTCGGGAATTGTTGAAGAAATGACCTTTTTGCGATGATGCTGCAGTTGGAACCGCCTACTTCGAAACGAAACTTGTTTGCAGGCGGAGCCAGCAAGGATTTTTTTTTTTTTTTTTTTTTTTTTTGCTATAAGAGTTGGTCCTATAAAAAACATGTCAATATAAAAGTTTTAGATAATATTAAGAGGATTTATAATATATTTAAGCGGATTTGAAATATTGGGAATTGACGAAGTTAATTATTTTTTTTTCTTCTAAAACCCCCCTTTCCTCCCCCCCCCTTAAGGCAATTTTTAATTATATCAAAAATCTGTCATACATAAGTTTTCGGCCCTTTTCCTAGAAGTAATAATAACTTTAAACGGATTCGATACTTATAATAATAAAGAAATTATGAGGATTTTTCTGTTTTCACAAAAAGCCCCCCATTCCCCCCCCCCCCTGGTTCGATTTTGCCCATTAACGAACTTGACCGAGATTTTATGACCCTTGATTTTATGTATCAGTTTCGAAAAGATGCGGGAGTTGGAACCGCCTCGAACAATAACTTGTTTGCAGGCGGAGCCGGCAGGGATTTGTTTTGTTTTTAATTTTTTTTTGCTATAACGGTTGGTCCTATAAAAAACTTGTCAATATAAAAGTTTTAGATAATACTAAGAGGATTAATAATAAATTTACGCGGATTTGATATCTTGTGAATTGACGAAGCTATGATTTTTTTTCTCCTAAACCCCCCCCCTTTCCCCCACCCCCTTGGGGCCATTTTTAATTATATCAAAAATCTGTCATACATACATTTTCGGCCCTTTTCCTAGAAGTAATAATAACTTTAAACGGATTCGATACGTATAATAATAAAGAAATTATGAGGATTTTTCTGTTTTCACAAAAAGCCCCCCCATTTCCCCCCCCCCTTGGTTCGATTTTGCCCATTAACAAACTTGACCGAGATTTTATGACCCTTGATTTTATGTATCAGTTTCGAAAAGATGCGGGAGTTGGAACCGCCTACTTCGAAAAATAACTTGTTTGCAGGCGGAGCCGGCAGAGATTTGTTTTGTTTTTAATTTTTTTTTTGCTATAACGGTTGGTCCTATAAAAAACTTGTCAATATAAAAGTTTTAGATAATACTAAGAGGATTAATAATAAATTTACGCGAATTTGATATCTTGTGAATTGACGAAGCTATGATTTTTTTTCTCCTAACCCCCCCCCCCCCTCCCCCCCCCCTTGGGGCCATTTTTAATTATATCAAAAATCTGTCATACATACATTTTCGGCCCTTTTCCTAGAAGTAATAATAACTTTAAACGGATTCGATACGTATAATAATAAAGAAATTATGAGGATTTTTCTGTTTTCACAAAAAGCCCCCCCATTTCCCCCCCCCCTTGTTTCGATTTTGCCCATTAACGAACTTGACCGAGATTTTATGACCCTTGATTTTATGTATCAGTTTGGAAGAGATTTATGCAGAATTTTTCCAGTTATCGTGGTCAGAAAAAAGTGACATAGATAGATAGATAGATAGATAGATAGATATATAAACTTTTGAACTGGGGGTGGTTTTGGGTTCTGGGAGTCATGATCGGCGTAGATCTGCAAAAATTTTTCAAAATTTCCAACTTAGGTGAGAATGTAATAGGTAGTATTTCTTACGAAATCTACCTAAAAAAGCCCATAACTTCTTAATTATGATACATATCGAATCCGTTTAAAGTTATTATTACTTCTAGGAAAAGGGCCGAAAATTTATGTATGACAGATTTTTGATATAATTAAAAATGGCCTCAAGAGGAGGGGGGGATAGGAGTTTAAGAAGAAAGAAATTCATAACTTTGTCAATTCAGAAGATATCAAATCCGCTTAAATGTATTACAAATCCTCTTAATATTATAAAAAACTTTTATATTGACAAGTTTTTTTTTTTATAGAACCAACCCTTACAGAAAAGAAAAAAAATATTTGCCGGCTCCGCCTACAGACACAGGTAGATTTCGAAGTGAGCGGTCCCAACTGCCGCATCATTGCAAAAAGGTCATTTCTTCTGCATTCCCAATAAATAGGCTGGCCACGGTCTGCGTCTTCGAAATTTACCTGTGCCTGTAGGCCGAGTCGTTAGGGATTTTTGTAAAATATTAATCTTCTTTTTCGGCATCAACTTACGTTTACTCACCACAGCCGTAAATTAAAAATCGCGTTACTATTAAAGATAAGGGGTTAAGTTTAGAAAGAGGCGGGGGGATTTCATTCGTACATTAAATATCGCGTTAATGTTAAAGGAAATTCGTTAAATTTACAGGGGGGCATATTCCACCGCCTGGGGTCTCATTCTTTTCTTGGGTTCTAAGGGCTCCATTTCAACAGGGTTTGGGTCATTCGATTCAATATCGAAAACTTGAGGGTTTTTTTTTTTAAATTTATTATCACGGGCGCGGACAGCGCCGGGCGGGTCAGCTAGTTATTAATAAATGTTTAGTTCGATTTTGAGTAACTGGATTTCATCTTTTGTTACAATATGTTACTTTTCACAAAAATATAACAAATTAAAAAAAAAAAAAAATTATTTTTCACAAAATGCCCCCCCCCCCCTCCAAAAAAAAAAAAAAAAAAAAAAATTGCATCAACTGCTGATTAAATGCTTTTTTCATGTTTAGGTTTTTTTAAAAACATGGCATCTATTTTTTTTTTTAGATTAAATTATATAATTCTCTTCTACAAAAAAAAAAAAAAAAAAAATTAGTAAAATGTTTTCTTAAAAAAATATCGCCCTAGTACTTCATTAAATGTTTCATATAAGTCGATATTTTATTTTGTCCTGTGTTTATACATATTATTAGAATAGTAAAATTATTTTTAAAAACCTAAGGCGTGTTTATTTAGTATAAAAATTATTTCAGCTAACAAAACCGAATTCTGACAAAATATAGGCTTCAGTTTCACAGATTACCTTGTCATAATACAACATGTTAAAATGATATACTTACATTTTAATTGTTTTTATACAAAACCATTAATCCATACTCAGAAGTTGGGAAATACATAATTTTAATTACCGCTAGCGAGTGGATTTTTAGACAATCTTTTCAATTTAGCATGATGTAAACATGGTGTTTTATCCTATACTAAACTTTCATATTCTTAATTTTATAGGAGAAAAATTGAAAATTCATTGTAGTAATAGTAATTAACTATTTTTCCAGTTGCATACATTTTATCATAACAATTTTCAATTGGCTGGCTGGTAAAATTTTCTTGTTAAATAATCTTGATTAGCAACAGAATCTAAGTTCTGTGCATAATCTGTTAAAACAAAATTTGTTTTAAAATAGATATGGTCCATAATTAAATACAAAAATTTCGCTTTCTCATAGGAAATCTTGCATTGAGCGGGGAACATTTTGCCTACCTCAAGAGGATGTGACTAGTGAGGAACCGGTTTGTTGACAAACATGCACATTCAAATAATCTGCAGAGGGCACTATTAAGTATTTCAATATGACGTCAAAACATGGAACCCAGAATCTGCTATTTGCGCAGTCTGCTGGACATATTTTCCTCACTTCATTTGATTGCCAAGTACTTCTGTTTCTAAACACAGCGATTGGTTCAAAACGGAGGGCTTGCCGCTTTGCACCAATCGTCGTGTAAAAATGATCCACTTCATGTGACGTTTTAAACGTCATGCACCGGCCGTGTATAACATAGGTCGCGAGCTCACCAGACAAAAAATGGCAGTCAGATTAAACTTCATAGTTTATTGGGACTTAAAACGGCCTATAGAGGCGCTGATCACAGCCGTCGGTACAGGGAAATTGTCCCTTTAACTAATGCTAAAGTGCCATTGAAACCATTATTTATTGTAAACGCGTTTCAAAGTGTTTGATATTCAAATTTGGATAATTTTTACCTTGCCATATAATCACAGAACACAAATATCACATGAAATCTGAAATTGTTCAAAAATATAATCATTATGAACAAAATAAAAATGCATGTAATTCAATGGGCTTGGAAGGGATTTGCCTGAAGCGAGAAGTTATAACTTTTTTCCACCAGATGGCGTATTCAAGTGTTTGAATTCCCAATATGAATGACAATAATAAGCTTTAAAAAAACTTACGCAAAAATTACAGCTACCACTTTTATTTTATAGAAAAGAATAGGTATTTGTAAATGAGAGAAAAATATGCAATTACGAAGCTTTCGTAATTTCGCGTGTAAGTTTTGTTGTATTCGAACTACTGTTGTCAGTTTTGTTCACAACAGCCAGTAGAGTCTAGAAATGTCTAGAAGATGTCGTTTGCCCGATTCATTGAGGTAGCGGGCGGTAGGATGGATGGAAATGGGGTTGTCACAGGCCGATACTGCTAGACGGCTCAATGTGTCTCGCAGTGTAGTCCAACGACTCTGGGATCAGTATGAATCCGAAGATTCTGTGTCCAGAAGACATGTTCCAGGCCACCCATGTGTTACAACACCTGTAGAAGACCGGTTTCTAGCTCTTTCGGCCCGAAGGAGAAGACGCACTACTGTGCCGCAACTCATTGCAGACCACTTTGCAGCATCAGGAGAAGAATCTCCGCTGCTACGGTGCGAAGACGTTTTCACAATGCAGGTCTCTATGCAAGGTGACCAGTTTTGTGTGTACCCCTCAACAGACGACAGAGAAGGGTCCGCTTATGTTGGGCAAGAGAACATGTTTCCCGGACAAGACAACAGTGGGCTTCTGTACTCTTCACAGACGAGTCCAGATTCACACTGGAGAGCGATTCAGGACGTCTTCTGATCTGGAGAGAACAATGCACTCGATACCATCAATCAAATACTGTCAGGTACAGAACAACACACAGGTACAGAAACGGTGGAATCATGGTTTGTGCAGGGATCTCACTCCGAGGCCACACTGACCTGCATTAGAGCTCCTATAATACAGGCTGACGCATCCTCGCAGATTTGGGTCTCAAATTAACGTTCCGTCGAAAAACCAAGCTAATCAGAACCGGTTCAGCCAATCAGAACCGAGTCTTAGGCAACCCCAACTCCGGTTGCGGTAGATTGATGCTGAACTGAGCACGAATAATCCGAAACAAAATGGATATGCGTCAGCTCCTATTATAGGAGTCTTAACCTGCATGTGTTCCATGGAGGAACTGTGACTGGTGCGAGATATCGGGATGAGATCCTTGATTCATATGTGCGCCCATATGCCGGTGCTATTGGCAATGGTTTCATTCTAATGGATGATAATGCGAGACCACACCGAGCTGTGGTTGTTGAGGATTATCTTGAGGATCACGGTTTGGAGAGAATGGAATAGCCAGCTCACTCTCCAGACTTGAATCCGATAGAACATCTTTGGGACTATCTTGGAAGACAGGTTGTGGCTTTAAGTCCTCCTCCGGGGTCATTAAATGAGCTGGAACAAGGCGTACTCCAAGTCTGGTCAGCGTTACCTATTTCGGTGTCCGACAATTTAATTGAGAGCATGGAAAGTCGATGCCGCCAATGCATTCAAGTCCGGGGTGGACATATTCCGTATTAGTAGGTGGGAAAGGCCGGTTTTGCCCCGGGTGGTGGTGCTGTGGTGCTAAATTGTTGTAAAAGACTACGATGATAAAATTCAAACTTAAAATCGAGGGTGGGGTGAAAGGGTGTGCTATAGGAGAGGGGGTTTTAGGAGGAGGCAGCATGTTATAGTAGGGGGGGGGTATTTTTTTAAGGGGGGGCTTAATTTTAAAAAAATTAAAATTGTCTTATATTACGAGGTATCGGCTATGGTAGAGTACGAGCACTATCCCCCTACCGTCCCCCCTACCCCATCCCCCCAATTTTTTTTTTTTTTTAATTTTAGGAGAGATAAAGTTTAAAGTGGTGTCGCCCTCTATCGGTAAGTATGAAAATTATGGAATTTAAAATGACCGCTTCTGAATTTTAAGTTATAGCATAGTATAAAATAAAATATTCTAAAGTATCTAACCATACTGCTTACAATGGAAATATATAGTTATAGAATAGCACTTAATAAATAATTTTAAAATGTGTTACCATAGTGCTCGCAAAGGAATATGAAATAGAAATTTAAGTTCTAACATAACGCTAAATAAATAATTTTAAAGTGTCTTAGCAAACTGCTTACAATGGAAATTTAAGTTATAGCATAACACTTAATAAAATATTTTAAACTTTCTTACCAAACTGCTTACAATGGAAATATTTAGTTATAGCGTAGGCACTTAATAAAAATTTTAAAGTGACACATGTAAATAATTATACTTATAAACCGACATATAGGCAGGCACACAGACAAGCAGGCAGGCAGGTAGGCAGACAGACAGACACACAGTGAACTATTTGTTACGTACACACACAAGCATGCATATACGAAGTGAACTAATTGTAATAAAATATATGACCTGCATACGTCTTAAAACATTTTTTTTTCTTCACAGAAATTAAGAAAATATTAAATTTCGACTACAACTTTCACTTTGAAATAGCGTACTCCCTTGTTAAAAATTATTAGCTTTAAAAAAACATGTAAATGAAGCGGGGTTCGAACCTCGAACTTGACAAAATGATCTCATGATGATTTGCAGTAGGTTTAAACGAACACACCATGAGACCATGTTTATTAGACGCGATTTAAGATATATAAGAAAAGGTGTCACGTGACTGAACATATTGGATTATTACTATACAGTACTAATGATATTATAAATTTTGTAAAATAATTTAAGCTTTACGATAAACTTTAATGTTTAAACTTACAAACACATTGGAATGTATTTATAACATATAAAATAACCTTATAAAAGGTTGGTTGGTTTGTTGGTTTTATAAACTTGCAAAGCAAAGCGTATCTTACCAATTTGCATACAAGAGATTTTGTAACATAAATTATATAATACAGCAAATTTTAACTTACCAAGTGAGGTTTAAGGATACTGTAATAGAATTTTTAATTGTTTACTTTAAAAAAGAAAGTTTAACTTACCATTATGTTTATGCTCGGATTCGAACTGTCAACCTTTTGGCTAGCTTTCCAATGCGCTCCCAATTACGCTACGATGGCTCCGTACAATTAATATAAATAATGAAACCTAACACAATGTTACTTTTTTCCCCTAAGATTTTCAAGTTAATAAAACAGGATATGACGACATTTATAGAATAACATCCTGTTTTACAACGATAAGAATAGCAATATAAGAAGCTTGTACACCATAATGAATTTACTGTTTAAAGTTTTGACTTAAACGATTATTCTTCTAATTACTTAAAACCTTGCTGTATATTTGCTTGATCACCTATCTGTTTACCCTGCTTTTTGGATACTTCTAAACCTGAAAATGACTACTTCGCTTAACACATCTTACTATGAAATTTCAGAAATCAGCGAATTTAGTAGAATATTTCAGTATTTTGACGTTTTTACCCCATACCATTGGGACTTAGGGGAGGATACGATTGTCGAAGTGCAAATGAATAAGGACTGTGAGTTAAACGTTCACATTCAAAAATTTAAAGAATTTGAGAATAGTGGTAAAATGTACCCTACAAATGAAGGAATTACAATATCGTGCGCAACCTTTGATAAATTTGAAACGAGAATGACAAAATTTAATTTTGACTCTGCAGAAAAAGAAACATTCGTATCTAACAACGACTTACTAACGATTTATGTGGATAAGGAATCATGCATACTGCAAAAACTATTGAAACCTGATTGTTTACTACTTACAAAAGAACAATTTCTCAAACTAGAGAAAAACTGTATTGAAATTAGCGAATGTCTTATTCAAACTTTTTTAACAAAACTTTTACCTGTTTATGTTTTAAAAAAACGTAAAAATATGTAAATGTTCTCACTTTACAGAGGAAGAGGCGATGGAATATTTTTTAGAATGCTTCGATCATGAATTAGAGAGATCAGTATATCGCACGTTTGACTGTTATTTATGTTCAATCGGCCAACCAGTAGAAATGGATCATGAATGTATGAGATATAATTTAAGAAAACAGTTTAACTGGTGCGCAGACAGTGCTTTGTTAAATTTCAACATTAAGGAATTTGTGAAAAACCTGCTAGAGAAATGTACATGTAATTATACTTATTTATTTTTTGAATCTATGAATGTAGACTTTTATAATAAGCATTTGAACAATGTATTTATAAATTAACGTATTTATTTAATAAATATTTGTTTAGTTTTTTATCATGTGTCTGTTTTTATTTATGTATATGGAATAAATAAGTATAGTTTTCGAAAAGTTTTACAATTTTTCTTTAAAAAATGTAGAAACTTGTTTTATTTTTCTACAAAAATTAAGGATTTTATACTATTTCATTAAACATGTGTACTATTATTATAATATAACTTACATATTGTATACAAAATACTACCCTTTACTTGATAAATTAGTTAAGATTTTAAACCAAAACTGAGCGAATATTATAACGATTATCAAGTTTGAAAATAGATCTGTTGTCTACCAGACCAAAAACAGGAAACTACTTATTTGCGGATAACATCCCTATGTTTTCTTACTGATAACGTTACTTCTTTTATCTAGTTTAAGGTATAAAAATTATTTCATTTACTTAATTAGCAATACCATATAATGAACGAGTATTTTCACACATTTAAATTTGCATTTTAAGCCACGATGAATACATAATAAAAGATTACTTGTATACTTTTACATAAAAATTGAAAATACATTTATACTTAACGAAATCACCCACTGTATAATAAAAGATACTTTGCTAAATTACTTATGTTTAACATACAGACTAATTTCTGTATAAGATATATAACACGTGACTCTATTTTTAATTATTTTAAGCATGCGCGCCCTCTACAATTAAATAAATATTCATGAAAAGTTTTATTTGAAATAATATTCATACTGTTTCTGTGCCGTTAAGACGTTCTAATTTTTTCTCCGTTTAAGTGATCTGCGATTTTAATTGATTTAAATTAAATAAGTACAATGCAAGACATGGTGTTAGACGAACCAACCAAGATAAGAAAAGCCTTGACATCGGAGTTTAAGGAGCAAATAGACTGTACTTTTTAATGAAATCTGTTTTGAATAAGGAACCGATGGCCTCTTCATCAGATCAAGTCGATCAAAAGTTACCTTTTACATGTGATACATGTAAAAAAGTATTTACTAAAAAATATATGTTATTAAGACATATGAACTTACATTTAGAAAAAAACCCCTCTAAGTGTGATAATCTGTTTACTACAAAGAGCGCTTTACAGGGTGATATGCTAATTAATCCCGAGACATCTGCCACATATAAATGTGAGAAATGCAGTAAGACTTTCTCACGAAAAAATGTGTTAGTTAGACACATGAAATTTCACTTAGAAAAGAAACCTTTTAATTGTAAAGTATGTTCGAAATCATTTGTGCAGAAAAGCGACTTACAAAAGCATAACTTAGTACATTCTAAACAAGGCGTTATGCATAAATGTAATGATTGTGATAAAAAGTTTTTACGGGAAAAAAATTTAATAAATCATACTATGATTCATAACACCCCTCAGCAAAAGCAAAGGAATATTGAACCGTTTACCAGACACTATAAATGTGTCGATTGTTCTGAAATATTTAATCACAGATTTGACTTAGTGAAGAGTAGTAGAAGAATGTTCGTTTCAGTCCAGCAGGCTAAATGCTAATGGAGCCGGAGCCGGAAGTAGCAGGTGTGGACACCGGAAGTTCTGTGAACGGTGAAGGTCACCGGAAGTCGCAGGTGTGGATAAAAAACAGGTTGAGACAGGAAGTGAACCGGAAGGAATTTGGAGATAAGGACAGGATGAGATGTATTTTTTCTAAAAAAGGGTTTTAATCAGATTCTTTCTTGTCAGGGAATTTTTTTTAAATTGGGGGCCCACCATAACCACCTGCTATGAAAACAATTCATAACGCCACATTTTTTTTTTTTTTACCTATTCTTTTACACCAGTCATCTGCGTGAGACCTGCAACGAAATAAAAGGGTTTAATTATTATTATGCTTCAGCAAAGTCGAGTGGAGTTGAGTTGTAGGAATCCTGCTATCAGAATGAATTTAGTTTGAAAGTAATATTAGCAAAACGTTCGATTTTTTTTTTTTTTTTTTTTTTTTTTTTTTTTTTTCTCACCTGAAATAAAAATTTTATTTGCTAACTAACACCTAATATAAAAATGGAAATCTTTCTGACTTTGTTTTACTTTATAAAAGTTTAACGTGAAATTTATTTTTAGACTGGAAACGCGACAGGAAATAAGATCGGAAACGGGATTAGACATGCTTTTTCCAAAAAGGGTTTTCAGGAAGCAGTAAACATGTTTTAGGAACATGTTTGGGAGCTTGTTGGAACAGGACAGGTGGTTTGTGAGACCGGAAGTAATTAAGATGAGAGAGATAAAGAAGGTGCATGATTAGACATATAGATTTTGTTCTTTGTAGAGGGTGAAATTTTGTTTTATTTTTTATTTAAAGTGTTTTCATTTTTTTTTTAATTTATTTAAAGCGTTTCAAATTATTTTTTATATTATTTTTTTTTTGTAGTGTTTTACGTATTATTTTAATTTTTAGTGACATTAGAACCTGCAATTTCTGTATCACACATGTCTTATCTTAGCTTACCAAGGATGTGTGTGTGTTGTTATCTCTTTAAATGCGAGAGATGGTTACTTCAGACCTGCGTTGAGATATCTTTATCATAGTTTTAATGAACTGCAGGAAATTGTCTTTAGCTATTGAGTAATTCGCGAGTTTTGGTTTAATATGAATGCTATTACATCTGTTTGTTTAATTTACAAGCACATTTCTCTTACAACATTCTGTCAACAGATCATTTCCATATTCGAAATAATAATTTAGAAGGAAAATTTTTATATGAAAATACTATGAAATGTCATTTATAGAGATTGACAAAAATAGCATGCTTGTTTCTTTCTCGTATTAACCTTATAATCATTTATTTTAGAAATATAGATTTATAGTTTTGTTACGAAAAATAACGTGTTTACATATTTTAAAAACGAAAGCAAAGTGATTTTTACAAATGTAACTATAAGCTATACACCCACGCATTTGTGTTAGTGAATTAAATTACAATGCTTAAAATTGTATTCACCGTACTATTTTCCTGCAAAAGCCGTTTCGCAAACTTGTGTACTGAAATTAATGTGGCATTTTTAGGGAAAAAGTTAATTCAAGTCTTTGAGACTAATCTTTCAAAGGAAAAAAAGATTTGTCATACTTTCCCTTACATTATATCTTCCGTTTTTTAAGTTTACAAATTTGTGGAGTAACTTAAATAATCGTTTTTATGCTAATTAAACAATATATTTTTTTAATTATATGTTTTTTTTTAAAATTAACTTGTAATAGCTTTTTTTTTTTTTTTTTTTTCTCTTTCTTAAAAGGGTACTGTAGAATAACTTATGTCACAAATACTACATCCTTCTTTAGTTAAATATGTTTCACTTAAGACATGACAAAGTGTCTTAGAAACATTTCATTTTGGAGTTAAGTGATTAAACAAGAAAAATATTATTTATAAAAACACAACACATAAGACTAGCGGCTGAGAGGTTCTACTCTCAAAGTTGATAGATGGAAGGTGTTAGGTTTAAACCTCTCTCAAGGTCGTCGACCTAACCGTTCGGAGTTTTCTTCGAACCTTGTCAATACGAGTTAGGAGCCCTTAGAATGACCCCTAGAGTGACCTATATCCCTAACGCAGATAATCAACCCTATATTTAACCAACCAGTCACAACACATAAGACATTTTAGATCATTACATAAGACATTTTAGATTATTACATTTAGTTAAGAAGTGATTTGACGTGCAAAATATTATTTATAAAAACATACAATAAGAGAATTTTAAAGATTTTTTCCTTTTAAATGAACAATTTTTAGTAACTATTTAACTTATTAAAGAGAGCGGGTATTTTGTTTAGAGTTATACGATTAAAATAAATTTTCAATAGATTTGACTTTATACAACCAACATTTAAAAAAAAGGGAATGGAATCTAGTTTTTATAAATTAACGTATTTCAATTTTACAAATACTTTACACCCCCTCTTTTTCCCCTCTTTGTTAGACTCCATACACATAAGACATAAAAGGCGTTTTAGAATACATCATTTAGAAATTAAGCGACTTGATAAGTAAAATATTATTTATAAAAGTAATAAAGATTTTTACTTACAAATGTATGAACTTCTGATAGGTAAGACTTTCTCAGTCATTGTGCAAGAATTAAGTGCTTATTGAACTTATAACATTATAGGATGAAATAATCGCGTGGCGTATTTTTAAACCAATAAAATGTCAGTATTTTTAAACCAATAAAAAGTTAGTATTTTTACACGAGCGCCCTCTATCATTATATAAATTTCAATGAAACGAGTTGATATTATTATACTGTGCCCTGAAATTGTTGTAATAGGTTGTATTTTTCGTTAAGTTAGTTTTCATTTAAGTTATTATGGAACGAGTTATGAATTCTTATGTTGGTGATGTAACCAACTTGGAGTGTCAACACTCATCACCAAAGTTAAATAATCAAGAGATGGATTCTACACTTTTACCCAAAGAAGCACCCGTTTCGAATTATGAAGTGAAACCCAACTCATCAGGACTAAAGTTACCCTTTGTGTGCACTACTTGCAACAAAGCTTTTTCCCGAAAGTTTGTCTTAATTAGACACATGAAATTTCACCTGGAGAAAAAACCTTTTGTGTGTAACATCTGCGAAAAACAATTTGTTCAAAAGAGTGACTTATTAAATCATGTGAAGATTCATTCAAAGAGCCCAGTGATTTATAATTGTGATCTATGTGCTGAAGTTTTTTCAAAAAAGAGTGACTTACTTCAACATAGCAAAATTCACAAATCTGTCAAACAACATAAGTGTATTGAATGCAATGAACTGTTTTCGAGAAAGTATGACTTATTGAAACATAAGAGGATGCATAAGCCCCGAAAGCAGTATGAATGCATCCAGTGTAGTGAAATATTTCATCGAAAATATGATTTATCACGTCATATAGACACTGCACACAAAGTACTACCCAAAGTTGTCAAATCGTCATCTTTAAAAGATTCGTTATATGAAAAAGTGAAGCATTTTAACAGACAAAATGCTTTAAATGTATTTACTAAAACTGTAATAAATTCTAATGAGGAGAATGATCAAGACTTTCACACATTTTTTAACAGTATTCGGTCGGACGTTTTGAATGAATTAAATTATCAGATAGAAGTAAAAAGGTCAATGAAATGGTATGCAACTGCAAAAGTTGTTGTAAGTCGCCAAACACCGGACGGTGATATAGATACTATCACCCCATATTTTCATTCAAGAACTGTACTGGAATTGACGAATCAAAACATACCTGTACATGTTGAGGATGCCTTTACGAAAATTATTAACTCTTTTGAGAAATTCACTCAACAAGG
Organism: Maratus michaelseni; assembly: GCA_963931845.1. Taxonomy (NCBI): domain Eukaryota; kingdom Metazoa; phylum Arthropoda; class Arachnida; order Araneae; family Salticidae; genus Maratus; species Maratus michaelseni. Next base: position 48,602,136 of record OZ007590.1, on the reverse strand, counting down.
ATCTAATTGGACATTGCAACAAATATTAAATCTAGAACTGTCTACAGCTAAATATAGAATGGTTTAAAATGTGTGGACTGTTTTTGAAACATGTATATTCATGTTTTTGCTATTGTAGTTATTTAAAATGATAAATAAATAGCCTATGACTAAAAAATCTTAAGAGTTTTTTATTATTTTCATGATAACTATTTTATATAAATTACTTATAACAGTTTGACAATGCTACATAAACTACTGTTTAACATTTTGAATGTCTTAGACAAAATGGGAATGAATTTGTTGAAATTATGTAAAACATGATGAAATAAATGCGATGTATTTATTATATGTTACTTAAACTACAAGAGAGATGATTGGAAATGTGTTATTTTAAATCTATGGTACTTTTAATAACTAACAAGGTAAGGCGTGACGTTATGAATCATCGATGGGTTTTCCTTTGAATATGTATTAATCTTACTTATTGATAAGAAAGTTGGAAAAATAGACTTAACACATTGTTAGAGGTTTTGGAGAAATATAGTTGGTTAAAAATTATAGAAAATTTAACATAAAGTAAGAAATTTTAGAAAATAAACATTTCGATAAATGAAAAAAAAAAATTAAATTTTGGTAAACTTTACACTTAGACAATATTTCAAACTAGGAAAAAATAATAACTTTACACTGAGACAATATTTTAATCTACGAAGAATTAGACTTAACGCATTGTTACAGTTTCTTTGAAAAATATCTAGTTGGTTATAAATTTTAGAAAATTCGACCTAACGAAATTAACACACTTAAAAATATCTAGGTTATACATTTTATAAAATAAGCAACAAATAAACATTTCGATACATTGACAAAAGAAAATAATTAAGTTTAAGTAAACTTTACACTTAGACAATATTTCAAACTAAGAAAAATAATAACTTTACACTTATATAATATTTTCAACTAAGGAAAATTAATAACTTTAAAAATCAGACTTAACACATTGTTAAAGTTTTTTTAAAACAACACAACATTTTCAAAGCAGTGGAAATAGTATACCTGAAAAAAATTCAACTTAGTGGAATTTAATAGTGAAATTTTTTAACCTCACTCATTTAAAAAATAAAACTTTGTAATTTTTTTCCATTTTTAAAATAAAACTTATTTAAAAAATAAATAAGCAACTATTAAACATTTTGAATGTCTTAGACAAAGTGTGAATAAATTTGTTGAAATTATATAAAACATGAAAAATTTCATTACTTTTAAAAGAAATTTTATTTTTGGTGAAATAAACTCGAGGTATTTATTATATGTTACTTAAACTACATGAGAATTGATTGAAAATGTGTTACTTTTAATCACTCACAAGATAAGACATGATGTTACAATATACACATAGGAATGACATAGGAATTTCAGATGGGTTTTTCTCCCACACATGACGTCACTGATAACATATTTACTGATCAAGTCATAAAATCATAGTTTAGGGTAGGTTTTTAAGCACGAAGTTTAGTTGAGATTTAAGATATTTGAGAAATATAAACTACAACTTTGGCTACTTTTTGAAATTTCCCCCTACATAAGAAAAAGAACATAGAAAAATAAAATGAAAAGTCGTATTTGAATGGAATCAAATTATTATCCTTTCACTTAACAGCTGAATGCGTCGGTATTTACATCACAAAGGCACTGATAACAACTGATTGAATATATTGTGTTTCTTTTTTAAGGTTAAATTGATTTAATATTCAAGTTATTTCTTAATGATACACTTAAAAACAATAAACTTAATTAGCATTCAAAAAGCAAACGATCACATTATTGTGTAAAACAATCAAATGTTTTAAAAGTCACGAGTTAAAATTTGAAATGACTTAGAGTTTAAGTAGAATTTAGATGTGAACCTTTTAAAATGAAATAATAGTTTTTTGTATCGCCCTCTATCGGTGGGTAATAGAATTAAGAGATAATTAAAAGTTTTAACTTGAATTCGAGCCCACAACAAAAATTATTTTTCGGTTTTATAATTTAGGGTAGGTTTAACTGAGCAAGCCATGATATTTCAGTATTTATAGACGATTTAAGATATTCGATAAAGGAAATCATCTGAATTTTTAATTTAATTGAAGGGTTTACTGCTTAAAGTACTACAAAATGAGTACAACACGATGCATAGTTTTTTAATTAATTATATTTTTCGAAAGGTTAAATTGACTTATTGATAAACTTAGGATTTATGTTTAAAGTGAATAAATTTGACATGTTAGGTTCACTTAATAACAGAGGGTTGAATAAGTTATTTTTAATAAAAATAAAGTTTACTAAAAGTTTTTAAAGTTAAAAAAATATAGTTTTAAAAAATTTAAAGTTTACAAAAAGTTTAAAAATCTTTAAGTAAATCAAAATTAACTTTTTAATTTTAACTATTGAGAGACTATAATCTAACTGTTTATCCTTGTAACCAACTGGTGCATATCAACTATATACTCTGTATCTGCATATGCGCAGAAAAACATAGACATTTAATCTAACTTGAGTTCGACTTTAAATTATTTGCAAACTTTTAAGTTTAATTACTATACACAACTCGATTACCTTTCCCACAAAACACCTTTCAGAAACAAAACAGAAATTAACACTTACCGAAAAACACGTCCACTTTGGGTGTCAGTCTTCACTCAACTAACGTTTCTCCCTTATCTTTGCTAGGGGGCGCTGCAATCGCCGCTAGAGGCGTTAGTAGTCTTCAGGTGTGTGATAAGAATAAACTTTAAATCCAACTTACACTCGCTCAGTCATTCTTGCTTCTCTCTACCTTGCTAACAACCGTTTGCTGCTGGCTCATTGTTTGGTTGTTTAAACTTGTTGAATGACGTCATCATGTGTTTGTCTAAACTTGTCCAGTCTTGTTTTTATGCAGTACGTCTATTTAGATGAGTCATCACTCGCTTATCTTGGTTGACTTGTCCAAACTTGTTTTTGTGTGGCACGTCTATTTGGGTGAGTCATCGTTCGCTTATCTTGCTTTACTTGTTTGAACTTGTCTAGTATCCACCACCTCATGTCTTTTGTCATAGCTTGAACATACTTTACACCAATCACTTAAATATAAAAGTCTTGTCACAACTTACTTAAACTTTGATAAAAATATTAATTATTTATAAATTTCATCAAATTCTTATTTTTCTGATACATTTACTATGTAATTTTCGTTCAAAAATATGGTAAAGCCCGATTTTAAATCGAAGTCTAAGATAAATTCCCCAAATTTGTAACATTTTAACACTAATAATAAATATTGTAAGCACCCAGTACATACAAGTTTTGTAAAAATAATATTACTTATAGCTAACTCGTTATGTCCCATGATACAAAACTTCAATATAACTAAAATCAGTGTTAAACGAAAATCTAATCACGTGTCTTTATATATTATTTTGAAATGCAAAGCATTATATCTAAACGAATGATATAAGGAGTAGTTAGAATAGTTCTTATATTTTTGTTAGTAAAAAATTTATACACATTATCTTACAAGGTTGCAATATTCAACACACGGTTCACCATATTTAAAAACGATTCACCATGATTTAAAAACTTAGTAACATATTTTAAATTTATAAATTTAAATTAAAAATACTTAAGTATTTATAATTTTTTATTTATAAAAATATGTTTTAATTTAAATTTATAAATTTAAAATATGTTACTAAGTTTTTAAATCATGGTGAATCGTTTTTAAATATGGTGAACCGTGTGTTGAATATTGCAACCTTGTAAGATAATGTGTATAAATTTTTTACTAACAAAAATATAAGAACTATTCTAACTACTCCTTATATCATTCGTTTAGATATAATGCTTTGCATTTCAAAATAATATATAAAGACACGTGATTAGATTTTCGTTTAACACTGATTTTAGTTATATTGAAGTTTTGTATCATGGGACATAACGAGTTAGCTATAAGTAATATTATTTTTACAAAACTTGTATGTACTGGGTGCTTACAATATTTATTATTAGTGTTAAAATGTTACAAATTTGGGGAATTTATCTTAGACTTCGATTTAAAATCGGGCTTTACCATATTTTTGAACGAAAATTACATAGTAAATGTATCAGAAAAATAAGAATTTGATGAAATTTATAAATAATTAATATTTTTATCAAAGTTTAAGTAAGTTGTGACAAGACTTTTATATTTAAGTGATTGGTGTAAAGTATGTTCAAGCTATGACAAAAGACATGAGGTGGTGGATACTAGACAAGTTCAAACAAGTAAAGCAAGATAAGCGAACGATGACTCACCCAAATAGACGTGCCACACAAAAACAAGTTTGGACAAGTCAACCAAGATAAGCGAGTGATGACTCATCTAAATAGACGTACTGCATAAAAACAAGACTGGACAAGTTTAGACAAACACATGATGACGTCATTCAACAAGTTTAAACAACCAAACAATGAGCCAGCAGCAAACGGTTGTTAGCAAGGTAGAGAGAAGCAAGAATGACTGAGCGAGTGTAAGTTGGATTTAAAGTTTATTCTTATCACACACCTGAAGACTACTAACGCCTCTAGCGGCGATTGCAGCGCCCCCTAGCAAAGATAAGGGAGAAACGTTAGTTGAGTGAAGACTGACACCCAAAGTGGACGTGTTTTTCGGTAAGTGTTAATTTCTGTTTTGTTTCTGAAAGGTGTTTTGTGGGAAAGGTAATCGAGTTGTGTATAGTAATTAAACTTAAAAGTTTGCAAATAATTTAAAGTCGAACTCAAGTTAGATTAAATGTCTATGTTTTTCTGCGCATATGCAGATACAGAGTATATAGTTGATATGCACCAGTTGGTTACAAGGATAAACAGTTAGATTATAGTCTCTCAATAGTTAAAATTAAAAAGTTAATTTTGATTTACTTAAAGATTTTTAAACTTTTTGTAAACTTTAAATTTTTTAAAACTATATTTTTTTAACTTTAAAAACTTTTAGTAAACTTTATTTTTATTAAAAATAACTTATTCAACCCTCTGTTATTAAGTGAACCTAACATGTCAAATTTATTCACTTTAAACATAAATCCTAAGTTTATCAATAAGTCAATTTAACCTTTCGAAAAATATAATTAATTAAAAAACTATGCATCGTGTTGTACTCATTTTGTAGTACTTTAAGCAGTAAACCCTTCAATTAAATTAAAAATTCAGATGATTTCCTTTATCGAATATCTTAAATCGTCTATAAATACTGAAATATCATGGCTTGCTCAGTTAAACCTACCCTAAATTATAAAACCGAAAAATAATTTTTGTTGTGGGCTCGAATTCAAGTTAAAACTTTTAATTATCTCTTAATTCTATTACCCACCGATAGAGGGCGATACAAAAAACTATTATTTCATTTTAAAAGGTTCACATCTAAATTCTACTTAAACTCTAAGTCATTTCAAATTTTAACTCGTGACTTTTAAAACATTTGATTGTTTTACACAATAATGTGATCGTTTGCTTTTTGAATGCTAATTAAGTTTATTGTTTTTAAGTGTATCATTAAGAAATAACTTGAATATTAAATCAATTTAACCTTAAAAAAGAAACACAATATATTCAATCAGTTGTTATCAGTGCCTTTGTGATGTAAATACCGACGCATTCAGCTGTTAAGTGAAAGGATAATAATTTGATTCCATTCAAATACGACTTTTCATTTTATTTTTCTATGTTCTTTTTCTTATGTAGGGGGAAATTTCAAAAAGTAGCCAAAGTTGTAGTTTATATTTCTCAAATATCTTAAATCTCAACTAAACTTCGTGCTTAAAAACCTACCCTAAACTATGATTTTATGACTTGATCAGTAAATATGTTATCAGTGACGTCATGTGTGGGAGAAAAACCCATCTGAAATTCCTATGTCATTCCTATGTGTATATTGTAACATCATGTCTTATCTTGTGAGTGATTAAAAGTAACACATTTTCAATCAATTCTCATGTAGTTTAAGTAACATATAATAAATACCTCGAGTTTATTTCACCAAAAATAAAATTTCTTTTAAAAGTAATGAAATTTTTCATGTTTTATATAATTTCAACAAATTTATTCACACTTTGTCTAAGACATTCAAAATGTTTAATAGTTGCTTATTTATTTTTTAAATAAGTTTTATTTTAAAAATGGAAAAAAATTACAAAGTTTTATTTTTTAAATGAGTGAGGTTAAAAAATTTCACTATTAAATTCCACTAAGTTGAATTTTTTTCAGGTATACTATTTCCACTGCTTTGAAAATGTTGTGTTGTTTTAAAAAAACTTTAACAATGTGTTAAGTCTGATTTTTAAAGTTATTAATTTTCCTTAGTTGAAAATATTATATAAGTGTAAAGTTATTATTTTTCTTAGTTTGAAATATTGTCTAAGTGTAAAGTTTACTTAAACTTAATTATTTTCTTTTGTCAATGTATCGAAATGTTTATTTGTTGCTTATTTTATAAAATGTATAACCTAGATATTTTTAAGTGTGTTAATTTCGTTAGGTCGAATTTTCTAAAATTTATAACCAACTAGATATTTTTCAAAGAAACTGTAACAATGCGTTAAGTCTAATTCTTCGTAGATTAAAATATTGTCTCAGTGTAAAGTTATTATTTTTTCCTAGTTTGAAATATTGTCTAAGTGTAAAGTTTACCAAAATTTAATTTTTTTTTTTCATTTATCGAAATGTTTATTTTCTAAAATTTCTTACTTTATGTTAAATTTTCTATAATTTTTAACCAACTATATTTCTCCAAAACCTCTAACAATGTGTTAAGTCTATTTTTCCAACTTTCTTATCAATAAGTAAGATTAATACATATTCAAAGGAAAACCCATCGATGATTCATAACGTCACGCCTTACCTTGTTAGTTATTAAAAGTACCATAGATTTAAAATAACACATTTCCAATCATCTCTCTTGTAGTTTAAGTAACATATAATAAATACATCGCATTTATTTCATCATGTTTTACATAATTTCAACAAATTCATTCCCATTTTGTCTAAGACATTCAAAATGTTAAACAGTAGTTTATGTAGCATTGTCAAACTGTTATAAGTAATTTATATAAAATAGTTATCATGAAAATAATAAAAAACTCTTAAGATTTTTTAGTCATAGGCTATTTATTTATCATTTTAAATAACTACAATAGCAAAAACATGAATATACATGTTTCAAAAACAGTCCACACATTTTAAACCATTCTATATTTAGCTGTAGACAGTTCTAGATTTAATATTTGTTGCAATGTCCAATTAGATCCTTGTTGAGTGAATTTCTCAAAAGAGTTAATAATTTTCGTAAAGGCATCCTCAACATGTACAGGTATGTTTTGATTCGTCAATTCCAGTACAGTTCTTGAATGAAAATATGGGGTGATAGTATCTATATCACCGTCCGGTGTTTGGCGACTTACAACAACTTTTGCAGTTGCATACCATTTCATTGACCTTTTTACTTCTATCTGATAATTTAATTCATTCAAAACGTCCGACCGAATACTGTTAAAAAATGTGTGAAAGTCTTGATCATTCTCCTCATTAGAATTTATTACAGTTTTAGTAAATACATTTAAAGCATTTTGTCTGTTAAAATGCTTCACTTTTTCATATAACGAATCTTTTAAAGATGACGATTTGACAACTTTGGGTAGTACTTTGTGTGCAGTGTCTATATGACGTGATAAATCATATTTTCGATGAAATATTTCACTACACTGGATGCATTCATACTGCTTTCGGGGCTTATGCATCCTCTTATGTTTCAATAAGTCATACTTTCTCGAAAACAGTTCATTGCATTCAATACACTTATGTTGTTTGACAGATTTGTGAATTTTGCTATGTTGAAGTAAGTCACTCTTTTTTGAAAAAACTTCAGCACATAGATCACAATTATAAATCACTGGGCTCTTTGAATGAATCTTCACATGATTTAATAAGTCACTCTTTTGAACAAATTGTTTTTCGCAGATGTTACACACAAAAGGTTTTTTCTCCAGGTGAAATTTCATGTGTCTAATTAAGACAAACTTTCGGGAAAAAGCTTTGTTGCAAGTAGTGCACACAAAGGGTAACTTTAGTCCTGATGAGTTGGGTTTCACTTCATAATTCGAAACGGGTGCTTCTTTGGGTAAAAGTGTAGAATCCATCTCTTGATTATTTAACTTTGGTGATGAGTGTTGACACTCCAAGTTGGTTACATCACCAACATAAGAATTCATAACTCGTTCCATAATAACTTAAATGAAAACTAACTTAACGAAAAATACAACCTATTACAACAATTTCAGGGCACAGTATAATAATATCAACTCGTTTCATTGAAATTTATATAATGATAGAGGGCGCTCGTGTAAAAATACTAACTTTTTATTGGTTTAAAAATACTGACATTTTATTGGTTTAAAAATACGCCACGCGATTATTTCATCCTATAATGTTATAAGTTCAATAAGCACTTAATTCTTGCACAATGACTGAGAAAGTCTTACCTATCAGAAGTTCATACATTTGTAAGTAAAAATCTTTATTACTTTTATAAATAATATTTTACTTATCAAGTCGCTTAATTTCTAAATGATGTATTCTAAAACGCCTTTTATGTCTTATGTGTATGGAGTCTAACAAAGAGGGGAAAAAGAGGGGGTGTAAAGTATTTGTAAAATTGAAATACGTTAATTTATAAAAACTAGATTCCATTCCCTTTTTTTTAAATGTTGGTTGTATAAAGTCAAATCTATTGAAAATTTATTTTAATCGTATAACTCTAAACAAAATACCCGCTCTCTTTAATAAGTTAAATAGTTACTAAAAATTGTTCATTTAAAAGGAAAAAATCTTTAAAATTCTCTTATTGTATGTTTTTATAAATAATATTTTGCACGTCAAATCACTTCTTAACTAAATGTAATAATCTAAAATGTCTTATGTAATGATCTAAAATGTCTTATGTGTTGTGACTGGTTGGTTAAATATAGGGTTGATTATCTGCGTTAGGGATATAGGTCACTCTAGGGGTCATTCTAAGGGCTCCTAACTCGTATTGACAAGGTTCGAAGAAAACTCCGAACGGTTAGGTCGACGACCTTGAGAGAGGTTTAAACCTAACACCTTCCATCTATCAACTTTGAGAGTAGAACCTCTCAGCCGCTAGTCTTATGTGTTGTGTTTTTATAAATAATATTTTTCTTGTTTAATCACTTAACTCCAAAATGAAATGTTTCTAAGACACTTTGTCATGTCTTAAGTGAAACATATTTAACTAAAGAAGGATGTAGTATTTGTGACATAAGTTATTCTACAGTACCCTTTTAAGAAAGAGAAAAAAAAAAAAAAAGAAGAAGCTATTACAAGTTAATTTTAAAAAAAAACATATAATTAAAAAAATATATTGTTTAATTAGCATAAAAACGATTATTTAAGTTACTCCACAAATTTGTAAACTTAAAAAACGGAAGATATAATGTAAGGGAAAGTATGACAAATCTTTTTTTCCTTTGAAAGATTAGTCTCAAAGACTTGAATTAACTTTTTCCCTAAAAATGCCACATTAATTTCAGTACACAAGTTTGCGAAACGGCTTTTGCAGGAAAATAGTACGGTGAATACAATTTTAAGCATTGTAATTTAATTCACTAACACAAATGCGTGGGTGTATAGCTTATAGTTACATTTGTAAAAATCACTTTGCTTTCGTTTTTAAAATATGTAAACACGTTATTTTTCGTAACAAAACTATAAATCTATATTTCTAAAATAAATGATTATAAGGTTAATACGAGAAAGAAACAAGCATGCTATTTTTGTCAATCTCTATAAATGACATTTCATAGTATTTTCATATAAAAATTTTCCTTCTAAATTATTATTTCGAATATGGAAATGATCTGTTGACAGAATGTTGTAAGAGAAATGTGCTTGTAAATTAAACAAACAGATGTAATAGCATTCATATTAAACCAAAACTCGCGAATTACTCAATAGCTAAAGACAATTTCCTGCAGTTCATTAAAACTATGATAAAGATATCTCAACGCAGGTCTGAAGTAACCATCTCTCGCATTTAAAGAGATAACAACACACACACATCCTTGGTAAGCTAAGATAAGACATGTGTGATACAGAAATTGCAGGTTCTAATGTCACTAAAAATTAAAATAATACGTAAAACACTACAAAAAAAAAATAATATAAAAAATAATTTGAAACGCTTTAAATAAATTTAAAAAAAAATGAAAACACTTTAAATAAAAAATAAAACAAAATTTCACCCTCTACAAAGAACAAAATCTATATGTCTAATCATGCACCTTCTTTATCTCTCTCATCTTAATTACTTCCGGTCTCACAAACCACCTGTCCTGTTCCAACAAGCTCCCAAACATGTTCCTAAAACATGTTTACTGCTTCCTGAAAACCCTTTTTGGAAAAAGCATGTCTAATCCCGTTTCCGATCTTATTTCCTGTCGCGTTTCCAGTCTAAAAATAAATTTCACGTTAAACTTTTATAAAGTAAAACAAAGTCAGAAAGATTTCCATTTTTATATTAGGTGTTAGTTAGCAAATAAAATTTTTATTTCAGGTGAGAAAAAAAAAAAAAAAAAAAAAAAAAATCGAACGTTTTGCTAATATTACTTTCAAACTAAATTCATTCTGATAGCAGGATTCCTACAACTCAACTCCACTCGACTTTGCTGAAGCATAATAATAATTAAACCCTTTTATTTCGTTGCAGGTCTCACGCAGATGACTGGTGTAAAAGAATAGGTAAAAAAAAAAAAAATGTGGCGTTATGAATTGTTTTCATAGCAGGTGGTTATGGTGGGCCCCCAATTTAAAAAAAATTCCCTGACAAGAAAGAATCTGATTAAAACCCTTTTTTAGAAAAAATACATCTCATCCTGTCCTTATCTCCAAATTCCTTCCGGTTCACTTCCTGTCTCAACCTGTTTTTTATCCACACCTGCGACTTCCGGTGACCTTCACCGTTCACAGAACTTCCGGTGTCCACACCTGCTACTTCCGGCTCCGGCTCCATTAGCATTTAGCCTGCTGGACTGAAACGAACATTCTTCTACTACTGTGAAGCATAGAAAAATTCATCTCTCGCCCAAAGAACATATATCTGAACAGCGTACTGAACTTTTAAACCATTTACAGAATTTATTACTACGTATAGACACTTTACAAAATGCTATAAAAAATGAAACTATTCCTTTTTGAAATATTGACTTTACCAATTTATTTGAACTATACAACTTCTTGTATATACTAATGTATGTGTTTAAATAATTAAATAAATAATAGATAAGTGAAAAAGCTTTTGTGTTTTATTTTTCAATATGATTATATTATATCACTATTATGTGAATGAATGGACTTGTAAATTTAAACCCTATGTATAAAAATAAATTTCTTGCACTTTTACAAGAAGTAAAAATTTAATACAAATATATTTCAGATTTTTTAAATATATTATTGATTCACATATGATAGTTAAATTAATATGCTATTAAGCATATAATTTTGTATAATCTATATTATTAATTTTCTTTAACACATATTACTTTTTTACAATAAATCGATTTAACTAATTATACATTTGTGTAATTAAACAAACTTATTTTACTAAATATACGTATCGATAATTAATTTTTATCATTTACATACACATGATTATACTTTTTATCGTACGCGATTAACTATTTATATACATTTAATAACCGTTGAAATACACGCTTTTATAAATAATTAGATATTATAAAGCATACGGATTTCACATAAACAAGCAATATTCATTAAATGAACAATTTGAATCTTTAAGCTATAACGTCATATTTACTTTTAAACTTGCTTTTAACTGTAACCATCACTCTTTTTTAACCTATGTTAGTAACTGTTTAGATATAATATAATCAGTTTACTGTTGACTTTTGTCGTGACTGAACCTTTTACTGTTTGTTATTTAAAAAATGGCTTGTGAATTAGATGGGATTAAACGGTCGTGTGAAGAAATGGCTTCTTCAACAAAGTTTCAACGTTTAGATAAACCTATGGAAAATTCTGATTTTTATAATAATGAATTTTTACCCAAATCTAATATACAGGAGAACTATGAAACACTATCACCTACCATGGACTTGTATGCAGCAGAGCCTAAGATTACCAAGGAATCTTCAACACCAATATTTACTAACTGTGATAATGACGAAACGTCTTTCCCCGACACCTGTTGTGAGTCTACCTCTGCTAAAAGCTTTTTGGATACAATGTTTAAGGATCTAGATTTTAAAAATTTGGAAACATATCTTACCTCACAGCCTACAAGTGGTTTAATTTCTTCAAATGAACCATCAACTAGCATTACACATAGTAGTGATCAATTATATAACATATCCCCTCCCATCGCATGTGTGAATAACATTTCCAAAACCAAACATGGTAAATCTCGCATTTTTGTCATGTTTCGGATTAAACTTGCTGATTTTATATTTTCAACTTTAAAACGACATTATAAACAGTTTTATGTACATATTGAAGAGATCAAACACAAAGTATTTACAAATGAAGAAATTTCATCAACAAATAGAATTTTTATGGATATTTCAACATGGTATGAATTCCAATATAAAATTTTTGGATTTAATTTAAAATATAAAAGTTCATCGTTTATTGCTAACAATACAGTATTAGTGTTAAATTATAATAATTCTATTATGCAAATAAAAAATTTAAAGAATTATACACATTGTGTTTTAAACGATTTTCAGTTAGAAAATTTAAAAGAAAAAGCTATTGATTTTAATAGCAATCTTATTAAACACTTGTATACAGTTCATCTACCGCAGTTAATTAAGCAAAAATGCACACTCGTTAATTTACCTTCTGAAATCGAGCGTGTTTTACTAACGAAACCTATCTCTTCTATTGAGGATAATGTACTGACAATATTAAACCAAATTTATGAATGTGTAGGATGTATATTTAGACACCAATCCCAAAGTCTACAAACATGTTTCACCTTTAATAAACGTGAAAGATTTACACTTAGGGGATATGATTTTAATGCTTGTAAATTTTGATTATGTTATTTCAAGGTTTTTAAACAGAGTTGAATGTATCAGTGAAAACTTTTTACGTAACATTAATGTGGAATTTATTCGAAATGTATTATTTAAGTCCTGAAAATAAAATATTTTGCTTTAAATCTGTGTGTTTATTTAATGGCATTGCCGTTTAAGGAGGATATTGTTATTTTAATTAATGAAATAACGAGCAGGGAAGACCAAGCTATGCTCGGTCAAAATTAGCTTTGAGGTTAAATATCATGACCCATGACCAAAATGACCCACTAAACGAAATTTCTCGAACATGTGACCTATCCCAATAGTCTTCTCGTTCCCTGAAACTGTAGGATACAAAAATTAGTTCAAATCGTCTGAGCCGTTTATAAGATAAAAATAGCTTAACCCATACGACCCATGACCAAACTGACCCACTAATCGAATTTTCTCGAACATGTGACCTAGCCCAATAGTCTTCTAGTTCCCTGAAATTGTAGGATATTAAATTTAGTTCAAATCTTCTGATCCGTTTTTATGATAAAAATAACTTGACCCATAATGACCCTTGGCAAATATGACCCACTAATCGATTTTTCTTGAACACGTGTCCTAGCCCAACAGTCTTCTCGTGCCCTAAAACTATAGGATGCAAAATTTAGTCTAAATAGTCTGAGCGGTGTTTCAGATAAAATTAGCTTGACCCCAAAAAGACCCACTAATCGATCTTCTCGAGCATGTGACATACCCCAATGATTTTCTGGTGAGCAAAAACCGTAGGATACAAAATTTAGTTCAAATCGTCTGAGCCGTTTTTAAGATAAAAATAGCTTGACCCATAATGATCCATGACCAAAATGACCCACTAATCGAAATTTCTCGAACATGTGACCTAGCGCTATAGTCTTCTCGTTCAGTAGAACTGTAGGATACTAAATTTAGGTCAAATCCTCTTATCCGTATCTAAGATAAAAATAGCTTGACCCATAATGACCCATGACCAAAATGACCCACTAATCGAATTTACTCGAACATGTGACCTGGCCCAACAGTCTTCTCGTAGCCGAAAGCCATAGGATGCAAAATTTAGTTGAAATAGTCTAAGCCTTTTTTTTTATATAAAATTAGCTTGACCCATAGTAACCCAAAAATTGACTCACTAATCAAATTTTCTTGGACATGTAAACTAGCCCAATAATTTTCTCGTGCCCAAAACTCGTAGAATACAAAATTTAATCCAAATTGTTAGAACCGTTTTTTAGATAAAATTAACTTGACCCGCATTGGCCCAAAAATGACCCACTAATCGAAAGTTCTTGAACATTTGACCCAGCCCAATAGTCTTCTCGGGCCCGAAAATGGTAGGATACAAAATTTAGTCAAAAGCCTTTGAATAGTTTTTTAGATATATTTAGCTAGACCCTGACCTATGATGACCCAAAATGACCCACTAATCTGGAGGCACTGTAGTGCCTCCGCCAAGTCGAGAGAGCACAGCCGTAAGCATCCTTTTCTGGAAGCAACTCAGGGCACTTTTGACCCCCCCCATATCTCCTCGCTGGAGTTTCCCAAAAACCCGAAACTTCGTTTTTCTAGAGTATGTGGCAAATAAGGCGTTTCTATCTTTTCTAGTTCAGACGACATATGACCTCAAAGTTTCGATTTTTTATCACTCACTCACGCGTCATTAAAAAGATTAGGTAGATCACGCATGCCTAGAAACTTTAAATTTGGAATAAAGGTAGTGTTTAGAATACAAAGAAAGGAAAAATTATAAAATCCAGAAAATTCGAAGAAAAAACATTCGAAAATTCAACAAATTCCAACAAAATTGGAGATTGAAAATAATACGGTTTTGTAGTCTTAGAAACTTAAAATTTGGTGTGAAGGTAAGTGTCTAGAATTCAAAAAAAGAAAACATAAAAAAAAAAAAAAAAAAAAAAAATCGAAAATTTGAAAATAATCTGATTTTGTTGCGCTAGAAACTTCAAATTTGGAATAAAGGTAGTATTTAGGATACGAATAAAGAAAAAATTCAAAAATTCAGAAAATTCAAAAAATAATTTCAAAAATTTGAAAAATTCGAAAAAAATTGAAAAAATGAAAATAATTTGATCTTTTAGCCTTATAAACTTAAAATTCGGCGTAAAGGTAGTGTTTGGAATTCAGAAAAAGAAAAAATTAAAAACACAATAAAAATCGAAAATAAAATTAAAAAATCGAAAAACATCAAAATTTTTTAAATAATTCGATTTTGTAGCGCTAGAAACTTGAAATTTGGAATAAAGGTAGTATTTAGGATACAAAAAAAGAAAAAAATTAAAAAATCCAGAAAATTCGAAAAAAAAAATTGAAAAATTCGAAAAAAATTGAAAAAATTAATATAATTTGATCTTTTAACCTTAGAAACTTGAAATTCGGCGTAAAGGTAGTGTTTGGAATTCAGAATAAGAAAAAATTAAAAACACAATAAAAATCGCAAATAAAATTAAAAAATCGAATAACATCGAAAATTTGAAAATAATTCGATTTGATAGAACTAGAAACTTGAAATTTGGAATATAGGTAGTATTTAGGATACAATAAATAAATAAATAAATAAATAAATAATTTTAAAAAAAAATCCAGAAAATTCGAAAAAAAAATTTCGAAAATTTGAAAAAAATCGAAAAAAAAATTGGAAAAAAATTGATTTGTTGGAATTTTTAATTTTGTATCTCGAGGCACGGTGGTGCCTCTGCCAAGTCGAGAGAGCACAGTCGTAAGCATCCTTTTCTGGAAACAACTCAGGACACTTTTGACCTCCCTATATCTTTGAGCTGGTGTATCCCAAAAACATGAAACTTCGTTTACATACAGTATGTGGCAAATAAGACCGAAATTTAAAATTTCACATTTCTGTCTTTTCTAGTGCAGACGATATATGAACTCAGAGTTTCGATTTTTTGTCACTCACTGACTCATTCACTCACTCATCAAAAATATTAGGTGGATCCCGTAGCCCTAGAAACCTGAAATTTGGAATAAATGTAGTGTTTAGGATACAAAGAAAGAAAAAATTATAACATCCAGAAAATTCGAAAAAAAAAAAAAAAAAGCATTCGAAAATTCAACAAATTCCAACAAAATTGAAAATTGAAAATAATACGATCTTGCAGTCTTAGAAACTTAAAATTTGGTATAAGGTAGTGTTTCGAATTAATAAAAAAAGAAAACAACAAAAATCGAATATATATATATATATATATATATATATATATATATATATATTAATCGAAAATTTGAAAATAATTCGATTTTGCAGCACTAGAAACTTGGAATTCGGAATAAACATAGTATTAAGGATACAAAATAAGAAAAATTAAAAAATCCGAAAAAAAAAAACGAAAAAAATTGAAAAATTGAAAATAATTTGATCTTTTAGCCTCAGAAACTTAAAATTCAGCGTAAAGATAGTGTTTAGGATTCGGAATAAGGTAAAATGAAAAGCAATAAAATTCGAAAATAAAATCGAAAAATAAGGAAAATTAAAAAATAATTCGATTTCATAGAGCTAGAAACTTGAAATTTGTAATAAAGGTAATATTTAGGATGCTATTTAAGAAAAAAATAAAAAATACGGAAAATTCAAATTAAAAATAATTTGATCTTGTAGTCTTAGAAGCAGAAAATTTGTGTAAAGGGATTCAGAAAAAGAAACAAAAAATTAAAAACACAACAAAAATAGAAAAATAAAGAAAAATAAACGGAAAACAGAAAATTTGAAAATAATTCAATACTTTAGAGCTAAAAACTTGAAATTTGGAATAAAAATAGTATTTAGGATACAAAAAAAAAAAAAAGAAAAAATTAAAAAATCTGGAAAATTCGAAAAATTGAAAAAAAAAATTGATTTTGTAGCTTTAGAAACTAAAAATTCAGCGAAAATGTAGTGTTATACAGAAAAAGAAAAAATTAAAACACAATAAATTCGAAAATAAAATTAAAAAATCGAAAAAGATCGAAAATTTGAAAATAATTCGATTTTGTAGCGCTAGAAAGTTGAAATTTGGAATAAAGGCAGTATTTAGGATACAAAAAAAAAAAATTAAAAAAAATTAAAAAATTTGGAAAATTTGAAACGAAAAATTGAAAAATTGAAAAAAAATTCGATTTTGCAGCTTTAGAAACTAAAAATTCAGCGTAAAAGGTGGTGTTTAGGACACAGAAAAAGGAAAAATTAAAACACAGTAAATTCGAATATATATATATATATATATATATATATATATATATATATATATATATATATATATATATATAAATCGAAAAAGATCGAAAGTTTGAAAATAATTCGATTTTTTAGCGCTAGAAACTTGAAAATTGTAATAAAGGTTGCATACTACCTTACAAACTAAGAAAAAATTAAAAAACCGGAAAATTAGAAAAAAAATTCGAAAAAAATAAAAAATTGAAAATAATTCGATCTTGTAGTCTTAGAGACTTAAAATGTAGTGTAACATAGGCGTAGTGTGACCGAAAATTTTGGGGGGGGCACAAAATTTTATTAAACACACACGCGGGCACGCAAACATACCCATGTATATACAGTGGTATCTTGGTTAAAAACGACCTCGCAGCAATCTTATCATATTGGGTAAAAGGAATTCAGTTTCGATCTTCTAGCCCAATATAAAACATTTTGTCTTCTTTTCAAAAAAGTCTATTTTTCTTAAACATTCGTCGTATAGCAATTTTTGAATTTTTTTGCGAAATGTTTATGTGATTTTTAGCGTTTTTTCGCGTTTTGCGACAATTTCTTAACATTTGTGTTAGGAATTAAGTTTCAATCTTTTAACACAATATAGTAAAATTTGTTCTCTGCCTTTTTAAAAAATTTTGCAAAATTTTTATGTGATTTTTAGCGTTTTTTATCTTTCCGAGGAAATTTTTTAAACATTCGTACGAGAAATCTGGTTCTATTTTTTCAGCATATATAGTACATTTTCTACTCTTGCGATTTTTAAATTTTTTGCAAATTTATTATGTGATTTTTGGCGTTTTGCGGCGATTTTTTTTCCAACTTCAATCTTTTAGCCCAATCTAGCAAATTTTGTGATCTGCGATTTTTAGATTTTTCACGATTTTTTTTATGCGATTTTAAGCGTTCTGCGGGGATTTTCTTAAACATTCGTAACATACATCTGGTTTCAATTTTTCAGCCTGATGTAGTAAATTTTGTGATTTTTAGTGTTTTTCCGCGTTTTGCGGCAATTTTTTAACATTTGTGATACGAATCTGGTTTTAACCTTTTAACCCATTATTGTAAAATTTGTCCTCTGAGATTTTTAATTTTTTCATGAATTTTTTATGAGATATTTTGCCGTTTTTTCGCATTTTGCTGCGATTTTTATAAACATTCGTAAAAGGAATCCAGTTTTAATCTTTCAGCCCATTATACTAAATTTTGAACACTGAGATTACATTTTGTACTCACTGATTTTAATCGCGAATTTTTCATGCGACTTTTTGCGGGGTTCTTTTCGTGTTTCGTGGAAGTTCTTAACATCTGTAACAGTAATCCAGTTACAACCTTTTAGCCCAATATAGTAAACTAGGGGGGTCAGTCCCCTACTCGATAACGCTCGTCAACCTCCGTGAATTGCTAAGCAATTCACAAAGACGGCTACGCGGTCCCAGTTCGCTTCGCTCGCTCGCCTCTTTTCGTTTTTGCAGCAACTCTTGCCGGAATAAGTACTACCATAAATCATTTTAACATATGAAATTGACAATTTTTGTTAAAGTAAAAAAACTAATTGTAAACTTCTTTGAAAACACAATTTAAAATGCATTTAGTTGGTGCTACCAATGGGCATAAATAATTTAAATACTATGAAAAAATGATCTTGGAAACACAATTAGTTTAAAACTCATTGCATCTATAATATTGTACAGCACGGCTTAAATTCGTTGCAAAAAACACTACGTGATAAGAAGATAGTTTATATATATCATCAATCATTGTTTAAATTTTGTTCGACATGCTACTGTTTTAAATAATTATAGATTTTTGAAAAAAAAAAAAAAAAAAAAGTTTTATCAAGATAGCAACAGATGGCAGCAGGTGCAATCAAGACAGTTAATATTTTTATTCTCTCCGATTTTCGTGTGAGGAAATTCGTAAGTAAATTCTAAATAAGAGTTGAGAATTCATTTGAAATTAACGATATTACTCATAATTAAAATGAGGAATCATCTCAATTACGTACATGTTATTTTATTTTAATAGTTGCTAGTTTGAGTTTGACAGCTCTCACACTGGTCGCCATATTGGAGACAGAACTGATCTTACGCAATCTAGTCTGAGCTCTAGAAACTACGGTTGTTGCCAAACTGTAAGCTAGAAATTCAGCCTTATTTCCACTCAACGTAAGAGAAATATATCTATAGATGTTGGCTTCTTTTCAATAATGTTTATTCGGAACTCGTTATAGCGAATTTGAATTCGTTCGCGAATTCGTAAAATGAATCCCGCTACAATCTTTTAACCCAATATAATAAATTTGATTATCTGCAAATTTTAATTTTTTTGCTGCGATTTTTTTTTTTTTTTTTTAGTTTGTACGCGTTTTGAAGCGATTTTTCTAACATTCGTAAAATAAATCCTGTTTCAGTCTTTAAACACAATATCATTAATTTTGTCCTCTGCGATTTTTTAATTTTTCGTAAATTTTTTTTTATGAGATTTTTTTTTTTTTTTTTTTTTAACGTTTTGTGAGGATATTTTCACATTCGTAAAAGAATCCGGTTTTAAATTTTTAGTCCAATAGAGTATTTTTTTTTCTCTTTTCAATACAGTTTATTCGGAATCCGTACAATGATTTTAATTTTTCATGTGATTTTAATGTCTAATCACGTTCCGCGGCGATTTTTTGACATTCGTAAAAGGAATCCAGCTACAATTTTTTAACCCAATGTAATAAATAAATTTTGTTCTCTGAAATTTTTAAGTTTTTCGCGATTATTTTATGCAATTTTTTACGTTTTTATGCGTTTTGCGGCGATTTTTGTACATTCGTAAAGGAAATTTGGTTTCAATCTTTGAACACAATATAGCAAATTTTGTCTTCTGGGATTTAATTTTTCGTCGATTTTTTTTTTTTTTTTTTTTTTTTTTTTTTAACGTTTTGTGAAGATATTTTCACATTCATAAAAAGAATCCATTTTCAATCTTTTAGCCCAATACAGTAATTTTTTTTCTCTTTTCAATAAAGTTTATTCATAATCCGTACAATAATTTAAATTTTTCATGCGATTTAAACTTTTTTTTTTTGTGTGTGTGTTTCGCAGCAATTTTTTAACATTTGTTACAGGAATCGGGTTTTAATCTTTTAGAACAATATAGTAAATTTTGTCCTCTGTAATAATAATTAAAAAAAAAAAAAAAAAAAAAAAAAAAAGAGAGATTTTTAGCGTTTTTCGCATTCTGTGGCGGAAGGAATCCGGGAGGGATCGTAAAAGGAATCCGGTTTCAATATTTCAGCTCAAATACAATAAATTTTGTCCTCTGAGATTTTTAAATTTTTTGCGATTTAAATCGCATAAAAAATTGTACGCGATTATCTGCGGTTTTTCGCGGTTAGCGGCAATTTTTTAACACTTGTAAAATTAATTCGTTTACAAGCTTTTAGACCAATATAGTATATTTTTCCCTCTGCAAGTTTTGAATTGCTCGCAAATTTTTTAGTGTTTTTTTTCGCTTTTTCGGCAAATTTTTTACCTTTTTTTTTCGAAACCGACAGAACTAACTCTGTTAAATTTTGCTTTCCTGCGATTAAATTAAAGTTGGAAGAATACACAAAATCGTCGTAACGTGAACTACGATGGTCAAAATATTAAACCAATTTGGGTCGAAATAAAAAAATAAAAAAATTCAAGGTTAGTTTGATTCGAGACCAGATCAGGCGTAGCCTGCACGGGTGTACGCTGTTGACAGCAGTTGGACCCCACTACCAGGTTCATTTAATTCGAGGTTCACTTGGAAAAAAAACGACCAAGTAAATGAGGAAAGCTCCGCAAAATCATTTTATTGAAATATATATTTTGGTAACAAATATAATAAACAGCACCACAACAACTGTATCTGGCGTCTGGTGGACGGGGTGGGGGGGGGGGGGGACACACCGTCCGCACCACTCTTGGTACGGCCCTGATAATAAATAAAAGACATTTATCAAACTGTTAAGACATTTGAAATAAGTTTAAACGGCATTTTTAAGAAGTAACTAATCATTTAAGGTATGTGCGCCTGCAAAATTGTATGGAAAATTGCACCTTCGATAGCAACGGTTTTGCTTAACAACGGTATTTCTGAAACGGATTACCATCGTTTACCAGGGTACAGATGTATATTAACTTTAAAACAGCTTATTCAAGAAGCCTTACATTTTGAAAAAAAAATCATAACCATTGCATCTAAAAAATGCGAAGGTATAGTAGAAGATTAAGTGCTGTCAATACAAAAAAATAATAAGAGAAGGGAACATATTTAATAACTAAATGAAGAAAATATTAATTATTTTTTATAATCTTACTGATGCGCGGTTGCATTCCATTGGTAAATAACTCCAGCGACACAGCTTGGAAAAGAAGGATATGTATGACTTGATTAAATTATAATTAAAGTTACAACAAATTAAATGAAATATAAATTGCGGGGAAACAGAATTCCCGCTCTGATAAACACAACTACATTTTCTAAAGTCTACAGACGGAATCAGAAGAAGAAAAAAAAGTACATGTAGATACTAACCGCAGACAGCGGAAAAAACAGCTGACACATTGAAATTGTCTGCAGCTGTAAGAGAGTGTTAGTTCAAACTTTCGTTTAATGAATGTTCGTATTAGGGTTTGTACTGCACAACACAATTTTCGCTATCAAATTCATTACTTCAAAGAAAAAGAGCTGAGCTATCTATACTGATCTGACATCTGATTAAGTAAAAAAAAATGAAGAAATATAAAATGAAAATTAAAGTAGTTATTTCATTTCCATTTTGGGTCAATACAAGACAAGTCTTAATTGAATATATCATATTTTAGAAATTGATGTTCAGAAAGTTGGGGGGGAGGGGGGGCCGAGGCTACGCCTATGAGTGAAAAGGTAGTATTTACGATTCAATAAAAGAAACATTTAAAAAATTTGTAAATTTCGAAAATAAAATCGAAATATCTGTAAAAGAATCGAACATTCGCAAACAATTCGATTTTGTAGTGCTAGAAACATGAGTTTTAAGATAATTGTCCTATTAGCTAGTACACCGCCCCTAATTGCTTTATGTTATTTTCCACGGATTATACTTTTTTACTTTCTTCTATCTATAATAGAAGAGAGTATTGTAATCGAAATTTCTTTCGACTTCCGGTTTTCGACGGATTTACACGTTTTAGGGGTCAGAGATTCCGAAAAACATTTTTTTTACAAAATGTCTGTCTGTCCGCCTGTCTGTCCTCATTGTATCATCGAAAAGTGTATGAAGTTATGCTTCAAATTGAACAGAATTTTTTTTGTGTGTTTTTGGCTATGGTAAGCAGATGCTACTTGAATTTGGGGATAATTCGACGAAAGGGGGCGCTGCGATTGCGATTTTTGTTCGATTTTTACTATTGTATCATCGAAAAGTGTATGAAGTTATGCTTCAAATTGAACAGAATTTTTTTGTGTGTTTTTGGCTATGGTAAGCAGATGCTACTTGAATTTGGGGATAATTCGACGAAAGGGGGCGCTGCGATTGCGATTTTTGTTCGATTTTTACTATTGTATCATCGAAAAGTGTATGAAGCTATGCAGATAATTGAACCAAATTTTTTTCTATATTTTTGGCTATAACCTGCAGGTCCAAGTTGAATTCGGGGATATTTCGACGAAATGGGGCACTGTGATCGCGATTTTTGTTCGATTTTCACTATTGTTTCATCGAAAAGTGTATGATGTTATGCAGATAATTAAACCAAATTTTTTTCTATGTTTTTTGCTATGGCCAGCAGGTCCTACTTGAATTTGCCGATATTCCGCCGGAAGGGGGCGCTGTGATAGCCATTTAAAGATTTCAAATTCAAAAAGTTGTACAAAAAAATTTGATATCCTAAAAGTTCCTTCCGTTAAATGTTCGGCCTTGATCCGGAGAATCTGCAGCAATTTTTGTTTTGCCTCTATCTGAAAAAATGGCTGAGCGGTTTGAAATTTTAGGGTGGCTGACATTTTCAAAGAAGACAGCAGAATTCATCCATAAACGGGTTTAATTTATGAGTTTCAGTTAACATGGTTTCGGCAAATTTTCTTTCATTGTTGTAACCATTGATCCTAGTCTTATATGTTTAACACTATATATTTATATTCGCCAACGTCAAATTTTTGCAAAGCTTGGCGACAGTTGGCGAAATATCACCAAATTTGGCGACAAAAATAGGTTGCCATAAATGAAGCCAACTTGGCTGTAGAGGACTAATTTGGCGATATTCTCATTCAAATTCAATGTTGACGAGCTGGGAATGACTCTTCTTTAATTGGGTTCCACGCATTTTAGCTTCTTGTTTTTCAATAAAATTAGCTAAAACCGTAAAACCAAGGAATAGGAAGGCTATCTGTTCCTGTCGGTACAGGCCAGAAGGACTTTTCGTAGTTTAGTATAAATCAGTCGATCGCATCCCGATAACCCGACGATTCGCAATCAGCTGACGTACAACAGAATGACGAAAAATACTGATTTGTTTGGCGATGTGATAGCGAATTTTGAAGTATTAACATGAGTGAGATAGAAGAAAGTTTTCGAATTGGCACATCCGACTAGTTTTTCTTTTGTTTACGAATTTCGGTATAGAAAAGTTCCGCTATAGTCGGCTTTGCATATGAAATATGGATTGTTAAATGATGTTAGCACCATGGATGTATTATAAATTTATAATACATCCATGGCTAGCACCACAAAAATTTTCACAGCTCCCCCTCCCCTCCCGACATTACTGGCTGGTTATGGCTTGATAGTCCTTTCTAAATAAAATCATGGTGACTCTAAGATTATCTTGATTTATCTCTAAATTGAACCTAAATGATCCTAAGAAGACGGATCAAAGAATTACTATAATGAAAGAAATCTTGTGTGGATAAATATACTAAAAATACCAACGTTTGACACACAATAACATCGTGTAATAAACAGACGCACGTTTCATGAGTATCATGGACTCACTTCCTCAGTGTAAATAAACCTAAACCCTATTGTATCCCCCCAAAGACATGAAAATGAATTTAAAAACCCAAATGAAAAACAACAACACACCGAGAAACTCCTCCAATCTGATTAAGTCGGTTGGTTGGTTGTAGAGGATTCACTATGACAAAGTAACTCAACCCAGAAAGGTGAGATGTACGGTACACTTGAAAAATCATTAACCAGGGAGTTACCAAATTTATGAATATAAACTGCTTCAAAGAAGTCTAAATCTAATGGAGTGTTACATTTCTTAATAATAGTGGCTGAGTCGAAGTTAAAATTATGTCCCTCACTCCAACAGTGACAGGCAATAGAGGACTTTTGTAATTCTTTTTTCTTAAAGTAATTTCTGTGTTCATTGAGTCGGAAACGGAGTTGTCGTTTCGTCTGTCCTATATAGGACAAACCACATTGACATTGGATATTGTAAATGCCCCAAAAGTTTTGATGTGAAATTTTATCCTTTAACTGTGAAAAATTTAGTTTATTAACTGGCTTAAAAACAACCTTAAAATCATATTGCCTTAAAATATTAGCTATTTTATAGCTAATGCTATTGTAAATGGTAAAATAATGAGGTTAGAAAAAGATTCTGGGACATCAGAAGGAACAAGATTACTATTTTTATTTAGACAACGAAAAATTAAACGGTTGATATAAGTCAAACTAAAACCACGATTAATAGCAACAAATCTAATATAATTCAATTCTGTACCAAAGGAAACATTATCAGAACAAATGGAAATTGCTCTATTAATACAGAAATGAAAAGCCGAGGCTTTCTGAGAAGGGGGGGTGACACGAATTAAAATGAGGAGGGAGTGAGACTGCAAAAGGTTTCCGGTATACACAGGTATCAAATGTATTAGGCTGACGTGTGACTAACACATCAAGAAAGTCCTATTGTATCAAATATTGGTTCGGCTTCTTACCCACTTGCTAAATATTTGGTTAAACGGTTTTCTTTTCTTTCAGTTTTAGATTAAAAGAATTCCATTACCCAGATTATGAGATAAACCACATTATTGAGTTATTCAGTATTTGTTTAACGCAAAATGCATTCCAGTTTTTAAATCAATTTTATTCTATGTCAGATGGTTTAGCGATGGGTAATCCTTTAAGTCCTTTCCTAGCAGATTTGTATATGCATTATTTTGAGGATAAATTATTTAATTTTATAAATTTTCCATTTTATTGCAGATATGTTGATGATTCTTTTGCACTCTTGGACCTGTCTATTTCATCCATTGATAACGTCTTAACTATTCTAAACTCAATAGATCCTGTTATTCAGTTTACATATGAAGTTGAAGTTGAAAATAAATTGTCCTTTCTTGATGTGTTAGTCACACGTCAGCCTAATACATTTGATACCTGTGTATACCGGAAACCTTTTGCAGTCTCACTCCCTCCTCATTTTAATTCGTGTCACCCCCCTTCTCAGAAAGCCTCGGCTTTTCATTTCTTTATTAATAGAGCAATTTCCATTTGTTCTGATAATGTTTCCTTTGGTACAGAATTGAATTATATTAGATCTGTTGCTATTAATCGTGGTTTTAGTTTGACTTATATCAACCGTTTAATTTTTCGTTGTCTAAATAAAAATAGTAATCTTGTTCCTTCTGATGTCCCAGAATCTTTTTCTAACCTCATTATTTTACCATTTCACAATAGCATTAGCTATAAAATAGCTAATATTTTAAGGCAATATGATTTTAAGGTTGTTTTTAAGCCAGTTAATAAACTAAATTTTTCACAGTTAAAGGATAAAATTTCACATCAAAACTTTTGGGGCATTTACAATATCCAATGTCAATGTGGTTTGTCCTATATAGGACAGACGAAACAACTCCGTTTCCGACTCAATGAACACAGAAATTACATTAAGAAAAAAGAATTACAAAAGTCCTCTATTGCCTGTCACTGTTGGAGTGAGGGACATAATTTTAACTTCGACTCAGCCACTATTATTAAGAAATGTAACACTCCATTAGATTTAGACTTCTTTGAGGCAGTTTATATTCATAAATTTGGTAACTCCCTGGTTAATGATTTTTCAAGTGTACCGTACATCTCACCTTTCTGGGTTGAGTTACTTTGTCATAGTGAATCCTCTACAACCAACCAACCGACTTAATCAGATTGGAGGAGTTTCTCGGTGTGTTGTTGTTTTTCATTTGGGTTTTTAGATTCATTTTCATGTCTTTGGGGGGGATACAATAGGGTTTAGGTTTATTTACACTGAGGAAGTGAGTCCATGATACTCATGAAACGTGCGTCTGTTTATTACACGATGTTATTGTGTGTCAAACGTTGGTATTTTTAGTATATTTATCCACACAAGATTTCTTTCATTATCGTTGGTTTCAACGGACCTTTTGGGGATTTTTTATCATGTCTGATTTTAACCGTTTCTACAAACTTAGATTAAAGCGTGAAAGGCTTTTAAATCATTTGCATTTTTTGTGTAGTTGTAAACGTCTTGGTGTTGTTCCTGATTTTATTTGTTTGAAGTTTAATCTTCCTTTAACTAAACGTCTCTCTAGGTCTATACACAACTGTAAATTACTTTTGCTTCGTGCCATTATTCAGGATACTCGTGGGAAACTGGCTTTTGTTGAGAGAGAACTCTGCCATTTACATATTTCACTTGGAAACACAATGATAAATTTCGACACACTGGATCGTTCATCATGGTTTCGTGCCATTAAAATGTCTGCTTTTCATAAACTTTCGTTGGTTAAAAAACTGTCAAATTTACTCCCTCATTCTCCTACACCCCCTTCGGGGCTTCCAATGGTTAATAATAATGCTATTGTTAACCTTTCCTCTCACCAATTGACACCATCACAGGAGGAAGCACTTAAGCTTAATTATAATTTTTCTTTTGCTAAACGCCCGGATTTACCTAACCTTATTGCTCCAGTAGAGAGAAGCTTTAAATTTAGCAAACTATCTGTTTCTCAAAAGGATTCTATTAGAGTTTTGATTAAAAATACTATTGAGCATAACGCAGTGAATTTTACACCGAATGTTAACAAGGATCTCAGTAATGCATTACTTACAATAAAGTCCAACGAAGACATTGTTATTTCTAAAGCGGATAAAGGGGGTCAAATAGTGTTGCAGGATAAATCAGATTATTTTAATAAAGTACACGATCTCTTACAATCTGGTCCATATGTTAAATTACACCGGGATCCATCTAACAGTTATCTTCTGAGTACTAGAAAACTCATTAAAACTTCTCCATGTATTGATGAAAATACTATAAATTCTTTAACTCCTTCCATAGCTAACTGCAGTCGTTTTTATGCTCTTCCAAAAGTACACAAAATTGGTGTCCCCCTCCGTCCTATTGTATCAAATATTGGTTCTGCTTCTTACCCACTTGCTAAATATTTGGTTAAACGGTTTTCTTTTCTTTCAGTTTCCAATTTATATACTATTCATAATTCAAGTGCTTTTGTAAACCGTATTAGGAACTTCCCCCCCCCTCCCCCTCATTACGCATGGTGTCCTTTGATGTTATTTCACTGTTTACCCATGTTCCTGTCCAAGGGGCACTCCAGTGTCTCACTTTAAGATTAAAAGAATTCCATTACCCAGATTATGAGATAAACCACATTATTGAGTTATTCAGTATTTGTTTAACGCAAAATGCATTCCAGTTTTTAAATCAATTTTATTCTATGTCAGATGGTTTAGCGATGGGTAATCCTTTAAGTCCTTTCCTAGCAGATTTGTATATGCATTATTTTGAGGATAAATTATTTAATTTTATAAATTTTCCATTTTATTGCAGATATGTTGATGATTCTTTTGCACTCTTGGACCTGTCTATTTCATCCATTGATAACGTCTTAACTATTCTAAACTCAATAGATCCTGTTATTCAGTTTACATATGAAGTTGAAGTTGAAAATAAATTGTCCTTTCTTGATGTGTTAGTCACATGTCAGCCTAATACATTTGATACCTGTGTATACCGGAAACCTTTTGCAGTCTCACTCCCTCCTCATTTTAATTCGTGTCACCCCCCTTCTCAGAAAGCCTCGGCTTTTCATTTCTTTATTAATAGAGCAATTTCCATTTGTTCTGATAATGTTTCCTTTGGTACAGAATTGAATTATATTAGATCTGTTGCTATTAATCGTGGTTTTAGTTTGACTTATATCAACCGTTTAATTTTTCGTTGTCTAAATAAAAATAGTAATCTTGTTCCTTCTGATGTCCCAGAATCTTTTTCTAACCTCATTATTTTACCATTTCACAATAGCATTAGCTATAAAATAGCTAATATTTTAAGGCAATATGATTTTAAGGTTGTTTTTAAGCCAGTTAATAAACTAAATTTTTCACAGTGAAAGGATAAAATTTCACATCAAAACTTTTGGGGCATTTACAATATCCAATGTCAATGTGGTTTGTCCTATATAGGACAGACGAAACAACTCCGTTTCCGACTCAATGAACACAGAAATTACATTAAGAAAAAAGAATTACAAAAGTCCTCTATTGCCTGTCACTGTTGGAGTGAAAGACATAATTTTAACTTCGACTCAGCCACTATTATTAAGAAATGTAACACTCCATTAGATTTAGACTTCTTTGAGGCAGTTTATATTCATAAATTTGGTAACTCCCTGGTTAATGATTTTTCAAGTGTACCGTACATCTCACCTTTCTGGGTTGAATTACTTTGTCATAGTGAATCCTCTACAACCAACCAACCGACTTAATCAGATTGGAGGAGTTTCTCGGTGTGTTGTTGTTTTTCATTTGGGTTTTTAGATTCATTTTCATGTCTTTGGGGGGATACAATAGGGTTTAGGTTTATTTACACTGAGGAAGTGAGTCCATGATACTCATGAAACGTGCGTCTGTTTATTACACGATGTTATTGTGTGTCAAACGTTGGTATTTTTAGTATAAAAGAATTACTATATTCGCATGACGATCAGGAAACTTAGAAGTAAAATCGAAAAATCAATAAATTTATAAAAAGTCGAAGGTTTGAAAATAATTTGATTTTGTAGTCCTACAAGCTTGACATTTGGCAGAAAGGTAGGGTCTAAGATACAAAGTAAGGAAAATTTTAAAAATCCGGAAAAAAAAAACATCGAAAAATCGAATATAGTTTGATTTATTGAAAATTTTCGGAAATTTTAATTTTGACTTTCTTTTTATCCTAATCAGTACTTTTGTGCCAAATATCAAGTATCTAGGCTGCGAGTAATATCTCAGATGGATAGCACCTTTCCTGGAAGCAATTGAGAGTAATCTTGACTCCCCCCTCCCATAACTTAGTGCTTGCCTTGCCTAGTTACCTGAAACTTCTTTTTATCTACAGGACTTTGCAAACGAAACTAAAGCTTCAGATTTTTGGTACCTGCAAATAATAGGGACAGAGTGTGGGCATAGCGAAAATCAGTGGATGATCTCCAAAAAGAGCCCAAAATCAAGAAAAGGAGGATTCCTTACAAAAAAGAAGTGAAATCTCATCAAAAACGGTACCTGTAAAAAATGCAGCCAAGTCTCGTGACTCATTTACCGTAAAAAGTACTGAGATCGTATAAAGCCAAGTTTAGCTATATTATTAACTCTGAAATTTTCATTCACAAATCACTCCTAGTCTCTACATCTTTTGTTAATTATTATTTTGTGACTTAGCAATTACGTAGCACGAGAATGTGATGTATATAATTAGTCTTAATCAAATAATACTATAACATATTAAGGTGTAATAATTTCCCTGTGCGTATATAATTTGCCTTGATCAAATGATCCCATCGCATCCCTTAACTTAGTAAGGTTTAATAACTTCCCTGTGCTGCATAACTTTAATAATAGGATTTAATAGTTAAATTTAATAGGAAAAGGCTGTTAGAATTTTGGTTTTTTATCTCTATTTATTAAAATAATACGAATTTTTCAAATTTTAATATTTTGAGTTCTTCATAGCTAGTATTCAGATTTATAACTCAAAGTTTCAACTCTGTAAGTTACATAGTTTTTGAGAATGGCTCTGTGATGGACAGACAATGGAGCGGGAGTAGGGTTTCGTGAGATGAACGAAACCCTAAAAAGAGGGTTTAATTAAAGTGTGATACAGTTATCTTTTTTCTCTTTGTAGGGCTCGGGCTCAAAGTAAAAATTTTATTTATTTATAAATTGAAAAATTAAAAAAATTCTTGCTATTTGAAAAACAAGGTTGTAGTCTTCTTAAAATGTTTTACAAACCTTTGAAAATCAGTTTGAAACGGGAATGAGTTGTTATTGATAAGAATATAAAGAGAAATATTCTGTGTTATTCTTAAGCCTTTGCATGGTCGATATTATTAATATAAGAAACCGTGGACTATCTCTTATCCATCCTCTCTTTTTATTTGACTTTCTTTTCCAGAATTACCGGGAAAAAGTGTTCATGTCTTTCTGCCGCAGTTGTACAATGATATTTTAAAAGAATAAGAATTTTAAGTTTTTTGTCAGATTTCTGCCAGTGGTTGGGTATAATTAAAAAAGCTGCCAATTTAAACCGATTTTCAGGGACATGAAAATCACGAAACGTTATCATGAGGGAATGTTTACGATTAATACTATTTCTACATAAGAAGAGGATTTAAACGAGAAAATTATTCTTGAAACAATTTAAAAATGTTATTAACAATTTTCTACTGCATGCTTTCGTTATCTATACTAATTCGCGATTTTTGCTTTTAATTTTAACTTTTGAGTCGTAATTAGCAATCTTCAAAGCACCTGTATACGAAATATCATACAAATTGAATAGCTTTCAAAACATTAAAATTTTTATTCCGCCATATTGGATCTCCGATTTTTTTTTTAATTTTAACTACGGAATCGTAATCAGCATCCTGAAAAACACCTGTGTATGAAGTTTCGTCCAATTTGAATATCATTTTCATATTTTGGCCAGCTTTTCGGGATTTTGCCCCACTGTGCGACGCCTCCGTTTGGAGTGGTGTCGCGCACGACGGGATTGGACTGCAACGGAATGGAACCAGGTCGTCTTCAGAGACGAGTCTAGATTCAATTTGAACAGCGATGACAATCATGTTCGTGTGTGGAGGCCCCGTGGTGAACGCCTCAATCCTGCCTTCGCTTTACAGCGACACACCGCTCCCACAGCTGGTATGATGGTATGAGGTGCCATTGCACGGTCACCCCTAATATTGATCCATGGTACAATGACAGCCCAGCGGTACGTCCAGGACATCCTTCAGCCACATGTGTTGCCACTCGTGGCAGGGCTCCCAGGAGCCATTTTTCAGCAAGACAATGCTCGGCCACACACAGCAAGGATGTCACGAGCCTGCCTCCGCCACATTACCACCCTTCCCTGGCCTGCTCGATCGCCAGATTTGTCACCAATCGAGCATATCTGGGATCATTTGGGACGGCAAGTTGGACACCCTACGAGTTTGGTTGAACTCGAGGCGCGTTTACAGCAACTGTGGAACGAGATGTCTCAGGAGATCATACGGAACTTGTATGCCTCAATGCCCGCTCGTATCGCATCGTGCATTCGCGCTAGAGGGGGTCCAACAGAGTACTAAAATTTCCGTTCATTTGTACTTTTTTCTGCAATAAATGATCCTTTTTCTTTGGTTTTCTAATCACTTACTGATATTACAGCAGTACTTACGCGTGTAATTTGGACGTCTTTTTCTTAATGCGCAAATTTTTATGACAATGAGTGTATATGTAGAAAAATCGTTTGCGGTGTATTTTAATGATATTATACTGCTTCAAATATATTGAAATATATATATACCAGTGAGGTGCACTACAAGATGCTTATTATAAGAATATGGTGTGCATAGCATTAATAGTTCATTGACAGGGGCACGCAAAAGAATTCAGTTACAGTATTTTCTATAAACAATAATTGGAGCTGCACAAAAGATCTTGAGTGCATTTCCATTTATTGACAGAAATTGCTGAAGGGGAATTTTCTACCGTGCTACATGTTTCCTAACTGAACTAAATTTAAGCCTACTATGTAGTATATATACAAATCTATAAATCTTATACAAGGCTGCTCACGAGAACTCTGATATTTTTTCAACTGTTCATGCACTGCAAAAAATAATTGTTGATTTTACAGTGTAAAACTGGCATCCCAGCTGCCAGTATTATACCGTAAAATTAACAGTATTAAACAGTAAAATAAGCAGTAATACGCTGCCGTGCAAGCAGTAATACGCTACCGCGGGATGCCAGTTTTATACTGTAAAATCAACAATTATTTTCTGCAGTGTGGTAATTCCTGAAATTGGCTTTTTAAATGTGTTACGAGTTTTTCAAATTGTTTACTTAGATATCATCTTTCAGTTAATAAACTGTGAAGTTTTGTTTCAGCATTCTGAATGTGTTTGGGAGTGTTTAATAACGTATGATTTTTCGTTCTTGTTTCATTTTGAATTGTATAATGGCTTATTATGAAGTTTTACAATAGCTGTATGCTAAATTAATTCTGTTTATTTGTGCTGTACTTATATTTTCTGTATCATACATTTACAAAAAGAAAAATACTATTTTGCATATAGCATATTATTTACTCGTGTGCTGCGCACTCGTTGTATAGTGCTCACCGCTTTCTTCACTTAAGAAAAAAAAATTGTCTCGTGTATAATGCGCACCATGGTACTTTAATGGCAAAAAAAATCTTGAAAATTAATGAAAATTTTGTAAAAATACTGCCTTAAAAAAAGCCCTTGAACCAAAATTACTGTATTTACTCTTGTATGTTCCATGTCAAAAATACTATATGTTTGATTTCCGCAATATATACTTTCCTCACATTAGAAAAATTAAAAAAATAATAATATTTATTGACACCAGAAATACACTCATTAATAATTAGCACACATAATATATGCACACCTATTAGTAATGAGTACTAATTGGAAAGGACGCGAAAGAAAATTCTGTACTTCATTAGGTGCGTTTGTTCTGTTTTCAAACAGTGTTCAGAAAAAGGACAAATTAGACCTCTGCTTTCAAACTACAAATCTTACATTATGCGAAAGGAATTGCTACACTGTTGTGTTGCCAGATTGGGAATTTTTTTATTTAAAACTTCTACCACTATTTCAAAATAGTAATCTTTTTATTTATCACTGAAAAACATTTCATGATTGAATTAGGCAAAGACTTCGAAAATGTGGTAGCTATTTTGAATTAAAAAACTTCCCGATCTGGCAACATAGCTACAGCTCGAAATGTCGATGTTGCGAGTCTTGCATATTGTTGTTGAGGAAAAGAGAAAACTAAAAGAAATTCCATCCCAGAACTGATGACTTAGTGAAAGCATGTATAGTTTCAACTCAACAATGTGGATCCATGGAGAACGGGCGGGACTACCCTCCCAAAGATAGTTTCAAGCAGACGCGTGCTTTCGTGAGAACTGATACATTTTTTCATTTATCATATATACAGGGTATCCCTGAACTCATGGACCAAACTGTAAGGGGTTATAGAACACATCTAGAACAGCTCAAAACACCATACAATATACAATACATGGTCGTGACTCCAGCAGTGAAACGCTACAATGCGCTTTCTGATTGTGGAGAACTGGTTTTTGAGCTTGTCTAGACGTGTTCTATCACCCCTTACAGTTTGGCCTATGAGTCCAGGGACACTCTGTATATTACTGAAAATCTTTTGAAATTAAGGTTAGCTTTATGCGTGCTTTTAAATATTTTGAGAAATACTATTAGCTCTATGCATGTTCACAGCGTAATTTTTCTACTTTTAAAAACTGAAGTTTTTTTTCGGTACTTTTATGTCAGCTGGGTGAAAATTTCGCCAGTAGCAGTTTTTACTTTTCGTGTGGTAAATTAAAAACAATGCTTTCATGTTGAAATAAGATGTTCTGGTTTATGGTATTGTTTCTTATTATTTTCCTTCTTTCTTTTTGAAGTGAAAACTTCTTTAGGTGCGTTGGGCATTTTTTGAGATGGGGAAAAAACCATTGAATTCGCGACACTGTTACCGACACCTCTGTATATGTTGCCAATTCATACAATGAAGCGAAAGTATCAAAAGGAAATAGTTCACGTGCAGAAAGCGAAATGATTGGTATTATGAATAAAAATAATTCAGAAAATAATTTCAAGATAAATTTAGCACGCGCGGTGAAAACAGATAAAAGTGACTCAACTCGCGAGACCAAATCAAAAGATGAAAATGAAATAACAAAACACGGAAAATATTATAATTTAACGAGCACGAGAAAAATAGACGGAAGTAATAAAAAAAAAAAAATAATGAAATATTTCACGAAAGTTTTAAGAAACGTGGTTACCGATACGGAAATTAAGTGAAATCATTTTATAGAAAAGAAAAGTTTGTTGATAGAAATTATAGATACCGCAAACAATACGCGCAGTATGAAGATAGAAAAAATCATAATGTTCACGAATACCGTAAACAAGACAGGCAGCAAAGAAGTCATTTTTGGAGTGATAGGAAGCGGGAACCCTATTTTGCAGATAAATGTTATGACAAAAGATATGAAACTAAATCTCATGGAAGTAATGATGAATGAATTGAGAGTTGTTTAAATTGTGGATGAAAATTCATAAGTTTCATTGGTATTCATTTCAAAGAATACCAATTAATTAAATTTTATATTTCATTTATTTGTAAATTTACGTTTTAAGCAATAGATTGCAATTTTTTTATGTAAAATAATATGCATTATTTTTCATGTACAATAGCACATTAAATGAAATTTGTAACATAATTTTTGTAGTAGTAGTTTGTAATAATGAATTAAAAAAACACTTCATTTAAAAGTATCCCTGCGCAATAAAACGTTTCCTGACAATTCAAAAAATACACACGTAATTGTTCAAGTTTTCACTTCTGTCAGCACTCCCGGAGTGCCATTGTTTTTTGTTTTTTTTAATGAAATGAGTGAAAGTTTTATATTTTAAATGAAATTAATTCAATACGAATGCTAGTGACGGGGGAACACTATTTGCAATTTATCACCTGCGTCCTGCTAACAAAAAACTATCGATTTTTCATAAAGAGCTATTGTAATAATAGTAATAAAATATAGTCAAACTTGATAAGAAGGAATCACTAGGGATTTAAGAAAATTCTTTAGACATATTTTTTATTTTAGCAGGTTTAATTTTATGGTATTCTTTTCGCTGGGATCATGTTATTCCTTCGTTAGTGCAAAATTTCTTTATGGACAATTCTTTCGTTAGAGAAAATTTTTTTCACAGTCCTCGTGAAAAACAACAACAACAACATATAATGTTATCTGCTATGCAGTGCTTAATTTGCACCGGAACGCAACAGCTCCTGTACTTCTTGATGTTGAATGAATATTTAAATATTATCCAGAGCCTACCGGAGCTTATAAATACTGTACAATGCACCGAAGCCCATTAGAACGGTGGTGGATCTTGTATTTGCTAGCTAATTAAAAAAAAAGATCCTTGGTGAGTAAGATTTACTTAAAATTCCCCATCCCTGATTATAAATGTGCTTGCCAGATTTTCTTACATTTGAATATGCAGATAGCTATATTTAAAGTACATTAAATATGCTAAATTATTAATTATTTTTTTGCCCAAGAAAAAATGCTTAATTTTTGCAAATAACGTAGGAAATACAATAAGAGGTTTTCGTGAAAGAGGTTAAGGTTAAGAGAAACCAATAATTTCAGGTTTACTGTAAGAAAAAAACCTCAATACTGGCTGAGAAAAGTATTGAAGGGGAAGATTTTGGGGACGAAAAAATTGAGAGAAGAGGAGGGAGAGTGAAAAAAAGGGGACACGAGAGATGGAAAGAAAAGTATTCGTACAGAGTTTTGAGACGGGCAGTTTTAAATAATGTTCAGACAGGAGAATTCGTGCAGTTTTTTGTGAACAGCAATATTCGTTGAGTTATAGACAAAAGAGAAAGTGTATTTAAAAACAGTGTCAAAACCCCACGTGGATTACATTACTACAGTTCTTTAGTAGTACAGTTTGTTGGCCCGTCGTTGGCAGTTTGTGTAAATCGTTGGGAAATGTTAAGATTGGGGATGGTAGGGTTGGGAAATTGTTGGGAAATGGTAGGTGCAGCGATCCCTCTAATTTGGAGTGTATCTGAACAGGTTCTGAGCAAATTCAAATTCAAATTCAACCAAGCAGGGAGACCTACCATATGGCTTAAGCTCTACAAGCCCTGCTTCACAGATTTATTAAAAAGAAATTCCAATTCAGGTCATTAGGCTTTTACATAATTACAGAAAAATATCACATTCTTCAGCAATCCAAAGTTCTGTTAATCTTCTAATTGGTCTGCAACTGCCACGTTTTGAAAAATGAGTTATTTTTTATCCAAAATCTTAATACACTCTATTATATTCTGCTGTAAATTTGCTCTTTTTAGAACATAGCTTAACCAATTGGAGGCAGGTTTCTTTATATGGTATGTTGATGTGAGAGTGCACTCTAATATATAGTGAAGAGATGTGCCCCTGAGGCCACATACGCAGAGACTTGTAGGCGATTTAGACTTATGCAAGTAGAATGTAAAAGGACTGTGATTTGTTGCGAATAGGTATAACTTTCTGTGATGCAGAATTGTCTTCTTTTACTTTTGGAAATAGTTGATACGTATACCGACCCGTCTCTGCCATTATCCCATTCACTTTGCCATTTTGTAAGGATTTCTTGTTTCATTAATCTCTTTAAGTGAGAATGAGGAAATGAATGAAATTTTATGTCGCTTAAAGCAGTTGCTTCTTTCGCTAAACTATCGGCTAATTCGCTGGCTCTTATTCCTGCATGACTTTTCACCCATTCGAAGTAAATAAGTTTTTGTGTTTGTTGTAGTTGCTAAATAATTTCAATTATGATTTGGTTCTTTGAATTTATGTCTTCAAACGCAATTAGACTAGAAAGACTATCTGTGTAGATTGTAAAATTATTGTAGGTTGGTTGAATTTGCCCAGTTTATTGAGTCTTGTAATGCCAATAACTCCGCTTGATAAACTGAGTTTTAGCTGTTGTTCCTTATTTTGTTTGTATGTTGAACTATGTTTTCTTTTAGGGCGCAAAATGCAAATGCTGTCTTTGAATCAATTTTGGAGCCGTTTGTATAGATTTGGATCTCACTCATGTCCTGTTGGGTTGGTCTTCCAGTTTAAATAGATATTCTTTATGAGGTATTATCTGTCAAAAAGTTGGACCACTGTTGGGCTTTTATTCGCAAATGGTTCGTTGGCTAATGGTACGGCAAGGTGGATATCTCTTCCTGTGGGCCAACGTAGAACGACAATTAGCCAAAATTGGCCCACCATTTAATGCTACTTAGGGCCCCATTATGAAGTACAACAATATGATAATTCAACTGTTACCAGGTAAGCCAGCTTATATACCAAACTCTTTTCCTTGAGTATATAAATGTTTAAATTAAAATATGATTTGGCAAACATTAAATGTGCAGGGAAAGTTTGGTACTAGAGTCCTGCATCGGGTCGGGTAACCCAATTTTACCCAACCTACGGTTTGGGTCGGGTTGACATTAAATGTTTCGGGTTCGGGTTACCCGATTTTCCAAAGAAAATTCTGAATATTTTTCAAATGAAAAAAAAACTATATATTTAAATATTAAGAAGTGTATATGCGTCTTTCTATACAAAAAGATAAAATTCATATTAGAGATATAAGACAGACTATTTTTCCATAACTGTAATAAATATGGATTAATTTTTTTTCACTTCAGTTTGGGTTCGGGTTGAAGTGTATCGGATCCGGGTCGGGTTTCGGTTTGACAATATTTTTTTTTATCGGGTTTCGGGTTGATTTTAAGCAGAAGGGTTCGGGTCGGGTACAACCCGACCCGTGTAAGACCTAATTCTATACCTTGTTGAACGCTATAGACATCTATGCATGATGTTTAACATATTTCATTGATAAATTTTCTTGAAATCTAAGAATTTTATTATTATAAATTGTGAGTGTTTATTGTAATTTTGAATAAACAAAGTTTTTAAAATTTATAATAAACCTTGCCTTTTTTTTATAGTCTGGAATTGTTTTTCTATGATAGCTGTGTTAAAGCATTTAAAGAAAGTAACAGATAGCTTGCTTGATTCTTGATTGCAAGAAGAGGTGTAGACCTTCAGTAAAAGAGCTAGTTAGATAAAAGGGTCTAAGAAAACGGGGGTTAAGTTATCCACCAAAAGTAACTCAACAAACAAAGTTTTATAGAAAGAGTTTCAGAAGTTGCCCAGCATAACGAATCTCAATTTTTATACTTTCCCTTTTTTAAAATATTTTTGCTTAAAAATTGTTGTAAGGCTACTTACAAAAAATTAGTCTTTTAAGCCAAAGTTTTTTTTTTTTTTTTTTTAATGGATTATTTACTGTTTTTATTTAAAAGGGGGAAAAAAATAGAAGAAAAATTCTTAAAAATCGCGTTACCCTTCCACGCATTACACATTCGTATGACTCATGATTACGTTTTAATTTCTGAAAACACTTTTGGCTGCCACTTTAACGTTTTAAATCTATTTATTTAAACACACTAAAAAATAATTTAATTTTCTGAATCCGTTTCACTTTGGATATTTTCGTAACTTTATCCGAGGGATTATCCCATTTTTAGCAGTTTCAAATTTCAAATATGGTGGTTAAAAAATAAATGAATAAAACAGAAGTAAGTAAAATAAATGGATAAAATTAAATGAAAGAAATTAAATGAACAACAAAGAAAAAAAAAAAACGAAATTACACAAGATAAATAAACGGAGAAAATGAAGTAAGTAAACGATGAAAAAAATTAAAGAAAATAAAAATTAAATCGACAGAAAACTTATTAATATCTCTTCTAACAAACGTCCTTCTACATATTTTATCAATGTACTTCTCACTATCCCTTTCACTTTTAACAGAAAAAAAAAATCCCTTAATGAAAATATTGATCAAGTTATTGCTGCGGGTCATGGTTAAGAGATCAGTTTTGGCACATGGCCTTTGTCTATGTTAGTATACATGATATTCTTTTTTAGTGGATTTCGCCTGATAACAACTGAGTGATCATTGGCCTTTGGAAAATAGTTTACAATATGGTATTCCCAGCATACGAAAATGGAAACTCTACTTTAAAACACTTTGAAGTAGTTCTTTAACCATAAATCTCCACTTAATTATTCGCCGTCGACATATACTATTGCGATACGGAAAGAAAATCTGAGAGTGTGGGACATTTTTAATGTGACATAACATGATTTAATGTGACATAAGTTCTTACGTGGGTTTTCTTGAGAAGAAGCATATGAAAGAACTACTTCAGCTTCTTGACGTCTGCACCATTTCTGTCCTTTACTCATATTTGTTTATGTTTTTTATTCACAGTATAAGAGTTCATTCACTCGTCTGATGTGTAAGGAATATGTTCAATGTTTGCCGCACAAAATGTGGAATTGTAAAAATTTGATATAAGTTCCTATACTATATTTGTTTTAGAAGTTCCTAGTTAAAGTAAGAATTTGGATTTCTTAGATGATTACACCATCCAATAAGCCTATCACTCAATTAAGCGACATTAATATTCTAGTTAATAATGGAAAATACCTTAGTTGGTATCTTTCTTTTTCATTTATTGCACATTTTTCTTCAAGTTACCGCATTTCCAAAGACAGCTACAGAGGTAAGTTAATACAAGAAGTTAACTTTAGTAACTTAAATATTTAGTTATTATATATTTGTACACCCAGAAAGCCGTCAACTGAAATATTTTTGGTACATCTAGAATATATTTATATTAGCACTTGTTTAAATTACAATGCACGTGCTAAAAATACTTTAGATAATCAAAGAAATCAATCAAAGATTCTTAAATAATAGACTAGAAGATTATCAGATTAATTAAGTATTTTTGAAATTCGTTATGGGTTTCCTGTATGTGTTTTCTATTGCTATGAAAAAGAAACCTCGG
This sequence comes from Maratus michaelseni, assembly GCA_963931845.1. NCBI lineage: Eukaryota > Metazoa > Arthropoda > Arachnida > Araneae > Salticidae > Maratus > Maratus michaelseni. Next base: position 48,561,821 of record OZ007590.1, on the reverse strand, counting down.
AGTTTTGAAATATATATATATATATATTTTTTTTTTTTTTCAAAATGTTTCTCTAGTTTACGATCGCAGTATCTATATCTTAAAGGATTTTGAAAATAATAAATTAAAATGTATTTATAAACAATAGAAATAAAATACTACGTATCATTGAACGATTTTGCTAGAAAAAAAATAATGGGGGCGGGGGTGATCATCATTACGCTTGGGAAGAAAAAGTTTCTTTTTTACTTTTTGTGTAAAAAAAAAATGATTATTTAAATAACGTAACATACCGTGATGTAATTTAAAATCAATTTTCTCATATACTAATATATTAGAGGAGTGGAGCTTCACTATTCGGTTTTTCCCGAAAGTATCTAGAGTTGGGAGCCCCACTGCCTTCGGCAGCGTACATCCGTGCGGGATACGCCCGCTTCGGTCTCGAACTAAACGAACTTTGAATTATTTTTTCTTTTGATCTAGATTAACTTCAAATTTTTAACATCGTCATTCACGTTGCTATAAGAATCGTTTTGTCATTATTCCAAATTGAATTTAAACAAAACAACACGACAGTAGCAAAATTTACCGAAAAGATCTTTCCGTATAATATATATATATATATATATATATAATTCATCACAAAACGAAAAAAAACCGCTAAAAATCGCATAAAAATTTCCCAAAAAAGTCAAAGATCACAGAGAACAAAATTTATTATACTGGGCTAAAAGATTAAAGCCGGATTCTTTTTACGAAAATCAAAAAATCACCGTGAAGCGCGAAAACAAGAACCCGCTGACAATCATATGAAGAATTTGCGAAAAATTAAAAAAATCGCAAAGGACAAAATTTAGTATATTGGACTAAAAGATTGAAACCGGATTTCTTTTACGGATGTAAAAAAAAAAAAAAAAAAACGCTACAAAATGCGAAAAATGCTAAAAATCGCATAAAAAGGCATAATTTGCATCCATAATATTAAAGATCTGAGCGGGTCAAAAGTTTTAGATCCAAGCCAGTCCCAGCAGCCCGTTTACTTTTTCGAATTTCACTGCCCGGCGCGAGTAAAAAAGCAATGAAATCATGCATAAATCAGGCATCTTTGCTCATAAAACATTTGTACTGCTAAGCAAACTTTGGGGCCTCCGTGGCCGAGTGGTTAAGGCACCACGCCGCTAATCGCTTGCGAGTGTAGGAAGGAGGTTGTGGGGTCAATTCCCACTGGTTCCATTGCACGCACACTTTGTGTGGAACCCCCAGGTTGTGTCTCTTGTGTTGTCATGTTTCCTTGTACTATCTCGTCAAGATGTATGTAATTGTAGAATTCATGTATATGTTTCTGTGAATAATAAATAAATGTATGTGGATCATTCGAGACGACAGCCTTGTAGTTGTAGCTATAGGTCTCAAAGTCCACCTCCCGTCAAAGTAAGCAAACTTTCACAAAGGTAAGTAGATATTAAATTTTATTCGTTAATGTTTTTAACAAAAATTAGCATAACATCCGTTATTGTTTTCTCCCTTGGAGGCGATTAAAATAGCTTTTCGTCTTGTTATATGAAATCTTGATATTATGAAATATAATCTGTTTTCTTTCTTTCTTTTTTTTTTCTTTTTAGTGATAACCAAGTGCATAAATAATTAAATTTTTCTATTTCTTCCGCATTACAATGTAATCAAATATTTTCTATTTTTATATAACGAACAGATAAATCATGAATTATCTGCGAATCTATTGATTATTTTAATTTAATAAACAAAGATAACATGCGATGTTGCGCTTATGATTATGCACTAGATTACTTCTTACTTTACGAAAGTTTCCGAAATTAAATTACTGTTGCACTCAAAAAAAAAAAAAAAAAATCGTTGATTTTACGGTATAATACTGGCGTCCCAGATACCAGTATTATACCGTAAAATTAACAGTAATAAACAGTAAAATAAGCATTAATACGCTGCCGCGCATGCGCACAAAGAGCAAGAGCTATCTTACACACAGCGATCTTTACACACACACGGTACAGAGCACTACCGCACTGGCAGCTGAGATGCCAGTATTATACAGTAAAATCAACTTTTTTTTTTCTTTTTTTTTTTTTTTTTCAGTGCAGCTACATTCTTTTTCCTGTAAAACTCCTTTCCCAGCAGTAGTAGTAGCGGCCGGAGTAGCGAAGTAATTTCTGATGCAATAACTCCCAAAATTCGCACACAATAATTTTCCGCCATTAAAGATAAACCAGGATGAGAAATCATGCATTAGGCATAGATTATGAAACACTTTCCCACATACTAACAGAATATTATTAAGAAATTCCCTTTTTTCATACAATGAAATGAGATATAAGCAATTTAAAAAACACTTAACTCAGTAAAAATCGATTTTCAGAAAATGCTGTCTATATCCTATAATGTGTGCGAATTTTTTCGTGCAGTCCTGTATATGATCTATAGAATTTATACACACTATGTAACACACTAAAAATTGGACACGTTTAAAAATGCATACCACAGCAGAAAAAGCACTTGCAGTAATTATAGATCATAGCCAGTCCTGTAACCGAATTCTTTTGTGCGTCCCTGTAAATGAACGATAAATGCTACTGCTGAAAATAGACATTTATTGAGTTATGGCTGTTCTCAAATGACGTGCTCAACAACTCGAAACTTTCTCACACATTTTCTGTCTCATTTTTAAGCGCAAAGACATCAAATTGGCATGCCTGACTAATGAAGCGATTTGAAATCAAAATGAGTTTTCCATTTTTGATAAATAAATATATTACTTATCGAGTTATAAGCGATTATTGTCACGTCATGAAACGTTTTTCGCGCTTCTTGGGTTGCCGTGTCGGGAATTCGGTTCAAAGCGCCGACTTTGACAGTATTTTCTGAAAGATCTTCTGCCATTAACAAAATATGGAAAACGTGTTTCGATTACATATAGTTTCTGAATAAGAACACCTGCCAATTTCATGCATTAGCAAACAAAAATGAATTAAAAAATGTGTCAGAAAGTAGCCTGTTTGGATTTGAGAACAGCCTTATGTGTTTTTTAAATTTCTTATTTACATATCACATTTCATTGTAGGAAAAATAATTTTTTTTTCATAAATAGTATGCTGTCAGTGTTAGGAAGAATAAACTATACGCGTGATTTTTCGTTTTTGTTAGAATTTGTACCTGGGATTCAAATATATTTTTTCAAAGACAAAACGTACACGGCAAAAAAAAAAAAAAAAAAAAAAAAAATGTTGATTTTACAGTATATATATATATTTTTCAGTGTATGATGACTGTGCATTTTATAAATTTAGAACATTTTAGTTGCATTTCTCTAAATCTTGTTTTAGCTGTATAAAAATTGTATGATTTGCTTGAAAATATTTTATCTATAATTAATTACTTCTTTACAGTCTTTCATCATACACTATTTAGAAGACAGACGGATAATTCCCGTGAAAATAGAATTAAATGCAAACGCACAGGTATGTTTTTATCCTTTCTAAAATTCCACAGTACAAAATTCAAAGCGTCTCTTCAAACGTCAAATTTAAATTTAAATTTAAATTAATTGGAAGCGTTACTGCAAAAAAAGTTTAATTAAAGTAACTTTTTTAAAAGCGGTCTGAAACTTTGATGATTAACTTTTCGTTAGAAACATGGAGGAGAAAAAAAAAAGAGGAAGATGATGATGATAAAAAAGAAACACCAAAATGCTGTACATAATTTCAGAAAACATAAATCCAAATATATATTCCATTAATTAATTAGTTAAACCTTAGTAATATATATATATATATATATATATATATATATATATATATATAAACGCCGTTTATTTCTTTTAAATCTAATATTGGTATGTTTGCATATTTTATTGATAATTTTAATGTAATTAGTTATATATACTATAATCTTGATTGGAGATTGGAAATGGATAGCACAGCATTCCACATTAATTAATCCGATATATTTCAAGGCAAATATTAAAACTCAGAGAATAATGACATTACAAAGAAAATTTTCCTAAAAAATTAGTATAATAACAAATTAACAGTGGGCCAATTTAAAAAAAAAAAAAAAAAAAAAAAAAAACTGAAAATAAAAGAGGAGATTCTTAATTTGATAGGAAATTCTTGATTTGATTCTGTTTCATATTTTGTATATTTTGAGCACAAATACGGATCCATTTTAATTACTTTTTCTAATAATAATAAAAGAAATAATAATAATAATAATAATAATAATAAAGGAAAAAAATAATAACAGTATTAATAGCAGAAGTAATATTAGAAATGAAATAATAATAATAATAATAGTAATAGTTTTGTTTGTTTGAAAAATTAACCCCATCTGATGGTTTCGTACTATGGTTTGTCGATTTGTCTAATTCTGTTTTGTAGCTTTCGCAAATATGCTTAAATTGTCGCAAAATTAGAATAATTTTTAATTGAAATTCAATATTTCTTTTTTAAACAGTCTATGTATCTTAAACAATTTCTTTCTTTTCTTTTCTTTTCTTTTCTTATCTTTTCTTTTCTTTTCTTTTCTTTCTTTCTTTCTTTCTTTTTTTTTTTTTTTTTTTTTTTTTGAGTGGGGAAAACATTTTAAATAATCCAGGAATATTGTATCTTAAGACTTATTTACATTAAATATTATATACAGTATTCGATGTCTTACACTGTTAAAAAAGAGAGATGTTTCTTCATTTTCCAAGAAGGTTTACTAAAATATAATATAACATCTTCCGAGCTACGCATGGTTTCAATTTTTTTTTTTTTTTTTAAGAAACTTCAGAAACCAATAGATTTAAAGAGGATTTTAAGAATTTTCAAGATTTAATGAAGACTTCTGAAACAAACGTTTCTTTTTCTGCCCGTAATTTTCAGAAAGGTTTCTGGGTAGTTTTTGTAGTGTATTAATCGTTTTTTTAAACCCGATTACAACACGAAATATCGGTTTTTCGAATGCTATCAATTCTCAGGTTAAACATTTTCAGCTGTGTGACAGAATATATGCAGTCCTGGAATAAAAGTACCCCCCCCCCCCAACTCTGCTGCAAATCATCATGTAAAAATGTAACTGGTATACCAATCGATTAGTATTAACATCGATTAAAATTTGCATACTTAAATTTTGCTTAAAGGGTCGTCTTTATATAGAAATTGTAAACAAACTAAAATTTTCAATATTAACACATATTGAATTTGATAACACATATTTGATATCATATTTATTCGGTAAATTTTACTTTTGGATATCAAATTTGGGTGTCATTCGGTAAAGTAGTTTAGTAATTATGAAGGCTTAAAGTTTGGAACTCCTAATGTTAAATTAATTTTCAATCATTACAAAACAGATTGCAATGCTGGTAGTTTTTTAAACATAACTCAAAAATTACTTGGCGGAATGGTATGTAAATTTTGGACTCGCATATTTAAAGCTTCTAGAAATTGATTTCTGTTAAAAATATTATAAGTTACAATTCATATTTTTCTTTCGAAAATATACATTTTTTAACTTCATAACTCCTAAGCTACTTGGCGGAATGACTTCCCGTTCGGTTCCGAGGGTAAAATTTACAGAATAATCTAAGTATGACGCCAGACGTAGGTGTTAGTATTGAAAATTTTAAAGTTTGTTACAATTTCTTTATGAAGACGACCTCTAAGCAAGATCTAAGTGTAGCATTCATTAGTAGACGTGACTACTAATCGATTGGCATTTTTTATACGATTATTTGCGGAAAAGGGGTGATTTCGCCAGGATTGTTGATGCAAGACTAACAAAATAATGCTAATTTTATGCTGTTGATTTAGCATATTTGCCTGCTGAATATGCTTGTTGACGATGAAAAAGTTTACTTGAGAATTGAGAGGGTCGGGGCAAGAAAGTGCCAAGCCACATTTTTGATGAAATGAAATAAATCTAACACTGTAATCTGTTGCTCAATATTGTAAATTATAATATCCTACTTATAATTTGTTTCTCGTGTCACTTGGTGGCAACGTATGTCCCAGGTTTCGTTTTTTCCCCAGATGTTTATGCCCCCAATGAAGATAGCTAATTTACAATAAACGTAATAATAATATCGTTAAAGTAATGCCATATTGTTACTCAGAATATCTCAAATGTTACTAAGACATTGGCGAAAAAACTTTATGTTATATATTTTGATTTGTGTATTGGATCAAATTTTCAGAAATTGAATCAATTGAAGAATTGAAATATTTCAGAAGTTTAAAAATGTGGCTTGGCACTCTCTTGCCTCGACCCCTTCAATTGATAGCATCCGAAATATCGATATTTCGTATTGATATCGGGATGAAGAAGTAGAATAAGGGTGTTGGTCATTCAGATCTCGAATACCACTCTCTAATGGTAAACCTATGGGCATATAGAATGCATTCGTATTTTTAAAATATCTCATCAGGAAATTAATATTCTCTTTTTAAAGGATGTCTCTTTCTTTTTTAGTTAACAAAATATTTCTAAACTATACGAGTATACTTAATACCAGTATACTTAATTTTATTTGAAGTGTTAATATTTTACAGCTCGTCAACTTCGCTAAAAATTTAACACATAATATATTAAATTGAGGATATATTTTCGCAATATTTTGTCAATTGAAAAGGAAAGAGACATCCTTTAAGAAGAGTACAGAGAAAAAATAAGTTAAATATATTGATTTTCCGATAAGATACGAATACATTCCACGCCCATAGGTTTAACATTGGAGAGAGCATTTGTGGGTAACATGGAAGAAGTTATATTTATATTTCCATAAACCTTCATGTTACATCAAGAAACATTTCCCTTTTTTAGAGTGTCATTTATCTAGCACAAAAGTTATTGAAGGTGGATGATTATTTAAGGTTTTAGTTTGGAATTTCGATAAGTGTTATTCAGACAGACAGAGTAACAGACTCACAGACAGACATAAAAACAGTCAAATCGTGTTCAAGGACCTTCTAAAACGTATAAATCCGCCGAAAACCGGAAGTAGAAAATTTTCATGAATCCAATACTTTCTTCTTGTAAAGATAGAAGAAAGTAAAAAGAACTAAGAAACTAAAGAAGAAAAGTTCTAGTTTGAAAAAAGATTTTGGAAGCTAGTTTTAATTTAATTTTTCAAGAAAGCTCACGAATTATTATTAGCTATCCAACATGAATATGTACTTTAGAAATATCAATGTGCACACAATAGTTTGACTAAAATAATTATTAAAATTATCTTTATAAACTTTTAAACAATCAAAATGGTCTTTCAATATACAGTGAAACTTCCATTTAATGAAGTCTCATGGTTTCACTCAAAAACTTCATTATGGAGAAAATTCGTTAAATAGAAATCAACTTAAATTCATGAAATTTTTCCTTCAGATATGACAAACAGATATTGAATTCAGAAGCATTTAATTCAGTTTCATTTATGAAACCGTTTTTTACAAAACAGTTGTGTATGGTCGATGAAATCACATCACATTCCCAAGCTTTGGCTCAAGCTTTCATCAGTTCTGATACACAAGTTCTCAAACTAATGTTTTCACTATTTTCTCTTTTTTCTGTCTTTTTTGAAAATGTACTTCAAGATTTTTTATTATTCCTTAGACTAATGGCTGAAGTTTTGATGTTGTATTAGCAGGAACAAAAATAACTTTGATGTTCGATTTGCATTTTGCAGCACATTCCTGTGAATGCACAAAGAAATTGTCTATGAGCAATGGGAGGTCAGAATGATAACTGTCTGACTCTAATTGATATTTTTTGCTTCAATGCATCTGACGCCATTACGTCACTGCATCTTCCATATCATTGAATATAAAAAAGGGATTTTGACTTTCCCAACTGTTAGCGCTGGAGTCTCGGTTTGAGAGAGTAATGATAACAAGTGTTTTTCTTAGTGTAAAAAAAAAAAAAAAAAAAAAAAAAAAAAAAAGTTTTATTTAGCACCAAGCAGAATGGAAATTATTTAAATATGTTCATTTTCGTACAATCCGCTGAAATAAATTCGCATATCTATCGCAACAGCAACCTCTTAGTTTGATTACACGTACAAAAGTGGAATAAACTTCGTTATATAGAAAATATTTTTCGTAATATGGAGATTAATTTACATGCTAATGGTGTTCAAAGTCAAAGTTCTGCAGAAAATTTCGTTAAGTAGAAAACTTCGTTAGATAGCGACTTCGTTAAAGGGAAGTTCTACTGTACTAATAAACTATTACTTAATATTTGCGCATGTTTTTGTTCGAATATTTAATACTTTCGGGTCCGATTTTTTTTTTTTTTTTTTTTTTTTTTTGGGAACAAAAAAATCTTTACATTAATAATATTAAAAGTAGCTATCCAAGTCACAAAAGTTAAGGTTTAACTGAAATTTAACAAATATGTCATCTACTGAAATTTAACGATTATAATTATTTTGCTTGCTATTCATATGACGGAAAGCTGAGAAAGAGTTTTTGAAGACTTTGGAAAATATAGTATTGCAACAGGACAAAACAGACATAAAATCTCTCTAGTATTTTTTTTTTTTAATGTTTTATCACAAATTATTATTTTGCAAAAGTAGCCCCTATTTTAAACTTAGAGAGTGAAACATATGTTTGAAATAAAAAAATCGCCAATAAACGAATTAAACAAACTTTTATTATTATCATTATTACTAAATGCTCAAACATAAAGGAAGTCATAATAATAAATGTATAGACATATACCATCGTTACTACGTGCAGATAGTAACAAAATAATTGTTAAGACAAAATAATACTCAGTGACAAGATATGTCCTATTAACAGGGCGCCAGGCCGAACGGGTTAAAAGAATCAGTGTGTGTTTTAACATTATCCCATTTTATAATGCTTCTTCTTTCTCCCAGACAGAACATGTGATGTCAATAGCAGGTGAAACGCTGTACGATTTTAACCTGGTAAGTACATTTTAAGGAAAAAAATTTAATGAACTTCATGAATCTATTTTTAATATATAAATTGTAATACAGTTTTAGTGATACTTAATTTTTTGTACATGCGTATATATATAGGGTGTCCCCAAAACATTGATTTCTGATTTTATTCCTTAAATATTGATCATAGACATCCATTACAAATTACAAAGTTACGTAAAAAAGGCACAGAATTTTATGAAATACAAAATTTAAATTTTTATACGGCGCAGTACAAAATTTTTTCCAGTGAGTAAAATGTGCCCCATGCACTAATAAGGTCACGTATAAAATATTTCTGCATTTTATCATAAAAAGTCTCAGAGATATGTTTAAACAAAGTTGGTGAGGGGTTAATCATAAATTAAAATATAAATGTTTACAGCTAGCGTGCTGATGACCTAACGCAGAAATGCACCATAAGCAAATAAAATATGGCTCTTATCTTTAATTTTATTTACAAATTTACAAAACTATGCTTTGTGAAAAATACCTTAAAATTTTACAGGATGAATTACAGAATAAAACTTGGAAATGACACGATCAATGAAAATTAAAATAGCTTAGAAATGATATCAGACGAATGGAGCTCCTCTGTATTGGCGTGGATGGAAAAACATTTTGAACAAGCTTTGTAATATATGCGTAAAGTTATTATTTCTACATTGTTTAGATACTTTTATACCAATAAATAGCACAATTATTATTTATTTATACAATCATTGTTTTCTTTCGTAATTTGTGTACGACCCCTGAAACGCGATCATCCGACATGATTTTTCCCCTTTGCGAACTCATATCCAGGCACCGAAAAGTGGTTTAACTCAGTATTTATGTATTTTCATATCTCTGCGACTTTTTATGATAAAATGCTGAAATTTTGTACATGACCTTATTTGTGTATGAGGCACATTTAACTCATTAGGAAAATTTTTTTTTTACGGAGGTCTTATAAAAATTTAAATTTTGTATTTCTTCAAACTTAGTCCTTGAAAATTTTAATCCCTAAAATTCAGTACCTTTTTAACGTAACTTTTTAATTTATAATATATGTCTATGATCAATATTTGAGGAATAAAAGCCGGGGTCAATGTTTTTGAGAAGTCCTGCATATATATGGAGAAATCTCTTTCTAAATTTTTAGGTCGGAATAGATGTAAAGGTTTTTGATTAGTATTGATAAAACATTAGGTTGATGCAAAAGTTCTGTCGTGTTTTAATACCTTTAATATACCGGTAAAATTTTAATATCTGATAATTTTATTATACCTGCTTGCTTTGAACTGATAGGTAAAGTTATCAGGTATTAAAATTTTACCGGTATTAAAGGTATTAAAATACGACAGAACTTTTGCATCAACCTAATAGTTGGATATAAATTCGTATTAGAGATTGACAGTCGTTGATAAAATAGGTCCTTGTAAGAGGGAAAGTCATTAAGTAAGTCACAAAAGATAATTAAATAATAACTTACAATGATATTCACTTCAAAACTATTTTTATTTCTCAACATATTCTCCACCAATATTTATGCACTTATATCACCTTTTATCAGTCTCCCAACACCAGCTGCATAACATTCTCTGGGTTGCTGTCTCACCCACATTAGGACTTCAAGTTTAACCTTTCCATCATCTGTGAACATCATCTTGCAACTTCTTCAACACCCACTATACAGCTTCAACTTAATACCAAGCGATTTTCATCTGTTTAGTCCACTAAAACACCATCTTGGATGCAAGATGATGTTCACAGATGATGAAAAGGTTCAACTTGAAGTCCTAATGTCGCTGAGACAGCAACCCAAAATAATGTTATGCAGCTGCTGTTGGGGCACTGATAAAACGGTGATGTGCATATAAGTGCATAACTATTGGTGGAGAATACGTTGAGAAATAAAATTCAGTAATTAAATATCATTGTAAGTTATTATTTAATTATCTTTTGTGACTTACTTAATGACTTTCCCTTGTAGAAAAGCAATTGAAGAAATAAACGCTGAAGTTTCTGCAAACAAGGAAGAGTCAAAATTCAAACGAATAATGTTCATTCGAAGTAAATCACTTTCTTGATGGCGACTCTTCATATTCATCACATTTACCTCAGATAATTTGATATAAAGATATCGTGACTTAAATTCATCCATCTCCATTAAATATAGTGAGTAATAATCAAAATAATGCGGCAGCAAAAATTTCTACTAGAAATATATCTGGAAGATTATTGTATAGTATATTGTATGATTATTGTATGTATAGTAATGTATAGTATATAATTAGTTTTTAAAAAAAGGCCATCTGGGACAATCTTGTACCAACCGATGTAAAAAATTGATATTCTATTCTAAGGGTTAAATTTAACTCTATTTTTTACGATTTATTTTAATTGTGTATTACTATCACTAACAAATATTACTAAATAACCTGGATATTTATTTGATAATTCCTTGAAAAGTTAGTTTTTTGAAATATGTTTACATACTTAACTTACAAAAATTAATATATGTAAACATGCCACAATTAATTAATTTCACTGATTTCCATGTTTTTTCCTTACATTCAGTATTAGCTGCGGACTAACATCATGGCCTCATCTGAAATGTCGGTCATACTTGTATTCTTTAAAATTATATGATGCAAACCAGGGAAATATGACGTTGCGTAAGTGGCTCTTAATGATATGAAGTGAGATATACAATGTTAATTTCCTATAGGCACTACCAAAAAAAAAAAAAAAAAAAAAAAAAAACGTGGAATATTTATTCGCAAGTTTAAGAAATTTCAGGTACTGTTTTAAAAAGTCTAAAGGATAGCATGAATTCCCTGTGCTCGAATTTTTTATAATTCATTTAAAACTGATATATGCATAACCACGAAGGGCCAGCAAGGGCGGCAAAATATTGGAGATACTTTGTTCATTTTAATGTTTAAACATTTAAAATGTTTTCAACTTTCTTGCCTGAAATCGTTTGCCACCACAAATTACGAAAGGTAATTTTTGCCTTATTTAATCGCAAAATATCTGTCGTTAAAAAAGACACATTTTTCTATTCAGAAATATTGGTATCCTAGTGGTCCGAGAGCCACAGGTTGAAGACCCTCTGCTTTAAAACATTATGTTAACACATTAGAGTTTAAAACATTAGTAGCTAGAAATATTTTACATTACTTTAAAATTTTGTCCCAATACTACGATTTAAATACGTTTTAATAACTTTTATAAATTCTAATTTTTAAATGAATATTCAGTTTCATTACAAATAAAATTAATCTAAATTACGATGTAAGCAAAAATATCTTCGTTGACCCGGAACCCGACACGAACCTGGCTCTTTTCAACCGAAATGAATTAAAATTAATCCCCATTTTAATGCAACAACAGAAAAATGCGCTATAATTATATTACTAATATCAACTTTATCCTTTATGTAGATAATGACGTGTCATGTTTCATTTTTATGGATGTATAATCCAATAATAAGAATGTATATATACCAATATTAAGGAGAAAACTCTTACTTTTTCAGGGAAAGGTAGCTTATAAAGATTTGAATTCTAGTCAGTGTTTTATTACGGATATTATAGAAGAATCCATAGAAAAAGACAGAAGGAGGCTCAAGAATCTCCAGGTAAAGAAAGATACTTATGTATGTCAAAGCGAAAAATAAAAATTTTCGATTTTTTAAAAAATCTAATCAAAACTTCTCACCGAACATCTATCGTCAGTATCTAAGATTTTAAATTTTCAGGTTTTGGGATTAGTTGCTATAAACACATTTTTAAAACAAACATTATGATGCATAGCTGTTTCTTATTTTTCTTTTTAAAAATATAAGTTTCCGGACTGAAACATAAATATTTTATAACTAGTGGAAAGCCCGTTATACGGACAGCGTGCGTGGCAAATGACAACTATTTAAAGCATATATCGATAACCAATTCATAAATATTAGCTGCTATAAAACAATTGCTGGTTATAAAACATTTTTTATTGGGCCACCACAATCCGGAATTGTTAAAACAACACCCCCTCAAATAATTACAAAGATTTTCTTAATAGATAGATTACAATTTTTTAGGTTTCAGTAAGAGCATACTATCACCCAGCTTTGACAAATCAAAGACGCTGAAATAACTTTATAATTCCTATATGTTGTCTTCAGTTTAGTTGTTAAAGATTTCCTTGTATATCACATTTTTCATATAGAACGGGAGGCGGCAGCACTGACAATCACCTCATCGAGTTCACGGCTGAAATTCCATAATTAGTTAAAACTCGATTCGCATAATAAAACGCAATCGGTCTGCCAAGTCATATCTTGGTGGAAAACACATGGAAACCCGATTTTAGCGGTTGACTCGTAGGTTTACCATTGTGTTTTCCTGCACCCAAAAGTATGAAAACATGGAGTACTGGAAACTCTATACATTAAACATTTTTTACCATGAAGATTTCTGCTTTGGTTATCTCCTCTCTATTTAAAGGCCCCAACCCCTTTTCAGCTGGATTCCCCAGGTTGTTTATGAATCTGAAAAGATAGCTCACAACACGCAATATTTTAGTATAATTGTTACTAATATTAAATAACCTTGAAATAAAAGGGTTTAAAGTTAATGTCAACACAGTTAGGTCACTTTTTTCTGGATTTCTGAGTTCAGATGTAAATTCGTCTCTAATGACGGATGTAGGAATGTCACGATTGGGATACACTCGGTCGGTCAGAAAAGTAGAACCCTTGAACCACAGTTTCTTGTTAACCAGTTTCTCAGGATCCATACCTCTTGAAATAAGATCCGCGGGATTGTTCTCGGATGATACGTGACGCCATTGTTGGAATGTTGTTATGTCACGTATTGCCGCTATACGGTTTGCCACAAAAGTTTTTAATAGGTATGGCTCTTTTATTATCCAAGAAAGTACTAGCATAGAATCACTCTACAAGTAGATATCAGTCGTCTCAAGCTGTAATGCACTTTTGACTTTTGTTATCAATTTTGCTAAAAGAACGGCTGAACAAAGCTCCAGCCTCGGTATTGTAAGATGTGCTACACGAGACTTGTTGCAAACCAAGTTCACTTCGAAGTCTCCATCATCTGATGATTAAATCTTCATTGTTTGGTACAATTTCAGTATAAAAACAATCTCTAATCTTTTTTTTCTTTTCTTTTTTGAAAAACAAAAATTGAAAGAAGAGACAGTTTTCTTCAATTGAATGGCTATTTTTTTTTCTGGGACAATTCGGTGATTAAAATGTATGGGGGGGAGGGGGGGGAGAGGAACCATTTTCATATTTTAGAATTTAGATTATGAAGTGCAGATCATTATTTCGTATAGACTCCTTTCCCATTTCAAGATAATCATATCTTACTCTGGTTAAAATTTGATAATTTCATTACAATAAATCATTAGAAATATTTTAAAGATTAATCGGCATTTTGTTTTAACTCAATTAACAAAAAATAAAAGAAAGGTTCAGGTTATCCCAATCGAATTCTATGCTATTACGGACAGAAATATTTCAGATTTTATTTTACCGCCTTCTTATTTCTCATCAATATTGATAATTTAATACATAATAACTTTTAAAAACACTTTACCTTAAAAACAAAACAATAACACATGTATTTTTTTTTTCAGAAGGGAGTCGTTAGAGGATTTTACCTACCAACCTTCATAATACACGAAGAACTTAATAGTACGCACAACTTCACTGAAAATTTTGGAATCCTTTTGGCAGAATTTTGTGTGGGAAATACTATTTCACTCGTTGTGAAACAAGCACGTAAGTACATCCTTCTGTTCATTTTCCAAAAATTTATTTATGTTAATATGTCTCATTATAATTACATTAAACATTAAAACATGTTAAAGTAGTACTTGTGTATAACGGAATGCTGTCTTAAACGTAACAAAATCATGGTTCCGGCAAAAGGAATACCATATCAAGTTATTCTATGGCAGAAATCTGTCGAAAACAGAAAAAAAAAAAATCAGTTTCTAACGATTCCGTCATGGCATATTTTACTATAGTTTGAAAGCTTCAAATACAATTCCGCATGTCGTAGAATCTGCATTCAAATCCATATTCTGGAACAGTTGAAAACAAATAGCAAATACAAACAAGTTGGAAATTATACGTTAAACTTGACAAATGAGGTGCGTTTGTTTTATAACTAGTTTCACAATGTAAACAAATCATCCTTATTATTTCTGTGAAATGAATTATATCGTCTGCTATGAGCAAAATGAGCATGCCCTTTTTTTCATATTACATTACCACGTTTACAAATGCGATTTTTTTTTCTACACCAGACAGCGCTGCAAAATTCATCATGGAGATCTTGCTTTGCGAATGATTACCTCCATGGTTTAATATTTTTATGACTCATAATGAACGAATATCTTGTGTTTATTTACTCTAATGAATTGAGATATTCGGCTGTTAACCTAATTTCCACTGAAGTTATATTAGAATCTTTACATTTTTTAATGTAACTCGTCTTTCAAGCAAACAATTTGTTTGAACGATCTTTCTAAAAATGTAACTTTTATGCAATTTTATTCGAAAAAAACAATTTTCAATAAAAATGACCGGCGTATGAAAAAAAAAAAAGAAGTGGTTTGCCCGTACTTGTTTTCCTCAGTCACATGACTTGAGCTTTTATTATACAGTGCGTCCCATAAGTTTATAGACAAAGGGGTTTTCTTATTTTACAATTGAAAAAGAGGAGTAACAATTTCAAAACAATTTATAATTATAAATATCAAGACAATAATAATACTATACAAAAACAATATTACACAATCACAGACTTTGTGAGAAAAATTAAAACAAATTTTACTGTCCCAAAAGGCCAAAAGTTTATAGACAATTCATTTTTTTTCCTTTAGCGTTCAAATTTTTAAGCCGTTTTTTCTAATCACTTCAGAAACTCGATCAGGCATACTCAAAACAAAATTTAAAAAAAACTCTGGCTTTAAAGAAAACCAGCTTCGTTCAACTTGCAGCTTTAGATCTTGAACCGTTGCAAATTGACGCCCATTAGCCTATACGTCTCCAGCTAATATTCCCCAGAGGTTCTCTATTGGATTCAGGTCAGGACTAATTGCTGGCCAGTCCATAGCAGTTACTTGATTTTGTCTAAACCACTGCATTGTAGAGTTGGACACATGAATGGAGCAATTGTCTTGCTGGTATATCCTTTGTCCCCACCTAGCAACTTTTCAAATGGAAGTAACTGTACTTCAAGCGTCTTCTGGTAATCTTTGGAACATTGACGACCTTTCAGAAAAACAAAATATCGGTTGTTCCATTATAAGAAAATACGCCCCACACCATGGGTGAACCCCCTCCTTGTTGTCTGCTGAAAAAAGTTCATGGTTCCTTGCGAATATCGTGCCAGTAATATGCCCAACCATCAGGGCCATTTAAATTAAATTTCTTTTCATCACTGAACAGTACACTCAACCATTCATCTGTCCAATTCATGTGATTTTGGGCCCACTGAACACGAGCGTCTTTATGCCGTTTTTTCAACTTTGGCGAACGAAATATTTTGCGACAATCAAGAAATGTACTTGCCTTCAGCCGTAGATGGACCGTGGATTTTGATGCTGGAACGCTTACTTCTTTAGAAACTGGACGTACAGACAGGTTCTGGGTTGAAACTAACTTCAAAATCTCTCTGTCTTGCCGCTTAGTTGTTTTCTTTGGTCGTCCAGAACGGGATTTTGTTTCAAAATTGTCACCTTTTAACAGAATTCGGTAAATACCAACCCTGCTGCGTCCAATTTTTTTTTTTTTTTTTTTTTTTTTTTCAATGTCCACAACTTTCCATCCACGAGCCTTTAAACGATATATTTGCAAAATTTCCTTTTTGGAAAATTGCACATTGCGAGGCATTTTTGCAATCAGTCGGAAACGGTAAGACAGATTAGCTTATATCTCAGAAAACTATTGCGTCAATAGTACATGACCTTGGAATATGCAAATTTTGGATATCAGTACTTACAGATCGAGTTCGACTACAAATCCAATTTATTTCTGATGTACCTGTCAAGACTCTGCCATTTCCTGTCCCTCAGGCTATCCAAGAAGAGGCGAAACATCATTGGATATGTTGGTTAATGATGGCATCATATAGAAAAGAATCTCTGAATGGGAATACCCAGTGTCATGGTCAAGAAGAAAACGACCTCTCCAACTAAAAAGCCTAAATTCAGGATGGCTCTTGATCTGAGATTATCAAATTCCATGATTTGCAGTTTTTCTTATCCTCTGCCAAGAATAATCCACATAATTAATAACATTTTTAAATTCATTTCACTACATTGGACCTTCATCTGTCTACCACCAAATCAATCTCCTTGAAGAATTTCGCAAGAAGCTATCTTTTACAACTGAATGAGGCATCTACAGCTTTTCCCGCTAGATGATCGGACTTAGATCTGAAACAGCATTAGATCATCGCTAATGATTCATTTCAAGATATAATTCACGATTTGCAAGTTTTATTTACAGTTTAAAAAATATATAATCTTACCTTGTCTCCTGCAAAAAGTCAATTCCACCAGACAGCGATTGATTACCCTGGTTTTCATCTTGAGAATCATATCATTCAGCTGATACCCTCCAATATCACAGAAATTGCAGCTTTTCCTGCTCCGAAGAATAAAAAAAAACATTTGAAAAGATTTATCGACCTCTGTGGATTTTACCGCAGACTCATTTCTAATTATTCAAAGCTCATGAATCCTCTACCTAAGCTCACTCCACCTAAAATTCTGATTCAATGGTCAGAAGATCATGATGAATATTTTAATCAAGTTTAAGTATTTTTCTTTAAGCCTTTTCTATCCTTACCTGACTGATCTAAACCATTTGTCTTCAATACAGATGCGAGTAGTACTGCCATTGCTGGTGTCCTCCTACAGCAAAAGAAAGGTGATCCATTACCTGTTAGTTACTTCAGCAAATCTCTCTCTCTCCTTCTGAAAAACGATATCCAGCACTTAAACTCTAACTCATGACAATAGTTAAATAAGTCAATCCTTTCAAATTCTTCTTTTACAAAAGACATTTCACCATTTTAAGAGACAATAAACCTATAGAATTTTATAAACGTTCTAGATCATCAGTCGACCTAACCACCAGATGGTTAGCTGATCTCTACAATTATGATTCCCATTTAAGTATGTTAAAGGCGAGAGTAATGTGTTGGCAGATTATTTCTCTCGTGAAGATTTCTCTGACCATTCTCAAGATTTCAACATCAATCCTGAATTAATTCAAGATGAAAATATACTTCCATTAACCTCTACATCACCGACAATAGAACCTCACCATATCACTGATGAAACTCCTCAAACTAATCAGCAATCTTAAGAGTCAAGACCCAGATATGGAAATTTCTGAAGCAACATTCCTTTGTGAGCAATGAAACAATCCTAACATATTGAAATTAATTGAGTCAATCACATCAGAAAATTCAGATCCAAACTATCAAAATTATTTTATTCATCCTGATACTGGTCTCCTTATGATCAAAAGAAAATTTTCACATCCCGAAAATTCACCCTATGCAAAAACCCTAGTGCCTACACTGCAAAAAATAATTGTTGATTTTGCAGTATAAAACTGGCACCCAGCTGCCAGTATTATACCGTAAAATTAACAGTATTAAACAGTAAAATAAGCAGTAATACGCTGCCGTGCAAGCAGTAATACGCTACCGCGCATTATTAATAACATTAATAATACGCTACCGCGCATGCGCGGTAGCGTATTACTGCTTGCACGGCAGCGTATTACTGCTTATTTTACTGTTTAATACTGTTAATTTTACGGTATAATACTGGCAGCTGGGGTGCCAGTTTTATACTGCAAAATCAACAATTATTTTTTGCAGTGTAATATTTTAAAACCCAAATTTCTAAATATTTGCCATATGCCTAATTTCGGTCTTAGGAATACCTACAGAAAATTACTTTAGAAATTTTATTGGTTAGGAATATTAAAATATATTAAAAATTATGTCCTGTCATGCACCTTATGTATCAAGCACAAACCTCATAGAATTTTACCAGCACCTCTACAAGAAATGTTCATTCCATCCATGCCCAGTGAGCTGGTTTCGATGAGCTTTTCCTGGTCCTTTTACTTACCCATCATACGTATTATAGGGTAAGTCTTGTAATCGTTTTGAAAATCGAAAAAACTTTTTTGACGAATTTATACGTTTCAGACACTGGAGATTCCGAAAAACATATTTTTAGAAAAATAATTTTGCCGTCCGTCTGTCTGTGTGTCTGTGCGTGTGTCTGTAAACGCTCTCGAACAAATTGAGATATATATACTTGAAATTTGGTATGTACTTAGTATGTAATAATGGGAAGAAGCTTATTGAATTTCCGTAAACTCGATTATTTTTTAACTATTTTTTTTGGACTCTCGAAATATTCGTTTTGATAAAAAAAGGTATATAAAAATTTTCGAAATTGTTTATTTTAAGGAGTGAATATAAAAGACAAGAAAAAACCCCCATACATTTTGCATAAAGAGTGATGTCGATCGGATAATGAGTTGCCGAGATATTTGTAATCCTATTTTACACACTCTTCGATTTTTCATGACCCTGTATTTCATTCAAATTTCAATTCAAAGATATATTTTAATTGGAAATGAGACGCTTAATCCGACGCAATAAACCGCTAGTTAATATGATTAACATTTTTGGAGTTATAAGGATGTTTCTTTTATGCAATTCAGTAATAGAACATTTTTAAAGTTTATGACGTCATCAAGCCACGATTTTATTCGAATTGCAATGCATTTTATAAGTAGTTTACATATGTTTTATTTTCACATTTTATACTATGCATATCCATGATGGGTAAGTATTACGGTGGCCCCCAACGACTAGTTTCTAATGTACTCTCATTCCTTGACCATTTCTCCAAACATATAGAAATTTTCCCGATCAAATTTATTAACATGACATGTTGCATTCATTCCTTCACGCTGTTGCATTTTCACTTTTGATGAGTGTATTTCCATGGTCAATATGATCATATTTGATCATTATCTTTTAATTGGATTAGCGACAAAGTTCTATTTCTTTCACTATGGACTTTTTCGTCATATTCAGAAATTTGTAGGCCACTTTTAGACTGCTGCTCAATAAATAATAATAATAATAATAATAATAATAATAATAAAGGTTGCTTTTTCATTAATTATGTCATGTCTCCGCTCTTCGCAAGGGTTTTAAAAATATTGCAGATAGGTGAGAACGGGAGGCCTCACTGTGATTATTAATAATGTTATCTACCTTCTAGTCACTCAGAGTGGTAACAATATTGCAGATGGATAAGAAGGCGAAGCTTCTCTGTGTTTATTAATGTTTTTATTTTCTATTATAATTTCGTTTTTTACATTTGATTTATCTTCCGCAATTGGGCCCGTTTTCAAGCGTTGCCATCATGGCTACAATGTCCTTGAAAGTGAATGTATAACCATTAAAAGTTTTAGAAAACACTCTTGCGCAAAATCACATTTGCTAAAATACGCCATTTGGCTATGGACCTAATTATGGAAGATTAACCATAAGATACCGCACTTTGGTGCTAAACTGATATCTGTCAAAGAAAAGACAGATGTTTGTTTTCTTTTTACTCTTATTATATTTATCTTTTTAGTGATGTCCATCTTTTTATTATTTTTTTTAACGGGAATGGATGGTTCACGGGACGTTCCAGAAAAATATTAAGTGTACGGAATTTTCATTGCTATTTTAATCGCTGGACTTTCCAGTAGAATGTGGAACGGTTGGCTACTTTATTGATTGTTTGTATGATTCTTTGGTCCTATTTTATGCATTCCGAACAAGTATTCTCACTTTGTAGAGTTTATGGCGGTCTTGTTGGGCCACTCTGCATATTATCTGATTATATGTAATAATGTTTATTCACGTGCAATGCAAATGAAAGTCTATTAAAATCTTTGTATTAAGATTGTTCTCAAAAAATATTTTTTACCGCGAAACTTTCTGACACAATTACGGGCTCATTTTTAATCGTAAAAACATGGCACCTGTAGACATGGCTTTTCAATTGATTTGGAATCTAATATTTTTTTCATTTTTCGATAAATGAATTACATCTTGAATTATAAGCGATTGTTGTCTCACAATGACCTTTATCGTGCGGAAATTCGGTTCAAAATGCCAACTTTGGCAGCATTTTTTGAAAGATCGCCTTTATCGAAAAATGGAAAAAACTATTCGATATCAAAGTTTCTGAATAAGAGCACCTGCCATTCTCATGCGCTTACAAACAAAAGGAAATTGAGAAATGTGTCAGAAAATAGTCAATTTGGATTTGAGAACAGTCTAAAAAAGTTTGTTGATAAGAAAAATAAAAGATTGTTTGGATTTCATTTTAGATCGTATGAAAAGAGATACATCAGGAGATAAAGGGCAGTTCACTCATCATTCTTATGGTCACTATGGGCACCAAAGTAACAATTATGCTCATTATGGACACGAAACTTACATTAAAGGATCCGTTGACGAAAATGGGCAGATACGTAATCAGCAAGTTAATCATCAACAGGTAAGTAGTAGATCGATTTTATGTAATGATAATATACATTATTTGAAACCCACACTGAAAAAAAAAATGTTGATTATACAGTTTAATACTGGCATCCCAGCTGCCAGTAAGTACGCTGCCGCGCAATCGCGGCAGCGTATTACTGCTTATTTTACTGTTTATTACTGTTAATTTTACGGTATAATACTGGCAGCTGGGATGCCAGTATTAAACTGTATAATCAACAATTTTTTTTTGAAGCCCAGTAACTTAATGGTCAGCGCGTCTGGCTAACCACGCTACAGGTCTAGAGTTAGGCTCTGTGGGCTGGGCAAGGTTCACTCAACCTTTCAGCCCTTCGGGGTTGATAAAATGAATACCAAGCATGCTTTGGAACTAAACACTGGGGAGCCCTGCGTTATGTTGACCACCTGACTGGGACGTACGCTGTATAGCACCCCAGGCCCATGGTCAAGAAAAAGGAGTTGGGCACTGTAGATGTAGACAATGATTCATAGGGATTGCGGCGCCACACAGTTAAGTAGTTTTAGTACGTGATTTCAGTGTAACTGTTTAGATTTGAGCTTAATTCTTATTATCCTTACACATTTAAAAAATTTCCGAAACGTGTCAATACTGTTACGGAATTGAAAAGTGTTTATGAATTCGGTTTCTCTGTCTGCCGTCTCTCCATACTCTGACCTCTGACTCTCGTAAATATACTCGGACTGTCATGTTATTGATGTATGTTAATGAGGTATACTATGGAATGTTCTGTACTGAAAAATGAAGTATGTAGCATTTATAGTTCCTTTAGATAGACACTCAAAAGAATTCCGTTACATTATGGTCTATTTGTAAAAAACATTTGCGGTGTATTTTAATGATCTTGCATTATTTAAAACAGCATGAAATTGATATGCGTTTCTGAAGTGCACTAAAATATGCTTTCTGTAGAATATGGAGTGCAATGCATTCATGATTTATTTACAAGGTCACGCAAAAGAATTCGGTTAGATAATGGTCTATGGGAAGAAATTATTTGCAGCATATTTTAATAATGTTACAGTATTTCAAACATAATTAAATTTATATACATTATTGAGGTGCACCAGAAGATAGTTACTGCTGAGTATGACGTGTATAGTATTTATCTTTCATTTATAATGATACACAAGCGATTTCGGTTATAGTACTGTCCATGAGTGAAAATTGCTGGAAACACGTTTTCAGTAGTTGTATGCGCTTTTAAGTTTAACTAAACATTTGTATACTACGTGGTATGTATGAATGCTCTAGATCAGGGGTTCCCAAACTATGGTACGCGTACCAGTACTGGTACGCGAAACTCTTTCTATTGATGGACAACATTCTGATACTGGTATGTGAAATGAATTACAGCATATTATTATGAAATCGAAAACGGCAACCCAGGAAATCACCCAGAAAATTTTCGAAAATTATCGAATACGATTTAAAGATTGTGGACGCTATTTTCTTTTTTTTTCTTACTAGATTTTAGCACAACATATCCATGTGAATGTACATTTTCTTTAATTCTTTATATGGAAAACAAATACAGGAATAAACTAAACATCGAATCTGACTTGCGACTATAACTAGCAAATATTGAACCAGACATGAGGAAGCTGTGCGTGATAGAGCAAGTCTATCCTTCTCATTAACGATACCAGGAAATTACTGCAATAACGCTACTATGTATGAACCAATTGGCCAATATGGCATTAAATATTGTGGATGTTTTTCAACCAAAAAACTGTATTTTGATATTGTATTCATTATTAAATTGTACATGATGATAGCATTTTTTGCTTGAAATATGTTAGTATAAAGCAGTCAATCTCAGTAACAATTTAGTAACGTAATCGTGTATTTTGAAGTACAGTAAAACCTGTTAAGACGGAAATATAAAAGACCGGAGAAATATTCCGTTTCAGACATGCTCTGTTTTACAGTGTTTTCTACATTAGCTTTATGTTTGTTACCTGGTGGTACGCCGAAGTATGAACTTCGATTTAGTGGTACGTCAGTACAAAAGTTTGGGAACCTCTGCTCTAGATCATATACAAGACTATACAAAAGAATTCGTAAGCATTACTGAGTATGGGCATAAAGTGCTTTAGGGTGGTTTCTAATTGATGCTGAATTGAAACATTTTCCATCTGAATGATATATAGTATACTAAGAGGAGTTTGTAGAATATAAATAAATTTATATAAGCTCGAATACATAGTATATAAATAAATTCATATACATAATTTTACGCAAATAACTGGACACATTGCAGTCTATAGATTGTAATTTATTGAAGTGCGTTTTTATTTGTGTCATGTGTTTCTACCTGAATGAAATTTTGGCTTAATATATGGTGTGTATAAAAATCTGTAGATAATATACAGGGCTGTACAAAAGAATTCGAGTGCATTTCCGTATATTGGCGGAAATTGCTGAAGGTGATTTATAAACTGTGTTAAAGTAAATTTTACCACACTAAGTTGTATATATAGAAATCTGTAAATCGTATACAGGACTGCACAAAAGAATTCGCGTAAATTTCCGACCATGGACGGTGATAGCTGAAATCTGGTTTTCAAATGTGTGATGCATTTTCTAAATGGTTTACCTAGATATATTCTTTTAACCTATTAAACGGTGAAGTTTCATTACAGTATTCTAGAAATATTGGAAAGTGCTTCATAATCTATGCTTGGCGCATAATTTTTCTTTCTTTAATATTGTGCTTTGTTTCATATCTTTTTAACCTATAAACAAAAGGTAATTGTATGTAAGTAACAAATTACAACAAGCAATGTATTTGTTAACAACTTTTTAAAAAAACGTGAAGTTAATGAATTTATTTGCTGAATATAACTATTTCTGTACAGTAATTATCGCCTTACTTAAACACAGAAATTCTACAATTAAATAAGGCAAAGATTACTTTACAAAAATAGTGGTACTTAAAAAAGGAATTATACACATTGCAAAACTGTATAAATTCATCGCTCGACCCGAAAATATTACATCAGTAATATTAAATAAACAATTGTAAAAATAAATTATTAAATATTTAAAGAGAGGGGGTTATTATTTAAACCTCTTAATTTTAATCAAAATTCGTACCAGAATTTTTGAATAAAATTTTGCTTTTATAATTTACGTGAAAAAATAAATAAATTTCATTTACGTATTTTAAAATGAAATTATAAATTCTGGCAAATTTTCAACATTACATCAACATAAATGCTTGAAACAACTAAAAGCTGACAGGGCTAATTGAATTAAATAAATGTTTTGGCAGCACTATAAAAAAGTCAGATTCTCAGGCGTCAATGGTAAAAAAAAAATCACTTCTTTCTCCAATTTTAAAAATATAATAATAATTTTAAAAAAGGAAAAGAAAAAAAAACGTGTGTTAAGGTGGCAATCGCGATATCTTCTACAATAAATCGAGAGAAATATTACACGAAATTATAAAATAAAAGGATCTTGTATTTCATTGAGCAATAACGTGGGCCTGAAAAACTCGCCTTCAATTGACATCTTCTGATATATATTTGAGTCCAGTATACCATCTAACAGAGATATATTTCCTTTTCGAACTCTTAGTTGTTGTTTGTTTGATTGTTTTTCAAACGCACATGTAAAGTGCTCTTGGATAAAAAGTGTCACAGTAACACTGTTACAGAAAATCGTCAACAGATGGCAGCACTAAAACTTAGAACAGCAACTAAATAACAATTTTCAAAGTCAGGAGTAAATCTGATATGTATTTTGTATAGCAGTATTTATGATACGTGATATAAATATAAAAGTAATTATATTTTGGGCGAACTGGGATATAATTTTCCTCATAAATCTTCCGCTTTTATTCTTAATTTTATCTGAGTATTACCAGCTTTAAATGAACTGTCGTCTTACTTTCTTTTTCAGAAATCATCCGAAGTCCCAAAAATAAGGGCAGCGGCTGAACAGAATTCAGAAATGAGCTAAATTTTGGAACATATGTGTCTGTGATCTGCAGCCCTGGTCACGTTTTTCAACATAAAAAATATAAATATAAAATAAGCTAAACTTTTTTTTTTTTTTTTTTTTTTTTATATTTGTTGGATAGCTGAAGTTAATCTCTACAAAGGCCTTTTTTAACACTTTCCAACATACTTGAAAAGTGCTTATAAATTCGTTTTGTGTTCTAACTCTCATAAATACTTCCGGATTGCCATGAAATTCTTATATGTTATTGAGGTTTACTATAAAATGTTTGGTATTGAAAATGAAGTGTGCAGTATTTATAGTTCGTTTACACAAAGTAATTAATTCCGCTACATTATGGTCTATGGCAGGCATTTCAAACTCGTCCACCACCACGGTCCAAGTTAACCATTATATACAAAGCCGCGGGCCACATTAAAAAAATGTAGATAATACCATTGCACAGGATAAAATTTGTACGTACAAAACTCAGCCATGTTAAAGAAATATTCACAAGTTTTAAAGTTATTATTATACATAGTTTATTTTATCTTATTTTTCGAAAGAATACTCAAATTTTCTTTTATTAACGAAATCTGTAAAATTTAATTGAATTTTCTAAATTGTATTTACTTCAAAAAATGATTGTACACGCTGGTTTGTTAATCCTGATCTGATCAAAAGCATAGCTGCTAATTTTCTGTGTTTTCTTAGAGTAAAAAAAAAAAATATATATATATATTTTTTTTAAAGTTAAAATTAAAGTTATTTACTAAAATTTTTCTTGTACCTGGATGGCATATTCGGGGGTTTTGTGTTAAGCACAAAAGTAATAACTTGTGCCACTTTCAAAGCAACTCATTTAAAGCTATTTGAATTTTATATTTTGATTTAAAAAAAATTAACTGGTCTTAATTAGCACTGAATTTTATTAATTTTATAATACATTTCTTAGTATTTAATAATTACAGTGCGTTATTTTCTAAAGTGGTGTAAAATCTAAGAGAGTAGTAAAATGAAATATTAGTTTATAACATAAAAAAATATATAAATTATAAGTAAAATACTTTAAAAATTTTACGAATCTTTAAATTTTCAGACTCAAAATACCGCGCTTCTACGAATCTTTAAATTTTCAGACTCAAGATACCGCGCTTTGTTACGTTCCGATTGATAATCTTTGTATCCACAATTTCTTTTGTGTTAAAATATAAATTTGAGTTATATCTGTTTATAAATCACTGTTGCCAGATGAGCAGGAATTTTTCTGTAGTGTTCAGAATGCTACCACATTCTGAAGACAAATATTCCTCTTATTTAATAACATAATAAATAAGACAAATATTGCTATTCAAAAATAGTGGTAGCATTCTGAATAAAGAAAAAAGTCCGTCACAGTGGTAACACTGATGTACATATCTTTATGTTGCCATCTCTGAGATCACAATTTGTGCAAGTGTGTTCGTGCAAAGTGTATTTTCAGCATCCGTGTTCTAATAACCACATTAAACACAGGTGTTGAATGTGGTAGCGAAGCCTTTCCACATTCGTTTCATCATAAGTCACAGAGAATCATAATCATTCACCATCATAAGTGCTATTACTTATGATGACAAAAAGTATTGGAAGTACACTGTAATTCGGTCAATGACTCCGTATGTAATGTGAACTACATTTCGAAATATGGAACGTCTAGTTCAACGCTGTTTTATACGGACGGTGGCCACTTGCAATACTTCTCGTTATATCTTTACATTTCACACAAAGCAAGTCAAGTCTGGTGTCCAAAATTTCGTTAAAGTGGCTTAATTATTTTTAAACTTATGAGCAAAAATCTGGGTTGGGACTGGAGTGAGACACCTTGTGTTATTGACAGAATAAATGGATTGTGACCCAATTTCCTAAACAATTTGTTGTTGTAGTGTGCTGTACCATTTCTTAAAGTTTGCCCAATCTTTCTTTAATCACCCTCTATTGCTCAGTAGTGTCTATTGTTTCTATACTCATAGACCAATTACGAGTATGATATTTTTGAATAAAATTCCTTACAGAGTGTTTTACTTGGGGAGCTAATTTATAAATGATCGATGGCCTTTTTTGTAAGATAACAACATACCTGGTTTAGAACTATATACATAGTATATTCCAAAATTTCCCGGACTGATCCTATATAAATAAACAATGAAGAACTGAAATTAAAATTTTGACCTATGTTTATTCGAAATAATTCCCGCTGGACTCAATACACTTTTTACAACGAATGTAATAGTCCTCAAAACACTTCTGGAAGTCCGCCTTGGCAATGTGCGTCAAATAGTCGGTCGCAGTCGCTTGAGGTAGTCCCCTTTAGATGCGATTTCAACTTGGGGAACAGGAAATAGTCACAGGAGATTAAATCTGGCGATGGTTGATCATGATGACCCCTTTAAAAACCAGAAACTCCCGCACACTAATCGAAGTGTGTGCTGGTGCGTTGTCGTGCAAGAACGACCAACTGCCTTGCTGTCGGTACCGAGGACGAACTCTGCGTACTCGGGCCATGAAACGCTTCAACACTTCCAAATAGCAACGTCCAGTAGCTGTAGTACCTTCAATTTTATGTTCGTTCGTTGTTCAACCTTCGCGAGGTCAGACATGATCACGTTACACTGTTACAACAAACCGGATGCACTTAGCTTCACACAACAGATAGCAACGTGAAATTGTACTGCTTTATAAGACGAAGTGTAGTCGTGATTTTGACATCACCTGCAGACACGCAGCTCTATCTATTGACTGGTAACTTAAACAATCCGGGAAATTTTGGGACGGACTGCGTATGTGACGAATTTAATAGATTAATTAAGATAGATTAATTAAATAAGAGAAAGGATTTAATATATTGATGTCTATAAGAAATAGTGGGACCAAGGAAATTTGACGACTCCCCTGGTGTGCTGATTTATTCAAGTGACTACTTATTGAGGTTTTGCTGTATTTGGTCCGTCCAGATAACAATGGCGTCCCATATAGAGGGTTTGAAAAGTTGGTTGCCAACACTCTCCATCAGTTATATCACGGCCAAACTCGATCTTTCTCCTTCCCTCATAAGAGGAAGGAGAACGATCGAGTTAGGCCGTGGTTATATAAAAGGCAATAAACTTCACTTAATTTTAAAATGTTAAATTTATTAAATTTTCTGCAAAAATTTGTAAATTATTCTGGAAGTAGGATGCTGCTAGATTATTAATAATGGTAATTCACAAGAGAACGATGAACTTAACAATGGATATTATAAAGTGAATAAAAATTCATATTTTCTGTGACGTCACGAGAATAGCGTCTATTGGGTTTATTTTATCTGTATACATTATAACTTTATTGATGCCATTTTTTTTCATTACAATTAAATAGAAAATATAGTTTTATTTGAATTCATGGTGATTAAGGCATTAAGCTTAAAAGTACATATATATAGTACGTGTGAAAAGTTTGCGCCGGTGAAAATGACATTATACTTAGCTTGAAATGTATTTTATATCCTTCTATATCAAACCCATTAAATAATTATTTAATGGCTTTGTTCTATATATATAAAAAAAGTAATGGTTTAAAAATGGACCAATGAAAATCTGCGTAGATATTCCGGGTAATTCTCATCGCTTTTTTACTAGGGACTTTTTTGAGGAGCGATTACTTTTTTTCTAGCCATCCTACGGATTCGAAAATCCTACCACCAGACGCGAAATATAACAAGCTTTCAGAAATTCAAAAAATTATCACGGTCGGACAATAAAAACTCAAAAAATCTTTAAAAATCGAGTAAAAAATCTTTTATTGAAAAAGTCATTTTTTTTATATTGTTGCCAATTTCTAAATTGGCAATGATTGCAAATGATTATATTTTATCTCGTATTTGCGCGAGACTATTAAAAACAATAATGAAAGTTTAAAATAATAATTAAATGATCACGTGTTGAAAGCAGGAAATAAAGAAAATTACGTCATATAAATCGTGTTTACACATGAATATTAAAAATAAAAAAGATGAATTAAATGAAAAAGCATTATAACCTGATTACAGAGGATAGTCGCCGTTCGTGATATCATCATCATCATCTTTTTAAAACAGGATACATTGCATTTACCAGGTTTTAAGAGGCTGTGAAATCAGAACGGGGGTTGGTGAGCGTAGCGAGCAGGGGGCAGAGCCCCCTAGTTAATAAAAACTAAAAAAAAAATAATATGATTGTGTTAACATAACGTAATTTTCACTGATTTTTCAATTGTTAATTATAAAAATTAGAACGGGAGCCTTTATTGATTACTTCATCTTGATTGTATACCCTGATTGCATGTTAGCGATTGCTTTTAAAAAAAAACTAAATTATAGATAAGATGAATTAATTTTTTAATAAAGAATTCAGAAAAGTGGAGGATTTCAGGAAAATTAGTAGTATTATGGTAAAAAAAAAAGTTTGAAACGATTTCGGAACATTAACACGTTTGCACTTGTAAAACAATATAAAGAGTTCGGCGTTTGTTTCCGGCTAATATACCATAATAAATGTAAGACTTCATAATAAAACGCAAATTAGGGAACAGATGTTACAGACGAGCGGGGTTGGCGAGATTTTTGTTTTGTGCCATTTTGGCGAGAAAACCCCGTTTTCGTAATACGATCTTGTAGTCTTAGAAACTTAAGATTCGGTGTGAAGGTAGTGTTTAGAATCCAGAAAAAGAAAACATCAAAAACACCAAAAAAATCGAAAGCAAAATTGAAAAAATCGAAAAAAAATCGAAAATTTTCAAATAATCCGATTTTGTTGCGCTAGAAACTTGGAATTCATTGGCTAGAAACCATTCGGAATAAATTAGGGAACAGATGTTACAGACGAGCGGGGTTGGCGAGATTTTTGTTTTGTGCCATTTTGGCGAGAAAACCCCGTTTTCGTAATACGATCTTGTAGTCTTAGAAACTTAAGATTCGGTGTGAAGGTAGTGTTTAGAATCCAGAAAAAGAAAACATCAAAAACACCAAAAAATCGAAAGCAAAATTGAAAAAATCGAAAAAA
Source organism: Maratus michaelseni (assembly GCA_963931845.1). Taxonomy (NCBI): domain Eukaryota; kingdom Metazoa; phylum Arthropoda; class Arachnida; order Araneae; family Salticidae; genus Maratus; species Maratus michaelseni. Next base: position 48,531,248 of record OZ007590.1, on the reverse strand, counting down.
AATCGAAAATTTTCAAATAATCCGATTTTGTTGCGCTAGAAACTTGGAATTCATTGGCTAGAAACCATTCGGAATAAAGGTAGTATTTAGGATGCAAAATAAGAAAAAATTAAAAATTCCGGAAAATTCGAAAAAAAAAACATTCGAAAAAAAATTGAAAAAAATTAAAATAATTTGATTTTTTAGCCTTAGAAACTTAAAATTGGCAGTAAAGATAGTGTTTAGGATTCAGAATAAGTTAATATAAAAAACGCAATAAAATTCGAAAATAAAATTTAAAAAATCGAAAAATAAGGAAAATCTGAAAATAATTCGATTTCATAGCGCTAGAAAATTGAAATTTGGAATAAAGGTAATATTTAAGATACTAAATAAGGAAAAATTCAAAAATATGGATAATTCAAAAAATACCCATAAATTAGTGCAGACGATATATGAACTCAAAGTTTCGATTTTTTGTCACTCACACACTCACTCACTCTCGCGTCATCAAAAAGATTGGGTAGAAGCCACAGAAACTTAAAATTTGGAATAAAGCTAGTATTTCGGATACAAAGAAAGGAAAAATTATAAAATCCGGAAAATTTAAAAAACATTCGAAAATTAAAAAAAATCGAACAAAATTGAAAATTGAAAATAACACGATCTTGTAGTCTTAAAAACTTAAAATTTGGTGTGAAGGTAGTGTTTAGAATTCAAAAAAGGAAAACATCAAAAACACACAAAAAAATTGAAAATAAAATTGAAAAATCGAAAAAAATCGAAAATTTTCAAATAATCCAATTTTGTTGCGCTAGAAACTTGGAATTCGGAATAAAGGTGCAAAATAAGGATGCAAAATAAGGAAAAATTAAAAAATCCAGAAAATTCGAATAAAAAATCACAAATTTGAAAAAAATTGAAAAAAATTAAAAAAATTTGATCTTTTGGCCTTAGAAACTTAAAATTCGCGGTAAAGATAGTGTTTAGGATTCAGAATAAGTTAAAATATATATATAATAAAACCGTAAGTCATGTGACTGTCATCAACAGTTCCGGGATGTCCGTTTCACTTTTTCATATGCCAGGCGGCCATTTTTATTCAAAATTATTTTTGCAAATAAAACTGCATAAAAATTACATTTTTAGAAAGATCGTTCAAAATAAATTAATATTTGAGAGATGACTTACGTTCAATTATGTATACATTCTGCAATAACTTCAGTTTAAATTAGGTTCGCAGTTAAAATTCTCTATCTATGAAAGTAAACAAAGAAAAAAGATTCATTCATTGTGAATGTTTAAAATATTAAACCATGAATTTTTGGATCGCTGCCTGGCGTAAAAAAAATAATGCGCACCAGTGAGACAGTCAAAGTTTACCTTAATTCTGTTCCATACAACTCAACTTCCGGATCTTTTTTGACGTAAGTTGAACTCATGTAATAATATTTAATGGATCAAATTTCAAAAAGAATTGTCAGCTTTTATTTTTTGCGCGTGCAAATTAGAAACGATACTTTAATTTGAAATCAAATGTTTTGATTTATGATAATTATTATTTTTCTATTTTCTATTTTAAATAAAAAATGTGAACGTCATGTATTTTAAATTGAAACAGCTGTCACGGACGCACCGGGGTTGGCGCGATTTTTGTTTTGCGCCAAATATGTTTAAGAATCTCCGCATTAGCGAACATATTGCAAGTGAGAAGCAAACGGACATGAAGCATAAATTCTTAAGTGGGTTAAGCGGTTTTTGTCAAGAAAGATGAAATACATAACAACAAAAAATATGCGAAATGCTACCGCGATCGCAAAAGTTCTTGATTTGTCTATTAGATTTTTCCAGTTATGCGAGGGATAAAGGAAAAAAATAAATTATGAATAAAAATAATTTGTTACAATGCTTAACATACATTTAAGGGCGACCAAACTGGTCGCCAGTGGCGGCTAGTAAGTTAAAATAAAAACGCAATAAAATTCGAAAATAAAATAAAAAAATCGAAAGAAATCGAAAAATAAGGAAATTTTGAAAATAATTCGATTTTATAGCGCTAGAAACTTGAAATTTGGAATACAGGTAATATTTAAGATACTAAATAAGGAAACATTAAAAAATATGGATAATTAAAAAAAAAAATCGAAAATTTCCAAAAAAAAAAAGAAAAAAAAAAGAAAGTAGGAAAGAAAAAGAGAGAAATTGAAAATACTATGATCTCGTAGTCTTAGAAACTGAAAATTTGGTGTAAAGGTAGTGTTTAGGATTCAGAAAAAGAAAAAATTAAAAACACAACAAAAATTGAAAATAAAATCAAAAAATCGAAAAAAAAAAAACGAAAATTTGAAAATAATTCGATTTTGTAAAGCTAGAAACTTAAAATTTGGAATAAAGGTAGTATTTAGGATACAAAAAAAGAAATAAATAAAAAATCGGTAAAATTAAAAAAAAAATCGAAAATCGAAAAAAATTCGATTTTGTAGCTTTAGAACTTAAAATTCGGCGTAAACTTATTGTTTAGGATACAGAAAAAGGAAAAATTAAAACACAATAAATTCGAAAATAGAATAAAAAACTCGGAAATTTCAAAATAATTCGATTTTGTTGCGCTAGAAACTTGAAATTTGTAATAAAGGATACAAAATAAGAAAAAATGAAAAAATCCAGAAAATTATAAAAAAAAATCGAAAAAATCAAAAGTTGAAAATAATTTTATCTTGTAGTCTTAGAAACTTAAAACTTGGTGTAAAGGTAGTATTTACTATTCAATAAAAGGAACAATTAAAATAACCGTTAAATTAAAAAACAATTTGATTTTGTACTGCTAGAAACATTAGTTTTAAGATAATTGTCCTATTAGCTAGTACAACGCCCCTAATTGTTTTATGTTATTTCCCACGGATTATAGTTTTCTTTTCTTTCGTTTACGAATTTCGTTATAGAAAAGTTCCGCTATAGAATGGCTACGATATAGGCGATTTCTTTATAGACAGGTTTGTTTTCTTTCACAGGTTGTACTCTATTTACTTCACATATGAAATATGTATTGTTAAATGATGTTAGCCCACAAAAATTTTCACAGCTCCCCCTACCCTCCTGACATTACTGGCTGGTTATGGCTTGATAGTCCTTTCTAAATAAAATCATGGTGACCAGTGGCGCAGCCAGAATTCGGTTCTAGGGGGGGTTTTGAGTTTCTGATAAAGGTGGTCGCCGGTTATATGAATCACCGGTTAATGGAATCAGTCTTTTAAATGAATGAAATCATAATGCTTATCTCTGCAATTACGTTGGTTACGGTTCATTTAAACAGCGTTTACAATATTAGAGTGACAAACTATAAAATGCACCAATGAAATAACACAAAAATTGATTGGATTTATAAAGTGTTTAAAAATGATGAGGAGCAAACTTTAAGATGGAAGAGCACAGTACAGCAAATAATTTTTACATTCTGCATTCTAAAATTGCGATTTATGTGATACAATTGGTATGTAAACTTGGAATTTTGCATGATGATTACTTTTATGTAGTAAATGCTTCCTTAGAACATTTTTTTTAATTCAAAATTTAAAAGGATGAAATGACGGAAAACTTGCTAAACGCGTTCTAAATTATGATTTAGTTGAAACTATTAGTGTTAGAAACTTGAAATTTAGTATAGAGATTACTTTTAAGATGCAAATTCTCGGCATAAAGAGTTTGAATAGTTTGACAAATGAAGTATAGTCTTTAAATTTGTGTACAGACCCCCTACGAAACAAATGATTCGAAAGAAACACTGATTGCAAAAATCTGTTCACAATCGAAAAATAGCTTTTTATAACTTTAAAGTACTTTTTATTCATTCTTACTTTTGCAAAGATTTTTTCCTGGGTTCGCACATAGCTTGGTCTTAGTAACTGAGAGCAAAAAACGCAAAAAAGAGCCGTTTGAAACTGAGAGAGACTTACAAAGTGTATGTTTTATTTTTTCCCTGGAATTCGATGGCCTGTTATTGTTTCGAACATGGAACAAAGACAGAAATGCAATTAAGAAATGGCCCACTGTATACTATATAACTCAAAGCGTACGTGTGGCAGTGGTGACGAAACCTGGCTATAATATTATGATGTGCCGACTAAGTCTCAAAACAAAGTTTGGGTCTTTGATGATGAGGACACACCGGTAGCTGTCAGAAAATCCCGATCTGTCAAAAAAAAATTATAGCTGTATTACTATTTTTCAAATCTAGTGGAATTGTTGAGCGTATCGTTTTGGACACACAGCTCTGTGTCCAAAACGATACGCTCAACAATTCTGTAACTGTCTTCTAGAAGACAGTTACAGCTAAGTAGTACACTGAACAGTGCCTCCCTAATGTCATGGAATCTTTGAAGAACCTGCGACCAAAGTCACGAATGAACACCTGGTTCCTCCATCATGACAAAGTTCCAGCTCACCGGGCCAAAGCCTGCACTGAATATTTGGCTACTACAGGACAGAAACTTCTTGAACACCCTCCTTACAGTCCAGATCTTGCCCTCTGTGACTTCGCACTGTTCCCGCATGTGAAAATGAAGCTGAAAGGGATTCGGTTTTCCAGTGATGAGACACTTTTGAGGGCGTGGGACAACGAGTGTGCCTTACTTTCTAGTGAAACTTGGCAGAGCTGGTTTAAGGACTGGTTTTGGAGGATGGAGAACTGTATTGCTTGTATCGGAAATTACTTTGAAAAAGTTTGATAAATAAATCCATATTGCAAAACTTTCCTATAACCCTTTGTATATGACCCCTCTTTTACTATAAAACGTCTTGAGGTGGGCAAAATACATCGAAAAACCATTTTCAATACAAAACACAAAATACATTGGTTTTAGGGTCTAAAATACAAAATACAAAATTCTTTTCAAAATTTCAAATGTCAAAATACAAAATACATGTATTTTTTAAATACATTCAAAATACAAAATACATGTATTTTTTAAATACATTCAAAATACAAAATAAATGTATTTTTTAAATACATTCAAAATACAAAATACATTAATTATAATTTTAATTATCTTGCACTACGCAAAAATGTTTTAATGCAATGCCATGTTATAAATTTTTACCTACTGTATATAAACATGTTCGTAACCATAAAAAGAGGTCTGCACGGGCTGACATTTCCAGACCCGAACCCGTAGAAAAATATTTGGGACCCGACCCGGTATAAAAGCTAAAAGTTCGGTCCGAGTCTGGACCAGCTCATACAAAAAATTTATTGGCCCGGTTTAAATGCTAAAATTTCGATTCGAGCCTAGCCCTACAAAAACTTAATTGGCACGAGTGAATTTCTACAAAAGATAAATTTTTAAGCCAATGTGGTTAAAAATTCTCTTGTATGAGGTATTCTGACAATTTTTTTTTAATTTTAGCTATTTTTCATGTTTATATTCTTCATCTTTTAAAAAGCGCCCAGAGCTGCGAAGTAGAGGCACACTCGTTCCAAAATGCTGCCCTCCCTAGATTTATTTCTGCCTGTGCCCATGCAAACTACGTTTATTTTTTTTTATGATTCTCTATTTGTACGAAAATGTCTGAGTTATTATTAATGTCATTAAACCATATTCCAGGGCTTAGAGACTTATAAATCTGAAAAATTCGATACAGAAAAATCTTCTAAGACGAAATCACGTAGGAGCTAAAATAAAAGAAAACTGCCCAGTTAAACTGACGGCATTGAGCTCACAGGCTATTCACACTAACTGTAAATTATATTCTTATTTCAAAGAATTTGAAATAAGCCTTCGAAAAATGAAGAAATCGACAATATATTAAGGGGGGGGCATCCCCCCGTTTCTCCTTCTTATAATTAACCAATGAACCCCTAAAACTAATCAGAGAAGCACCTTACCACAATGAACCTACATACAAAATTTGAAGAAAATCGGATAATTCTGTATGAAAAATCCATTTATCTAAATTAAGAGGGGTTTGCCTCCCCGTCCCCCTTTTATACTTAACCAATGAACCCCCAAAACTAATCAAGGAAGCGCCTTATCACAATGAATATATATATAAAATTTGAAGAAAATCAGATAATTCTGCTTGGAAAACCCATTTATCTATATTAAGGGGGTTAGTCCCACCCGTTCCCCCCCTTTATACTTAACCAGTGAACCCCCAAAACTAATCAGGGAAGTGCCTTACCACAATGAGCCTATATACAAAATTTGAAGTAAATCGGATAATTCTGCATGAAAAACCCATTTATCAAAATTAAGGGGGGGGGGATTAGCCCCCGTTTCCCTCCTTTTCACTTCACCAATGAACCCCCAAAACTAATCAGGGAAGCCCCTTACCACAATGAGCCCATATACAAAATTTGAAGAAAATCGGATAACTCTGCATGAAAAATTCATTTATCTAAATTAAGGGGTAGGATTAGCCCCCCCCCCGTTAGCCCCTCATACTTAACTTATGAACCCCCAAAACTAATCAGAAAATAACCTTATCACAATGAACCTATATGCAAAATTTGAAGAAAATTGGATAATTCTGCATGAAAAAACCATTTATCTAAATTAAGGGGGTTAGCCCCCCGTTCCCCCCCCCCCCTTTATCGTTAACCAATCAATCCCCAAAACTAATCAGGGAAGCGCCTTATCACAAGGAACCTATAAACAAAATTGGAAGCAAAACGGTTATTTCTGTCAAGAGTTATCGCGTTACGTAGATACGTACATACATACAGAACGGGCGGGCACATTAGCTCTCAGGCTTTGATAGCCTGTGAGCTAAAAATCAATTATAGACAAGTTCCCATCTTAGCTGTTACATCACTTGTTCTAAATGCATTATATTCTTTTCACACGTATTATTATATTCATTTTGTATGAATTAACACACTTTTCCGTTTAAGACAGTATTCCATCATAGACAAGTTTATTTTCACATGTTTCGTGCACTTTAATTTTATTGCCCAGAAATATATACGAGTATGTGCTATTCTTCAAAAAGTATAAATTTAAATTTTTAATTGTAGAATAATAACGATTTAAAAATATATGCATTTTTTGCGAAGAATGTTAAACCAGATCAAATTCTACTGATATCTGCACGGGCCAGGCCAGGCCAATGACTTTTTACGATCTGGGTCGAGACCGGGCCTGAAAATTTCTTCCCGTCTAGACCTCTAGGAAGAATGTCCCGGTCCGGCTGGGTCCGGAAAAATTAATCTGCCCCTGCCCGGCCTGAGTCTGCAGGAAAAAATAAAGCCCACACCCGGTCCGGTCATAAAAGAGTGATGACCAGACTCAGTTGATTTCGGCCTGAAAATAGTGTCTTGCACTAACTGTCATCAAAAAATATTTTGAATTCGAGTATACTTATGTCTATCGCGTAGCGTGATGTATCACAAATAATTAATTTCCGTTCATTAGGAGTTCTTGGGTATGTATTATCAATCTTTTCACGCGTCTATGCAACAACTAACTGCATTACACTGCTAACATACTTTAAAAATGCAATACTCAGGAAAAGTCTGAACGATCCTACTTGTTTATCACACGACAATTTATTTATTTTTTCGCATAGCAACATTAAGAATTAAAAACCATTAGCAAAACCATTCAGCAAAAATGTTTCAGCCAAAGATAAAAATCCTTATTATGCCAAAAAAAAAAAAAAAAAATGTTCATATTAACTTCTAGAAACGAATTCAAAGACTATACAAAACAGACAAGCATGTATTTCCTGTTGTGAATCAGTAATTTGCGGTTAAAACACAAGTAGTGGTTTGAACTTTATACCAGCTTCAAGTCTGGTACGAAGTTTGAATAATCGAGAAATGTATTTTGAGTATTTTCAAAATACAAAATACATGGAAAAATAATTTCAAAATACATTACCAAAATACTTTAGTTTTATCTGTTTAAAATACAAAATACAAATGTATTTTGAAAATGTATTTCAAATACATGTATTTTCGATACTGCCCAGCTACGGTCTTGACAAAGTGATGCAGTCCAAATAACCAGTTTTGACTTTGACTTAACCGATGCTTGTAATATGCTCCTTCACAGTTTTAAGTAGAATTTTCGCCGTTTAATTGAATCACATTGTTGAATAGAATTTGATTTAACAAAGCGGCGGATTCCGCCAAGGCGGAAAGACCAAAAGATTTAATTTTAACTTTAGTTTTGATTCACGTAAACGGCAATTATAGTAATTTTTTTTTAGCTCTGGGGGGGGGGGGGGGATTTAACCCCCAAACCCCCCCCTTGGCTGCGCCACTGATGGTGACTCTAAGATTCACTTGATTTATCTCTAAATTGAACCTAAATGATCCTAAGAAGACGGATCAAATAATTACTATATTGGCATGACAATCAGGTAACTTAGAATTAAAATCGAAAAATCAATAAATTTATAAAAAGTCGAAAATTTGAAAATAATTCGATTTTGTATTCCTAGAAGCTTGACATTTGGCAGAAAAGCAGGGTTTAGTACACAAAGTAAGGAAAAATTAAAAAATCCGTAAATAATTAAAAAAAAAGACTAAAAAAAACGAAAAAAAAAAACCATCGAAAAAAGGAATATAGTTTGATTTGTTGGAAATTTCCGGTAATTTTAATTTTGGCTTTATGTTTATACTAAAAAGTTCTTTCATGTTAAATATCAAGTATCTAGGGCTGCGAGTAATATCTCAGATGGATAGCACCTATCCTGGAAGCAATTGAGAGTACTTTTGACACTCCCCCTCCCATAACTTAGTGCTTGCCTAGGAACCTGAAATCTCTTTTTATCTACAGTACTTTGCAAACGAAACTAAAGCTTCAAATTTTTGATACCTGTAAATAATAGGGACAGAGTGTGGCTTAGCAAAAACCAGTGGATGATCTCCAAAAAGGACCCAAAATCAAGAAAAGGAGGATTACTTACAAAAAGAAAAGAAATCTCATCAAAAAGTCACCTGTAAAAAATGCAGCCAAGTCTCGTAACTCATTCACCGTACAAAGTACTGAGATCGTATAAAGCCAAGTTTAACTATCTTATTAACTCTGAAATTTACATTCACAAATCACTCCTAGTCTCTACATCTTTAGTTAATTATTATTTTGTGAACTTGGCAATTACGCAGCACAGGGAAGTTATTACACCTTACTATGTTATGGGATGGGATGGGATGGGATAATTTAATTAAGGCAAATTATATACGCACAGGGAAGCTATTACACTTTAATATGTTATAGTATTATTTGATTAAGACTAACTATATACATCCCATTCTCGTGCTACGTAATTGCCAAGTCACAAAATAATAATTAACTAAAGATGTAGAGACTAGGAGTGATTTGTGAATGAAAATTTCAGAGTTAATAAGATAGTTAAACTTGGCTTTATACGATCTCAGTACTTTTTACGGTAAATGAGTTACGAGACTTGGCTGCATTTTTTACAGGTGACTTTTTAATGAGATACAATTTAGCACGACTCGAGTATAAGAGTAAAATAGTAGCTGCTGCATAGAAATAGCGCCCACGCACTTTCTATTGAGAAAAAAATAATTCTAAATAAATAATAATAATAATAATAATAATAATAATTACAGTTGAAAGAATTAAAATATATATATATATATATAATTTTCCCTATCCTTCTTTGTGTTAATTTTGATTTTCCAGATGTATATTTCAATAATTTTAAAATTACTCTTTCTTCTGTAGATCAGATCGAAAGGTTCTCATGTATATCCAAGACCAGCTCATGGAAATGGTAGACAAGATTCTTCAAGATCGGGTACAGGTATTGCAGCAAGATCAGCACAAACGAACGGCACCCCTTACACAAATGGACGGCAAGATTCGACAACCGATTCAAGAACGGGTACGGGCATTCCACAAACTCAATATCAAGCACAACACCGAATGCCTCCTTATCAACAAACGTTTGGAAATGGTGCAAGAATTCCTAGCAACGGAGGAACAGGCCAATTTTCCCTCCAAAGTTCTCATGAGGGAGGTTATCAGTTAAATCTTCCTTTAGGTTTGCAGGCAGGAAACATATATCGAGGAGGTGTTCGTAGTGGTGGTCACTACGGTGTAGGAGGACTTCAACCACAAATACGAACGGATCATCAACAATATCCCGATTCGACATTACCTGCAGGTTACCAGCCATTTGATCAAAGACAACCACTACCACCAGTGGTGAGGCCTTCATATCCATCAACACAAGTATTTGATACGCAGACATCTTTAACCGCAAGTGAACAAAGACAACCGGGTATAGATTATGAATCTCAACTCAGAAGACAAATGGAACATAAAACACCAATTCCAGATGCTCAGATAACTCCATTAGCAGAATATCGTCCTACTTTACCGAATACATCTGTATATCCTCCTTCCAGTATTTCAGATACGAGACTTCCTGGCCGACAACCAGGAATAGGTTTGCCTTCCATTCATATGCCAAGTGGGACAATTCAGAGTCCTATGGGTGTACATGGCCGACAACCAGGAATAGGTTTGCCTTCCATTCATATGCCAAGTGGGACAATTCAGAGTCCTATGGGTGTACATGGCCGACAACCAGGAATAGGTTTTCCTTCCATTCATGTACCAAGTGGGACAATTCAGAGTCCTATGGGTGTACATGGCCGACAACCAGGAATAGGTTTGCCTTCCATTCATATGCCAAGTGGGACAATTCAGAGCCCTATGGGTGTACATGGCCGACAACCAGGAATAGGTTTGCCTTCCATTCATATGCCAAGTGGGACAATTCAGAGCCCTATGGGTGTAAATGGCCGTGAACCAGGGACAAGTTTACCTTCCATTCATATGCCAAGTGGGACAATTCAGAGTCCTATGCATGTGCCTGGCCAAATTTCAACAATACCTAGTTCTGATATTTCAGATAGGCAGCATGTAACAGGTGTATCAAGGCCTAGTCAAATTCACGGTACATATCCAGGTTTAATACCCAAACAACAATATATTCCTGGCTCTGTACCTGAGGAACAATATTTGCAGACACCAGATGTAAGACAGCCAACGGGATTCAAAGTTAATGGTGATGCCCAAAGAAGACCTCTGCCACCTTCACTTACTACGAATATATATCCAGGTTACCCAAGTATTATCGATGCCAATACGCAACAAGAAACTCGAACATCCTTTCCAGGATCCCCATCGATTTCAGGCATACCACATAGGTCTCTACCAGTTTCACATGAGACAGTTAGAAATGGCGCACAATATCCTGATACCACGCGCCCACAAACAACGGTCAGAGATGAATATCCAATTAGTGGTACTTATCCTGGTATATCAAGAGTTCCTATTGATACCCCAAGCACTTCTGCTGGAAGAATGCGTCCTGTTGAGGCACCGATAATACCTAAAAGAACTGGTCCAATTCCACAAGAAACTATCAGAGGTCGCATACCAACTGCACCAAGACCAGGTGAAACAGGCCAAGATTCTCGATATAATTTGAGTATCCCTTCAAGAGGGATAGTTTCAGAAACATCAATGCCTACGGATAGAGGCATGATTGCGGGTCAGACTGGGTTTGAAACATCAAGGATTTATGATCAAGATTCTGCATCTTCACAAACACAAGTACAAACTGGTCTCGAAGGAACTGCAGCTGAAGCATCTGCTGGTGGACATTATGGCGGTTTTGGATCTAAGACTCAAGTTCAAGGTGGCTATGCTGGTAATGGGTCCTTTTCAGCCCAAGCACAATCGGGATTTACAGGCGGCGTAGTACAAAGTCAAGTCCAAGGTGGTAAACAAGGTGGTTTATCTGGATCAAGTGCTCAGGTAGAACGGGTAGGTTCGGCCCAGAGTCAAGTTCAAGTTCTGAAACCAAGTGGATCAGCGAGTAGTACAGCTCAAGGGAGATTTACTGGTGGTACTACCCAGGTACAAGCACAAAGCAGCAAAACAGGAGGAAGTGCTGGAGCTCAAGCACAATCTACTGGATTAAGTAGTAGTCATGTTCAAGTTAATGTAGGTGGTAATGATGTCAGCAAAGATGAAAGTTTTCAAGGTACAGTTTCAGCTTCAGTTCATGGAGGTCAGTCGTCAGGACAATCACAAACGCAATTACAAGGAGGATACGATTCTGGGAGAACTTATGCAGCAACAGCTCAAGGGGGATTTGATACATCTTTGGGATTTCAAGCTGCTGTACCACCCGTGGGATCATTAACAACTCGATCTGGCGGGACTTTAGATGAACAACAAATTATTAGCATGACTGGTAGTAAAGAAACTCGTGGCACAATTAGGGGCGATCAGCGTCAAACATCTGGTGTGCCTATTTCAAGAGACTCCACTGATATTACACAACAACAACCTTTTATACCGCCCGTATCTCAAACAGACGCTTCAAGAGCACATTATCCGAGTTCTCAAACCGACTATTCAAGAGTACCTTATCCAAGCTCAATCCAAGAGCCACCGACATTACCATCCACTCAATCTATATACAGAGGGGCATATCCAGGTTACCCAACCGAAGTAAGAGACAGAAGCGTATTTACAAAAAGTCCACGTGATTTCCCTGGTTATAGAAGGCTTGATGAAAGAGGCGTGGTAATACCTGGTTATCCGCAAGCAAGAGCACCTGGAATTTCAGAAGAACAAACTCATTTTGGTAGACAAGCACCAGTAACACAAGACAGAGCTTTGTATGAACCAGGATCACAAAGACAAGCATATCCATCTTTACCAGACCATGCACTTACAGATGCAACAGATCAGCATTACATATCGAGAACTTCATCTACCTACCCTCAACTTCCGGGACTATATTATCCGTCACAGCCAAGAGCAAGTATAGATTCAAGATATATACCCAGTTTTCCAAGCATGCCACAACAACCAGGCTTACCAGAACAACCTGAAGTACAATCGAGGTATCTACCACCTCCTCACTTCTTGGATCAATCTCAAATTTTATCGCCAAGTCCTCAAATGATTCTATCTCGTGGACGTCCCAGTGAAATTCCAATTTTAACAAGACCTGATGATAGTTCTTATATTGAACCAACTCATCATCGGTTACCTATGCCTGATTTAACGAATATCCAACCAGAACAACCCCAACTTTCATTTTCAAGTTCACATGTTCAACCAGGCCAACCAAGACCGCAAATTCAACCACAGTATCCTGCCATCTCCCTTCCAAGACCACAAATTTCACCAGAGCAAACTCCTATTTCACAGCCACGGCCACAAATTAGACCAGAACAACCCCAGGTTTTTCCCTCAAAGCCGCCAATTTCTATAACCACTGAACAATCTCCAATGGCAGTTCCATCTGAAACCGCAGAAGTAAAAAGAGATAGAATGCCAGGAGTTTCCGAACCAGATAAAATGGATTGCTGTAAAGCATTTAGAGACCTAAAAAGACGCTGCTGTGGTGGAACATCTAAGCAAGATGAAACTTCTCCATGTTGCAGATCAAGTAGAGATGATATTTTTGATTTCAGCACTGAAGACGATCTAGATGAAGATAAAGAACCATGCAAAGTAGTGAAAGCAATTTGTTACATTGTATATAAACCTGTTGGAAAAGCACGTGTGTGCAAACCTACATCAACTAATGGATGCTAAAGATTATAAATACTATTTTACATAATTTAAATTATTGCACTGTACCAATAAAAAATAGTTTTTATAAGTATTTGCGTCCAGAAATTTGACAATAAATGATTTTAGAACCATGTGCTAATAAATGGATAAATTGCATCTCGTCTTATCTGGTCATTAATTTCTATTTATGAAGAGGGAATTATAAAGATAGACGGAAAAAATTATGGGAGACATACATCAAACCTTAAATACTAATCATAATGGGGTTTGAAAACTCATTTTTTTCTGGAAAATATGATAGAAGAATGATTGACTATTGAAATTTTGCATAAAGAACTCGGCTTTTATTTAAATACTAGCCGCCACTGGCGACCAGTTTGGTCTCCCTTAAATGTATGTTAAACATTGCAACACGTTACATTTATTCATAATTTAATTTTCCCTTAATTATTCGCCAAATCGGAAGATTCTAATAGACAAGTCATGAACTTTTGCGATCATGGTAGCATTTCGCATATTTTTTGGGCACAGGTGTCACATACGCACGTTGGCGCGATTTTTCCCCCCGCGAATTTGGCGAAATTTTTTTTATGGAAATTGTTGTTTATTTACTTTTATTTTTTTCTAGTTTTATAAATTATTTTTGATATGTATATCAATATTTATTTACATAAAACTATCATTTATTTATTTTTATTTCCTTTTTTAACTATGAGTATTTTTGTTAGCCGGGAGCAGATGATAAATCGCCAAATATTGTTCCCATCACCATCATTCATACTACATTAATTTAATTTTAAATCATAAACCTGTCACTCATTTGATTTAAAATACTTAACTTTAATCCGAAATGCTTATATTACATAAATTTAAAATACTTCACACTTTTCATTTAAATAGAAAAAAAGAAAAGAAATAATATCATAAATCAAAACATTTGATTTCAAAGTCGAAGTATTGTTTCTAATTTGTACACGCGATAAATAAAAGCTGTATTAGCGATTTTAAAAATGCTAAAAATTTGATTCATTAAATATTATTACATGAGTTCAATTTACGTCAAGAAAAGGTCCAGAAGGAAGTTGAGTTGTATAGCACATAATTATGGTAAACTTTGATTGTCTCACTGGTGCGAATTATTTTTTTGACGTGAGGCAGCGGTCCAAAAATTCATTCGCGGAGAACTTGCTTTGCGAACGATTACCCCCATGATTTAATATTTTAAATGTTGACGACGAATCAATCTTTTTTTTTTTTTTTTTTTTTTTTTTTTTTGTTTACTTTCATGAATAGAGAATTTGAACTGTGAACCTAATTTTGACGGAAGTTATTGCAGAATATATACATAATTGAACGTAAGTCACCTCTCAAATATTAATTTATTTTGAACGATCTTTCTTAAAATGTAACTTTTATGCAGTTTTATTCGAAAAAATAATTTTGAATAAAAATGGCCGCCTGGCATATGAAAAAGTGAAACGGCCATCCCGGAACTGTTGATGACAGTCACATGACTTACGCTTTTATTTTAGAGGATTTATTTTGAACGATCTTTCTTAAAATGTAACTTTTATGCAGTTTTATTCGAAAAAATAATTTTGAATAAAAATGGCCGCCTGGCATATGAAAAAGTGAAACGGCCATCCCGGAACTGTTGATGACAGTCACATGACTTACGCTTTTATTTTAGAGGATTACAATAAAATAATGCTTAAACAATACTTTATACTTATACTTTACAGAATAACAAGAATAAAATGTAAGTTATTAAAAGTTTTGGAGGTTTCAGAAATAAGGTTATTTTGCTAATTCTTGTTTTTCTAAAATTTGGTTTTGTTTCGCAATTTAATAATTTTACGCTTTCACTAAACATGGATTTTTATTTTAAAATTTTATACTTCCTGGCAAAGCTGCAGCAAAGATTGGTGCGGGTGGTGCCAAGCGCTGACAGGCGCCTCGTCGTCATCGGCGACTTCATTTACCAATACCGATGTGCTAAGAATCAATAGAAAAAAGTTTCACTTTAGAGTTTTATGGCAAATGCAAATCGTTAGTTTCCGAATAGCACTTACAGACTATTTCTTTCCTCTTCATAACACCTGTACCAGCCAATTCAAACGTACATAGTACAGCTAAACAATTTTTTTTTTTTTTTTTACGCTTTTTTTAGAAAGCAAAATAAATTTCTTTATGTATACGGGATGTTATAAGAACACAAAGATCCTTCACATTAAAAACATTGCATGATAATTCTCTTTGCTTTAAAATGTCGATTCAATAGGAAATGTAAACTAAACTGAAAAAAAAGTGCTAAGCACACCGTTTAGCAGAGTTGAATTCAGGGGGTGGCCAGGTTAGGACATCCTTCCCGGAGCATTGAATTGTCGCTCCCCGGAAGATTTGAGATTTTATGCTTTTAATGGTTAAACAGTGCAATCCCCCTTTTGGAACTGTACAATGTCCCCCCCCCCCCCCGGAGCCACAGAAATCCCTCCCGGTGAAAAGTGTCTGAATTCAACACTGCCGTTTAGCGTCAGTGTACAACTGATTGTTGGCCATTTTTTGAAGTAGCATAATTTTTCGCATCTTTCTATCAGCTAGAGTTTGATCAGTACTCTCCATTGCTTTGTTTTTATCTAGTTTACAGGGGTGTAATTTTATTATGCACTAGCAGCGTGTCAACCCGTTGCGTTGCATTTAGATTGCATTGAGGTATTTCGATTGTTTGAAGGAAAAAGAAATCTAGTTTTATTATACATTTAAGGTTTCTATCCCTAATAATTCCAAATAAATCGTAATTTAAAACGTTTTTAGAAATTTTTCCATTCATTTCACTTTTTTAATAGCCGAATATTTTAGAAACCATTCCATTATAAAAATAACTGTCATATGCGCAGTTTTTACGCCCTAGCAGTATCACAGAAATCGTAATTTTAGAACGTTTTTTGTTCTTGCAACCTTTTACATTTCTATTTTTTTAGAAAATGTTCTGTTGTGAGTATTTACGTCTTAAAAGTAAAAGTCGTGTCAAGTTTCTAGTCTTGATAGCTCCAATTTAATCGTAATATAGAACGTTTTTTAAAATATTTTCAGCTCATTTCACCCTTTTAAAATTCGAATTTTTTATAAACCGATCTTTGGGAAAATTTACATTTTAAAAGTAACCACCGAGCCAAATTTTAAGTTTTAACCCCCCCCCCTCCCACCCCCCAACAGTATCACAGAAATCGCAATTTTACAACATTTCTGTGGCTACACGCTTTTACATTTTGAATTTTTTAGAAACTGTTTTGTGCAAGCATTACGTCTTAAGGCTCCCGTTGAACAATCGTTCGGGAATACAGCTAATGTTAATTCTATGTAAGAAAACATCGCTGATTTTTCATTCGCATATTTTTGAAATTTTTTTTTTTTTTTTTTTTGCACATGATATTTGAAATCATAATAAATCGTGCCCCCTGATTAAATATTCGATTTTTCTTGCCGTTTGATTATGATATTACTTAAAATTTTGAAACTTGATAAACGGATATTCATTCATAACTTTGTAAAAATCTATAAATGAAAGATTCTGAAAATTTAAAAAAGTCACACTGTTAACTTAAAGTTTGAAATTTTCAGAATTTTATACCAATTAGGGAATGTAAAATCAGCAGAGAATCATTGCGACTTTTAATAAAAATTTGAGCGAAAGTGCTAAAATCCACACCTTTAATAAACATTTACATCTTACCAGACCAATAGAACATTTTTATCTTACCTGACCAATACAACTTTTACATCTTAAAAGTAAAGTTTATTGGCATATTTAAAATAACCTTTATTTCTAATTTCTAACATTCCTCTAAGCATAGTAAATTCTGCATAGATTCAGAATTGAATCTATGAATTTAACTTGTGGAATGTTGACAGTTATAACCATGAATAAATTAATAAATAATAAAAGCTATTAGGGTGGATCAAATGAAAACAGAACAGGAGCCGCAGAATGAAATTGCATAGTTTATTTCAAACATTATTGCCAAAGCTACACAAACACGTGTCCGACTGTTTCACCAAGCGGTGAATACCTTGGTCATAGAAGTCCTTCAGCTGAGATCGGAGCCAGTTTCGAACATTGTCCATGACTTCGCTGTCCGAGTACAAAGCGGAGACCCTTCAATGTCTTTTTCAGTAGACCAATGATGGGAAAGTCACATGGCGAAAGATCTGGGTTATACGGTTGGTGTTCCAACACTGTCTACCGAAACATCACCAAATTCCCTCTTAGAAGTGCTTGTGTCCGTCCTGCACACGAGTCAATGGCAGTGGATGTTCTCCATATACTGCTTTTATTCGCCGATGCACTTCTCGAAATCCAGCGTAGATCTAGCTGAATAACAATAACCGATTTGCCGGCTGTTGGCCGACCGCCAGCACATATCACGTGCTTCTGCATGACTACCTAGTCCATTTCCTCAGTAGGGATTGCCTCTCTTACTCCCCGCAAAATTTCACCACACTCATACAAAAATAAAACATACTATAACCATTGTTCCGTTTTCATTTGATCCACCCTTATATAATCTATACTTAATATTATAAAGAAGTAACGTTTGTTTCTTTGTAGGGGTAATCTCTGGAACAACCGGACTGATTTCAAAAGTGATGGTGACAATTCCTACTGCAACATAGGCTGTAATTTATGTCGCGAAAACCGTTCTAAAATTACAATTTTTTTTGATAATGAAGGGGCCAGAAATTTGAAATGGCAGTTACTTATAAGGTGTATATGCTCTCTAAGAAAGTTTCTAAAAAATTCAAAATTTTAAAGGGTGAAATGAGTGAAAAGCGCACTAAAAACATTCTAAATTACATTTTCTATGGAATCTCTGGAACTACCGAACCGATTTCAAAAGTAATGGTGGCAAATTGATGGTGACAATCCCTGCTCTAACATAGGCTATATTTGATGTCGTTGTCAAAATCCCAGGAGTGTTGCAGGAGCAAAAAACTTTCTAAAATTAAGATTAATGTGATACCGAAGGAGTTAGAAACTTGAAATTTGGCAAGGTATATACTATGCTAATATTATAAAAAAGTAACGTTTGTTTGTTTGTTTTGCTGTTTCGTTGAAGGGGTGATCTCTGGAACTACCGAACCGATTTCAAAAGTGATGGGGGCAAATTGACGGTGACAATCCCTGCTCCAACATAACATTCTAAAACTTTTAAGATGTAAATGCTCTCTAAGAACAGTTTCTAAAAAATTTGAAATTTAAAAGGGTGATGTGAGGGAAACATGTTCTGAAAACATTCTAAATTAAGATTTTTATGGAATTGTTAAGGACAGAAACTTGAAAATTGTCTTGGCTTCTACTTTTTAAGGAGCAAATGCACACACAGAACAATTTTTTTTTAAATGGAAATTTAAAAGGGTGAAGGAGAAAAAAAAAACGTTCTAAATTACTATTTTTATGATACTGGAAGAACTAGAAACTTGAAATTTGGCATGGCGGTTACATTTAAGTTACAAATGCTCACTAACAATAGTTTGTAAATAAATTCGAAATTTAAAAGGGTGAAATGAGTGGAAAGCGTTCTAAAAAGATTCTAAATTACGATTTTATTGGAATTGTTAGGAATAGGGACATGAATTTTGACATGGCTGTTACTTTTAAAACAAAAATGGTCGCACAGAAGTTTTTAAAAATATTGAAATTTTAAAGTGTGAAAGCGCGAAAAGCATTCTAAAAAGGTTCTAAATTATGATTTATTTGGAACTGTCAAGGCTAGAAATTTGAAATTTGGCATGGCTGTTACTCTAGAGACGTAAATAAACAGTTTTCTAAAAATGAGACATTTAAAAGGGTGCAGAAGCAAAAAAAGTTCTAAAATTGTGATTTATCTGGTACAGTTGGTATAGGATCATGGTATTCGATCATGAATTTTTAGCCTTTATTACAGGCTGGGCCAGGTCGGGCCCGAGGATATAAATTTGTCCTCACAGACCTCTTCCCCTACCAATAGAAAAATTTAGTGTTTCTTAGAGATGTAAAATTTCCGGAAATGTTGAAGTGGCGGAAAAAAAAAAACAGTTTTTATCCGTTTTTTTTCTGGAAAAATTGGAAATCTTGGAAAAAATGATTTTTTACAAATATTTCTCAAAAATAAGTTACATTTTTTAAATTTCTGCATACTAAAGAAAATATTTGTTTTTACTTTACATGAATATATTACAAAAAAAAAAAAAAAAAAAAAAAAAAAATCAGCTTTTAAAAGTTAGCCTTTCAGTCTCAGAATTTTCACAGTAGCTTTTCTTGCTTAATTTAACACCACTGTTTGTAATATATCATGTCTCTGTGGAAATGATTTTTCTGTTGCATTTGTTCAGACCAGTAGAGATAATTAAAAAAAATAACAACAAAAATCTTATGAGTTTCAACCAATATCACTGCAGTAAGCAAATTTAAATCCCCTCTACATAGTATTGCTTTGTATATAAATGACGCCGTTTTAAAGAAACAAATTATTGTAGTTGTGACATTATAAATATTATCATTTTTATATCTTCTATTGCTTAAAAATTGACAATAATTTACAATATTACAATTTTTTTTCGTACAATTAGAATTTCATTTCTTGTGTATTTAGTTTTGGTATAGCTTTCCAGTCTTAAATGTAAACGAACCCTATGTTTTGGTTTTACTTTAAGTTTTAGATTCTTAATATGAAAGTAAAGTTATATATATATATATATATATATGTGTGTGTGTGTGTGTGTGTGTGTGTGTGTATGTATATTTCTTTAATAAAATTTATAAAACAGGTGGATTTTTTAAAACTTCGAAAAATTTAGTTGAAAACAATTTTTATCAGAAAATTTACATTTTCTTTGTAGAGTTTATTTGTATCCATATATATATATACAGGGTGATTCATAAAAGATGGGCAGAACTTTAAGGGGTTATAGTACACTTAAAGACAAATAATATTAAATAGGAGACTAAGGGTCCCAGACGTATTCCCAAGGAGATAGGGGGCATTAAAGTTTAGGGTCCGAAATTTCAAATGATTATAAAACATGGAAAAATTGGTCGATTCGTTTGCGGTTTTTGCAAAAAATTTTCTTTATGCCAGTATTTTCTTGAAATAAAATTTTAAAGTTCAATTTCAAAAAATGCCGATAGGGGGCGCTTTAGACTTTGGAGTAACAAACAACTATTTTTTAACGTTATTTTTTGTATTTCTTTAAATGATTTCGAAAGCTTAGACTTAAACTTAAATTTTGATCTAAAAATCTGAGTCCTAACGAGTAGTTAAGTAGCGTAAACTGAAATTTGAAATTTGAAACCCTTCTCCCCCCAGAACAAAAATCAGTTATTCCCGATCTTTGTGTCGTAGATTAGGCTCTAACTACTGCCGCGTTTTGCTAAAATTATTCTTTATGTCAGTATTTTCTTGAAAATAAATTTTAAAGAAAATTTTCAAAAAATTCCGATAGAGGGCGCTTTAGACTTTGGAGTAACGAACAACTATTTTATACCGTTATTTTTTGTGTCTCATTAAATGCTTTCTAAAGCTTAGACTTAAACTTAAATTTTCAGCTCAAAATCTGAATCGCTGAGCGTGGTTCAGTAGCGAGGGGAGGGGGTTCAAATTTCAACTTCTGAACATAGTTCAGTTTGCACTACTTAACCATGCCCAACGATTCTGTGCTGTGATACGAGGCAAAAATACAACTTTCGTCAAGGACTGCATAGTCGGAATTCACTCATAAAGGCACTGGCACAGTTGGAAACGTCGCTCATGCAAACGTTAAAGCTCCATTCCTGACGCTAGTCACCGGGTGAAGAAGGAAACAGAAAGTATGCAAATGTCAAATGGGGAAGAAGAAGAACACGTATGCAAAATTTCGACACGATTCAGGCATAAAAACCACTGAACGGTGAGTCAAGTGTAAGTCGCTGTAGTAATGAATCGGAAGATGGTGCCCTTCACGAATAAGGAAAAGGCTGAGATGCATTTAATTTACGGAGCGGCAGATGGAAATGGTGCAGAGGCACAACGAATGTACGGAGAGCGATTTCCTAACAGGCGGTTGCCTAACCGCAAAACTTTCGAGCGCTTGCACAGACAGTTAGTTGTGTGAGACGGGATCATTTCTCGCTTCCCGGTCGAATGCAGGTCGTGCAAAAAAGGACGAATCAGTAGTTGTTGCAGAAGCCATTCTGGATGTAGTAGCGGCGCAGCCAAGTACAAGTACACGAACAGTGGCTAGCCAGGTGGATACCTCACAGTCCACGACTTGGAGGGTACTGAAGGATGAACATTTGCTCCCGTTTCATGTGCAACGAGTCCAGAAACTGTCTCCAGGGGATTATCCAAATCGTATTGAATTCGCCCGCTGGTTTCTGCAGCAGAACGCGCTAAATCCACATTTTGGACGAACTGTGCTTTTCACCGATGAATGTACCTTCACACGTGAAGGTACATTTAACACACACAATGCACATGTATGGGCGGATGTCAATCCACATGCTACGTATCCACATGCTCATCAGAGACGCTTTTCCATCAATGTTTGGGCAGGAATCCTCGGAGACCACCTAATCGGACCGTACCTTCTTCCTGAACGCCTCAACGGTAAAACATACCTCACATTTCTGCAACATGTGCTGCCAGAAATGTTAAACGTTGTTCCTCCACGCATCCGGCGGGTCATGTGGTTCCAGCACGATGGAGCGCCAGCCCATTACGTACGAGACGTCCGCAACTATCTGGACATCACATTTCCGAACAGATGGATTGGTCGAGGTGGTCCTGTTGCTTGGCCTGCTCGCTCGCCAGATCTTTCACCCCTCGATTTCTTTTTTTGGGGACGATTGAAGGCTCTTATGTATGAGACACCCATTGAATCCCCCGAGGAACTGGTCGCCAGACTTTCCGCCGCTGTAGGGAAAGTGCTCGAAAAGCCTGATGTTTTCGCGAATGTTCGCCGTTCCATTCGTCGCCGTTGTTCTGCGTGCATAACCTCTGGTGGTCACAATTTTGAACATTTATTGTGATTACATGTTAATAAATATGCTTTGGTAACATAATCCTAATTTGTGTCTTTTTACCTCGTATCACAGCACACAATGTGTGGACATGGTAAACTGAACTGTGCTCAGGAGTAGAAATTTCAAACCCCTCTCCCCAGAAACTTAACCACGTCTAACGATTCAGATTTTGGGCTGAAAATTTAAGTCTAAGCTTTAGAAAGCATTTAATGAGACACAAAAAATAACGGTATAAAATAGTTGTTCGTTACTCCAAAGTCTAAAGCGTCCTCTATTGGAATTTTTTGAAAATTTTCTTTAAAATTTATTTTCAAGAAAATACTGACATAAAGAATAATTTTAGCAAAACGCGGCAGTAGTTAGAGCCTAATCTACGACACAAAGATCGGGAATAACTGATTTTTGTTCTGGGGGGAGAAGGGTTTCAAATTTCAAATTTCAGTTTACGCTACTTAACTACTCGTTAGGACTCAGATTTTTAGATCAAAATTTAAGTTTAAGTCTAAGCTTTCGAAATCATTTAAAGAAATACAAAAAATAACGTTAAAAAATAGTTGTTTGTTACTCCAAAGTCTAAAGCGCCCCCTATCGGCATTTTTTGAAATTGAACTTTAAAATTTTATTTCAAGAAAATACTGGCATAAAGAAAATTTTTTGCAAAAACCGCAAACGAATCGACCAATTTTTCCATGTTTTATAATCATTTGAAATTTCGGACCCTAAACTTTAATGCCCCCTATCTCCTTGGGAATACGTCTGGGACCCTTAGTCTCCTATTTAATATTATTTGTCTTTAAGTGTACTATAACCCCTTAAAGTTCTGCCCATCTTTTATGAATCACCCTGTATATATATATATATATATATATATATATATATATATATATATATATATATATATATATATATATAACAGTTAGACAAGTCTTAAAATCTATATTTAAGGAAAAGGAAGAGAAGAGAAAAAAAGCTTGAAAAGATTAAATAGTTTCAATTACATGTTATTAAAAAATAACTTGTTTCTAATAATAGTTAAATATTTCTGACGATTATTATCGGATTAGATGAAAAATCGCAGCTATACCAATAAAAATAAATACATGTTTCAAATTTTATATTAAATTTCTGGTAAATAATTGAAATAATTTTGCACATGAATTTTCATTTTTTAACAAGAGAAGTTGCATGGGTCTGCTTACATTTTTTTTTTTTTTTTTTTTTTTTTTACACGATCCTGTTTTTGTGAACATGTTGTATAAAAAATATTGCCTTATTAAAAAAATCATATAAAATTCTCATAAAAATTATAATTAAAATTTTGTGAATTAGAAATTATCGCTATATTTAGGTTCTTATTTAGATATTTTTAATAATGTCTTCATAAATACAGTAGTGGCCAAAATTGTAGAAACTTTTTGGAAAAAATGCATTTTTGAAGTTTGATGGCTCATAACACCCAATATTTCTTAGTAATACCATAGGAAATATAATTTACTCAAGAATATCATGCAACACAGTTTGATCAATTATAATTATTTTATGAAGCGTTATAGCCAAATAATCAGAAAAAGGCAGTAAAACCTGGTTAGGTTGACAATTATTTTTCTTTTTCTTGAATGTAGCCAATGCATATGAATGTTTAGAGTGTCCAGACAGATTCCATTTTGTTTGGTGATATGTTAATCAAAACTAGGGTAGGATTTAAAAAAAAAAAAAAAAAAAGTATGCTATATTTTGGTACTTATAGGATTTTATATATAGAACACCATTTTTTATGATTGCTATCAAGTTGCTAAAATTCTTTTTCAACTTTCAATTTGTGTAGTAATTCAATTTGTGTAGTCTTTTGATCTAGTAAAGCATAATAGAATTAACAAAACATCATAAAGCGTTGATTAGTTATTCAGAAATCAATGTGTAACAATATTTTAAGTGTAGAAAGCTATGGTTATGAAGAAATTTGAAGTAAAATTAGAAGTAAAATTAGAAGTAAATAAACAAAGGGGTGTTTAAGTCAAGCAAATCAAGACTGGTAAAGGCAGGAAAAGGTGCAGGAGAGCAATTGGCGGTAGAAGAGTAAGGTCCCTGTGTATAGGTCACAGAAAACAATCATCTCGGTAAGTGCAACATGAAATGATGCACTGTAATGGGGAGCTGAAACAAAGTACAGTTCTGTGCAGAGTGCAGTATTTCGATCTAAATGCTAGAATTCCATAAAAAAAGCATTTTAACACTCAAAATAACATGACCATTATAGCCAATGCATATGAATGTTTGGAGTGTCCAGAGAGATTCCATTTTGTTTGGTGATATGTTAATCAAAACTAGGGTAGGATTAAAAAAAAAAAAAAAAAAAAAGTATGCTATATTTTGGTACTTATAGGATTTTATATATAGAACACCATTTTTTATGATTGCTATCAAGTTGCTAAAATTCTTTTTCAACTTTCAATTTGTGTAGTAATTCAATTTGTGTAGTCTTTTGATCTAGTAAAGCATAATAGAATTAACAAAACATCATAAAGCGTTGATTAGTTATTCAGAAATCAATGTGTAACAATATTTTAAGTGTAGAAAGCTATGGTTATGAAGAAATTTGAAGTAAAATTAGAAGTAAAATTAGAAGTAAATAAACAAAGGGGTGTTTAAGTCAAGCAAATCAAGACTGGTAAAGGCAGGAAAAGGTGCAGGAGAGCAATTGGCGGTAGAAGAGTAAGGTCCCTGTGTATAGGTCACAGAAAACAATCATCTCGGTAAGTGCAACATGAAATGATGCACTGTAATGGGGAGCTGAAACAAAGTACAGTTCTGTGCAGAGTGCAGTATTTCGATCTAAATGCTAGAATTCCATAAAAAAAGCATTTTAACACTCAAAATAACATGACCATTATAGCCAATGCATATGAATGTTTGGAGTGTCCAGAGAGATTCCATTTTGTTTGGTGATATGTTAATCAAAACTAGGGTAGGATTAAAAAAAAAAAAAAAAAAAGTATGCTATATTTTGGTACTTATAGGATTTTATATATAGAACACCATTTTTTATGATTGCTATCAAGTTGCTAAAATTCTTTTTCAACTTTCAATTTGTGTAGTAATTCAATTTGTGTAGTCTTTTGATCTAGTAAAGCATAATAGAATTAACAAAACATCATAAAGCGTTGATTAGTTATTCAGAAATCAATGTGTAACAATATTTTAAGTGTAGAAAGCTATGGTTATGAAGAAATTTGAAGTAAAATTAGAAGTAAAATTAGAAGTAAATAAACAAAGGGGTGTTTAAGTCAAGCAAATCAAGACTGGTAAAGGCAGGAAAAGGTGCAGGAGAGCAATTGGCGGTAGAAGAGTAAGGTCCCTGTGTATAGGTCACAGAAAACAATCATCTCGGTAAGTGCAACATGAAATGATGCACTGTAATGGGGAGCTGAAACAAAGTACAGTTCTGTGCAGAGTGCAGTATTTCGATCTAAATGCTAGAATTCCATAAAAAAAGCATTTTAACACTCAAAATAACATGACCATTATAGCCAATGCATATGAATGTTTGGAGTGTCCAGAGAGATTCCATTTTGTTTGGTGATATGTTAATCAAAACTAGGGTAGGATTAAAAAAAAAAAAAAAAAAAAGTATGCTATATTTTGGTACTTATAGGATTTTATATATAGAACACCATTTTTTATGATTGCTATCAAGTTGCTAAAATTCTTTTTCAACTTTCAATTTGTGTAGTAATTCAATTTGTGTAGTCTTTTGATCTAGTAAAGCATAATAGAATTAACAAAACATCATAAAGCGTTGATTAGTTATTCAGAAATCAATGTGTAACAATATTTTAAGTGTAGAAAGCTATGGTTATGAAGAAATTTGAAGTAAAATTAGAAGTAAAATTAGAAGTAAATAAACAAAGGGGTGTTTAAGTCAAGCAAATCAAGACTGGTAAAGGCAGGAAAAGGTGCAGGAGAGCAATTGGCGGTAGAAGAGTAAGGTCCCTGTGTATAGGTCACAGAAAACAATCATCTCGGTAAGTGCAACATGAAATGATGCACTGTAATGGGGAGCTGAAACAAAGTACAGTTCTGTGCAGAGTGCAGTATTTCGATCTAAATGCTAGAATTCCATAAAAAAAGCATTTTAACACTCAAAATAACATGACCATTATAGCCAATGCATATGAATGTTTGGAGTGTCCAGAGAGATTCCATTTTGTTTGGTGATATGTTAATCAAAACTAGGGTAGGATTTAAAAAAAAAAAAAAAAAAAAAAACTTTCTCTGTCTAGTAAACATGCCTTTTAGCTTAGTTTAATATTTTCAACCTTTATTTGATTTATAATTTTTTTTCATGAAATTCTAGCATTTAGACCAAAATACTGCATTCTCTGCAGAACTGTACTTTGATTCAACTCCACATTTCAGTACGCCATTCTATGTTGTATTCACCGAGATTTTGTTTTCTGTGACCAATACACAGGGACCTTACTCTTCTACTGCTAATTGCTCTCCTTCACCTTTTTGTGCCTTTATCAGTCTTGTTTTGAGTGACTTAGACATCCCTTTGTTAATTTACTTCCAATTTCACCATAACCATGGCTTTCTACTCTTTAAAATATTGTTATACATTGATTTCTGGGTAACTAATCAACTCTTTGTGATGTTTGCTTAATTTTATTATGCTTTACTAGCTCAAAAAATGAAAGATGACAAAGAACTTTAGCAACTTGATAGCAATCATAAAATATAGTGATAAAAGTCTGCCTATAAGTACCAAAATATGACATATTTTAAAAATCCTACCCTAGCTTTGATTGACACATTACCAAATAAAATGGAATCTGTCTAACACTCCAAGAATTCCTATGCATTGGCTACATTAAAAAAAAAAAAAAAGAAAAATCATTATCATCAACCTAACCAGATTTTACTGCCTTTTTCTGATTATTTGGCTATAACATTTGATAAATTAATCAGAATTGAACAAAATGTATTGCAAGATATTTTTGATTAAATTATCTTTCCAGTGGTATATAGTTTTTATGGTATAACTAAGAAATATATTTGGTGTTATTAGCTATCAAACTTCAAAAAAACATTTTTCACAAAAGGTTTCTACAATTCTGGTCACTACTGTATGTATATACAGCTAGATAAAAGATTGATTGGTGATTTCAACTGTTATGTACAGGCCCTGACTATCACACGGGCACCCAGGGCCCATGCCCTGGGCACGAAATTTCTGAGGGGCACGAAATTAGAATTTAAAATAGAAAGTTGTTCTAATACTTTTAGGACTTTTGTTTGCACTCAGTTTGATTTTATCATTTAATATCAATAACATCATTAATAGATGGACTTCCTATCATTATTTTCTAGTAAATGATGTACTGTAATTATCAAGTCATTCAATTGCATCATATTGCACATTTATTCAAAAAGTGACACAACTGAATATATGTGATGTTGGAGATATTAATATGATGAAATGACAAAAATATATCTCAATCTATGGTTAAAAGCATATTTCAATAAATAATAGAGAAAATATTTTATTTTTATTCCTGGAACTGTTTTTCAATTTTCCAGAAAATTTATTTTTTTTAGTTAATACTTTTCGAATAAGTAGACTAAAAAACTAGTATCAGTAAACCAACCAATCTATGGGGGCACGAAAAATTGAAAGTGCCCTGGGCACAAAAACTTGTTAGTCGGGCCCTGGTTATGTAACATGTTTTGTGATTCTAAAATCATCACATTTCTGGAGGATTCAGAATAGAGATTGAAAAAAATTCCGAATTTTTTGAAGGGTTCAATGTTTCAAAGTGAAAAAATTATAAAGGATCCTTTAAAGGACGCAAGTTCTAGGGTAGTTAAAGGACGCGCTAAACTGCTTACAGATCATATTTTCTATGTTAACATTTTCATGGGAGACACTGAACATGAAAAAATATAAAGAAAAAAACATCAGAATGCAGCCATAATAACATTTTGAATATATAATTTTAGAAATTAAATTTCAATTTTTCCAAATTGGAAAAATTGAAACATACCCCTTGGGAAAAAAAACAGAAAAAAACTGTTTTTTTTTTTTCCCAAAGTTTCCGGTTTTTTTCTGAGCATTCCCATCTCTAGTGTTTCTGGAAGAAAAATTAAAACAGCAACATGGCGTAATCGAAAAATTGGAAGTACCACTCAAAAATAGTATTGTGGAAACATAAAATGGCATATGTGTGTCATTAAATGTGCAGTCATAGAATCACAAATATTTAACTGGAATTATTATTTTCCTTTAGAAAAAATAAAATAAAATATTTGTGACATACAGATTGTTTAAAAAAAGACTAAACAAACTGTAAGAGATGGCAGAGCACACTTACAACTAACAATTTTTGCATAGAAAACCAGGGTCGCAGTCCATTTATCCAAACAAAAAATAAAGTTTATCTACTTCAAGCAGAACTCTGATATTTATCCAGACATTTAACAATAATGGTGATAGGTTAACGAAATTTTCAAAAGTCTTACCTTTCTTCATGCGATATATAAAATCACGAAAAATGCTGGAAATGCATAGTAATTCAGTATAGAATTTCAACTACATTTGTTTTGAAATATGGACCGCCCAGTTCAGTGCTGTTTGGATGCAGATGATGATAACTTCCATCAACTCTTGTGATATTATTGCATTTGACATAAGCAAGATATGTCCATTGAAAATTTTGTTAAAATAGCTTCATTACTGTTAAAGTCTTGATCAAAAATTCGTGTTTAGCTGGGAGTGAAATAGTTCGTGTTTTTGATTGAACCAAATGGATTGCCACCCTGGTTTCCTACACAATTTTTTTTTTTTTCGTGTGTGAATTCTTCCACCCTTTAAAGTTTGTCTCATCTCTTTTTAAACAATTTGATTAAATGTGACTAAATTAAGTGTAAGTTAATTAAATAGTTGTATGTTATTTTCTTGGGGCATTTTACACATTTTAAAACATTCAAGAAGGCTTAAAATAAAAAATAAATAAAAATGTAACTGCAAAGTCAATCTTTCTCCCATGTGTGCAATCTAGTCATTTCTATCACTATGCTTCCACCCTGGCAACAAAATGGGTTCTATGGATCAACTGCAGTTTCGAAAAAAGGAAATATTTTTCTCCCAGGCATTGTGGAATCCTTTTAGATACACAAAACCAAACTGAAGACAGATCGCGAAATGAAAATAAGCAGCACACATACTATAAGATGATATGACTTTAATTTGGTTCTGTGTATCTAAAATAGTGATTAATCAAAAGAGTATATTCACTTTGTTTCCTGCAATTTTTTTTTCAGCTATTCCAAGTATACACTTGCACATATGGTATTATACCAAGAATGCTAATTCATCAAACACATGGTATATTAGTGCTTTTTCAAGACAATTAAGCAGTCTCAGTAAAAAAAAAATCAGTAATATTTTTCTATATCAGTTTATAAGCACTTAAATATTTTTCTTTTTCACATTAAGAAATTTTTATTAAATTAATTCTAATATATTTTCTTCTTCATCGATTGTATCAGTGATTTGTGTTTGCTGCTTTTATAAACATAAAATTGATTACACTTTGCAACTGGTTAGTTTATATTTCACCTGAATGCCAGTCAATGTCCCACCATATACATTCTGTTTGAAAATTTCCAAGTTTGGGAATCGCTATGCCTAGATGATTCGGGATTTTTGATGTTGTACTGCAAAACAACATACAATGAAAATTTTGAAGAAAAATTCCTCATTGCTCCTTCAAAAATAAATGTGTATTATTGGTGCAATGAGAGTACAAGATTGTTTGGTACTTGATTGAATATTTCATACATGCCAATGGAACAGAGTCCATAGAGGTGATGGTGAACATGATAAATATGATTTAAAAAAAGTTTTTTAAGGTAAAAAGACACGTAAAATATTAAAACTTAGAGAGAAGAGAAGAAATATTTATTTATAAGTATCTGGTCAGACTTTCAATTTAGATTGAACCAAATGAAGCTAAAAAGCAAGCTCAAATGTTTAAAACAATTAGTTAAAAACAATTGTGCGATGAGAGATATAAATAAAAATTAGGTGCTATGATAAAAAAAAACAAAAAAAAAAACAGTGTTTTTTAAAAAGTGAAAAGGCACACTGTTTTCATCCACGACATTCATCAAATGTTAAGACAAAGAATTAAAACAAATCCTGTATAGAATTAGTGATGCCTCTAGGCATTTCTAGTCCTAGGTCCCCGGGACTTAGACATTTCCAAAATAAAAGTGGATCTTTTTTAAGTAATAAGACAATTAATCAATATAATATTACAAAAGTTGTCTTTCTTATGACTGATTATCAAAAGTTTTAGTATTTCTAGAAAGATAATTATATATTCTAAAGGATCAATCACATTATATATATATGTATCCCTTCTCTATATATTATTATAAATAACATTTTATGTAAATGATATGCTATAGCACATCTCTGGCATAGATAGAGCTGATAGATGGTGCTATCTGTGAGATGAATTCTCACATTATTTAATTTACCGTTCTTTTAATGTTTTGTTTATCGGCATTTTTGTGCGTGCGTATTACGGTGCTT
Source organism: Maratus michaelseni (assembly GCA_963931845.1). Lineage (NCBI taxonomy): Eukaryota > Metazoa > Arthropoda > Arachnida > Araneae > Salticidae > Maratus > Maratus michaelseni. The sequence goes on along the minus strand of OZ007590.1, from coordinate 48,500,050 downwards.
CGCTATTTATCTTTATTTTAGCCCTCGTGCTTTTTTTTAAATACTGCTTCATTCATTCTTTTTAGCGATACTTTGTCCCCATCGGCGGTTTGTTTAAATTGCATCGGAACCTCGTTCGCGGCGCACGCGCATTGTTAGTTCTTTTCCGCAGCCGTTATCGCTCTCTCCTCCATCGGCGGCAGTCGCGCATGCGCAGTATGCATGGCTCTGACCTTGATTCACCGTTGGAGCGGCTCTTTTAAATCTCGCCGTACGTAGGATTTTCAAAAGCTCTGACACGTTGCTGCGTTGGCGTATAGGGGATCATTTTACTTTTGGTTTCGTTTTGAGAGCGGCGATTCGTTTGTTTATTACAGTTGACTTTAAATTTTAATCAATTAAATTGAAAGGCCCGTGATTTCACTTTGGATTTTCCCGCATGCATCATATCAAGGCCAGTGTCATCGCTAAGACTTTTTATTGGGGGGGGGGGGGGGGGGGAGAGGACCTTAAATTGCCAAGTCAAATTTCAGTATTTGCCAACTCATTGAAAAGGAAAAATAAATAGTTCTCGCCAATTCAACAAGTTTAATAATATTCCCAATTAGATTTGTAACTTTTGACAAGTCCATTAAAAATAGAGAGTATATTATAGTTTTTATTAAAGTTTTATGCAAATTTGCCAAATAAGAGTTTGTAAATTTACCAAGTGTAATAGCATTCACAAACGTTTGGGGGGGGGAGGCTCCCCCCCCTTAGCGAGGCCTCTGATCAATGTCCCCTTCTCATAGTACTAGGCCTCACAATCAGCAAGTTTCCTTTGACCGCCATACACGTGGTTAAAAAGCACATGGTTGTCCTGCTATTGGCGCCATCTAACGACAGTAACAGGAGTATTTTTTATTTTGTTTTCCATATGTGTTTTTTCATTTTCTTTACGGTATATTATATGTTTGTCCTCTTCAAATGAAAATTATTTATTTTAAAATTGTCATATATTCGAGACATTTTTTTTTTCATAACATAAACTTATTTTACTGTTAAACCAAAATGGTTTATTGCTGTATTTCTTATTATAAATCACATAAAGAAAAAAAATCAGGAAAGAAAAATCTCATTTCATGAGTTTGCGAGTGATATTGATCTTCGAAACAAATTGCTAATATCTATATCTCGAAAAGGTAAATATGTAATGTAATTTTCTATTTTTTCTATTTTCATATTATATATGAAAGACATTTTGATTTTGACTTTTCTCTTAGTTAGAATTTTATGTTACGTATAAATTTATCAACGTTTCTTCTTTTTTTCTTTTTCTTTTTTTTTAATGCACATTTTGATCATTTTATTTATTTATTTATTATTATTATTAGTCTATCATTTTATTTATTTTTGAAGTGATGGGGTATCATTTTAGATTAACATATCTTTTAAGCGTAAACTTCACTATTTTGTGGTCGAAAGTTTATATATATGAAGAAGTGAGAAGTTTACTTGAGAAGTTCCATAATTAGGTCCACAGCCAATTGGCGTATCTTGCGAGCATGGTTTGGCGCTGGCGCATATTTAATTTCTTTGTTGTAACTCAGGTACATTCCAAAACACATTGTTTCCAACATCGCTCATGTTTGACGCCAACTTGGCTATGGACTCTATTACGAAAGATTATCCATGGTTTCATTTAATATAAAGTATCAGATTATCACTTGCTAAAAGAAATCTTGCAATTCGTTCAGCAGATGCTGAGGATTATATTGATCTAGAAAATTTGAAAGTGTCGAGCTTTATGAGTGAAAGCAAGCATAATTTCCTTTTTTATTCGACTAGTTTGAAATAACAAAAACCAAACGGTCATATATAATAAATATAGTTCCATTTAATGTGTATGAATTATAAATACTATTATTGTTATACTATACGGATGGACAGACAAACATACGAGCTGAAATCATAAACACTTTTTTAGGTGCGTTCGTAATTATATAAATACGTAGCACCTATTGTCGTCGCCTGGTTCGTCCGTCTGTCTATTTGTCCGTCCGTCCGTTTGTCCGCATATAACGCAAAAGTTACCCGACCGAATGGTTTGAAATTTGAGATATATTATCTTTGCAGAATTTTGTCGAGACATTTCAAATTTTATGAAAATCGAATCAAAACTTTAGAAGATATTAATAAAAATATTTATTAACAAATTTGAATTTTTTTTAAATCGGTGCTTTTCTCTTATAGGAGCTTGCTATGATTTTTAATCGTCAAGCGACCGAGTTACTTATTTTATTACAGAAATTAATCTGCAGACGATAGAATTCATTTCACAGAATTAAAAATCATCAAGATCTGAATATTTATATAACTAGCTATAGTTTGAACACACCTCATTTGTCACGTTTGACGTACAATTTCCAACTTGTTAAAAATTTGGAAAGCATAAAAATGTTTAATAATCACTTAAATTATACGTGTCTCCACCCCTCCCCAACTTTCCTCCCTAAAAATAAATTCTTGTCATGCTACGCTTATGGTGTTTGTAAATCTTTTTTGGGGAATTCTTCCGTAATAACGTTTGGGGGACTCTTCCGCCTACAGCCAATTGGCTTGTTACAGTAAGTGTAATTTGGCACAAAACTAATTTAATTTTTTAACCAGTGTTGTAACTCCCGTACACTTTGAACTACATTCTTCCAGCATCGCTCAAATTTGGCGCTAACATTGGCTGTGGACCTGATATTACAGAAGATTGACGAATACTACATTATGTATTAATTAATCTGATATTTAAATCTTCATTTTCAACAACATTTTTGAAAACTTGATGATAATTGTGCGATATATATATATATATATTACGTATTTATTTTTGCGTAATTCGAAAAATATTTTTTAAATTTTGTCAATAACACGAAATTTTTTCATAGCTCCATTTTTTTCTATGCATTTGCTTATGAGCTAGTATCGGTAGTATCCACCAGGCGGCGATACTTTCCGGAGAAAGTCAATTAATAAGTTGGCAATTACCGCGGACATTTTCACCCATAGACTTTCTCCGGATTGTGAAATCTGATACTCTGATATTATGATAAGGGAGTCTTGCATCATATATATAATTTTTCCGTTATTTTTTGAAGCAGTTTGTCTACTTCTTTTTTTATTTTGTGCCATTTTATTTTTTCAAGTTAAAAATCTTAATGGATGATGCCCTGCAGCACGACGAAGTCTTCGTGTAAAATAAAATAAAAACCAGGATGGGTTTTACCGTTCTCATGGTGGCCAAGTGGAAGGAATATATTTCTTCTTCTTTGAAAGAAATTAATAAAGAACTTTATTTATGATTCAAGTCTTCTTCATGTCTCCATCTTTTCAACATACGACTGTTTTGGGTGAGATCCTTTTTAGTTATATATTTTCTCAGTGACCTTAAAGAATTCTTTTAAATATCTAAAAGAAAGGGTTATTGCAAATAACCTAACTGCAATTGTACTAATTAAACACGATCATAAAATAATATATTTCAACCATCTTTTCAAGAATAATACCACAATTTGGTGCTTTAAGAGAAAATTTATGGAAATAATTATTCTTGCACTTAAAAAAAAAAAAAAGTAATGAGAATCCTAGAAAATTATTTTTTTTAAGACATGAAGATTGTTTCATCTTAATTTATTAGAAGAATTATTATTTTGTTAATTTATTTCAAAATTATTATGTTATAGAAAATTTTAGATATTGTTTGAAGAAAGATTATTTATAATATATTTCATAAAGTATGAGATTTTTTTTGTTGTTCTTGGAATACATTGTTGTTATTATCTCTTTATATTTGAAGAACATACATTTTTTTTTTCAATTTTATGATTTATAACAAGTATATTTATGGCAAATGGCAAATGAGGCACATTTTATAAATTTATTTGAATGTTATATACTATTATTTATTTGAAGCAGATATATTTATTTATTTATTTAATTTGAATTGTTGCTTGAGGTATATTTTTTTGCTGATATCATGTCTCAAAAAAAGAAGCCCCTGAGAGTAGTTGTAACACCTTTTTCAGGAGACCCTGAACTTTTAGATTTTTTCATAGAGCAAAGTAATGCTGTAATTTCTTATTCCAACTGGGATAATGATCAAACCCTTATATTTCTAAAGTCTAAACTTGTAGACCAGGCATTAAAATTCTATATTTCTTCTACTGCTTGCAAAAACTCTTCCACTCCTGAAGAATTATTTAATATCTTCAAAAAACATTTCAAAACAGAGTCAACTAACACAATAGCTATTAAATACAATAGCATTAAACTTCAACCCTCGGAATCTATTCATGCATTTGCAACCAGACTAGACAACATTGTACGCAAGCAGTTCCCAACCTTACCTGATTCCTCCATTGAACCTATTCTCATGTCTAAATTTACAGATTTATTACCCAGCCATATAAAACTCCATATTCTTACACAACATCTGGATACTTTTGACAAAATGGTTGAAGCTGCTTCTGTATATCAAGAAATTATAGATTCAGTGCAGGTTCCTATAAATTCCAGTATTGTTCCCACATCCTATAATGTATTAAATACCTTACATGATAACATTCCTGAGATCAGATCTCAAGTTCATCATTCTGCAACGTCTTCAGAGGAATGTAACAGACCCTCGTCTGCTTCTAATGATGGCTCTTCTCGTGATATACACACCAGGCACACTCCTTTTTCAAAAAGACAGTCTGTTCACAATTTCAAATCATCTTATAAAAGAGTAATTTGCCAATGGTGCTCTCGTCCTGGACATTCAGCAAACAAATGTTTCAAACTCCGATCAAATCGAGCTTCAAATAATAATTGGAACACTTTTGGAAAATGGTGACAACATCCATCTAATGGCAATACACGTTCATTTGCTCCCAGACATTTTTCTAATTCGGCCTCCCATCAGACCAACTCGCATAAAAATCCCAAAAAGGGTTGACACATTTTGGGGCGGAGTAGGTGTGGAGCTGCTTCACCCCGGTGTCATTTTTCTCCACAGTCAGATTCTGCAACCACTTCTTTCCATAACATAAACCAATATGCCAATATGAACTCTTCTACTCCTCCAATAGTATATAATACAAGAACTTTTTTCAATTCTGATATAGTTAATGAGCATCTACCTACTGATATAAATATTTCATCTTCTACTAATAATTTTGCTCCTTTTGAAGTTAATAATGAAGTTATTGTACCAAGATCCCCATTAACTAAGTCCCAATATCCAATTTCATCACAGAGACTTGTAAAATCAGTTGCTATCCAAACAACTAAAGAAATTCCTGTTGTTTCAAATTCCTCTATGCAAACTACTACTTGTGACAATAACACAGTCTTTGTTAAATCAATAGAATTTCTTCTTCATGCTGAAGTTGATCAACCCACTCTTCCAATCATACAATTATCTATCAATAAAAATCCTGCCAATTTTCTTCTCGATTCTGGAGCAAGTATTTCATTATTATCAAAATATTACTTCCATAAGATAAAACAATTTGTTCATTATAACAGAATCGCCTCTAATGTTAAAATTACTACTGTAAATTCTGCTGTTATTTGTTCAGGCTGCATAAATTTATCATTCAAAATAGGAAAACATTTTTATAAGCATTCCTTCTTTCTTATTGATATTCCTGAAAACTCCAAATTCATTGGTATTCTCGGATTTAATTTCTTGAAATCTAATAGAGTTATTATTGACCTACACAATAGTCAAATAAAAATAAATAACAATGTACTAGATATCTTGGACTCTGTCTCTGCACAAGAAGTTAATGAAATACAGAATTCAGAAATAGATAGCTTACCCCAACATACTCCTTCACTTAACTCCTCCAAGCAAATCAACTCAGCATTTGTAAATTCCAATACTCCAGTATGTCATTCCCAGTCTTCAAATAGTTCTTGTTATTCTCGAAAGAAAGTGGTCATTCCACCTAACAGTACTGTATACGTACCTGTGGTGTCTTCCTTTTCTTCTTGTAACCAAGAATATTTGTTTGAACCTAACAACCATGACTTCCCTACATGTGCATATCAATCCATAATTTCTGCTGAAATTCATTCAAAAACAAAAGGTGATAACAATCCAAGCACTTATTTTTCTGTACCTATCACTAATAATACTGAAGAAGTTTTTCACATCAATAAAAATTCTCTTTTGGGTACAATTTATGAAATAGATGATATTCAAGAAGATATTGATCCTGAAACAATTATTTCTCCTCAAGAAATTAATGTAATTCAGGCTTCAGCTGATGTTTTAAAATTAAGAAAATCAGAATTTAAACTTAGTAACTTCAGCCTAAATCATTTAACCCCATATCAAAAAGCAGATCTACAAAATTTACTGTTAAAATATGATACAGTCTTTTCTTCTTCTATGAAATCCTTGGGCCATAATGATAGAGTCATACCTCATATTCAATTTATCTCAGATGTTCCAGTTAAAACCCTGCCCTTCCCTGTTCCTCAATCAATACAAGATGAGGCGAAACAACAATTGGATATGTTGGTTGAGGCTGGAATTATTGAGCGAAGTATTTCTGAATGGGCATGTCCGATGCTAATGGTTAAGAAGAAAGCATCATCTCCAAATGAAAAACCTAAATTTCGAATGGCACTTGATTTACGATTAATTAATTCTATGATTCGAAGCTCTTCATATCCATTACCTAGAATTGATACTATAATTAACAATATTTCTAAATATAAATATTTCACAACATTAGATTTTCCTTCTGCATATCATCAAATAAATCTCCCTAAAGAATTCCGTAAGAGACTTTCATTTACTACTGAATGGGGTACTTGCAGTTTTTCTCGTTTAATGTTTGGACTCAGATCCGCAGCATCATCTTTTCAAATGCTAATTGATGCCATAATAGAAGAAAGTAAATTACAAGGTGTAATGCTTATCAAGATGACATCATTGTTGCCAGTAATTCCTTTCAAGAAATGATTGAAAAACTACAGATTTTATTTTCAATTCTGCAAAAACATAATCTTACCTTATCTCCTGCTAAATGTCAATTTCATCAAACTGCCATAGACTATCTTGGTTTTCACTTACAGGATCATACTATTCAGCCAATATCTTCTAACACATAACTAAAATTACTTCATTTCCAGCTCCTAGGACTAAAAAACACTTAAAAAGATTTATTGGTCTGTGTGGTTTTTATCGTAGACTTATTCCTAAATACTCAAAACTAATGGATCCGTTAATTAAACTTACTTCACCTAAAGTTCCTTTCAAATGGTCCGAAGATCATGATAAAATCTTCAAAGAAATTCAAAATATATTTTTCACAAAGCCTTTTCTCTCCTTACCTGATTGGTCTAAATCATTTTATCTAAACACTGACGCAAGTGGTACTGCTATCTCTGGTGTGCTTTTACAAGAAAGAAATGGTCAACTACTTCCTGTCAGCTATTTTAGCAAAACCTTATCTCCCTCTGAAAAGCAATATCCTGCTGTAAAATTAGAACTCATGGCAATAGTAAAAGCAATTAATGCATTTAAATATTTTCTATACAATAGACATTTCACTATCCTTAGTGACAGTAAACCAATTGAACATTACAAGCATACTAGTTCACCAGTTGATCTTACTACCAGATGGTTGGTTGATCTCTATAATTATGATTTTACATTTGAATATCTTAAAGGTGAGAGTAATGTGTTAGCAGATTATTTCTCTCGTGAAGATTTTACAAACCACTCTCAAGACCTTAATACTAACCCTGAATTAATAAATGATGAAAATATTCTTCCAATAACCACAAAGTCACCAACAATCGAATTGCATCATATTGATAATAATAGTCAACAAAACCAACAGTCTCATGACCAGAGTATGGAAATTTCGGAATCTACTTTTCTTTGTGAACAGCGAAATGATCCGAAAATTATGAAAATAATCGATTCCATTACATCTGATAAACCTGATCCTAAATTCAAAAATTATTTCATTCACCCGGATACAGGTCTACTTATGATTAAACGTAAATTTTTGCAACCAGAAAATTCACGCCATATTAAAATTATTGTGCCTCATATCTTAAAACCTAAAATTTTACGCATTTGCCATATGCCTCATTTTGGAATTTGTAATACTTACAAAAGATTACTTAAGAAGTTCTATTGGTCAGGAATTTATAAGGATACGAAAAATTTTGTTCTATCCTGTGATTTATGCATTAAATATAAGCATAGAAGAATACCACCAGCACCATTACAAGAAATGTTTATACCATCAAAACCTAGTGAGCTTGTTTCAATGGATTTTCTTGGTCCATTTTCTAATAAATATCATGTGCTGACATTTCTTGATCATTTTTCTAAACATTTAGAGCTGTATCCAGGGCTGGGTTTTTGCCGGCAGAAAGTGGTTATAACTGGTTTTAACAGGCAGAAACTGGCAACAACTGGCATAAACACATTTCGTGACATAATCTGAGACTTTTTTAGCAGTATTAAATTAAGTACATTTTATTCAGGATAAATAACAAATAAAATACTCTGGATAGTTTTAATTTAAAATAAATAAATTTGTACTAGAAAAAATGAGTAATGTAACAGATAAAATTTTTGTTATAATATGGTTGTGTTATTTTGTATATAAACAATTATTAGCGTATTTAAAATCTCAGTTTAAAATTCAAAATAGAAAACTATATCCAATACTTATTTTAAATTAAACACTGAAAAGAAAAGAAAAATAATCAATACTTACTCAAAATACTTTTCTGTAATTTAACATAATAATTTAATAATAACTGTAAAAAATCTTTCTCATAGAAATGTTATACAGCTCCAAATCAAAAAATTAGAATAATTAATTCCATTTGTATTTGGAATTGCATTTAGCTTTATTTCACTGTAGTACAATTGAAAAAGAACAGCGGTGGATGTTTTAATACATTTGCATGTTATTAAAGAAAATTAAAACTGTAAAATATTAAATTTTGAGTGAATATTTTATTTTTGTAAAATCATTTTCATTATTCAAAATGAAATAATACTAAAATAGGTGGTTCAAAAAATTAGAATACTTATGAATTTTCCTGATTGGTTCAGAAGGTTACATAAAATAAGTATTTTTAGCACAATAGATATTGCACCAAAAAACAAAGTTGAGCTTCTTTCCAGCATAAAGTCGGCATGGTCATGTCTGGGCAGAAAACATTGTGAACCACTTGCTTGGCAAAGCGAGTTCGTGCTGTTATAAAATGTATAGGTGATGGTACAAAATATTAAAGAATAACTATTTTTCCTTTTTTTTTTTAAACACATATTATTTACAATGCATTATTCTAATATTTTGAACCAGGTAAATGGTTATTCTAATATTTTGATTTTTTCCAAGTGTGAATAATTATTTTAATTTTTGTATTATTTTCTTTACTTTTAATGCTAAAAAATTCTACAAACTATGTAGATTCTTATAATACTAAGTTTTATCCTATATTACTTTTTGTATAAGTGATACATAAAAAACCTTTTTTCACAATTCCTTCTTTTCTATTATTCTAATTTTTTAACTTGGAGCTGTAGTTATATATGGATTTTGTAATTCCGTGGATTTAAAACTATTTAATTTAAAATACAGTATTCAAAGGAACAAATCTGATCTCTTTTTTTTAAATTTAAGACTGTTAGTTGAAAATGTGCCAACCATATATATATAACCATATTCCATATAGTAGATAATCTTTAAGTTATTGCATTATATTGTTTATTTAAAAATTCTCTGAGCAGTGATTTGTTAAAATATCATAGAATTTTTTTGTGAATTTCTTTTTCTTTTTTTTTTTTTTTTTACTTTTAAATAGAAATTCAACTGTAAATAATAATATTATAATATTAATAGTTAAACTTGTACAGAATCAGATTACCATTGTGAAAATTTCTGTTTTTCAAGTAAAAGAAAATTAGTATTATATAAACAAAGTATATTTATTATATGATCATTTTGAAGCTTTTTGCTACTTTGAATAACCTTCATAATCTTTAGTTTTAATTTTTAATTTAATTGTTTACATATCAAACACACGTGTGATTTATGAATTATTACAGTTAAAATTCTTATTATTATTATTTCTTAGTTTCTGCCAGTTTTTGCCACTTACTGGCAGAAACTAGTTTCTGCCATGCCGGTTTTAACCGGTTATAACCACTGGTTTTAACCACCCCGGCAGAAACTTGCCAGCCCTGGCTGTATCCCATTAAAAATGCTACTGCACAGGCTGTTGTCAAGTCTTTGACCAATTACATCACTACCTTCGGTCGTCCAGCATCTTTAATGTCTGATCTTGGACCTCAGTTTTATGCTCAGATATTTGATAACTTTACAGAGAGCCTCAAAATTAGCATTGTTCATTCATCTTCTGGACACCCTCAGACACAAGGATCATCTGAGAGGATCAATACCAGTATTAAAGCCTCTATTGCAACACTAGCTCAAGAAGGCTACAATTTCGAACAGGCTTTAATGATTCACAAAAGCCTATACAACAATACAGTCCATTCGTCTACGGGATATTCTCCAGGATATCTTCATTTTGGTAGATCCTTATCCAACATCTTTGATTTGTTTGAGTATCCTGATCTCGAAGCATTGTCATATCCTTATGACTACTACCAATATATGTCCTCAATGAAAGATGTCTACCAGAAAGTTTACGAAAATATGAAAGGTGCTCAACATTTACGTAATCAGCGTCAACATCAGAGTGCTAAACTACGAAAATTCCAGTGTGGTGACATTGTTTACATTAGAACTAATGATACCTTTAAACCTAGGAACATTGGTCCTTATGAAGTCGTTAAAGTTATATCTGATGTGCTACTCTCAGTTAAAGTGTTAGAAGACGAACTTGATCAGTCCTTCACCATAAATGTAAACAGAGTATTACCTGCACAGAAACGTCACCAACACTTAATGTTGCAGCAACCTCCCGGTCCACAAATTCCTCCATCACATAGATATAACTTAAGATGCAGAATATAAACACAATGTGTAAATTTTTTTATAATAAACTAATAATTATTTTTCTATTTTACAGGTATGTAGCCAATAACCTGTGGCCAGGGTTATGCTGCTGTACCTGCCTTAAAAGTCTGCATTAAGTTAAATTATTTAGTAATGTTCTTTACTCATGTAAATTAAGTTCACAATATTTAAAAAAAAAAAAAAAGTTATTTAATTTATTTCTGGTACAGTTTTTCATTTTTATGTTCCACGACTTAGTCAATTCCTTTTTTTTTGGAGATCTCCAATCCCATTCATTTTTCCCCTTATTATTTTTTTTTCTCTCCCTTATTTTCATGAAATTTATTATTGATGTTTGACATTTTTATGACAAATTTATTGAAGTTAGTGACATTAGAAAGTTTATTTATGTTGAAAGAAAAGTTACATTGATGATATCTCTGTACAATTTTATGACATATTTATTGAAGTTGATATAGCTGAAAGTTTTTATTTACTTATGTTTACATTTTTAGAGAAAAGTTGGTGATGTTGATTTTTGTTTTTCAGAGTTTGATATGCTATCTATTAGTATTAATATTATTTATTTATTGATATTGGATAACAGCATTGTAATAAAGATTACATGAATTATTGATACATCTGAATTTGTATGATTTAAAGATTATGATTATTACTAAGAAAGTTGCAACTATTAGTATATTTTTGGAATAAAGAAAATTTATTTTGTTTTCATGATCTCTTTTAACCATTTGCTTAATTCAAAAGCAAGAACTTTTATTGTAATGGTTCTTTGATTCGAGATCTTTTATGGTATGTTATATTTGTTAATATGTATATAGATGTGCACATTTTTTTTGTTTGGATAGCCATATTTTAAAGTAATGAAATACGAAGATATATATGTTAAATATTTATAACTCTATATCTTGTATATATATATATGGAATTGATGTAAAAATTATGTATTCCTTTTTCTCTCTCTTTCCTAGTTGGCCACTGCATTTTAATTTTTTTTGGAAATTTTAATGGTCTGTTATTTGACTTACAAAATTTTGCTTTCCTATCCTGCTGTAAAAGGTTCTACCTTTTACATCTGTCTGGAGCATCAAAATTTTTTTTTCGTCGTTCGGGGGTATTGTGAGATGAATTCTCACATTATTTAATTTACCGTTCTTTTAATGTTTTGTTTATCGGCATTTTTGTGCGTGCGTATTACAGTGCTTCGCTATTTATCTTTATTTTAGCCCTTGTGCTTTTTTTTAAATACTGCTTCATTCATTCTTTTTAGCGATACTTTGTCCCCATCGGCGGTTTGTTTACATTCCATCGGAACCTCGTTCGCGGCGCACGTGCATTGTTAGTTTTTTTCCGCAGCCGTTATCGCTCTTGTTGGAAAAACTGGATAGTTTTCCCTCTGCTAATTCTGTTTAGTTCTTATCACTCATTCAAAATATATCTTAATTGACCTAATTCATCCATTCATGCCTTATTATATTTATTCTATTTATTTAATATTTAACAGTTTATTCAGTTATATTCAGTAATTAGTTCAGTCTCATTTGAGTAATTAATCCTTCAGTTCAATAACTTCAGTTGACAATATGAAAGTATATTTTTAAAGTAATTTCATATAGTTTTAAAGTAAAAATATCTTTATTTAGTTACTTACTTTTTGGCCATATTAGTTATCCCAACTCTCCAGGCGTTTTCCATTTACTTTCATTTCGTTTTTGTTTACATCACGTTTTAGCTTCCTCTATACATCGTTCTCGTATGTTTACTTCGATCGTCTCCTCATTTCTCGCGGTTTTTCGGTAGATCGATTACGTCACGATACAAGTGATTACGGCAGCTGGTGACAGATGGCTCTGATAATCTGTCATTACCTGTAGTATCTACCTGTGACTGTAATCGATCGTCATGTAACCTTCGGGAGGCCGGAAGTGACCTGTTTGCTGCAGGATGAGGAGGTTACGTCATTGACCTTGTCACGAGGCGGTAAGGTATTTAAGGAAAGAAGCGGCTGTGTGTAGGGTGTCTATCTTCTAGCTGGCTGGAAGCCATCTCGATTGTTGTTTTAGTGTTTGTGTTGTCTGGAGATGTTTAGTCTAGTGATGTTTGTTTTTAATGAGGAAGTGCTTTTAACTCGTGTAGTGATGTGTCATAGTTAATGAAATGAAAGATGATGATGTTTTTCTATAGGGTTGGATCTGCAAATGAAGAAACATTTTCTTTTAAAGAACGCCACGTATTTTGTTTTTCGGAAGTGAACTTTTGGATTTCATCATGTATTAAAACAACCTGTTTTAAAGAAATAGTTGGATAATAGAACGACAGCTTTTCTGGTGTTATTTCGTACAGCTAATTTAATATACATTGGTTTAGTTTCTTAGTGGATAAAAATGCTTTTTATTTGAAGTTAATAATGCTTTTCTTTTTATCCTGTTTTTCATGGTTTCTGGACTCTTGTGATATTAGCTTTCATTTTCATCAAAAGACTTCTGGTATTTTTAATAGTTCAGAACGTGATTCCATTTTTTAGTATGTTGACACCATTCTGTCTATTATTCTCGCATCGGTAATTTCGGTAGCCGAAATTACTTGTCACCGTCTAGCTATTTGAAACACCAAATACGGTTATTCGATTTGGGCTTCAAGGGATAGTACTTTATATCAGAAGATCGTTTGCCATTGGGACTATTACTAAATGTATAGTTAGTACCCTGGAGTGGCATGTTTTGTTCGGCGGTCCAACGTATGATTGTTTCGTGGTCGAGCAAATACGGTTGGCCGTTACTAACAAGTTGATGAACGGAGGTTGTATTTAAGGGGAGGTTTTTAAGGGTATTTTAATTGAGGAAAGATATTGTTTTATGGTTATTTAAAGATTGGTTTTACATTAATGGATTTTATTAAATGTTAATACTTATTTTTTTTATATAATTGAGTTTATTTATTGAGAATATCATTAAAGTAAATTAAATGTTTCTTTTGATTTTTACTTAAAACATTTAATTAAAAGTAATTTTATTTTCCATTTTAAGTTAATCTGATAATGAACTTAATTCAATTAAAGTAAATTTGTTAAATGAATTTTTCCATCGGTGCTCCAGTTTTCACATCTTATTTATGAGATGTAAATTTAAGAGTCTCAATATATATTGTGCAAGTTTTATGACTTCTGTCTTTGGCATATGAAGATCAAAAGTAAATATTAATTTGACATCGTTTTTGACTCTGGAATATTGGATATATGTATTTTATTTTGAACTTGGTAATTTGAATAAATCCTGATTAAGTTTAATTCCTTTTGTCTGTTATTATTTCATTTGTATTTTTGAAACTTTCAGTTATCTTTATTTTCGTTTTTGAACACTTTAGAACCTTGGTCAATTACAGCATAAACGCACCACTTGTGCCTATGCTCTGCTTACTTCATTTAATTACCTTAGGGTTTAAATATATCAGCTCTCTCCTCCATCGGCGGCAGTCGCGCATGCGCAGTATGCATGGCTCTGACCATGTTTCACCGTTAGAGCGGCTCTTTTAAATCTCGCCGTACGTAGGATTTTCAAAAGCTCTGACGCGTTGCTGCGTTGGCGTATAGGGGATCATTTTACTTTTGGTTTCGTTCTGAGAGCGGCGATTCGTTTGTTTATTACCGTTGACTTTAAATTTTAATCAATTAAATTGAAAGGCCCGTGATTTCACTTTGGATTTTCCCGCATGCATCATATATATAATTTTTCTGTTATTTTTTGGAGCAGTTTGTCTGATGGGAGTCGCCGGAATTGGACGTGTTACTTCTTTTTTTATTTTGTGCCATTTTAATTTTTCAAGTTAAAAATCTTAATGGAGGATGCCCTGCAGAACGACGAAGTCTTCGTGTAAAATAAAATAAAAACCAGGATGGGTTTTACCGTTCTCATGGTGGCCAAGTGGAAGGAATATATTTCTTCTTCTTTGAAAGAAATTAATAAAGAACTTTATTTATGATTCAAGTCTTCTTCATGTCTCCATCTTTTCAACATACGACTGTTTTGGGTGAGATCCTTTTTAGTTATATATTTTCTCAGTGACCTTAAAGAATTCTTTTAAATATCTAAAAGAAAGGGTTATTGCAAATAACCTAACTGCAATTGTACTAATTAAACACGATCATAAAATATATTTCAACCATCTTTTCAAGAATAATACCACACTATCTAGGGTATTCTGTTTCTGGACTGAATTGAAATATCATATCCATATTTCATCAGCAACCAAGTAAAAACATGTGCCGATCTATTATTTATTATTTTCATTTTTCAAATTTTCATGCACATTATGAGTTTTCATACAACATGGGAAATTTTATTTGAAACAACTATGTAAGAAATTTGTTGAGACATCATAAATACTGTTTGCTGCAAAATCTGCAACACCTCTTGGAATGTGTATTTTGTGCATAAATTATATTTTCAAAATTAACCTGCATTTCAAATTTGATAAATTATGCATTATTTTAAAGACAATTTTATGTAAATTTTAAAACAGGATTGTTAAAAATATGCAACTAACCAATAAAAAATATATTTTATTTTTTATAAAATTTATTGATTAAAATAAAGGGTTCAGTACTTTACAATTTTACTTATTATTTTATTTTAGGTACTTTTATGTTAGCCGGGCACCAATGATATATATACATATATAGATATAAGCATATATATATATATATTATATATATCACTGGCACCCGGCTAACTTAAATGCAATAATGATGAGAGGAAAATTTTTTTTCAACTTGGTAAATCATATTCAATGGTTAGAATATCATAGTTGAGATTTATCCAACAGAGCGAAAAATGATGGGACCAGGACTTGAACATGGGTAATTTGGCTTGCCGTGCCAATGCTCTTCCTACTGCTTCCAACAATATCCTGGCTGGCATAATTCACTCTTATTTGTTGGACATGGCTGTGAACTGCAGTGCTAATTTAATTCATTTGAACAAATAACTATAGCATTTTTACATGACGAATGTGATATAACATAGCAGTATACAAAGTAACAAATTATTGAAATAAAAAGGAAGAATGAAAGATTATTTAAAAAAATATTTATTTTAAAACAGAAATTTACAAAATATAGTTCTCAAACAGTAACAAAATATTAGATAATACTTCTTCATTATAACTTTAATCTCTTTATATCTTCATATTTAAAATCTTTCCTATAAAAAAAAATAAACATTTAAGTAACAACCTTATATAAAATATAAAAGCAGAGCTAAAAAAATCTGAGATGATAATAAAAAATGAGAGTAATAGCAAAAATGTAACAAAGGCTATAGAAAAATGTAAAAAATAAGGAAAAACTTTGGAGAAATAGGAGAAAAGGAAATAATAATTGTGGTAAAAAGAAGAAACCCTCGAAGGCCACTTTTTCTTACTTGCGAATGGCAATACCTGAAGTTTCTTGAAATCAAATAATGTTCGATGGTTAGAACAAAAATAGAAGAATGTGAACGCAATTGCTTTTGTTTTAAGAAAGAAAAAATGTTACGAGTTAATATTTTGAAATAAAACCTAGCTTTTAATGTAAACATTATATATATATTACATGCGTGTAAATATTTTGCTTTGTGTTTATTCAAGATGTTATATAATATAAACAACTAAAACTATGAAAAATATCTTTAGCATCTGTCGTCATTCCAGCAAAGTCCTCATTTTTATTCTTAATTTACTATTTCCACATTTCTGGCATCCCCAGGTGCGCAATTTTATCATATTGTGACAGAGGCTTGGAGATAAGTAAAGATTGAAGGTAAGAACGAAATTTCCGTTTTGAAGATTAAATAATCGTGTACTAGAATATAAAGATATTGAATAACTTAAAGAGTAACAAGTTGGAAATTGTAAGTTAAATGTGGCATATGAGGTGCGTTCGTTTTATAACTAGTTTCACAATGTAAAAAAATCATCCTTATTACTTCAGTGAAATGAATTATAACGTCTGCTATGAGCGAAATGAGCATGCTTTTTTTTTTATTATTACATATGCCACATTTACAAATGCGAATTATTATTTTTTTTTTTACACCAGACAGCGCTGTAAAATTCACCATGGAGATCTTGCTTTGCGAATGATTACTTCCATGGTTTAATATTTTTATGACTCATAATGAACGAATCTCCTGTGTTTATTTACTCTAATGGATTGGGATATTCGGCTGTTAACCTAATTTCCACTGAAGTTAACTCAGAATCTATACATTTTTTAATGTAACTCATCTCTTGAGCAAACAATTTTTTTCAACGATCTTTTTAAAAATGTAACTTATGCAATTTTATTCGGAAAAATAATTTTGAATAAAAATGACAGCCTGGCATATGAAAAAAGAAGTGGCTTGACCGTATTTGTTTTCCTCAGTCATTTGACTTACGTTTTTATTATATAGATTATGTAACGATAGGACTTAATAGAATAAAGAAAACTTTAATATCTTTTTATGTCTTGATTCGATTTTCATAAAATTTGAAATGATTCGACAAAATTCTGCAACAATAATATATATTAAATTTCAAACCATTCGGTTGGGTAGTTTTTGCGCTGTTATATGTGGACGGTCAGACGACAACTATAGGTATAGGACGACTACATATTTATATAATTACGAACGCACCTAAAAATGGAAGAAGAAATAAAATCAACTCAGCGATCAGCTTTTACCAAAGTGCATATAATAATTTAGAAAGTGTATTAAATGATACAAATGCCGAACACAATGAAATCAAAATTAATTTTTATTTATTTAAACAGAAAGCTAATGCATTAGTGATAACTCATAAGAATTATTTAGATGGTTTGTCAGATGACACTGAATTTGAAGCAGAATTTAATTCAGTTGAAGAATATATAGAAAAGATTTTAAGAATCCAAATAAAAGCACAGCGACTTTTAGATAACTTTAAGACAAAATTGTATCAAGATTTAAATTGAAATGAAGTAATTTAGCTAGTAAGTGATAATGATAAAGTAAAAACTTTATGTGAATGATTCCCTGAAGTTGAACTGTATAAGTTTGGGGCAGATTTAAAAGATTGGCTTACAGTTTAGAACCAGTTTAAAAACATACATGAAAATACCAGCTTAACTAACAATGATAAATTACACAATTTAATTCAGTCGATGAAAATAAAATTGGAATCAAGGGAATTAGTACAATCTTTCCCAGTGACAAATAAGAATTATTCTTTAGCGATTGAGAATTTATCAGAGAGATATGGTAGAACTGATCTGTTAATCAATTTTTATGTACTAGAATTATTGAAACTTGTATTGATTAATGTGACTAAAAAGAAAGCTGATTCTTTGAGTAGTTTATATATAATAAACTTTTGACCCAAATCAGGGTTTTGTGTTTTCTAGGTGTTACTACTGAAGTGTGTGGAGTTATACTGTATCCTTTAGTTAAAAGTGCATTACCTGTTAATATTTTACATTCTTTCGAAAAGCAGAGGAAAACATTAGGAAATAAGCAAAAATTATCGAGCCTCGAAGCCATAATTTATTTCTTAAAAATGAGGTACAGTCAGAAGAAAAAATAAAATTGAGTAGAACAGATATTTATAATTTTGTACCTGAATAAAGAGGCTTAACCTCATACCAGAATTCAAGAGGAAGTAATTTTTCTACTGCAGAATTCATTTCTCATAATTATAATGATGTCTCATGCATGTTTTGTGTAAAAGATCATGTATCACGTTTCTGCAAAAAAGCATTTTTTATGCCTATGTCTGAAAAACTTTCGATCATTAATAAAAAGGGATTGCGCTGGATTTGTTTTGTAAAGGCCATACGGCTATTTGTAGGTGTATGAGGCACACAGAGTTTGCAGAGTATCGACATAAGACATTTATTTACAACTAAACGACGACAAAATATATACAGCTCGTATGCGACTGAGCGCCGACATCTTTCTTAAAGTAACAACTGCTCTCGCTTCCGGAGCATCATCGTAACTGTACGCGCATGCGCCATATGTGCGGAGAGGAGAAAATGAACGTTGTATTCCAACAATTCCCCCCTTACAACGTGCATTTTCTTAACAAGGCATTAATTACTCTCCTATTATGCAAATATTATATGCAAATTACAGAGAAATAAAATATAAAATTACAAATACAAACAGTATATACTTTAAACTTATATGGAAAAAGGATACAGAATAACATTGAATGTTTTTAAACACTTAGTCCTATTAAATCACAACATTTCTTATGTTTATAGGCACTTAAAAGCTTTTGTTAAAATGTCAGCTGCCATATTTTCAGTTTCTAGATATTTAACTTCTATATCTCCATTCTCATATATTTCGCGCACAAAGTGATGGCGAATGTCAATATGTTTTGTGTGAGAATGATAAATTGGATTTCTTACTAATTTTTGAGCAGACTGGTTATCGCAGAATATTAAAGTAGGTGCAGACACTATTTCAGGAGAAAGTTCATTTAAGAACCGTCTGAGATGTAAAGTCTCTTTAGCAACCTCTGATAAAGCCATATATTCTGCTTCAGTTGTGGATAATGCAACAGTTCGTTGCTTTCTCGATTCCCAAGATATAGCACCACCAGCATATTTAAAAATGTATCCAGTATAGGACTTTCTATCATTGACATCTGAAGCCCAATCAGCATCAACAAATGCAACTAAGGACTTAGTATCACGTTTAAAAATCAGTCCTTGATCTTGAGTACCTCTTAGATATCTTAAAACTCTTTTTGCAGCTATCCAATGAGGTTTGCCTGGATTGTTGTTGAATTGACTTAGGAAATTCACAGCATGAGTTATATCAGGTCTAGTTGCTACTGATAAATACATAAGAGAACCAATTAGTTGACGATAAGGAATATTATTCATTTCAGACTTTTCTTCTTCAGTTTTGGGACACATATCTTTAGTAAGCTTCACATTGTTATCAAAAGGTGTAGATATTGATTTTGATTCTTGCATATTAAATTTGCTCAGAATATCTTCAATATACTTCTTTTGAGTAATTTTAATACTGTCCCCGTTTTGCATAAATTCTATGCCCAAACAATAGTGTAACAAACCTAAATCTTTCATTTTAAAAGATTTGGATAATTCATCTCTAATATATTCATAATCTTGTTTACATTTAGTAAGAATTATGAGATCATCAACATAAACAATGATAATTGCTTCAATTGGAGATTTAGAAAAATAAACACATTTATCAGCATTTAGTGATTTAAACTTCATTTGTTTTAATTTTTCATCTAATTTATTGAACCATTGTCGACCTGATTGTTTTAATCCGTAGAGGGATTTTTTTTAATAAACAAACTTTGTCAACATTAGATTCATATTTAAAACCTTCAGGTAACTCCATGTATACTTCTTCAGTTAAATCACCATTTACATAAGCCATAATAAAATCTAATTGATAAGCTGTAAAACCATTTTGAATACCATAAGCGATCGCAGTTCTGATCGAACTTAATCTGGCTACAGGCGAAAAATTTTCTTCAAAATCAATTCCTGGTTTTTGAGAACACCCCTTTGCAACTATTCTCGCCTTAAACTTTTCGATTGACCCGTCTTGTTTATATTTATTTTTTAAAACCCATTTACTTCCTATAATTTTCTTATGTTTTGGCCTATCAACTATTTGCCATGCATTTTCTTGCATTAAAGAATTAAATTCTAATTCCATTGCATCTATCCATTCCTGTTTAAAAGGTCCGTTTAAAGCTTCAGAAAATTCCGGACATGGGTCAGAAAATAAATTTTCCATTACAGCTTGAGATTTTTCATCTTTTGGAATTATCATTTTAAATTCTTTTCTGGGTCTACCTCTTTTACCAGTTTTTAATTTTCTCGGCCGCCCGCGCGCTCTTGTAGAGGAAGAAAGGGGGTCAGAAATTTCATCCGATTGCATATCAATATCACTGTCGCCACAGCTGTCTGGTTCATTTTTGACGGGAGGAGAAGATGTTTCTGATTCTTGCGTAATTGTTTTATTTTCATTATTTTGAGAGAAGGGAAAAATTAATTTTATTTCACTGTTTGAAGGCAAATCGTTTTCAAATTCGTTAATAAATCGGACGTCTCGGCTTATAACAATTTTTCTGGAATTCTTATTCCACAGCCTGTACGCTTTTGATTCATTTGAATATCCAACAAAAATATGCTCTTCTGACCTAGGATCAAATTTTCCTTTACTTTGTCTTTTATTTAGTACAAAACATTTTTGCCCAAATATTTAAAAATATGATAAAGTTGGCTTGATGCCAAAAAATACTTCGTAGGGTGTTTTGTTATCGCTTAAACGTCGCGAAGGACAGCGATTACGTATGTATACCGCACAATTAATGGCTTCAGCCCAAAAAGATTGTGGGAGATTGCTTTGTAATAGTAAACACCTCGCCATTTCAGCTAAAGTTCTATTATTGGCCCTCTCTGATGTACCATTCTGTTGCGGAGTTAGTGGTGAGGAAAATTCTCGTTTTATACCGCTTTCTTCGATATATTTATTAAATTCTTCTCTGAAATATTCTTTGCCATTATCCGTACGAAGAATTTTTATTTTCTTTCCTACACGGTTTTCAACTGCTGCTTTGTATTTAACAAATGCATTTTTAACCTCATCTTTGGTTTTAAGAAAACTGACTTCAATGTAACGTGATTTGTCGTCTATAAAAGTAACGAAATATCGCGATCCTCCGTGGGATGGAACTCTCATAGGACCACACAAATCTGAACGTATAAGAGTCAATAAATCGTCACTTTTAAAGTTTGATTCTTTAGGAAAAGAACGCACAGTTTGTTTACCTTGAATACAAATTTTACAGTCTTTAAGAGACTCATTATCACTGAAATTTAGATTTCTAACCATATTCTTTGATTTAAGTCTTTTTAAATCAGACTCATTTAAATGACCTAATTTAAGATGCCATTTTAGAAATTCACTTACCTCTGCTATCGCAGCTCTCTCGATGCTTGGGTATACGTAATATAAATCCCCATGACGAACAGCATGTACTAGTGTAGAACCATTTGGTTCGATGACTTTAGCAAATCCTTCTTTAAAAATCACTGAACGATTATTGGCTGTTGCTTTAGATGTTGAGAGCAAATTACACTTTAATTCTGGAACACACAGAACGTTCTTGAGTGTGAGATTAGTAATTCCACCACCGTTAGGTACTGTAATGCAAACTGTTCCTATTCCTGTAATTTTCGCTGTTTGATCCACTGCAAGCTGTATAGTAGAATTCGTACGAGGTTGAAATTCTGTAAATAAATTTCTATCTTTACACATGTGAGATGTACATCCACTATCTAAACACCATGCAGAAGGTTCTTGATATGCGTCATTAAATGCCATACTAGTCGGTTTTTCATAATTAGTGGCTATCATCGATCCTTGATTTCCTTTATTTAAAGATGTAAGCTTTTTATCAGCTATTTTCTTTCTACATTCCGAAGCTTTGTGCCCCATTTTCGAACAATAATTGCACTTGAAATTTCGGTAACACCTTTCCGAAGAAAAATTTTTGTTTGGATTCATTTTCCATTTTTCATTCTTCTTCTGTTCTTGATTGTTTCTTTTATTTTCTATATAATATGCGTTTTGTGAATCTTGAGTGGATTTTCCTTTTCTTGCATCCCATTCTTCCAGCATCTTAATTTTCAAAGATTCGGGTTTAGGTAACTCATCTCTGGATTCTATAGCGCATCTAAAATTTTCGAAGTTCTCAGGAACACTATATAGAAGTAGAATTGATAATAAATCATCCGCGATTTCTATTTCCATATTTTTCAGTTTATCAACTATTTCGAAGAAAATATTTAAATGATCAGCCATCGTTTCATTTATGGACATTTTTCTAAACAGAAGTTGTTTTAACAGAGTTGCTTTTTTCGCGGGTCCCCTCGATTCATAAACATCTTTCAGCTTATTCCATACAGCACTTGAAGTCGTACAATGCTTTATATGACTCAGTTCACTAGGATTTATAGAAAGAATTATATCTGCACGAGCTTTTTGATCAGCTTGGAGCCACTTCTTTTCTTCGGCGGTTCCTTCAGCCGGTTTAATTT
Source organism: Maratus michaelseni (assembly GCA_963931845.1). NCBI lineage: Eukaryota > Metazoa > Arthropoda > Arachnida > Araneae > Salticidae > Maratus > Maratus michaelseni. Next base: position 48,476,929 of record OZ007590.1, on the reverse strand, counting down.
CTTTACCAATTACGTAATCCCAATGATCATTTTTGATTAATACAGCTTCGATTTGAAGCTTCCAGCTATCAAAATTATCTTTTCCGAGCTTTTCAATTGTCGTTACATGAGACATAATTATGCAGAGTCTCTCACAGCCAGAAATAATGCAAATGATAAACAGAATGAAGAACAATTCTTACTTTCGATTAGGCTTAAGAGTTCCAAATCCGAATGTTCGAATTAAAAATAATTTCTGCTAATTATAGCGCAGTGAAGTAGCGTCTCTGGGCCCATAACCATTTGTAGGTGTATGAGGCACACAGAGTTTGCAGAGTATCGACATAAGACATTTATTTACAACTAAACGACGACAAAATATATACAGCTCGTATGCGACTGAGCGCCGACATCTTTCTTAAAGTAACAACTGCTCTCGCTTCCGGAGCATCATCGTAACTGTACGCGCATGCGCCATATGTGCGGAGAGGAGAAAATGAACGTTGTATTCCAACACTATTTCTTGTACTAGATCAAATATTAGATATCAGAGTTGTTCGAAATGACATTTAAAATTTATGTGTCCTAGTTTAGAATGCAATAAATCTAAAGAGTTATCAAAATCAAGTAATGATGATGCGAAAGAGAAAAGTGTTGGTACACTTTTTACACACAAACACTACATGAATAGGAAATTATCTTCTACCAATGAAGTTTTATTATAAACGCTAGTCATAAAGATAAAAGGGAAAATTTCAAACCGTAACACTAGGATAATTATAGATACAGGATCCCAAAAATCTTATATTTTAAAATCTACTGCTGAGGAACTGGGTTTTGATTTTCAAAGAGAGGAAGAGTTTTTCCATTCATTATTTAGAGGTAGAAAAACAAAAATCCATAAGCATAAATATTATAAAATTTATTTAAGTAGTCTTGATGGTAATTATGTTTGTAATTTGGATGCTTTAAATCAAGATGTCATATGTAATGATATTTCTGTGATTAAATATTGTTTATGGATACATGAGCTAAATGATAAAGGAATCCACCTGAGTGATACATGAGAATCAGGGCCTATTGAGGTACTTTTAGAAGCAGATGTTGCTGGTAGTCTATTCACAGGAAGACAAGAACTACTAAAATCCGGTTTAGTGGCTATGGAATGGAAACTAAATTAGGTTGGACTTTAATAGGCAAGATCTCACAATTCAGTTGTCAGAATGATGTGAATATGACTGTAGTCAGTATGCTATCTCAAGAATATGTGTCTGTTTCAGTATTATGGGATTTAGAACTTCTTGGTATTCAAGATTCTATTGAACAAAATAGTAAAGAAGACTCACTCCCTCATCGTCCCATAATAAAATAAACGTCCTCACTGTCTTCTATGAAAGTAAAGCCTGTCTTTGGTGCTTCGGCTAAGATAACTAATTTCCTCTCATTGAATGATTGTTTAGAGACTGGAATCAATTTTATAGAAACTATTCCTTTGATATTGGCCAGATTTCATCTTTATGAAATTGGTGTTATTTCTGATATAAGAAGAGCTTTTTTGCAGATCTCTTTACACGAGAATGACAGAAATTTTTTACAATTTTTTTGGTATGATGATAATGGCTCTATAAGTGTCCTCCGCCATACTCATTGTGTCTTTGGGGTTACAAGTAGCCCGTTTCTTCTTATGGCAGTTATTCATCACCATTTGTCAAAAGAATTATTGAAAGAAGAATGTTCCAAAGAATTACTTATTAAATTGTGTGACAGTTTTATGTAGGCAATTGTATAACAAGTATTCACAATACTTCAGAGTTAAATAATTTTGTAAAAAATCTACAGAAGTAATGAAAAGAGCAAAGTTTGATCTTAGAGGTTGGGAAAGTACTACATACAATAGTGGCAATACTTTTCTTCCAGCAAATTCTAAAACGTCTTTATTGGACTTAATATGGGATAAGAGTTCTGATCAGGGCTTGACAAATGCAGTCACCAGGTCGCCACTGGTGACCAAGTTTTTCTATCTGGCCACCAAGTTATTTAATCTGATGTTTTTATTATTATTATTTTAATTTTTTGTACAAAATTTGATCTAAGAAATGAGCACAAACAACATTTCTTCTCTTTTTCGACATTTTTAATTTGGTAAAAATAAGTTTACCAAATGCAAATTTTAAAGCAATAAAATAGAATTATTTGACTGATTTCAACATGAAAGTAGGCAAAGAATTGCTTTCATGCTTCACTATTTCATCGATGCTTCCCTCATCAGATATAGATTTTGTAGCACTCAATTATCCAGGCATTTGAAGCCTTCGGAAATCAGCAATTCCCGAATTCATGCCAGTTAATGCAGTCTTTACATTTTTTTTTTTTTTTATAGATAAATAATTTTGATAAACTTCATTAGAAAACTGTGTTTGCATTATTTTTCTAAATGATGTAATTATTCTAAACTATGTAAATTATAATCCTACAATATGCTTATCACTTTTTTCTCAATTTATTGATAAAAAACTTTTGTGCTTTTGAAAATTAGAGACCTTGGGAGGGGGAGGGGTAATATTTTTTACTGGCAACTAGAATTTTTTACTGGCTACCAGATTTTATCAAATTTGTAAAGACCTGGTTCTGATACTCTCAAAATCGATTATGAACTTTTAAATCTTGATGAATCAGAAAATTAACTAAGCAAAAAATCTTGACCCTTATCAGCAGAGTCTTCAATCCTATAGAATTTATTGAAAATAAAACATATGTAAAAGGTGGTATATATATACTTTAACCCTGAGATCTTTCGATCACACGCGTGATCATTTTCAAGGGGGATACGTTGACTGAACTGAATTGTCACTTCTACTGGGCTGTTACATAATGGTTTTAAACAAGGGCGTCTATTAATCTATAGAAGTGTATAAAAAGTGTGTGCATTCAGGTGCTGGAGTCTTTGATATTTTCAAAATATTGAACCATATCTCAGGTATGTTGTAAGATAAACCATCATTACATGAGCTATTTCCTTTACTCAAAACTTCTAATGATTCTTTGAATTTAGAAGTATATTTCTCATTCATAGTTGCACCCATGGGATTCAGCAATGGGAGAAATCAGCTGTTAAAGTTACACATATTTTATTAAAAAAGAGAAATCATTAAAACCATTTTCAGACAGCATTTTAATAGAATCAACTGCACAGAGAGTTTAAAAGAAAGCTTACTTTATTCTGAAAAATCCCCCAAAAAATTTAAGGTTCTAGGACAAACCTGAAAGGAGTTATAGACTTTTATATTATCATGCGCTATTCAAAATATTGATAAATTGGCCTTCATGGAAGGTATTTGAAAGCTCTTAACTCTTAAACAGTTTGATCACTTTCAATATGATTGATATTTTTGGAATCAGGATTAAAAATTCTACAAATACACCCTATTTTATCAAAATTCAGATTAACAAATCAAAGTCTTGATTGGATTGGATTGAAACATATTTTATGCATCTTGAGAAGTTAGATAACAAAAATAAATGTGTCTTGAGGTGCATGACATTTTTATTTATTACTACCTTGATGAAAGCACCAACAAAATAAATAGCCTCGCTTGGATTGGATGAAATTTTACAATTCTTGAGATGTTATACAAGTGTAAACACATTTTTAGACAAGTAAAAGTATGTTTACACTATGGTAAAATCAGTCTAAATGTCTTAAGAGCATGATATTTAGTTGACACTTGCATAAGCTGTGACTGGATAAAACATCAAGATCCTTGAAAATCAAGAGACCCTTAACATATTAACAAACCTAGCAATTGCTAAGTTTCCTTTGACCCCTGTATGTGTACACATTGTTAGAAACCACACAGTTAGTCTTGTTACTAACACCATCTAATATTAGTAATAGAACTATTTTTAAATTTGTTTTCTCATTTTCTTTATGTTCAAATGAGAGCTGTTTATTTTCAAATTTGCATGCGTTCTAATGATTTTTTTTTTTTTTTTTTTTTTTTTTTTAATATTATGATCGTATTTTACTTTTAAACCAAAATGGTTTACTGTTGTATATCCTTATGTAAATTGAGTAAAAAAAATAAGCCAGTGGACTGTCAAAAAAAGAAAAAAATCTTTCCATGAATTCCCCAGTGAAGTATTGGTCTCTGAAATATATGGATAACATCTATATTTCAAAAAGATAATTATTTTAATAGATATTTTTTCTTTTATATTTTCCTATTACATATACAGTCGAGTCTCTCTATAACGAAACTCCATACATTGAATTTCTCTATATAACGAATTTTTAGTAGGAACGGTCCTCTTTTCCCATGATCACATTAAAAACAGTCTCCATATAGCAAATTATCTATCTCCTAATAACAAATTTTTTTCGTAAAATGTTCTTTATTTATTCAGTTTTTAAAAAGTTTCCAAATCACATAGAATCAGCTTTCCATCACTGATTCCTGATTTATCGTTCAGTGCTAAGTTTTTTTAAATCTTACTTTTCTACCTTGAATCTCCTTGTTATTTAATGTCCAACGAATTCATCTCCCCCCCTCCCCATACCTTTCAACATCCTTCTTAAGATCCCGAGATCCACTGGCATGACACGTGACCTGATGCGCGGCAGAAAAAAGCGGGCAGGGAAAAAAAAAGCACAAGCACGCTATTGGTCGAATGGAAAATTTTCCTTTGACAGCTGCAGCCGCGAGAGCAAATCATTGTCACCATTTAGAACACGTTTTCATCTATCCAAACTAAAGCTCGCAACCCTTACTGTTAGAGTAGATGTTTATTGTTTCTGAATTTCTTTAGCGTGAAAGATTCACAAAATTTGTGTGTTTTTTTACTGCTTCTGCAAAAAATATCTCCTAGGAACTGCATAACTCTCTGTGATAGAGTGAAGATTTTGAAAGAAATGTGATTAGGGATTGAAAAAAAAAAGATGTGGCAAAAAAGTTTGGGATTCCGGCAAGTACTTTGTCAACATTCATAAAAAATAGAGAGTCAATCACCAAGCAGAATTCGGATGTTAGTTCGGCGCGAAAAAGAAAGAGGACGTGCCAATACGAGGACTTAGATGAAGCAATGTTTAAGTGGATTAAAGGGATAAGGGACCGGAATCTACCACTTTCGGGACCAATGATTTTAGAAAAGGCTTTAGAATATGCTTCATCTCTTGGGCACTCTGACTTCCAAGCCAGCTTTGGTTGGCTAGAAAAGTTCAAAAGGAGACATGGGTTATCCCAGAAAACTATCTGCGGTGAAAGTGTGGATACTCCGTTGACAGCATGTGAGAACTGGAGTCTTAAAGTAGCAGAAATTCTAAAAGAATTCGCTCCTGAAAACATTTTCAATGCTGACGAAACAGGTCTCTTTTACAAGTGTCTCCCAAACAAGACTCTGGCGTTTAAAGAAGAAAAATGTTTTGGCGGCAAACAAAGGATTACTGTTCTGTTGTGTGCTAACATGACAGGGAAAGAAAAATAAAAGACTTCAATAAAAAGTCCTGGATGTCCACTGAAATTTTTGACAAATGGTTAAAAGCACTTGACAATCAAATGAGAAAACAACACTGAAAAATTGCTTTGCTTATTGATAATTGCCCAGCTCACTCACAAAACTGTGGAAAAAAACTGCAAAATCTTGAGGTTATTTTCTTACCACCCAATTGCACATCAAAACTGCTGCCCATGGACTTGGGAATAATAAAAAATCTAAAGATGCATTATAAGAAAAAAAATTCTTAAAGAGCTGATCATAGCTATTGAAAAAAAGGATTCCACCCAAGACATCATTAGTCTTGCATTGCGGAACTTTATAAAGCTTGGAGATTTTATGTAACTGAAAAAATAATCTACAATTGCTTCAAAAAGGCGGCTTTTCTAAACTGGAGAATAATGCAGATTCTGAGGATGAAGAAGATGTGGCTTTAGCAGACTTAAAAGAGAAATAGAAATTAATTAAAGAATGTGGAAATGTCGAAGAAAATGTTACTCTCTCAGATTTTTTGGAAGTGGATGACAATCTCACTATTGCGGAGTACCCTACTGACAGTGATATTTTAAGCAGCGTTATGAACGATGATGGTGAGAGTGACAATGAGCATGAAATCGAAAATATACTACAAGAGAAAAAACCATCATGCAGTGAAATGATGAGTTCTTTTGATCTTATAAGGCGAGGCCTTCAAATGGAGGAAAATGTTCCCGATACAATTTTTCAGTCCTTGCTAAAGTGGGAACATTTTTTCGAGAGTGTAACAATTTTGAAATCAAAACAGCGAAAAATTACAGATTTCTTCGTCTAAAATTACTGTAAGTTTTCCTTATGTGATTTTTATTATGCTTTCAAATTAATGTCTGTTCTCTTTTTTGAAACTATTTAAATACGTAATTAAGAAATACAATATTAGGTTAATATTTATAGTTAAACATTTCAAATTCTTAATATAATACTTCAAAAAAAAATTTTTGTTCAAAATTTACACATTAAATAGAAATTTTTACTCATTCTCTATATAACGAATTTCTCTATATAACGAATTTTTTACTGGAACAATGGATTTTGTCATATGGAGACTCGACTGTAATTTACTTTATTACTAATGTTTTAACTTTTTTCATAGTTAAGACAGATGTTACAGTATTAATTTATCATCACTGCTTTTTTTTTTTTTTAACTGCACACTTTCATTATTTTATTGATTTACTTATGTTTTTGGTCTATAATTTTACTTAATTTTGAAGTGATTGGGGATCATTTCAGTTTAACAATATCTTCAGGTGCAAACTTAACTGTTTTTGTGATAGAAAGTTTGTATGCATGTTTTAATACATGAAAAGTTTCATAATTGGATCTACAGTCAATTGATGCATGGTTTGGTGCATAATTAATTTCATTATTGTAATCATAACTCACATACATTCCAAAACACATTGTTGCCAACATTGCACAGGTTTGACACAAACCAAGGCTGTGGACCCAGTTGCAGAAGATTAGATAATACTACATTATATAGCAATTAATCTTATACTTAAATATTTATTTTCAACAATGTTTTTGAAAACTGGATGATAACTGTGCAAAATAATTTATTTTTTGCCTATTTGTTTTAGTGGAATTCAAAAAATATTTTAACTCACAAGTTTCCTGATGATGATCCCTTTATATATATATATATATATATATATAATATGTGTAACATAAACAATTGGCCTATTACTTTCAAAACTTTTATATTTATTGTTGCATTTCTACAGCGTTACAACTAATTCAAATTATGAGACAGATTCTTAGAAGTGATTGTGCTATGATGTTGTTTTTCAAAACTAAGCTTTCACATATGTCTTTATTTAGCTGTACATGATAACATCTGAAATATAACTTAGTGCTTATAAAAATTTAAAATTTAGTAACCAAAAAAAAACTAAATGTTAAGACTTAAACTTTAAAAATGACTCTTGACTTAAAATTAATATTATTTGCAGGAAATAATTAATTTTGGTACATATTTTTGATCACATTCTGTTTATTAACTCTTTATTTTTTTTTATTTGTAAAATTTTTAATTAAAAATATAGAATGATATTATTCATAATCAAGTACATTATTTCTCAAACTAGACGTGTTTTATATAACAGATAAACTAATTGTAGATCTACCAAAAATGCAGAACAATTTTCCACAGTTAGTTGTATTTAGTTAAATAATAGTATAACAAATTTGTGTAACTTTTTTAAAAACAATTTAAATAAATAAATAAACATTTACACCAAAATATAAAATCATATTTATATTGTAAGCTTTTGATAATCAAAGAAGAACTTTTCAGTTACTTAATGTACAAGAAAATTGTTAGTATCCAAACTATTACTTTCAAATATTTCCATTCAAAATATTAAAGAAATAACATGATATTGTAATCTGTTTTAGGTACTTAGTGATATCTATCTATGTACTCTGGCTGAAATATGCTTATAAATTGATTATTAAAACAAGCTATGACAGAATAAAATAATTTAAAACTGTTGTTTTAAGAATATTAGAGTATATTATATCTGAATCAAAATGTTAAGAACACTCACCTTAAAGCCAGAACCTGTCTGACTTCTGTAGGGGTAAGCCTCCAAGTCAATGAGCCAGAATTAGCACCCCAGGTGTCTAAAATTTCATTTACCTGGAAAATAATATAAATGTAAAATTAAGGATCTTTATAAAGTAAACCTAAAGATGTGTATATTATAGATTTTGTGTAAAATTGATCATTTCACACATCATTAAACATATTTTGCAAACATATTCAAGTATGTATGGAACATATCAAAATGCAGTAGAAGTAAATCTTTATATTGCACTTCTTGGGACCAGAAATTGTGTGTATTATAAATTTTTTCCTGATATAGATCATTTCACACATTGTTAAATTTTTCTTATAAACATGCTCCAAATATGTCTGGATCAAATCTTTACATTAACACTTTAGAACAGTTCTAAAATACACAGCATAATACATTTAATATGTCATTTAATAGCATTTATGACATTTCAAATATTATTTCTCTGTTCAACTCTGTGATACAGAATTTTTTTTTTCTCTAAAAAAATGATTTTGTTTACTTGATTATCATATATCAGATGGGACTATGTTATCTCATTACTCATTTCCAATATTTTTCGTGCAATAATAGCAATTTTTTCATTAAAAAAGTTTGAATTAAGGAGATAAAGATGAAATAATTTCTGAAACTTAGTCCTATAGAAGGAAGGAATATTTCTGCAATGGCCTTCAAGCATACAAGTACTTCTTAACTGCACAATTCAATGTTTACAGTATGGAACCATTTATCCAGACACCAGTTAACCGGAATCGAAATGGTATTTTCGATCGACCAAATACAGAATCTTTCCAGAAAAAGCACTTTAAAAAAAATTTAGTGGTGTAGTATTTTTTATTTAGGATTTATTGTTTTGCTGGAATGTGGTATATTTATTGCCCACATATATTTTTATACTTTAATCTAATATGATCTGTACTACAGTAATATTTTTGCTTCGTAGGACTTAATCTACAACGCAGTTAAATAATCAAAGTAGAACTGTTGCCAGTCTGAAGAAACAACATAGAAAATACGCTGTTTATTCACCTACATGGAGATAAGAAGAAAAAGAGTGGTAACTGTTGTCCAAAAGTTATGGTTTGACATGCATCACATTTCTTATTTTTCTCAATAGGTGGCACCAGACTAAATGGCAATGAGATTGGAAATAAAGTTCTTAGAAGAAAAATTAAAGTAATGACAATAAACGAAAAAACAACAAAAAAAAGCCCCCACTAGTTTCATAATAAATTTTCTGTGCTTATAAATTCTCTGAAAAAACATTTGAGTATTTTATGTTCTTTTCATATTTTTATGAATGTAAATAAACAGCAAAAAAATGTTTTGCTACATTGCTTCTTCAGATTGGCAGCAGTTCTGTTTAGTTTATTTTCAACTTTGTTGCATGCCTACTATGGGGATTATTTTTGTTGTAAAGTAATATTACATGTTTAAAAACCATTCATTAATCAGGATTTGAAGCATTTAAATAAGTGCAAATTTTGGATTTTTATTAGGCATTATTTATTTTATTGAAAGGATTTCTTTACATTTGCCCTCCGTTCATTTTCTGATTAATCTTTGATTCAAAAACGAAGCCAGAGCCAAATATATTATACAAGTCTGAATAATGGGTGTTGTGTTGATGAGCAACCAGTTTTCCAGAATACATCTGGACATAGTCATTCCGGATAACTGGTTCCATACTGTATATCTCAGAAGTTGTGCATTATATAGATTTGTGTGTTATAAAGATACTGTGCATATATATATATATATAAATAGATTACAGAGCTTCAATTAAAATAGTACAATGCTTTTCAAAATAATAATACTACTAATAAAATATAAATGATGCTTTTGAAATAATGATAACTCATTTGCCATTGCCATTGCATATTCATAACTTTGTAAAGATAGTTTAACCCTATTAAATCCAGATTAACTAGGGCTCTAAATCCATAATAATAATAATAATTAAGTTCTATAATCTAAGTTTAAATTGCACATTTAAAATGCTAGGTTTATTCATAATCACATTACACATTTGCTGGTTTGAAGAAACTACTGAATTTCGGTTGTTTATTTTTAGAACTTTTTTTTAAATCATTAATTCATGTCGATGAATTAACCTCAAACACTCAAAATATCAAGATATTTCTTTTCATTTTGCTGTTTACGATGCATTTGAATGCAAAATTCAAATGTTCTTTGATTTCATTATGTTTTACCACTATGAAAAGAGTTGTCCAGATTAAATAAAATCTGGATAAATGAGGTCAGGATTAATGAGGATTTACTATACATATAACTATAAGCTAATATTTTGCATATAATATTATAGGCAAATATTTATAGGCAACATATTAACTCTAATATGTTGCATCACTCAACAGAAAGATTTTCTTTACATATTTTTATATTATAAATGCTTGCAAGTAATAGCTACAATGTGTCTTATATATACATTTAGATATATAGCATCATTATTATACAAATAAAAAGAAAAAAATCAATTTATGCATGAAATGATAACAGATAATAAAAGTTATTTTACTGTATATTATGTTGTTAATTTATACCTTTTAGCATTTAAAAGAAATATAATTATCACATTTATTTTATTTTATTTTATTTGTTACACAGTAAAATTTTAGTAAACAATACATTTAGTAATTAATACTTTTAAATTTAAATAACAAGAATAAAAAATGTAATATTTGCAAATGAAAGTAAATTCTACTGAAGAAAATTTAAGCAAAATATTTTTCCTGCATAAAATTACTAAAGAAAATTCCATCATATAAAAATTCAAACATGAATATTTAAATTTTAACTTTTATGCATGCTTTGGAGATGAGAAAATGATCTTTTAAAAATAACATAATAAACATTTGGGATCAATATAAGCTACATATTTTCAAAAATTCATGTTTATTAAAAATATCTAATTTAAAAGCATTTTTAAATACCAAATAAAAATATTGGAAGAATTTATGTTGTGCTAAAAATTAACTGAAAGAAATGCTTATTAAATTATTTTTTGGAAATATGTATGCAAATAATACAAAAATTTAAATTAACCAACCCTTAGACATTATTCACAAATTAAGAATGCATAAAATACATCTCATACATGCATAAATAATTTTAGATTCTTTTTAAATAAAACACTTACAAATAGCACAAAACTTATTTCAAATTTTTTATTTGAATTAGAAAACCAAAATAGCAAAAGAAAATTTGATTATTACATTTTCCAGATTAAGAATAGAAGCAATCTGGGTAAGGCGAGCAAACTTGTCTCTTATAGTCCAAGTAGTAACAGTAGTTAAATAAGCAATTATCATTCTCAGCTCACGATCAAACTGCAACCCACCTAGCTGTAAGAACAAAAAAAAAATCATTTAATAAATGAAGACACTAACTTGATGATGAGATGATTTTTGATGATAATTATTACAAGCTTTAACTGAAAAAAAAAATTTAATTATTTCAAGCAATAATGATACCAACCCTGTTAAACTGACATGACATCAAAGCTCTCTCGAAATGAGAAGTCAACTCAGATGCCAACAAACTGACGAGAGCATCAAAATTGCTAGTAGTTAAGTTACCCTATGAAAGAAATATTTATTGATAAGTTTCCATATATGTTTTATAATATGAAACAACAGGTAAACTGAAAACACTGAAATTGTAAAATTACAATAAGCTAAATGAAAGATTACTTTTAAACTCTTCAGTAATGTATCAGTGCTGATGATAAAGTTTTGAATAAAAGGTCTCATGCCATCATTTGCTTCATATTGGGTAAATTCATCCTACAAAAATTAAACATAAATAAATAATAACCAACTTTTAACAACAGCGGGATAAAATAAAATTTTAAGAGGTTTTCATACTCAATCATAAATTTTAAAAAACTCTTAATTTTCAGGACAATAAGTTACTCATAAATTATTTATTAACAAAACTTAATTTCTCGTACAAAACTTCTCTTTTATATTTTAAGAGATTCATATAACAGTTATTATACAGGGGGGGAGGAAGAACTGATGATAATTGGAAAAAATTGCACCAAAGTATTTTTAAAGAAGATGTTTTGACGTGACCAATAATGTTAAATATAAAAAATATATTATCCTCAAATAAAATATTAGAAAAACAAAGAGCGATTTTTAACAAAGATAACAAGTCCTTAAAGTAAAAATTTAAAATTTCAAAGACAATTTTTTTTTTTTTACTTTTTGAAATAACACAATACTTTATTCAATCAAAATGCAAAAATCAGTTTCAGGATGGGAGAATGATTAAGATTAAACAATGTTTATTAAAGAGCAATGTAAAATAAAATAAAAACAGTCCACATTCCTGAGTAATAATTTCTCAGCATAAGCAATTCTGCAATTGCCAATTTTTTATTACTGCAGATAATTTTAGAAATAAAAAGCAAAAATTAAGAATTTTTTTAAAGATGGAAGCCAAAAGAATGATGGTTAAACAGCTCTTTCATCATGGATTTTCTGCAGGTAAAATCTTTAAGCAATAAAAATGCTTTGGTTTTAATAGAGCATTTATATATAGAACTATAAATCGATTACTGAATACTAATAACTGTAAAGATCGACCTAGACCTGGTTGCTGGTCGCCTATGCTTAATTCATACAAAAGGGCACATCGAAAGAATTTGTGAAAATATATGAACAAATCCACAATGTTCTGCAAATAAAATGGGCTGCAGAAGAGAAAGTGAGTTGTAGAACTATGGAAGTTATCCTAAACGATGGCCTGGATTTTTGCCTTTATCACAAAAATAAAGTTCAAGGCTGCCAAATAATAAAAATGTTAAAAAGATGCAAGAAATTGCTGAAGTGTCACGGTAAGTGTTGACAGAATAATATTTTCTGATCAGAAGCTATTTAGCACTGAACAATGTTATAATGTTAAAATGAAAATCTTTCAACAGTTAAATGCTTTCAGAACAAGAATTCTCTTGCGGTTTGGACTACAGTGTCAAATAATGAAAAATTGCTTCTGAAATTCATCGATAAAGAAGTAAAAATCAATGTGGAATATTACAAACAGGACATATTGGCTATACAATTATTGCCACATGCTGACAGATTGTATTCCAAAAAGAATTACATATTTCAGTAAGATTTTGCACTGAGTCAAACCAACACACGCTTGGCTTCATGTCAATTGTACGAAGTTTATCATGCAAGACGATTAGCCTCCTTCTTCACCAGATTAAAAACCTTTAGATTATTGCATCTGAGGGATTTTAGAGGCTAAAGAAAATGCTAAACAACACAGAAGTGAAGCTTCCATACTGTATGAATGGGACAGATTACATCTTATGATGATTTGATCTTAGGCAATCGATAAAGATGGCAGTCGATTCGAATAAAATTTTTTCAAGATAAACTTTCATTTCTGATGTTCATCATATTAATGTATTTATCCTTTTCCATTTTATATCTATGAAATAAAATGACTCATTTGTAACAGCATTTAATAGCCATCCTGTCTTAAATCAACATTTTTCGAACGTAAAAAATAATATAACAGAATTCTTGAGATAAACATTGTACAAACCATAATACTATTAAGTAACACAGGTTAAACTTCCTCATTAGGAGCCACAATAGATAATTTTTTTTTTTAAATCATGATATGCTATGTTTTTAAGCATCAAGAATCAAACTAAAATGTAAACTAAAACTCACGGTGAGCTTTAAGCACCAAGAGTGAGCAAAGTGTGCCAAGTGAGCCAATGCAATTGAAGCCAAAACACTTAAAGGAGAGTTTTATTCAAAGACTAGATTTTTTTTATAAATTAATATTGCAGTATTTAAAATCTTTTTATTATTGCTTTTTGTAGGTTTGGGAAGAACATGCTTAATTTTTTTTTAAATTTATAATCATGATTGACATACATTACCAAGGTTGGGGAAATTTCAGAAAATAGTACCAGCCAAGGATTTATTTTACCAGCCAGCAAGATGCAATGTACAGTTGAAAATCGTTCGGACAAAATGTACACGACTGCAAAAATAGTTAATTACTATTACTACAATGCATTTTCATATCTACCCTATATATATAAAATCCTAATGAAACGAATTTATGAAACGATTTTATGAAACGACTGATTATGTTTCAGGGCTATTTTAATAAAATATTAAACGCTTGATGGTGAAATTAATACCAATTGTCCATAAAAATCCGCGAATGTCAAAACTGGTAATAGAATTTTGAAATTGGAATTAGTTCTTGAGATATTATTTTTTTTCTAATTTTAATGACATTTCTGTAATGATGGCAACTAATTACTCAGTTTTTTTGTGACAAAAAAGGGAAAAATATTGAAAAGGATCCCTATAGGGATTATTGATTTCTTTTTATTCGTCATTTTCAAATTGAAATTGAAATTATCTTTTATTTCAATCGATAATGAAGAGAAGATTGTGATTAAATTATGTTTTTCAGGAAAATTTGAAAAAGAAATCACATTTCTATCATCAGGATTCAATCATCTGTCAGCATTTAATTTAATTTATAAACTGAAATTTTTTTGAATAAATTCGTTCAAATGACGTCATTTATGTAAATTCATTGGGTTTGTTTTCATAACTTTTGGCAACAAATATGTGTATATTAACGAATCTATCCGTTTTTGAAACTCGAATTACTCCAAACCTAAAAGCAAAGGATCCTATACTGGAAAAGTACTCGATTTTCTTATGGACAATATTCAAGTGACATAACATGGTGTAAAATTATCACGGATAGCAAATTTGTTTAAATATCTCATCAATTGATGCCGAATAAATGCAGGCATGCATGCACAAAATATTTAATTAATTTTGTATGATAAATAATTATTAGAAAATTCGTATATACATATTAATTAATATAAATAATTTACATATTTAAAATAACATGAAAATATGCATGATGGTGCACTAAAATAGAGAGAAAATTAAAACCTGTTACTGAAAATGTCTATAACATAGTACTTTTCAATACCGTGGTTCTTAATGTTATTCACAAGCAGATGAAATTTTTCTCGTCCTTAAACACAAAGGAAGAATAGAATACAGATCGTTGTTATAAAAGTCCAAGAGGTAGCCAAAATTTAAACTTAACCATTTTATACAAGCTGGTTTTCAAGGTGTAATTGATTTTACCTATCAATCCTAAAAACAGTCGTCAGTTGTCGCAACATGAGTGTATGAGGCCATGATAATAAAAAAAATGCCCCATTAAAACATTAAAAGCATGGCAACCCAATTACAGAAATACCAATATTTTTAAAACAAAGCAAGCTGTCCTGTTTTTAGAGGCCTCGAAGTCTGAGCGGGGGTTGGCGAGCATAGCTCGCAGGGGGTAGGCCCCCTAGTTTTTTTCTATAAAATTTTAAAATATATACAACAGGGGAAAGCTTATTATAGGATAGAACATAGTACATTGTTTACATTACATTAATTTAGAAAGTTATACAGCTAATTAGTAAAAAAAATACAGTTTTTAGCATATCTTTTATAGCCTGCAGTTTTTCAAATTCACTCGCTCCATCACAAAATCCACTCGCCAGTGGCGAGTAAAAGAATGTATTTCCCCACCCCTGTACATTACTGATCTCAAACGACACCATAAATTTATTAATGCTTATAAAATGACTATGAAATCTTCAAGGGATATTCTCGAACTGTATTATCACTGTCAACACTATTATTTTTATGTTTTTTTTTTTTTTTTTTAAATTCACCATGAGTTTTTAAGTAAACAAAACAAAACTCTTTTAAATAAAACTAATCTATTTAAGAAAATCTCATTTGAATGTATTGTGCACAAACCTTTTATATTTATTTAATTTTTTAAATACAAGCATATTATTTTCAATGTAAAACTCAAAATAACTGTCAATGACACATGCATAAAAGTTTTATAGATATTTTCATTTTAATTACTTTTAAATAGCATTGACATAGTTTTAAGTTATTTTTTGGAGCACAAAAGTATTAATTAATTAGAAATCAAATAATCAAAATATTGGAGCACAGTTACAGAAAAAAAAGAAGTATTTAGTTCTTTAGAAATACAATGAGAATGTCTGAAAATATGAGGCATTTAGTTGCTTACTTAAAATGCACTTTAAAACATGTTATTCAAAAGAAAATAATGAACAATTTGAGAATTGCCTTAAATCCACACTCACCCTCCCCCACACACATTACAGGCTTCTATGAATTAATTGTATTAATGCAAACTGATGTGAAACATACTTCTGTAATAATATGGCTGGCAGATTGAAAAGCATCCATCCAAGGTTTTATTCGAGGCTTGATAACTGTTGTACATAAGTGACTTCTACCACTGTATATTAGTTGTTGTAATTTGGAGTTTACACAAGTTATTTCAGATAAACAGCTCTGGAATAATAATAATTAAAAAAACATAAATATATATTTTAATAACAAATTTTGAATCTACACAAACATTCCTGATTAAAAAAAAAAAAAAAATAGGATAAAAATTACACAAATTGAGAAGTAATATACTTAAACATGAAGAATTTAATTTTAAGCATAAAAAATCTAACTGAGAAATTAAGAATATAATTAATTATTTGCAGATCAAAATAGAAACAAAATTAAATAATTCTTAAAAGCATGCTATGCATTTTCTGCTGCAAAAAATATCTTCATATATAAAGATTTGCATTTTCCAATGTGTTATATCTATTTCTGGATGTTTCTAAATACTATTATAGTTTTACTAACTATCCATCTCAACTATTAAACACACAAAAGGAGATTTTGAGTTTGAAGAAAACAATATTACAGATACATCTCTTATAAATTACACAAACAAACAGCATTAGTTGTAATGTTGTATAAATACAACAATGAATATATAGTTTTTAATTAACATTGAAATGAGATAGGATAATTTTGTATGTTACGTATGTACTAGATAAAGATACAAAAAGTTACCATAAACAGTAACTGTGAGTGTATTGTTTCATAATATTATGAAACTGATTTAAAGCTGAGTCAGCATCGTTAAAAATAAATAAATAAATCTATATATGAAAATATTCTGATTTATATTCTAAATATAACAAATGATATGGCAGCACATCAGTATATTCACAAAGTTACCATCTCAATTTTTTATGTACCTTTAAAAGTAATATATATCTTTCATTTTTAATGGTATTAAAAATTGAAAATTCCTGATTAGATTTTTATTATCCATTATATTTTAGATTGTGCTATGGTAAATCTAAACAAAAAAAATATATATATATTGTTATCTCTTTTAATATATTTTTATGGGTATCAAAGTTCAAAATTAAAATAAATTGCATTACACTGTTCTTGCAGGTAAAAGAAAAAGATTAGTTATTTGGGAATTGAATCAGAAGACCATTTTTATACTTATTTTAAAATACACTCACGTATATTTTTAACTTAACAACCAGAGAGCATAAATGGAAAAAAAAACTTGATTTAAATAAAAACTTAATAAATTTAAATACATATCATTTAAGCTTAAAATCTACATACATCAAATATTATGTACACTCATAATTATTATCAATATTAAAACAACACCCCCCCCCCCTTCCAAATAATTGAGCATGTTGAGAAAAATTTGTATTTATATAATTTCCAAATCTTCATTTATTATTTTAATTACAAAATACTTCTATTAAATTGGATAGATATAATTTTTAAAATTTGAAAATACCTAATTAGATTTTTGTTATCCATTATATTTTAGATTTTGCTATGGTAAATCTAAACATAAAAATTAAAAAATATATATTCTTATCTCTTTTAATATATTTTTAATTAGAAAGCAATTAGTGCCACCTAAAACAAGAAAGCTAATTAGGCTGAGATTTTGAGGTAATAAACTATAGAAGATTTTTATAAAACATTTTCTTTTCAATTTGTAGGAAAATAGGAAATGTAGGAAAAGGCAAACAATTTTGAGATAATAATAGTAATTAAAAAAAAAAAAAGTTAACCTCTAATTTAGCTCCATCTTGATCAGATGCATGTGGAAACATTTTCTGAACTTCTTCCTATAAGCAAATGAAGCAGCTTTAATGGTATTCATAACAAAAGAAGAAATAAGCATCATATCGTAAAATACATTTATTTTTACCTCTAAGTTGGCTCTTAGTGTTCTGACAAGATCACAAGCAACTTCAGCATTATTTAAAGTGACCTGAAATTAATAATATAAGAAAATCACCAATTAAAAGGCCAACAAAAAGGAATCTAAATGTAGTAATTTACACTTTTCTTGATTTGATATTTTAAGAATGTTGAAAGCACAAGTAACATATAACAAATCAGCATATAATAAAAGTATTTTTTTTAACACTATATAATGTGTTTATCCCAAAACAGCCTTCATATTTCTAAGGATTTTATGCAATCAACTTTCCTTAATATGAATGTAGAAATTCTGAAATATTGGTTAATTTGAACTTAAATTTAGCTCCATTGAAAAATGTATTCAAAACAATGCTGAAGGATCTTATGTAAATTGAATTTTTATACCTGTTATTTGGATAATTTGAAGATCTTGAATTGCAATGCCTCGTATATTTAATGTCTGTATAAATACTAAACACTTTTTTTATGTGCTATAGAAAAATGAACCAGAAAAGTGCAATTTCAAGTTTGTAATTCTTAGCTACCAAGAGTAAACCTTGTGTGAGAAAAACTTTGTTTGCAATTGGTTGGTTTCTGGCAGGCAAATTACATGTTTTAATCAATGAAAACACATCATATTTTCTTGATTGTGTAAAAATAAGCGAAAGCTGAAGTCATAAGCTTTTGTAAGTCAGTATTCTGAAAATATAGATTTTTTTTATAAAATAATTTTCTTTTCTTGTTTCTCTCTTTCTTTTTGGATTACATAAAATATAATAGTATTTAAGATAAAAATATGTTAATATTGTACAGCCAATACTTGGGACTTTTAGTTTTAGGGTGTTGGTAGCACTGTAAGTTGTCAAAAGTTACCTCTGAAGCAGGTAATATTTTTCCATTGCTGGTTTGTGATGGTTTGGCACTGCTCCTAATGTTTTAGGGCATGGTCTCCGAGAAGAATTTGTTTCATGTTATCATCAAAATGGATAAGTTTTATCTTTGAAATAGTACGATTTGTACTTCCTTTATGTTCAGACATAGTGTTTTCTTTGCTTTAGAGCACCTCAGGTAAGGTCTCTCCTACATGAATTCAATCCAATTTTATTATTAACACTATTGTAGGAATCTACTGTTGTTAGAACATTAATCTAATCAAGAAACTATTTATTATATCAAGGCATCTTTACATCTGTGAAGTGCAATCATCTTTTATTTTATTTTTATAATTTTTGTGCTAATGCATCATTCTTTCCTCTTTTTTCAGTAAAATATAATTTTCATTCATGATATTTTGGGGTATTGCCAACTTTCTCTAAATGATAATCCTTAATTGTTTATACTTTCAATTTCTAAATAATCAAGCCTGAAAAAAACCCCAATTTGTTTACTTTATAAAACATATAATTGATTATATTCCTCATAATAGAGATTTATTACTTTTATAACGATTTTTGGTGATTTAATGTGTTATAATTGGGAAATTATAAGTATTATATTCACAGGATGTGGTAATTATGGTTGATGATGTAATTTTTGTTAACTGTGGATCTTTATGAAAAGATTCAGTACCATTCTGGATTTGTAAGAAGTGGGTTCTCTCGTTGTTTTCATGCCTTTGGATAATAAATAAGAAGTTCTTTTCCCTGAAAATGAATTTCACTGGATTATGAAGACGAAAAGAATTAATTTAGTGGACACGGAAAGTGAACTACCCAGGTAAGAAGTTTATTTCTTCAAAAATATATTTAAATGTGGCTGGATAGCATCTCACTTATCTCTGGATGGAAAAATGAGGGGAATTTATTTATGATATCTGAAACGTCAGAGTCGGGTAGACTTTGATAGTTTAAATTTGTTACTTTTAGGTGTTAGTATGTAACAACAGTGGCGTCCGCGACAGGATCAATCAATTTTTTTCGACTCATTATATTTTCTAGTTTCGATTAGATAAATTTTAAGATGTTTGCTTGTTTATTTTTTAGATTTAACTTTGATTACTGAATTCATTGTTTATCGTTTTTCATAATTTGCTTACTTTCATATATGCTTTAGAATTTAATTTTTGTTTTGGTTTTATTGAGAATTAAATTTGAAAGAATAAAGATAAATATGAGTAAGATTGAAAAACAGAAAAAGGAGCGTGCGGCGCTGAGAACGTCTTTCACAAAGACTTTGAATAGTTTAAAATCGGAACTAGAAAAGACTGAAATTAATAAAGGCGTTGTTCTCGATACAACAACGAAATTAGATGAATTAATGAATAAATTAAAGGTATATGATGACACTATTGTAGATTTAACGTCAGAAGTTGGAGAAAGTACTGAACATACAATATATGCCTTGATAGAGGATAATGAGAAATATTCGGACGAATATATATCTGTTAAACGAAATGTTTATGAATGTCTGAATTCGTCAGTGCAGAATATTTCTCATCAATCCGAGCCTGTCAGTACAGTTACCCAAACTAAACATTACAAATTGCCTAAATTAAGTATAAAACCTTACGACGGTTCTTTAATTAATTATTTGTCTTTCTGGTCGCAATTTAAAAAGATCCATGAAGATAGTGAGTTAGATGATTGTGATAAGTTTCAATATTTAATACAATCTGTACAGTACGGTACTAGGGCCAGGGAACTTTTGGAAAGCTATCCCTTGACTTCAGAAAATTATTCAAAGGCCGTTAATGCATTTCAAGAAAGGTTTGGGAGAGAGGATGTTTTGACGGAAGTTTACGTGAGGGAATTTTTGAAATTAATAATCGCCAATGTCCGTAGCTCTAGTAAAGACAGGTTACCGCTTCCTGATTTATTTATGAAAGTGAGGCGTATTTAAGGTCATTGGAGTCCATGGGTTTGAATATGGAGAATAATTCAGCATGGTTATATCCCATGGTAGAGTCAAGTCTTCCAGAAGATGTCTTGAAGGCATGGCAGAGGTACTCAGTTTTAGGTGGGGATGAAAAGGATGTGACAACCCAATCCAATTTAAAGTTACTTATGAAATTCCTAAAAAAGGAAGTTGAAGGTGAGGAACGCCTACAATTAGCTAGGTCGGGTTTTGAGGCTATCCCTATGAGAGATAATCACAAGGAAAAGTGGAGGAAAAAGGATACCCGGGTTCCCACGGCGGCTAGTTTATTTGCAGGAAAAGAAGTTAGCTGTCTATTTTGTAATAAATCCCATGAGAGTAAAGACTGTTTTGCTGCGAGAGCACTATCTCTGAAAGAGAGAGTAGGAAAAATAAAAGAAAAAAATTGCTGTCTGAAATGTTTACGCGTCGGGCACAGGCAGAATGTCTGTAAGAATTTTGTTAAGTGTCTGGTGTGTTCCAAAGCCCACTTTGAGCTTCTTTGCCCCGAGTTAATAAGTCAAAAGGAAAGGGTAAAGACCACTACCGAAAATTTACAGGCTACCACTGCGGGACAGGTGTGCACTGCAGAGGTAGCTCTGATGACCCTACAGGTGAGAGTTGCCGGAGGGAGAAGTATAAGGGCGTTGTTAGACTGTGGGTCGCAAAAATCGTATGTCTTAAAATCAACAGCTCAAGAATTGGGATTTCCAGTGGTTTCAAAAGAAAATATTACTCATACATTGTTTGGCGGAACTAGGACTGATCCTAAACTGCATAATAAGTACCGCATAAAATTGTATTCCTTGGATCGACGTAAAGCATCAGAACTTGAATTTGAATTTTTAGATCAGGAGACAATTTGCGGAAACATACCTCGTGTGACTAAAGGACATTTAATGAGAGAGTTAAGCCGTCACAAAATTTGATTATCGGATTTGGGAACAGAATGTCCAAAAATTGAGATGTTAATTGGTAGCGATGTATATGGGAAGATACTTACTGGGCAGGTAAGGCAACTTCGAGGAGGTCTGACAGCAATTGATACAAAATTGGGATGGACTGTTTGCGGAAAATTTGAGGATTTCCGAGAGAAAAATGAAAATACCTCGGTTTTGTGTAGTTTGGCTATTAAGGACTTTAATATTTCCGATCTTTGGTGTTTAGAAACGATTGGGATAGTAGATCCATGTAGCAGTTTCACGAAGGCTGCTGAGGAAGACCTCGCCAGAGAACATTTTTTGAGTTCTCTTAGAAAAAGCGACAATGGCCGTTATTGTGTAGGCTTACCTTGGATGGAAAATAATTTCGAGTTACCGTCCAATCGTCACGCTGCCGAAAAAAGGCTCTTTAATGTAACAAAGCGGCTTAAATTTTTGAACAAATTTGAAGAATATGATACAATTTTTAAAGAGTGGCTTCAGGAGGGGGTTATTGAGGCAGTGCCGAATGAAGAGTTAGAAATTCAAGGGCACTATCTTCCGCATCATCCAGTATTTAAACCGGATAGCGAAACGACAAAAATTAGGCCAGTTTTTGATGCGTCATGTAAGGTCAATAAATCCCTATCTTTAAATGATTGCTTAATAAGGGGTCCAAATTTAATAGAGGAAATACCTTCCATATTATTGAGATTTCGTGAAAAAAGTATTGGAGTCACATCCGATATCAGGCGAGCATTTTTGCAGATAGAAATAAAGAAGGAAGATCGAAATTATCTTAGGTTTCTATGGTGGGAGAAAAATAATGTTATTAAAATATACTGCCATGCTAGAGTCGTCTTTGGAATTACATCAAGTCCTTGGCTCCTCGGAGCTGTTATTTCGTTTCATTTATCCAATGCATTGGCGCACCCACGGGGGGGGCTAAGGGGGCTGAAGCCCCCCCCAGACCCTAAAACTTAATAATGAAGTAGCTATATAAAGTTTTCTATAAAATTATAAAAAAGTTTTTTTTTTTTTTTTTTAAGGTTTTTAGAAAATGTTTAAAACCTTTGTATCTCATTTCATCTTTATTGTCAAATTTTTTTTGCCGTTTTCGACATACGTTAAGCGTAAAGACTTATAGCGGTACTCTGATTCTCTCAGTTTTGAGTACACATCCATCATCCATATTTTTAGCACGGTCAAGCGGATTCAAGTCCAAACGAGGGTGGTATTTCTTCTATGTTATACATCTGTGTAATGGACAATACGACCCATTCAAGGTCGATAAACGATTGGCACTATCCATTTTTCAAAACATTGAAGTGGGTGCTGGAGAAATGGCAGCCCCACATTAAAAACCTTTTATTACTCTAGTACAAATGAGGTACAAACGAAAATATTGTTGGTACAAACAAGGTATAAACGATTGGCCCTATCCATTTTGTAAAACATTGAAGTTTGGGGGGGGGGGGGGGGGGCTGGAGAAATGGCAGCCCCACACTAAAATCTTTTTATGACTCTAGTACAAATAAGGTGCAAACGAAAAGATTGTTGGTACAAACGAGTTATAAACGATTGGCACTATCCATTTTCTAAAACATTGAAGTGGAGGGGGCTGGAGAAGCGGCAGCCCTATACAAAAAATCTTTTATTACTCTAGTACAAATGAGGTATAAACGAAAAAATTGTTGTTACAAACAAGGTATAAACTATTGGTACTATCCATTTCGTAAAACATTGAGTTGGGGAGCTGGCTTTTCTCCGCCCCCCCCCCAACTAAAAACCTTTTATTACCCTAGTACAAATGAGGTACAAACGAAATGATTGTTGGTACAAACGGGTACAAACGAGGTATAAACGTTTGGCATTATCCGTTTTGTAAAACATTGAGGTGGGGGGGGAGAACTGGCCGTTTCTCCAGCCCCCCCCCCCCCCCCCCCCCCCCCGCCACTAAAAATTTTTTATTACTCTAGTACAAGTGAGGTATAAACGATTGGTAATATTTTCGAAAAAATGTGAGTGGGGGGGGGGGGGGGGGGGGGGGGCTGGGCGAATGCACCTCTATTTTATTAGTACTTCTGGTTATACACTTTTCTTTTTTTTAGCATCATTCGTGTTAAAACATTTAACTCAACGTATAAAAAAATAGCCATAGTTTTAAAATTTTATATTTGGAGAATTTATATCATCAAAGCTCGAGAAAATCATCTAAGATTAGAATAATTCACCAGCACTTCATCACTAGAATGTTAAGCATACATATTAATTTCTTTCTAAGGATAATTTACACCAGTATATTCGTAAGCATAAAGTTTCAAATTTATTAATAGCTAAGAGAGGGCATATCCCGAGGTCTGCCCTTCCCTCCTGTGCTGAACAAGGTACTAATTTAGTGAATCATGGACACAAACAAAAATAAAAAATGCTAAGACAAAATTGCAATGAATCGGTGAAGAATTCCGTTTTATACAGGTTTTTGCTTTAGCAGGTAAATTTTCAAGGTGTTTCTTTTGCTGAGACTATGGAATGTTTCCGATCAAGACAATATTACATCATAGACAAGTTTCATTTACACAAGTTAACAATATGGGTTATTTACACAAGTTTTACGTATTACAGCTTAACCAGTGTAAATGAAACCTGTCTATAACGGAATATTATCTTAATCGCAAACATTCCTTGGTCCCA
The DNA here is from genome assembly GCA_963931845.1 of Maratus michaelseni. NCBI lineage: Eukaryota > Metazoa > Arthropoda > Arachnida > Araneae > Salticidae > Maratus > Maratus michaelseni. The sequence goes on along the minus strand of OZ007590.1, from coordinate 48,452,209 downwards.
TCGAAAGAAACACCTTTACAGTTTACCAGCTAAGACGAAAACCTGTCTAAAGCGGAATTTCTCACCGATTTATTGCAATTCCATCTTAGTATTTTTTACTGTTTTTGTATCCATTGTATCCAAGCCAAAGAAGACTCCATATTATAAAATTGACTTGTTTTCCTATTCACAATAGATGTAAATTGTCATGTTAACGATTTTTAGTTCACAGGCTATCAAAGCCTGAAAGCTAATGGCCGCCGGTTCTGTATGTACATAACGCGATAACTTTTGATAGAGCTAATAGCTTTGCTTCAAATTTTGTTTATAGGTTCATTGTGATAAGGCGCTTCCCTGATTAGTTTTGGGGGTTCATTAGTTAATTATAAGGGGATACGGGGGATGATCCCCTGTTAATATATTGTCAATTTCTTTATTTTTCGAGGGTTTATTTCAAATTCTTTGAAATAAGAGTATAATATACAATTAGTGTGAATAGCCTGTGAGCTCAATGCTCTCAGTTTAACTGGTCCCCTCAGTAACTTCTCTTTATTTATTAGCTCACAAGCGATCAAAGCCTGAGAGCTAATGTGCCCACAGGTTATGTATGTACGTAACGCGATAACTCTTGATAGAAATATCCGATTTGCTTCAAATTTTGAATATAGGTTCATTCTGATAAGGCGCTTTCCTGATTAGTTTTGGGAGTTCATTGGTTAAGTATAAAGGGGCAGGGAACAGGGATAACCTCCCCCCTAATTTATATAAATGGATTTTTCATGCAGAATTATCCGATTTGCTGCAAGTTTGGTATACCTGTTTATTCTGATATTAGATTTGGAAGTTCATTGGTTAAGTATACAGGGTGGGAATTGGGGAGATGATCCCCCCCCCCCTTAATTTAGCTAAATGGGAATACCATGCAGAATTATTCTTTGAAATAAGAGTATAATATACGCAATCAGTGTGAATAGCCCCATGAGGTCAATGCCATCAGTTTAACAAGGCACTTTTCTTTTCTTTTTTTCAATTAAAAAAAAGTTTTAAAAATGGATTGAATGTTCATAATATTAATTAATTAATAAAAGAATAGTTTTCTCCCTATAAATACACAGCGGCAAAGAACCGTTGATACTGAAAAATAAATAAGTAGATAACATTTTCTGTCATTCATATCAAAGTTCTATTTATAGTAACAGGCTAACTATTTTATTATAAAATTATATTCCTCTGTTTTCTTCACAAAATGTTTCATTCTGTTCATTTATGATAAATAATATACGTTTTAGCATAGGCTCAAATTCAAATGATATCGAATTACTGATGATAAAGCAGAGACGCACAAGAGCAGTCATCGTAATTTCATTACGTTGCTGCACTGCAACGAATACCGTACTATTACAATACATAAAATATTATATTACAGAATATGTCAGCTTATATCATAAAATAAAGCATTTTTGTAACATTTTTCAGCAATCGTAAAGTATAAAGGAAAAAAGGAAAAATCTGCACATATCCATAAATAATTAACAAATTTTGTATCACTAATATATCAGAAGTGATTATAGTAAATTTCAGCTACTGCTGCAGTGCGCAAATGCAGATGGTCACTTGATCACCGACTCGTGAGTGTCATGCAAATGCACTAGAGGTCTGCACAGGCCAGAATTTCGAGGCTAGGCCCGAACGAAATCTATCTTGCCCGTTGCAAAAGTTAAAAGTTTGGCCCGTCAAGTATAAAAATCAAAGAAAACAGGCCCGACCCGGCCCGTGACAAAATCAGTTAAATCATGGCCTATCCAGTGCGCTCAATTTGTATTAAAAAAAATTCCGATTTTACTCAACATAAAATTAAGATTCTTTTAAGGATATTCCATACATATTTTGGAGACATTTTACAATATATTTTAACTTATGTATATGTTTACAAGACAGAAAAAACAGAATAGCAATATTAATGATTACTCAGATTTTTCCGCTTTCAAATAAAGATTCAATTTAAGAGTTTAGAATAAAAGATAAAAAGAGGGTTAAAAAATCATAACTTTTAAGCTGTATAAAAAAGTAGATTTTTGAAAATATTTCTTTGTAATTTATTAAGGCTCTTCTCAAATCGAATGGCGCTACTTTCTGACACATTTATGAAATCAATTTTCTTCCGGAATGCATAAAATTGACAGGTGTTCTTATTCAGAAACTATGTAATCGAATAGCGTTTTCCTTTTTCTGATAAATGCAAAAAATCTTTCAGAAAATACTATCAGAATTGGCGTTTTGAATTAAATTTCCGGACGCGATAGCACGGTAAAGAAGAAAAACCTATCGTCACAAGAAAGGAATACTTATATCTCGATAGGTTATTTATTTATCAAAAAATGGAAAACAGTATTCGATTCCAAATCGCTTCAAAAGTCAGACCTGTCAATTTTATGCCTTTACAGTTAAAAACAAAAGTCAAAAAATGTTTCGGAGAGTTTCATGTTGTTAAACTGGGAATTTGAGAATCACTTAAGGCATATTTTCACTGATTCCGTTAACAGCAACTTATTATTTCTATTACTATTTTGACAAAACAAACTGTTTGGGCACAATTAAGTCCAGTTCCGACCCGGCTCGACTGTATATAAAAGAATTTAAGCCTGATCTCGGCTCGGCCCGAGTCTGCTAAAACAATAAAACTTGGACTCAGACACAATGTAAACATCAGATGTCGATCTCTACGCTTGACATGTTATATTACTCTATTGATGATGTTGCTAAACTAGCGTCACTTCATGAAGCAGATTTATACTTATTCTCGCGAACGTTATCATCACATTTTACCGGCTTCGTTTAAAATTTTATATCGGGCCGGTTAAACATAAAATTAATTTTTAAATTGGTAGTGATAGTGACAGTGATGAACTGATTTTTATTCAAAGACGAAGAAAAGAGTGTTAAAACGTATATCTTTCAAATATTCTGATTCTGACGATGCATGAAAACAATTGGAGTTTCAACAAGTAAAAATCTACAAGTCATCACGGGTCCGAGGCCCGTACCCGGCCCCATTAAATTTTTTTGTTAGCCCGTTTATTTTGTCAGTCGGCCCGGCACGGCCTATCAAAAATCTTCTAATTCTGGCGGCCCGGCCTGTTTCAAAGTTTACCTTCATTTTGCCGGATATGAGACGAGCCGGGCCTGTGCAGAACTCTAAAATGTATTAGCCCCCCCCAAAGCGAAATCCTGGGTGCGCCACTGATCCAATGTGCCGTTAGAACAAAACTCTGTTGCGCAAAAGCTTAACAAATCATTCTACATCGACAATTGTGTGACGTCTGTAGATAGCGAAGTAGAATTAAAGAATTTTATTAATAGTTCAGTGAAAATATTAGCGCAAGCAAAAATGGACTTGCGTATGTGGAAATTTGGCCCACTGGAAAGTTGTGCAAACATAGTAATAAATGATTCAAACAGCGATTCTACATCCAAAGAACCGATTACCGTTTTAGGCATTTTATGGAATAGACAAAGCGATTGCTTAGCGATTCACGTGAAACTAACACCAATTTCAGAAAATTTATCAAAAAGAGAAATTTTTTCCTTGACACAGGGGATTTTTGATCCATTAGGATTTTTCGCGCCTGTTTTGCTCCCAGCTAAATTACTGATTCAGGAAATGTGGGTGACAAAATCGGACTGGGATAGCCCTTTGGCAGAGAAAATTCAGTTAAAGTTCAAAAAATGGTACAATGAGTTAGAAGTCATGTCTGAATTTAAATTACCTCGACGAATAGGTTTTGGCGACCAAAATTCATGGTCTTTGCATGTCTTTTGCGATGCGAGTCAACAGGCGTATGCTAGAGTAATTTTCTTGAGATGTGAAGAAGAGAATGAAATTTATGTGCGGTTTGTCATGGCAAAAACTCGTGTTGCACCTCTAAAAAGAATGACAATTCCTAGGTTAGAACTAATGGCATGCGTTTTAGGTTCTCGCCTTTCTAAATATGTTGTAGAGGCAATGTCTCTCGGAGAAATTAAGACTTATTATTGGTCAGATTCTACTACTGCTTTATCGTGGATAAAGAAAAATGAGCAGTGGGGGACGTTTGTAGGTAATAGGGTGAAAGAAATTTGCTCTCTCACAGTTTCAGGTCAATGGTTTCATGTGTCAGGCCAATTAAATCCTGCAGATTTACCCTCCCGGGGATGCACTCCACGGCAAATTATAAATTCATCTTGGTGGGAGGGACCCCATTGGTTAAAAAATCCAAGGGATAGCTGGCCAATTCTTGAGATCAATCCGGATGAAAACCTAGTTAATTCGGAACGTAAGAAAAGTGCCACTTTAGTTATTACCAGTGTAAATGTTAACGAGACTAAATGGTATGAGAAATTTTCGAAATTTTCTAGAGTAGTCAGAATTTTAGCCTGGATTTATAGGTTTATTAAAAATTCCCGAAAGAGGGAAGTAAACAAAGATAAATTACTCTCCGCTTCGGAAGTACAGGAGTCTGTTCATACCCTTTGTTTTCTTATCCAGAGAGAGAGCTTACCAAACACCACAGATTCTATATCTGGCTTAAGAGTGATCAGAGATCAGAGTGGCCTGATTCGAGTAAAAACTAGTATAATTGAAAGAGAAGATAATTATTCATTTAAATATCCCATTCTTCTGCCTTCAAAACATTATCTTGTAAACCTCCTTATCTTGGAATATCACTTAAACAACTCCCATGCGGGCATTCAAACATTGATGACAATAGTACGAGAGCAATATTGGATAATCTCTAGCAGGCGTACTATACGTACAATTCTTAACAAATGTATACTTTGCAAACGATTCAAAGCGAAGGCCCCATCTACTGCTCCAATTCAGTTGCCTCTAGACAGAGTTAGAGATGCAGGAGTATTTGAAATTACGGGGATTGATTTGTGTGGCCCTCTGATTCTCAGAAACAAGATCAAAACCTGGGTAGTGTTATTTACATGTGGAGTGTACCGTGCAGTACATCTCGAACTAGTCACAGCTATTAGTACAGAGAATTTTCTGTTAGCTTTGAGACGATTTATAGCAAGGAGAGGCCGTCCTTCCGTGGTCTACACTGATAATGGGACAAATTTCGTCGGTACATCAGCAGCACTAAAAAAGGTGAATTGGGAAAGAATCGTCACTCACCATATGCTAACCCCGATCAAATGGAAATTCATACCTCCCACTTCAGCGTGGTGGGGTGGATGGTGGGAGAGACTAATTCGAACCACTAAGGAGCTATTGGTCAGGGTTCTAGGACGTGCAGCTGTGACATATGAAGAGCTGCTCACGATCATATGCGATATTGAAGCGGTTATCAATAACCGTCCCCTTACTTATATCTCCAACGATTCCGAGGAACTTTCACCGCTGACACCCTCGATGTTCCTCCACGACAGTAAGGAGTTTGGGACACCCGATTTAGATGCTCTACACCGAGATAAACTTCTGAAACGACAACGATACTGCAAAGAACTTCGAGATCAGTTAAGAAGTAGATTCCGCAAGGAGTATCTCGGACAGTTAGTTCAAAAGGCTACAACTGACGACTGCACTATAAAGATCGGCGACGTCGTGATGATGGGTTCTGAAAACATAAAGAGACAGAACTGGCCAATTGCTAAAGTTGAAGATCTCTGCCCCAGCAGAGATGGCCGAGTAAGAGCAGTTAAATTGAAAACTGCCAATGGTTATGTAATTCGACCAGTCAGAAAACTTTATCCTCTGGAACTTTCTTCTTGTGCTAAGGACTCTATCCCAGATGTTTAACCAGATTTTGATTTACCTCCCACTAAATCAAAAGGTGGGAGGATGTTAGAACATTAATCTAATCAAGAAACTATTTATTATATCAAGGCATCTTTACATCTGTGAAGTGCAATCATCTTTTATTTTATTTTTATAATTTTTGTGCTAATGCATCATTCTTTCCTCTTTTTTCAGTAAAATATAATTTTCATTCATGATATTTTGGGGTATTGCCAACTTTCTCTAAATGATAATCCTTAATTGTTTATACTTTCAATTTCTAAATAATCAAGCCTGAAAAAAACCCCAATTTGTTTACTTTATAAAACATATAATTGATTATATTCCTCATAATAGAGATTTATTACTTTTATAACGATTTTTGGTGATTTAATGTGTTATAATTGGGAAATTATAAGTATTATATTCACAGGATGTGGTAATTATGGTTGATGATGTAATTTTTGTTAACTGTGGATCTTTATGAAAAGATTCAGTACCATTCTGGATTTGTAAGAAGTGGGTTCTCTCGTTGTTTTCATGCCTTTGGATAATAAATAAGAAGTTCTTTTCCCTGAAAATGAATTTCACTGGATTATGAAGACGAAAAGAATTAATTTAGTGGACACGGAAAGTGAACTACCCAGGTAAGAAGTTTATTTCTTCAAAAATATATTTAAATGTGGCTGGATAGCATCTCACTTATCTCTGGATGGAAAAATGAGGGGAATTTATTTATGATATCTGAAACGTCAGAGTCGGGTAGACTTTGATAGTTTAAATTTGTTACTTTTAGGTGTTAGTATGTAGCAACTGTGGCTTGAATACTTGTTCTGAACACGTAGTCTGTGAACTACTGAATATAAGTTCAAAGTGTTCAGAACAAAAGACACTGTCTTAAGTTAGGCATTGTTGTCTCCCGAGTTGAAGATTATGCATTCTCATTATTTTTTCTTAAATGTTTTCATTAGGTTTTCATGTATAATATATTCTCCTGAAGTTTATAAAATGTTATGATGTAATTTTTCCCTATTTAATTCTTTTCACATGCAATAACTTAATTATTTTAAAGTTTTCTTTCTCTTTTAATATGCATGTGTAATTATATTTTTTAATTTTAAAATGTTTAGAAATTATTTTTATTATTTTGCACTTTTTTAAAATTTAGCAACAAAAGACTTTTTTAAAATATGAAATAAATTGCTATTGAAAACTTTAAACATAAAAACAAAATTCCAAAAATTAGACAAATTTAAAAATGACTGGACACAGCACACCACAATCTAGTCCTATTTATGCTTACAAAAGATGATTAAATGGTTGTGCATAGTTTTTGATCCTATAAAACTTAATTAACTGAATTACTTTGAGCAATTTCAACATTAAACAGCACTTAAAATAATTCTTTGATTTAAAAACTGTCTGCTTCAGTGTATTTATCATACATTTTTCTATAAAACTACCAGTTTTCATGTTTTTATATGTCATAGTTTTTTTTATTATGATATGAGAAAGTCACAATAAATTCAAATATGACAGCACTTTTTTTAGAGTACTTAAAGCTAGGAATACTAATAAAAATACATCTCTGAAAATAAAAAACTAATATTAACAAAAATAAAATTAATAAACATAACGTAATGAAAAAAAATCATTATTAACCATATCTTTATATGAAATTTTAATTTACTTACTAAAAATTCATTCTTTGATTTATCAATGTCAGAGGATTGCATTTGTAAGCTAGATTGAAACACACTATAAGCCTGACTGAAATCGAGCATACTTGAAGGAAAACCAAGCTTTACTTTCTCATTTAATACTTCATAAAAATCTGTTTGCAATAATGATGTTGTATGGTTCAACATTGCACACACAATGTCAGCATTGGAACTTGATACTGCTCGCCTAATGAAAATTAATAAATTTATAAAAGATAAATTTATAAGATATATTTTGTACAATGATTTATACACATTCAATATTCAGTTTGAAAGAAGAATGTTTTAAACTTTTTGAATAATTTGTGAATATTTTTATATTACATGATACAAAAAATATATTTTTTGCAGGTATAATTTTAACTTTCAAATAAAACAATACAAACCTCAGACATTTTTTGATAATGAAGAATACATCATCCAGCATACTAGAAGTAAGGGCATTTTCTTCAATAGTGTCCATATTTACAGCCTACAAAAAAAAAAATAACTTTTTTAATTAAAAGAAAGATTTTCCAGGCAATAAACATACGACTTTGAAAATAAATACCTTATGAATAGACTCTCTCATAAAATACTCTTCCATAGTAACATATGTTCCTAATAAATCATGCATGAGACGACTCAACTCACAATCTTTTATCAAACGATTCAGTTTGGCTTCTTCTTCTAATTGTTGAAAATAAATAAATAAAACATACTTAAAAACTTATAAGTTAAATATCAAAACAATATTACAAATTTCAAAATAGGTAAGAAAGCTAATAAACCTTTTTTTGTTTTTTCATCAGGAGTTGATATTTCTATGTCTCCCTAAAGTAAAAAAAATGCAAAAATAAACATTTATTTTGTAACACACAAACAACTCACTCAATAAGAATTGTACTTCACTTATTTTTTTTTAAATCCTTTAATAGCAGTATATTATTGAAAATATACAATATGCATTTTATACATATAAATTCTAATATGATAATTTTTAGTTGTATTTCCTAATACTATAGAAGTAAATGAAAGAGGCAAACTTACCAAATAGAGGAAAATATTTAAATTTACATACACACACACACTCATACACACAAAGAATGTTAATTAAAAAAAGAATTTTTTTTTTTTTTTTTTTTTTTTTTTTTTCCCTTTTGTAAATTGCATGATAGAAAATGAAAATTAAAAAAATTTTGGAATTACTGCTTAACTTTTTTCCCAGAAGTACTGTGGATATTTGTTAAGTTTTATGTACAGCTTATTGACAATAAAGATGTTTAAGCTTATTATAAGCATTGTTTGTTTTTATAAAAAATAGAATCTTTTGGAACATTATGTAAGCGATCTCAGTGGCTACTTCATTGTAATTATTTGGGTGCAGCAAATACAAATAAGTTTACAGCTATGCTGGGATGAAATCTGCTCAAAAACAGATTACTAAAGCAGCGATTTTCTTGAGTAAAACTGAGAATACCCCTTAATATATTTTTTAGATTAAACTAAAATAATAATTAAAAAATCACTGATCCTATATTTTATATCTTAATAATTTTCATTTTAGAAAAAGTGTTAAAAAAAAACTCCAACATGTAACAATTTGGACTTATCAACAAAATTAATTTTTAAGTGAAACAGAGAAAAATATTCCAATCTTAAACTGATGTAAAAATTTGTCCAAATTTTAGCGATAGGTTGAATTGCATGACGAGAACATAATATTGGCTCTACTTCAAAGTGATCAGCATAGGACAATTCTTCAATGGCTGAATTTCTGCTTGAGATTTGCTGTCTAAGAGTAACAAAATATATAGAATGTTTTACAGTACATTTAGTGGGACTGGAAGGGAATCATTTATTATGAGCAGTTACCTGAAAAACAGACCATTAATTTACAACCATATGAAATAAAGTGAGCAACCAATCAGAAACAGCCTGAAATAGCAAATAGAAAGGAAACTATATTCCACCAAGACGATGCTAAACATGTGTCTTTGACCAACTGACACAAACTTTTTCAACTTGCTTGGGATATTTTTGGATACCCACCATATTCTCCTGACTTTATTTTCCCTGATTATCATTTATTTACATTGCTTTGAAACAGCTTAGATGTTTAAAACTTTACTTCTATTGAACACTTGAATAATTATCTGGATTAGTTCTTTAACCAGAAATTCTATGATTGAAAAATCATGCAGCTACCAAAGAGATAGAGGAAGGTAATCAAATAAAATGGTGTGTCAGGGCTTGAATTTTAGGGCGGGATTGCAGGATCCGCGCCGAAAATTTTGAAATCCCGTCCAAAAAAGTATCATGGGCGGGAGCCTCCCGCCCAAAAAATTTAATAATTTTCAGGAGAAATTTGCGTTATTTAATTTACCTGCAATCGAACGATAAATTTCGTGATTTTTTTTTCCACAACCGATCGACGAACTTTGCGTTTTTTCCGTGACTGATCGATGAACCTTCCGTTTTTTAAGTGACTGATCAATGAACTTTCTGTTTATTAAGCAACAGATCGACGAACTTGCGTTTTTTCTGCGATCGGTCGATGAACTTTGCATATTTTCCGCGATCGGTTGACGAAATTCACTAAATTTTTAGTTTTTTTTTTTCAGCAGATTGACAAAGTTCGTGATTTTTTTTATTCCTGTGTCTGACTGAAAAATTCAGATTTTCTTCCCTGCGTTGAACTGATGAATTTCACGATTTTCTCCCACGACCAACTGATAAATTTCACAATATTTTCCTGCGACTGATTGACGAATTTCGCGATATTTCTGGCGAGCAATCAACAAACTACATGTTTTTTCCTTGACAAACTGACAAACTTTGCAAATTTTTCCGTAACCGATTGACGAATTATTCAGTTTCTTCTGGAGACAGATTGATGAAATTCACTATTTTTTTTTCTCGTGCCTGACTGAAAAATTCCAAGATTTTTTCCGCAACTGACTGATGAATTCAACGTTATTTTCTTGCGACGATTGGCAAACTTTGCCTTTTTTCCCATGACTGATCGACGAATTTAGCGATTTTATTTTCTATGAACATAGACATAGATAAAGACTTCTAATAAAATAGCTTTCAAAGAAGAAAATAGTCTCTTGAAAAATGTTTCAAATATAATGTCTGTATAGGACAGTTGTATTAGTTTACCTACTTCTTCAAATCGTCTGCTTGACAGCCATCGTCTGGTAGGTACAATATATCTATTCTATTGTATTTGTAAGCATTGTTGTTTGTAGGTGGCGTTACCTTAGCACAGTTGTACACTGGCTGCCATGTAGTTTCAAAGTTGGAAATAGATATTAACACTATTTCGTTAAAAGTCCATATCTATTTCTGTTCATGCGTAAGATGAATTTCATTATTTTATTCCCTCAACCACTTGACTAAATTCAAAATTTTTTCCAACGACCAATAGGCGTATTTAAATTCCTGCGACCGAAAAGAACAAAAAAGGCAATAAAAGCCCCCGGTCGCTGCACTCTGTCAAATTGGCCTAGAGTCAGTACTAAACAAAAATGAGATTATAAGAGCTGCAAAGATCTTATTACTTTTAGTCCTTTAGGTAAAGGAGTAACCCTTTTTAATCCTTGTGAAGGAGTAAAAAGGTACCTTGTGAAAGAGGCTTCAGCACCCTAAATCAAAGAAAATCTAAATTCAGAAATTCATTTAACAACCTAATTGTTAAAGGTCCCTAACATTTGGTGGAACTTGAAAAATACACTGCATATATAAAATTTAACTTTCTTCCTTTTTTTATAATAAAAAAAAATAAACATTTTACATAATCATTCTGAGTTGACTTAATTTTTTCAATGGTATTTTGTCATGTCTGCATTGATGTAACTCTTTAAATAGCACGTAAAATAATAGTGGGGTTTAAAAATATTTTTTTTCTCCCTCCCAAACATTACAATTCCCCTCCATTTAAAAATGTTGGGAGAGAGACTCCCCTCCTTGGGAAAAATTGAATTTTAAGCCCTGTGTATACTATATTGATTAAATGCAATTTTCAATGAATAAAATATTTCTTTTAATTTTTTACAAACTTTTGCATCAACCCAATATTTAAACTGCAAGTTGTATTGTATCTTTTTGTCCACAGTAAAGCATATACATAGAATTTCGTGGGACCCAATGATGGGGATTACAGATTAACAACTTTCGTTTGAGAAAAAGGGCAAAATACAATGCCATGACTTTACACTAGTTTTAAAGTCCCAAACACTTCATTGAGATGTTTGAAAATGCAGAAAAAATTGAAGCCTTTCAAAAAAACATATAAAAAAAGGCAGAAAATTCGAAAGATCTTTCATAGTCTTATAGACAGAAATGCTTTGAACGTGTGTGTGTGCGTTGGAGAGGGGAGGTATAAAAAGAAAAAAAATACAGCAAATACTTTCTTTTTTATGCTTAGCAAAATTCAGCTTCTTATTTTAGCAGTTGTTGTCATAACTGTAAACAACAAATTACTTATGCCCAATTTTTAAAACTTTCAAGAAATCTGTGAAAAGAATTTAGATGGATGATGATACTTTTAGGACATGAAAAAAACATGAGATAAAAATTCATAAATGATTATGTCAGCACTGAAAGCAATACAGATACCTTGAGACCTGACCCGAACCATGGGTTGGGTCAAGTTAAGGTAAAATTAGTTACCTGACCAAAAGGCAAGACTAATTTAGATGTGTTAGATGAACATGTCTAACAAAGTTAATTGCTTTATTATAGATCATAAATACCAGCTTAGAATTATTGAATATAGACTTAAAAAATTCCAATTAAATATACATTTTAATATTAGTTTAAATAGAAACTTCATGGAAATTATATTTTACGAATAAATTCTACTATTTGCATTTTAATAAGGTTTTCACCCCCCTTAAATATAATATTTTTATTTCCTGATATTGATCTGAGTATTTGACAATATGGATGACTGGAGTTAGACTGCGTAATTAAAGTTTTACTGTATATACTGATAGACTCTATTTGATATGTTTCAGTGGATAAAAACTGTAAATCGGTGGTTAATATTTAAAAAATGATAAAATTTTATTACATTTTAATGAAGTAACATGAAAACAGACATGTCAACATCCAGGAAACTTTGCCAGAAGCATTACTGTGATACATATTTTGTATTGCAATTAATGCAAAAATAAATTAAAATTGCAATGCTTAATACCATTACAGAATTATTAAAGCATTTTCTTTTAATGCTGGATAGAAAGGAAAATTTTCTCAGTCTCGATTGCTTTTGTCTAAGACAGAGTTTACTCTAATTACAAAATATAACAAGCACATTTTATTATTCCTTGAAAATTGTCTTTAAAAAAAAAAAAAAAAAAAAAAAGAGTTTACAATACAAATTTGGAAAGTTCAACTTTTAAATTTCTTACTTCAAGACTTATTCTCTATTGTTTCTACAAATGATATATGTCCAAAATGAAAGCAAAAATTAATGCAAGTTAGTAAAGAACAATTTAAGAAACCAAAGTATTTCATATAAATTCAGATTATTGCATTTTTCTAGAATTACACACATTCTCTATTTTTCCAGGGAAAATTATTGCAGTTCACATATCTGTTGAAATGCCATATTTAAGACCTATGAAAATTATATAATTGTGCAGTACAACAAAGCATTTTAATCAAAACCTTAGCACCTTAATCAAAATAGTGCTTTCTTTCCTTTAGGAAACAAGACCAGCATATGATAAAAAATCCCTGACGGCTCGGCCTACAGGCACAGGTAGATTTCGAAGACGCAGACCGTGGGGCACCTGTTTGTCGGGAATTGCGGAAGAAATGACCTTTTGGCGACAATGCTGCAGTTGGAACCACATACTTCGAAACCAAACTTGTTTGCAAGCAGAGCCAGCAAGGATTTTTTTTTTTTTTTTTTTTTTTTTTGGCTATAAGAGTTGGTCCTATAAAAAACGTCAATATAAAAGTTTTAGATAATATTAAGAGGATTTATTTGTCTAAGACATTTATTTACATAATATACATTTATATACATAATGACATTTATATACATAAATTTAAGCGGATTTGAAATTTTGGGAATTGACGAAGTTATGAATTTTTTCTTTCTAAAACCCCCCTCCCCCCCCTTAAGACAATTTTTAATTATATCAAAAATCTGTCATACATAAATTTTCGGCCCTTCTCCTAGAAGTAATAATAACTTCAAACGGATTCGATATGTATCATAATTAAGAAATTATGGTTTTTTTTCTGTTTTCACAAAAAGTCCCCCCATCCCCCCCCCCCTGGTTCGATTTTGCCCATTAACGAACTTGACCGAGATTTTATGCCCCTTGATTTTATGTATCAGTTTCGAAAAGATGCGGGAGTTGGAACCGCCTACTTCGAAAAATAACTTGTTTGCAGGCGGAGCCGGCAGGGATTTTTTTTTGTTTTTAATTTTTTTTCGCTATAACGGTTGGTTCTATAAAAAACTTGTCAATATAAAAGTTTTAGATAATACTAAGAGGATTAATAATAAATTTACGCGGATTTGATATCTTGTGAATTGACGAAGCTATGATTTTTTTTCTTCTAAAACCCCCCTTTTTTCCCCCCCTTGGGGCCATTTTTAATTATATCAAAAATCTGTCATACATAAATTTTCGGCCCTTTCCCTAGAAGTAATAATAACTTTAAACGGATTCGATACGTATAATAATAAAGAAATTATGAGGGTTTTTCTGTTTTCACAAAAAGCCCCCCCATATCCCCCCCCCTTGGTTCGATTTTGCCCATTAACGAACTTGACCGAGATTTTATGACCCTTGATTTTATGTATCAGTTTGGAAGAGATTTATGCAGAATTTTTCCAGTTATCGTGGTCAGAAAAAAGTGACATAGATAGATAGATAAAGTTTTGAACTGGGGGTGGTTTTGGGTTCTGGGAATCATGATCGGCGTAGATCTGCAAAAATTTTTCAAAATTTCCAACTTAGGTGAGAATGTAGTAATAGGTAGTATTTCTTACGAAATCTACCTAAAATTGATAAATTAGTATTCACGAGAATGCCACCAAAGTCTCAATATATGAAAATAATAGAAAATTTAAATTTGGTTAAACATAAATATATATTTATTTAAAATTCTATAATACCATAATTCTTCTTCTTATGAATCTAAGATAAAGTTGAGCCCTTGTACTCAGAATGGTGACTTCAGCAAGGAGGCTGTCTAGCTCTCTAGGATCTAGTCTGAAATATTGCAGTCTACATAAGTATTTATTTTGAAGAATTAAACATAAAGATAACTTTTAAAATTTAATGATAATTACCTTTCTGTTGTTCTGTAAGGAGTTTTGTTTAGGCTTTGCAAGACCAGTGCCTGATTTAAAAAAGAAAAGAAAATCAAATAAAGTTTAAAGCAGCACAAAAACTCAAAGGGACAGTTACAGTTGAAAACAAAAAACTTTCAAATAATGTGCAGTATAACCTGGTTTTCCTCAGATTATCTTAACTTGAATTATTGACAAAAATACATTGATTTTTCAGTCAAGCAAACAGTGCTAGAAAATATAACTTGGCCAAAATATTTGATGCCTTCTCCTGTAATTGATTGATGCCTTCTCCCTATTTCTCATTCTTTTAAAAACTCAAGAACGACTAAAGCGATTTCAATGAGGTTTTTTTAAATTGTTTCAGTGATAGCTAATCTATAATTTGATCATTCGACAAAAAATAAAAATGCAATAGCTCATAATTTCACACACACACACAGAAAAAAAATCCATTCTAATTACTGTTACTAATCAGCAACTGATTTTCCAGAAAAAAAAATGAGCAAAATGTTGATAATTATAATAGCTATATATATATATATATATAATACTTTAAAATATGTATGATTTTCTTTTTTTTTTTCCAAGAAGATATCCATATAAAAATATATGTATTATAGTAATAAACAATAAGCTATTCAGTTTTAACTATTAAATGTAAAATATCTATAAAGGTAATCATTTTAACATAGTCAGCTTAAATTAATTATTTGCGCAAAATTGTTAATTTTTTTAAAAGTAAATTTGAATTATTTGAATTAATAAATTTTAGATAAATTTATTTTATAAAACTGACAATGAAATTTAATAAAGTGAAAAATTACACACACATACAATTACTGTGTTTCCCTGAAAATAAGACTGGGTTTTATATTAATTTTTGCGCCAAATACACATTAGATGTTATTTTCAGATGTTGTCTTTTCTATCAGTGATTTTATCCCGTGAATCCTTCTCTGAGTCAGCACCTCTGTTATTAGCTCCAGAATTAGGAGACAAATCTTGAAAGAATGAAATGTTTTCACCTGTAAAAATGACACTTTTAAAAAACATTCAAATTAAAACCTGCATTTTCATTCAGAAAACTGCAAAATTTACTGAGATGGAATCAAAGTGACAATTTTTATTGACTTTTAACATCTCTGACACCAAGCTTAAGGCTGTAGGATTATTGATCTTTTATTTTCTCTCCTCTGCAATCATGGAATTGTAATAACAGAAAGTTGGAAAGCTTTGGTCGGTAAAAAATGACATAATGTTTAAAAGAAAACATAATTTTATTCATTAAACTTTCACATTTTAATACAACTGTGTCAAAATCACACAATATATATAATATTCAATTATTTTTTTATTATGTTGGTACTGAGATTGGGGGTCCTAATATCAAAGGTGTGAAATGCTGTTGAATATGAAAATGATCTTATGTTCAAAGAAAACATGTATTTTTACATCTTTTTGGAGAAAATAAATAAATGTTTTTTCATATAAAATTTATTTTAACTTAAAGTTTGGCTTGTGCATGCTTTATTTTTAAATTAATTGTTCCCACTTATTATATTTCTTAAATAATGATATTATCACTTCTTTATCATTTGTCTATGGACCATAATCTTGCAGTTTGCTATAATACAAAAACAAATGCTCCAATACTGGAAAATTTACCCACTCCTGGTGAGATGGATTTATTTTCAGGATAGGGCTTATATTACAAGCTTCCTGAAAAATCCTGCTAGAACTTATTTACAGATTAGGTCTTATTTTCGGGGAGACAGAGTATTATATATATATATATGAAAGGATAAGAAATTAAAATCTTTATAAAATGCAAAATTTAAATTAAAACTCAAAATTTGAAATTAAAATTCCCAGTTTTTTTTTTTTCCTAACTTCAAATCGAATACTCAAAACCTTTTTGTCCCTGTTAGGTTTGTTTCTCAGTCCAGCAATTATTGCATCCAATCCTTAAAAGAGAAGTAATTTTAAGATAAAAATTGCTGATCTTAGTGCATCTCTCACTTTTCTGCAGTCCGTTTTGCTGTAGCTAATCCTGGGTAGTTTTGCAGCAGACCGTCACAGACATCAATCAAAAGCTAATTATCCAATTAAATTTACCTCCTATTTTGACACTTTCGATCCCTACTAAGAAAAATTGGAATTATGGAAATAAAAGCAACAGATGTGAGAAATTGGAGGCTTTTTTGATAAAGGGATTGCTAATTCAATTCACACCACTTGTTGGTACATTTCTTTGAATTATGTAGGTATTAAATCAGCGAGGTTCTTGTGGCAACTTGGCCAGACTTACTAAAAAACCTACTATGTTGTCAAAGGATTAATAAAGTCATATCCCAAGGAACTTGGTGTAATTACTGGATATTGACTACTCTAAACTTAACATCCAAACTGACAATGTGAATTAAATTAAAGTGACTGCCAGCGATATCTCATAACGAACAAATTCCAAGGGATGATGTCAATGAAAAAGTAATGAGCTCCGTTCATTACATACACACACACATATATATATACATACACACAAGTATATATCATACATGTTTACTTTTTCTAAAATGGTAACAAATCATTTTGATGCTTATAAATTTACACATAAAACAAAAGTTAAAATAGTTGAAACAAATCAGAAAGTTCTTCCCCATGCTAGGAAACACACAAGAGTATTTTTACTCAGACAATAATTTTCTGCAATTATTCAATTTAATAATTTATAAATTTATTTTTATTAAATGCTCACATTATTTATAGCTTCTAATAAAATATTCAAACATAATAATTTGCATTTACACTCATACTTACATTAAAGCATTTTTTATACTGCTGTCTTTTATTATTATGCAAGAAAATTTATAGTAACCAATTCACAATGCAATATTTATTTAATGTCTTTTTGACTAATCATTTCATTGTGTTCATACATGTGTATTTATAAAAAATCAGTGTAGAACCATACATGAATTAGACAAGAAATTACAACATTAGAATTATATGTTGAATAATCTTTAAGTTTTTTTTTAATGATTATTTATTATTGCTTAAAATTTTTTATTGATAAATTCTTGGACATGCACATGTAATGTTACATCACATACAAATAAAGCAGGGAAAAGTGTCATGTCAATGTATAATACATGAGGAAATTTTCCTTTTATATAAGATTTCTTCATATTTTAAGTAATGTTTAAACAGATATTCACATATTGCATTAAAAAAAATATTTAAAAAAAATTTGAAGTTATTTATTTAAAATAAATACAATGTAATTTGCACAATGCACAATTTTTTTTATTCAATACAACTTGTTACTTTCTCAAGTAAATTGGAAGAAAAGGAAAGACAATAAGATACAAAATAAGTATTTAACAATGACACATTTGTAAAATAATAAAATATTACAGAAATTTCAACTTTAGAGTTGACCGCGTTTTTGGTAGTTATTTTTTTCAGTAACTCAATGCAAAAACTTCTTGTACTATGTAAGTTAATAATTTATTAATACATTTAAATAATACTAGATGGAACCCGTCAAAACTTGACGGAAAAAATTACAGTAACAATATTAGTAAAATAAGCTTCTTTATTACATAAGAAGGGGTGCGTATGAAACAATCTTTCAAATATTTTATTTTAAAAGTTTTTTTTCCCCCCAGTGAATTACAGTACTATTTCCGAAGCAAACTCCAAACAAACAATCCGTAAACACTTGTGTAATGCAAATCAATTTGACATTACCGCCATATTCCCCATGGCAAGAAAGAAAATTTCCTGAGCCTATGAAGTATCATACAAATAGTACATCACTACGTTCATCTCATATTCAGTCAATAAAAGAACATAGTAAATAAAGCACATATCTCTCCCCACTCCCCCTGTGATAATGCAACCGAATGAGCTCCCATGCGCATGTGCATTGCATCTGAACAAAGGCACCATCAAAATTCGACGTTAAAAAAAAGTTTTAAAATAGTTAAATTAAAAGTTTTAAAATATATTCTTTAATCATTGTTCGTTTAAAATCCATATCTTTTGAAACGCATCCATTGTTTTAAGCTAATCAATTTCTATATAAAGATGAAGATTTTTTTTTTTTACAATTATAAATTAATCTGCACATAAGGGAGATTTTTAATGTTTTCAAGTGTAATTTATTTGTATGGTTTCTTCGGTTCCTTTACATAATCAGGATGATTATTTCTTTTCCATCATAGTCGGGGATCTTTTCCTTCTTATACAGTTATATATCCGGTGGATCTTTAAAAAAATAATAAAATACAGTTCCTAGAATATTCTGATGCAACATATACATCAACGAATTCAGCATATCAATTTTATTTTAATCATAAACTATAAATAGTTTTTTTCCTTGACAAATTTTAGTTTAGCGCCAAAATGCTCTTTCTTTTGGATAATCTAATCTTATGATTTATCAGGGGTTTTCATTATTTTTCTTTTTCAGTTTTTATGATGGTTAGGAAAATCTATTTTCACTTCGGGCAACTTTCCCAGGGACTATGTTACATTATTAAAGCAAACTGATGATCATGTTGAGATAGAATTAAAAAATATTCCATGCTTGAAAATTATTTAAAAAGTCGTTAAATTAAGCGTCAGTTTTCAAATAAATTTCAATCGAAAGCTAATTTTTTTCTAATTGATTATGAAAGAACTAAAATTGTAAAATGTAGTAAAAAATTGAAATTTGTAGTATTTAGAAGTGATGTAAGCACGATGAAAGCTAAAGCGATAGGGCCGCTTGTTGTCACAACTATTATACATTTCTAAAAATTGCCACTGTGGTTTGGCTGGCGTCCAAAAGTAGACTATCGTTTTTTGACATCGAAAGAGAAATTCACAGTGGAAGAAATAGGACTTTGCCACTAATAAGGAACTGTTAAATGAACTTACAACAAACCTATCAAAATAATCCCTATAAAATATTAGCCTTACATTATTTATTCTAGCTAGAAATACAATCATTATTTCAAGTTTTTTCCCCCTTAACACTATCTTTAATAATTTTAATTTTCCTGAAATTCTTTACTTTTGTGAATTTTTTTTATAAAAAAAATTAAATCTTCTAACCTATAATTTAAAAAAAAGTAATTGTTAACATGTAATCAAGGTATGCAATCAAGATGAAGCAACCAATAAAGGCTTAAATTCTGACCTTTAAAATTAAAAATTGAAAAATCAGTTAAAATTACGTCATGTTGACACAATTAATTTTTCTTTTTAGTTTTATCAATGTTAAAATTCATTTCAAGCTAAGCATAACGTCATTTTCCCCGGCGCAAACTTTTCACACGTATTTTGTATAAGTTACTTTTATGCTTAAAAACCATGTTACAAATAAAAATATATTTTGTATTTAATTGTAATGAAAAAATGACATCAACAAAGTTATGCATAATGATAAAATAAACTTAATGGGCAATATTCCGGTGACGTCACAATAAATATGAATTATTATTCGCTTATAAAACACGCAGATAAATATTTTCACTGAAATTTAACTTGCAAATTAAAAAATTCGGCCTAAAAGTTCTCATCAAGTGATTTTTAATTCGACGTTAAATGTATTTATAATGATGTTTTACTGATTTATTAGTTATTACATTAAATAAAATAAAAATTACGTCTTCGAAACCATGATATTAAAATAGAAAAAGCATTGAAAAAATGTTGTGATTCGTAGTTTCGTACAATCGATAAAATTCAACTGACGTCACAAACATTTATCTAACAGTCGAAAGGGATAATTAAGAGAAATAATATAAATAAATAAATATCCAAGATTATTTTTTATTCTGTTTTCATTAATATGTTGTAAATTTTATTGTTTAAAATTACTGATAAATGATACTTTAGTAAATGGGGCTTTTACTAATTATTATTTTATTATTTTTTTTATTTTTGAGATTTAATGGCAACATTCTTCTGTTTGTTTATTGGGCGCTACAGTTTGGCGAATAATTTGGGGTACTGTTCGGTCAGCCGGGCGCCAGTGAATTATATATATATACATGTATGTCATTCTATAAACATAATGTATTCTAGGCGCTTTAACTGGGGTTAATTTTTGGCACCTAAATGACGATTTTTGCTTTGTATGGCAACCTGGTGTTTTATAATAAAATTGAATATGTGTGTAAATAAATAAAATAAAATTGGTACTTTTATGTTAGCTGGGCGTCAAGGATAACTCTTCAAATCTTCTTTCAATTGGAATAATTTAAATTGCAATATTTTACGTGAGATTTGTTAATCATATTGATATGTTTATGTTTAGATATTTTATTATGATTATATTTTAGCTAAGTTTAAGTAAGTTTTTTAAGATTTAATATTACAATGTTAACATATTACCTAGTTGATATTAGCTAATGTCAAAAGATTGGCGAACCACAGAGTTCAGAAAATAACTCTATGCCACGCAACAGTGGGAGTTACCGACTTTATGACGCCATAAGCAGCATTAAAAGTTTAATTGAAAATTAGGGCTAATTAATTAAATTTTCGAACAAACGAATTCACGATAACAAATCTGTGTCCAAATATCTTTCATTTAAAAAAAGAATGGTGTAATTTATTGCTGTAGTTTGTTCTCACGGATTGTCGAAAGAAATCGCTCAGCGTTTTAAATATATAGATTAGTTAATAATATATTTATTTTAATAGTTATTTTCAGAAATGTTTTGAAACAATTTCAATAGACACAGAATGATGAAGAATTTTCTTGGAGAAATGTTATAACAGTTATTATTCCTATAAAATAACTTTTACCTTTTTCTGAAATTCTCTTTGAGTTTTAAATTCTTCTAAGATGCGTTTGACTTGCCTGTCACATTCTTTTTGCAAAATCTCAATAACAGAAAATAATTTTCCTGGTCCTGTTTGAAAAAAAAAAAAAATATATATATATATATTTATATGAGAGATATATACACACACACACATATGAATACATTTGTTTATAAATATATGCATAATAAAAACATAGAAATATATTTTCTATTTTTTTTTCTCCTGATGCTATTAACAAATCACATCCTAATTACATATAATCACTTTTTTATTTATTTTTTTCAAAGAAAACATAAAAGTAAATCAGACTTTTTATACCCAGTGGCTAGAGTCTTGTCAATTTAAAACTTCTAGCAAACAATTTTAAAATGTTATTAACAATTTCCTACTGTGTACTTTCGATATCGGGCTCCAGTGCGATTTTTTCCTTCTTTTATTATCTCATAAAAGAGTTCTGCCCCAATTATTAAATGAATTTTTCCCGGTATGTCAAAAGTAGGATCAGCTAGCAAAACCCTATTTCGTAACAATGCTTTATCAATTTTAATATTTGAAGAAGGTACACAATCAGTAATTTTCGAAACAACAAAAAATTCGCTAGGTGAAGAGAATGAAGCATTTTTATTACGAATTATCGTATTAACCTTCCCTTTAACATTAAAGGCATTTCTACCTAATCCACTAACGGAAACATTTATTTTTTCTTTTTTCAAGCCCAAATAAGAGGCCATCTCTTGCGTAATATAGTTAGTTTGGCTCCCGCTGTCCAGGATCCCTCTGACCTGCACGAAGCATTTATGTAACGGACTATAAATATAAATATATGCCGTAGACAAAAGAACTGCTTTTTTACTTTCATTATTATGTGATGAAAAACTCTGAGATATTTCCGGATTGTCAATTTTCACTAAAATTGTTCATTTCGACATTTAAAACCTTTAAAGCTCTTACATGCTTTAAAATACAATCAAGCAGCATTCTTAATATTTCCGATAAATTTTGTTTATTTGTTTCATCATTTTCTTTACCAGAACAACCGTCTGGCGCCAATGACATGTCAACTTCAGAATCGGGGCTTTTTAATGACGTTTTATTTTGAAATGATTTATTTTTATCTCTATGAAGTAACACGTTATGTGAGAGAGAGCAAAGCTGACACTTATATTTTGAACCGCATTTCGAAAGCATATGCGAATCATTTAAACAATTTATACAAAGTTTATTCTTTTTTACTTCATCAAATCTTTGAATTGGAGTCATTTTTAGAAAAACAGGGCACTGGTGAATTGCATGTAATTTTTTACAAACAAGGCATGAATTAGATTTCAGAATAAAAGTTTTTTGTTTGTTCTGGGTTTTAAATTTTTGCGAATTTATTTGTGTTCCTTGAAGGTTTTCTAATATTTGAACACGATTTTGTAAGAATTCGATAAAGTTATCCCAACTGGGTAAATCTGTCGTTGTTAATGTCATTTCGAATTCCTTACATGTTGTTCTATCCAATTTTGTCAAAATAATATTAATCAATAAATTTTCACTAAAATTGTTCATTTCGACATTTAAAACCTTTAAAGCTCTTACATGCTTTAAAATACAATCAAGCAGCATTCTTAATTTTTCAGCTGAATCAGTACAAATATTATCTAACATTAATAAAGATTTAATATGACTGTTAACTATTAATCTTTTATTGTCAAATCTTTTTTTAAGTGTTTCAAATAATGACTCATATGTGTCATCAGTACTTTGTATTTGTTTCGCTGTCCCCACAAGAGAGGATTGCAAATAAAAAAGTTTCTGATCATTAGTTAACAATTCGTTCGAATCAATTATACTATTAAATTGAGTCTTAAAGTTATTCCAAATTTCATACGAACCATCGAATTTCGGCAATGGAATTTCTGGTAATTTGACATTTAAATTTTTTGTTTTGTTAACACCATTATTTTCAACATTATTATCAACATTTTTAATTTTAGAATTCTCAATAAGCCTTTTAAATCTTACGTTGAGATTTTGGAGATCTTGTTCGATTTCTTCAAATTCAGCATCACACTTATCGATTTCTTCATCTTTCAAAATTTTATAGAACTCTATTTTCAAGTCATCTAATTTATCTTCTAACTTGTTCAAATTCTCAATTTTGTTCAGAATATCAACTGAGTCTATTTCTTGTGCCACATCGGCTATAAAATTTGACAATTTTGTCAATTGGGCCTTTATGTTGCCCCTTCTTTGATTCAACACCTTTACATCCATTGTTACTGTTCAGATTTTTTTTTTTTTAAACAAAAATGAAATATAATCCTATGATGGCTGATTATTCTCTGGCTCGACGGACCATGCTTACGACTACGAAATTAGAAGTGGACTGTAATTTAAACAACTATCGATAAAATTTCAACTGTTTACAAACGAACCATTTTTTTTTTTATTTACTTACGACGAATTGGTTTTCGCAGCTCCCCATGGAACAACCGAACGAAACAAGAACAAATCGACTTCTGAGTTACATTTATCGCCAAGCGATGTTAGAAGCCAAGAGTGGCGCCAACAACACCCTAAATCAAAATTGTTCCATTTCAAATCCTAGATGTTGTCATCAAGTTATGCCATGCATGTTTGATGTCTCTAACAATGCACATGTCAAACTGACATTGTATAAGGCACTTTTTTCTGGAAACATTCTAAAATTTTAAATACGACTCTGGATAATTAGTTTCCACATAAATGGTTTCAAACTGTAGTACCATATTTTAATGAAATTAGGAAAAAAAATCTATGAGGAAACAGCTTTTGCAGCTACAATAATGTCTCTAATGCTGTTTTATCAAGGAGACAACCAATTAATGAAGAAAAATGAATACATATATTTATTCTTATAAAAGTATAAATATAGCTTTCCCACCCAAAACAATACTCTGGTCTTTCTTCTGAAAAAGTAAGTACATATTTGAACCTGATCAGTACAAAATCCAAAAGACAACCCAAAAAAATTTGTCAACTTGAGTCATAGCAAAAAATAAGTAAATAAATAAATAATAAAAATTAAGCAAATACATGGGGTCAGATTGGGCTCAGGTTAAACCAGCTTACCTAACCCAATGCAGTATTTAAGGCAGAGTTTTTCAGAAGTAACCTAATTTATATATTAAAAATTAGTTAAACTATGTAGGTTACTTCACAGTTTTGTAGTTCTAGTCTTATGTATGTTCTTTTGGATTTCATTAATTTCAAAATGACTCTCCTTGTTCAAATTGCAATATCTAAAACCTTAAATTTTAAGACAACTATACACCTATTTCAAAAATTATAGGAAAAAAATAGGAATTATAGGAACTTTAAAAAATTTATAGTAAATATAGGAGCGCTGCTAGGCCTGCATACTTGAAAGAGATAAAAAATATAATAAAGAGAGTTTTGCAAACAATTTAAGGTAAGGAAATAATTTTGAAATTTCTTACCATAATAAGTTTCAACTAAAGGTTGATGTATTTCAATAATCCGAGCTATTCCCTCAAAAAGAAGTGTTGCAGTGTCTGCATATTTTACATTCCATCTTTTATCAGATGAAGAAACACTTTGTGCCATTTTCAAATTCTTCTGAGACTTTTCAGCTATCTGAAGAAGAACAAAAAGTACATTTTCAGTTGACACTAGCACAATTCATCTATTACTTTAAAAACATCATCCAACAGTGGCAAACAGCAGTTTGGGACTTGTGCTGCTTTATTTTCTCATTGCGTGGACAAAAAAAACTCATGTGACAATAGGGTAAAATTCAGAAATTCCTTAGCAGCCATACAAATTTAAAATTTAAATTATCATTATATGAAAACTTAATATAAAGAACTTGTTGATTTTTCTACTGGACCCATCATATTAAAGTAAACTCAACTACATCTACTTATCTTTTGAATATTATTAAAATTATGAGTTTTTATCTCTTACATTACCTTAACTCTCTTAAAATCTTTGATGATTTTTAATAAGTAAAGTATTTTTAAGTAAAGTATAAAATTTTATCTTTAGTTTCTGATTTAAGCTAGGACATGATATTTTTAACCAGTGTAGAATTTATAATTTTAAAGTACATGTTTATGACAGATTCTACTACAGACTGTCAAATCTACTTAAAAAAAATTTGATGTTTCAGTTATAAATTGCAAACCAGCATAATTCTACAAACAGCATTTTTCATATATAATATGTCTTGCAATAATATCTAAATAAAAATTGAGTAATTTATTGAATAATTTATAAATAATAGAGTTGACAAGTTCCAGAGTGCAAAAATCAGGAGATTTTTAAAAAGAAATCAGGGGACTTTTTTTTTTTGTTCTTAAATGTAAACACAAAATAATAATAATAAAATTCATTTTATATAGTATTACAGTTGCATATACTTAATAAACAAATAAAAAAAAAGGCTTTTAAGCAAATGATATAAAATATGTTTTAAAACAATTTAAAATTCATTATAAATACCAGGAATTTTGCCTTCTCATAAAAATATATAATTATGAAAGATATGAATGATAATTCTTTACTAATAAAGAAATTATTAATAAAAAAATAAAATCATCATGATGATTACATTAAAAAAATGAATTTACAGTTTGCAATGTAAAGTTACAATTTATTCATTATAGAAAACATAATTAACAGTATCAGATTTTGCATTTAAGAATGAAAATTGAAAGTTTGCACAAAGCAAGAGTCAAAGTTTTAAAGAGTCATCATATATATTTGACATGAAATTCTATCATATCAAATAGTACTGATCAAACACAGATAAGAAAGTTTTAAAGCAATCTATAAAGCTGTCTATAAAGAAATAAACATCTGCGATTTTTCTAGTATATTTAAATTTAAATATAAAATAAGAATGAGGAAAATTGTGTTAAAAAATTAGAAGTATGGAAAATAGAGCAAAAATCAGGAGACTTGGCAAGTCTGCAATAAATAGAAAAAAAAATACAGTCTTTTCAGGAAAAAATACATGTACAGAATTTAAAAAGTAATAATGATCAAATATATTAAAATAACTAACAAACCTGTGAACAAAGATATGTAGAGAACTTCTTCAAACCTTCATTATGCTGATTAAGGAGAGGGAATATTTTGAAAAACCTCTCAACTGATGCAACATCTTCATCTCGAACAGCATCATCAAATTTTCTCATCACTATAGCTTTCAGTCGATTTTCAGCTTCATGCAATTTATCAAATGCTTCATCAAGACTGCTCCCTGCAAAATTTATACGTAGATATATATTAATAGTTAAAGCATGCATATAACAATAAACATTTATATTACATTACTAACTGTTTAATGACAACAAATGATTAATTTAAATTAATATTATTTTGAACAAATTAAGCAGTCTAGTATAAAATCAGCTTTAAAATTCTTGAAATATTTTAGAGCTACCATGACCACATAAATGACAAGCCAAAATCCATTGTACTACCACACTAACTTTTAAATAGTCAGGACTTTCAGAGAAAACAAACTACCCTGTTAATGTAGTTTTAAATATGCATTTTTAGATAAGTATGTAGAAGACTTTTAAGCAGATAAAACTGAATTATCATGCTTTTTACATTGAATACAGGGTCTCCCAAATTGACTTAAGTAATTTTCAAAACACAATTATTAAGTTTTGATATAAAGTTTACTTGCAAACTGGATAAATTAAATAAATATTAAAATTCTTTATACTTAATAACCATCTAAACTACATAAAAATGTTAGCAAGTTGTGAATGTCCAGCTTAAAATACATATTATACTATATATGTTACAGCAAGTAAATGTGTGTGTAGCGGAGCTCAAAGTTGTTGATGTGCCCCAAATTAATTAAGTCAGCCTTTCGCTTTATAATGAAACATACAGTATGGAATAAGAAAAAATATTTATAAAATAATAATTCTATTAACTGAAAATGATACTTTATGACTGTAATTTTACTTCCAATCATGCAAAGTTATTTGTCAATAAAAAACAGAATTACAAGAACAGCATTACAAGAATTTAAAAAGATGTATGTGATGGTTAATAGATGAAAGACAAACAAATTACATATACATATATACCTTCATTACTGTCAGCAGCTGACTTCTTCAAAACTGATTGATCTAAGCTCAGAAATCTGTGGATATGGGCAGCTGCCTAAAGTAAAACAAAAAAAGATATAACTTTAATTTTACAATTAAAGAAACTGAGAAAAGGCATAACACAATTCTGAATAATGTTCCCTTAAAATAATATATTTGATAATGATCAAGTGAAACATAATTCATAAATCTAACAATCTAAGTAAAGGCATATAATTACAGCAAAATATTATTCATCATTCTCTCTATAGCTAAGTTCCATATATTTTTTAAGTAAATACCTATTTCCCTTTAACAAAAGAGTGTGTCCATGATGCTTGAATATCACCAGATTAAAGTTTGAAATACAGTCCAAGTAAATTTTATACACTTAAGTGCCTCTCATTCGTATGACTTTCTTGGTTATATGCTGTTTTCATCAGGTAATGACTATACCTTATGGGAAATAATTATGGATGTAATGAATATTTAGCCACTATTCAACCCTCTTGTCGAACACATGACAGTAGTTGGCCAAATAGTGTTAGATATTTAACTGAATAAATTAAAATCTGCAAATTGGAAAAAATCCGATAGCCAGAAAAATTTGTAGTTGCCAGTAAAAAACATTCATCCCCCCAAAGTTTAATACACTTTTTTATTCTGTATCATGAAAATAACAAGGAAATATATTTTCCTTTTGAATGTTTTACATCTTGCATTAACTACATGTAAAAAAAAATGTCATTTCAAATTACTAAAAACTGTTTAAAGAAATTTTTTTTTTCTGAAAAATAAATAAACTGGAGAAAAATCAACCTGCATCTTGAGAGTGTCTGAGCAATGAATTTTTTTCAGGTGAAGATAACTGGATTTCTTTACTCAAACTTGACCCAAACCATGATTCTCTGTTGGTCGGCGCTGTATATTTTTCGATGGATTGACTTTAACTGTTGTGGGTTGCATTCAGGTGGATCCGATTTTTCAAAAGAATGTCTAGATATATGGGTGTGTGGGTTCATTTTTTTACTTAAAAGCTAAAATTGATGCTAGATATATAATTATTGACTACGTTTCTATAACTGCATTAAAATATAAATTAATTTTCTTTCACTTCAGTTTTAAGTTGGGTTTGAGTTTAATTTTTTGGATTCTGCTCATTTTTGGCTTGAAGTATGTCGGTTTGAGTGAAAGAAATTTTTTTTTTGCTGGATTCGGGACAGGTTATATTCAACCCTCTCAAAAATCTAAAGAAAAGTTTGAACAGCATATAGAGCATGATGCAAATTTTATACTATTAGAACTAAAACACATTTAAGAAATTTGAAAGATGATATTGAAGAAGAGATGAGCAAAGAGGATGATAACAATAATAACACTGTTCATAAAATTATAATTTTTTCTGAAGCAAGTGCAACTTTATAGATTACTCAAAAACTTGCGCAAAAAGTTGATTTTTCAGAAAAGAATTTAAAAGCACTGTCAGATATAGAAAGTTACATTAATACATCATTCTCCAAATAAATCGAACTGATATAATGCACTGTTTTAAAAATTTGTTAGCATTTTTAATGACTATTTTGTTATAAATGTCAGTTAATATTTAATATATTTTATCAGTAATGACTATTTTTAATATCTTCAATATACAATAATGTATACATGAAGTTAAATGGATATAATAGGTGATCTCTCATTTATAACGTATCTTTGAGTTATATGATTTTTCTCTTTGTCCCTTAAGAGTATAAGTGAGAAATCATTGTATTACAATAAATTAATTTCGATTTTTTTTTTTAGTTTAATGATTATTATTATATATTTTCTCCCTATCAAAGGTGCTTGACTTTTCACAGATTTCTTTAAGTAAATCATTCAATTACATCATGCAAAATCTTTTCATTTTGATAAAAGATAATATGATTTTTATTTTTGTTAGTTATCAGGTTATTGAAATCTATTATTCTTTTTAATGCCACCTTTTTCTTTTAGCCACATATTTTAAAGACTATGAAATGCATTAAAAGATATATAGTTTGGATGACATTCGCTGATATGTATAGATAGTATATTTCAATCTGTCAAGACATTGTTTTTTAAACTAGAATTGAGTATGCACAATACGCATTAATTTCTGTCAGATTATACTGATCATGTGACAGACTTGCTGAGAAAAAGTGGTGATCTGTTGTTTCAAGAACTACAATATACACTATACAATAAATGTAATTCATTAATTTAATTGAAAACAATCATTTTTATAAAAGCTGTATAATACTTTTTTTTTCAATTTCAAAATACTTGAAATACAATACTCTAGCTTTTGCAAAGCAATGAACTCTAAAAGAAAAATCTTTTCATTCTATAATTTGATAGTAATTCTAATGTCTTTTTAAATATAGGGGAATAAGATATAGCTAAAAGTAATATAAAGTTTGTAAAAATAATTTTCTTTAAGTTAAATTACTTCTCAACACAAACTAAACACAAACATTAACATGTTACATTTAACATTTTGATCAGTCCATAAATTAAATATCAAATATTTCTGAACAAAACAAATTAGTATATTAAGAGGTAACTTTTTTAAATAAACAAGACATGAATTAAATTTTTTTAATAAAAATGTTAAGTATGTAAGATATCAGTATAAATCACAAACGATAACTTCTCTCAAATATTTTTGATGATGTAAATATGTAACTGCTTTAATTGGATTTTGATACATTGCTGATATAGACTAAAAATTTAAATAGTGTTTCCAGAACCAGCAAAGAAAAATTTTGAATTTTTATGAAAATAAGATTAGAAAGTCTATTCATGTATAACATGAAAAACTTTTCGTCTTCAAAAGCCATTAAAATTATTTTTTGCACACATAACAGAAAACATGCCAACCTATGTATACACATATGATAAATAAGAGTCAAATCAAAAACTAAATTTTCATTTAAAAATACAATGGTTAACAGAATCAGTCGCTGTCATCATGCATTAAATAGCTGAAACAATGATAAAAAATATTAGAACCTGTTCATAATCTTCATTCTGCAAAGCAGTCTGTACTCCATCAGTACAGAATTTCAGATCTAAAATGTCTTCTACTCTCTGCATGCATTCAGTAACACGACTCTTAAAAAAAAAAAAAAAAGTAATTAAATAAAAAGGAACATAATATGATTTAAGAATTATTGTTAAGAAAAATTTGATTACACCATATTCAAAAGAAATAAAACACTTGAATTGAAACTTGCTGTAAAAAATTATAGAAAGTAGGTTAATAATTAATGTTAAATTCTGAATTTTCTTCCTACAGTTTTAAGGTAATGCCGGTACTTTATAAGCTTTGTGTAAGACTAGTAAAAAATTAGAAAATAAGATTACAGGTTCTAAGATTTCAATAAAAATTTAATTAATTATACCTACATTAGAGATGGCAAACTTTTTTACATACACGTGACAAAAACTAACAAAAATATCTATCAACATCGTAATGTACCAAACTTTCACGTACAAAAAATATTGCAGCATATGCTGCTGAAATGAAGCACTGGTTAACAGAATCAGTCGCTTTTATCATGCATTAAATAACAGAGAACAAAAATCAAATTGTGATTATATATACATATTTATTTATATATTGGAATCAATCATTATAATGAAATTTTGATTCAAAAATATGATTCATTTTAAGCGGCACATACTACAATAATAAAAAAAAAATTATGAATTTTTAGTTTAACAAACTTTTCGGTAATGAAATATTCAACTTATGCTAATCAAAGTTGAGAAAAAAAGATGTATTAAAATATTTTTTTTCTGCTTTACATTCGATAGAGAATGCTGTATATGTAGTTCATGCAGGGGGTGCAGCAAACATTTTTTAAATTTTAGGGATTAGACAATGAAACTTTAGGGATATTTTAGGGCTAATTTATGTCGACCATCCCCAGTGATTTTTCAATGCACTTGTATTATAACACAAGTAATTTAATTTAAGAAACACGGCATAAATTCTTAGAAAATTCTTGATTAAATTTTTTTGTCATGACAATGAAATATTGTGGTAACGTGGACACTTGTATATATAATTAATGAAATCCATTTATCGTTTGTAACGAAAAAAACTTTATTTTAAATTAACACATTAAAAAAAAAAAGTAAAAATGAAAAAATATGATTATTTATCTCCATGCTGTGAAATTACAATTTCAGAAAATCCTAAGATTCTGAAGTCCGCTCAAAGACAACCTCACTCTAGCTTGTTTCCCAACCAACTCATTCAACATTCAACTGCCGTGTGCAATTTCACTTCCCAGGGGCTTTCCTTGCATTCCAGGAATTTCTGCAGAAAGCATTCTTGCACTCCCACACCTGCTCCAGTCTCTTATCTCCAGGTGACAATGAAAGACCCCAATTCTATAGTTCTCTTTTTCATTCTTAGGAGATTATCCCCTTTCTCCAAGTAAGTGAATAGTTGATTCACGTGCACCTGTCACCCTTCTGTATAGAACTATCTTACTTGAATAGGGACAATTCACAAAAGGCCTTTTTATTCACAAAGGATTATCTTTATCTTCCAAATATGTGAGCATGTGAAATTTTCAACATGTCACAATATCTATAATATGCTGTACTGTACAATAGAAAATAAATTTAGAAATTTTATTTTGTTTCACATTTAATTATCTTCATCAAAAGTTGGGCTTTCTCGATTTCAATTACTAAGAGGGTAAATATATACCATGCTAAATTTTTAACATCTGAAAGGCATAGTTAAATGAAACACAAAGAATATTCAATTGTTTAAAATTAATAAATAAAATGCTTTATTGTATCATAGAAAATAAATTTCGCTTTTATTTAGTTTCACATTTAATTTTCTTCTTTTAATATGTACTTTACTCACACCTCTATAATTTTTAACAGCATCTTTTACAAATCTCAAACTTTTTATCATAAGTTGATTGAAACCATCTTTTAGCATACAATTGTTCATAGAAAATCCCTTCTCAAGATCAGCATTACCATGATGTAAAACAAATGCAGTTTTAATTACACTTAAGAAGTTACGATACTTTATATCTTTGTTGTTGTTTACCACTTACTTTTGAACAACCAATGAAAATGCCTAACAAGAATCAGCTTTGGCAATCACAATACAAAACAAAACTAACTTTATCAGTCATTTGTAAACAAAAATAGTTATCAAAACAAATTTTAGGGAAACAAAAAAAAATTTAGTAGAATTTTAGGGCTGTAAGAAAATTTTAGGAATTGTAGGAATTATAGGGCGAATGCGATCCCTGTTCATGTTTTGTTATTTTTAATAATATACTTAAAAAAATTGTGTCCACTTTTCATTTTATTCCAATAACTGATTTATGAAATTCATTTAAAGAAATAAAGCTTTATAAATTAATATAGAGAGATAAAATAGTTATACATTAAAAACGTTGCATAGCATCACAAAACAGGAAAATTTTCAATTGTGTTAATTCATGCAAAAATAATTAAACTATTTTTAAAATGTGTTAAGCAAAGTTTTATTTATTACAAGAAAAAAAAAATCTATATAATGATTAGCAAATTTAAATTTTTCACGTGCTTGAGAAATTAACATATGTGCCGCCTTGGGCACATGTGCTATAGGTTTGCTATCACTGTACTATGATATAGGACCAAAAGTCATCAGACACTTTCAGTTTTAGACGTTTTGTTGAATATCTGGAGAAATACCTGACAATTTGTTCTTCAGGGAAGTAAAGAACATGTCTGAACTCATATATTTCAGTGAAGATTTAGACACAATGTCAATAAGGTAACCAACAACAAATTATATTTAAAAAATAATATTTGCAATCAACCTGCAGCATAAGAAGCTTGAAATAATCTGTAACTGTAGCAAATGATTCCATAAGTCCTGAACAAGCTTTGTGTGTGCTTTTGTAAGAATGGCACATATATTCATGAATATTTAAACATTTCTTTTAAAAATGAGAAACATTATACTGAATATTTGATAAGATAGGAGCACTTGTATGAAATAATTTTTAACTCAAAAAGATATCAGTGATGTAGTGAACTGCCTTTCAGTTATTTTTTAATAATAACTTAATAGTAAAACAGTAACTTAGCATGATTTGTGCTTACTTGCATTTTATGCATCAATCACGGAAAATTCAGGAAACTTGACAGATAGATGGACATATGCCTCCCCCCCACCTCAAAAAAAAAAAATAATAATAATAATTAAATATTCTTTTGCATACATCTCAGTTATTGTCTACTTTCCCAATTCCTATTCCTGTTGTTATTCTCTTTTTACAAGCAATAGTTGCTGAGTTAGAAGATGAAATGTCTTCCAAAAATCCAGTTGAAACCTGTATACATAAAAGATTGACTTTGTTTCCATCTATTAATTTTCTAAAATTGGCCCTACCTTCCATGATTTATTGGAAAAACTTATGCCTTCACCTTTGAGTTTGTGTGACAAATCTGTCACCAGTTTTCCATATAAGCCTTAAAACTTTTGAGAGAATTAAAAATAGACAAAAGTAATGTATCACTCTTTTTATAAAAAAATTTATTTATTTATGATAGCCTCTAGTGAAAGTTTCTAATTATAGCATCTCGTGCTTGTGCAATGTATTAGTGTTTTAATAAATATATAGATTTTTTTTTAAATTATTGGTTTGTTAAAAAAAAAAAAAAACTTGATTTTTCTCAATTGATTTGCATTTTCTTGTTGACTGGTTCAAAGTTTTATGATTAGCAAGTCAGGCTGACCGTAAAATTTTAAGTGAAATGCAAACCTTGAATTAAATCTTAAATGTTTTAATTTTTACCATGAAATACCACGATTTACTCAAGATAACTATAATTTTTCAATTCCTACTATTAGTTCACACTCTCCCTATATATATTTATATATCTTGTTCAAACTTTCAGTCATTAATAAAATACTTTTTAATTCATCCACTCAAGTTCAAATAC
Source organism: Maratus michaelseni (assembly GCA_963931845.1). Taxonomy (NCBI): domain Eukaryota; kingdom Metazoa; phylum Arthropoda; class Arachnida; order Araneae; family Salticidae; genus Maratus; species Maratus michaelseni. The sequence continues at coordinate 48,417,523 of OZ007590.1, read as the reverse complement.
ATTTTTTTAAACTTGTAGTGGATGACACTTGATGTTAATACATTTTTTTCAAATATTAATTCATTAATTTTAGTTTTATATGGGAGAAAAAATATCAAAACGCAGCCAACTTATTTCAGACATCAGTTCCATTTATTCAGTTCCATATCACAAGTCTTGATAGCGCAGTCGGTTAAGCTCTGAGCTCGTAACCACAAGGTACCAGGATCAAGCCTCGCCTGGGATGGAAGGAAATTCTCCCGTACTCGAAAATAAATTTCTCTTATAAAAGATATTTATCAGAATATAAATTTAGGAATAAATACCGTCAGTGGCGAAGTGTGTAGATCGCTGGAAAAAATTTTCTTTTTGACCTAAGTAGGAATTGTTTAATTTTTTTTTTTTTTTTTTTTTATATTACTTGTTATCTTAAAACAGTTACAACTTACTCAACAGAAACAAATCTGGGAAGTAGCACTTTTATGTATAATTCTTTATAAAGTTATTTAAATATCACCAAAAATATAAAACAAAAAGCTCTATAAGAATTTTTTAAAATAAGTAAAGTAACTTCAACAGCACAGAAATAGTAAAACATGAGGTTGTAAGGTTTCCTAGGCTTTAATCCCTTTGGGACCAGCGTGCCATACATGAATTTTATTTGGTTAGCACCACTTTTGATTAAACAGCTACCTTTATTTATATAATCACAAAAATGTTCTAATTAAATAAAACAAATATTACTTTTTTTTATTACTGGTATCAAAACCAAATCCTGTATGCACCTTTTGAAGGTACATATATACACCGATGGTTCAGAAAGAATTAATGTACACAAATGAAGGTTTCACAAAACACAAAATATAAATGGGAAAACAGAAACTATATGATTCTAAAATAACTATTCTCATGAAAAGGTGCATTAAAGCAATACAATTACCTTCATGGTAGGAACATCATCTCAACAGCACAAGAGTCAACAACAAAATAAATTTTTTAACAAATCTCACATACAGTGAAACCAGGACTGTGGAGCCGGGATATCAGAGTTGAGTACATTTTTTAATAAAAGGAGTCAGAGTTGGAATCACTAAAAACATGCTGACTCTGATTCCAGACTCTTGTTGGACAGTTTGAAGTGAAACTATATCAATTATATTTGATTTTAAATTTATAAACTGAATTATTACTTTTGGACTATATCTATCTATCTATACAATACTATAAAGCAAAAATGTGTCCAAAATTTTTTTGTTGTTTCAAAAATTAGTAATGCTGATGTCATATCAATGGGGCCAACAGCCTGAGCAATTAATTTTACTTTTTTTGGAACACTGAAATAATCACAATCAAAAAGGTTGTTGTAAATAGTGAAATCTTTGACAAGTTCTTTGGCTAATAACCACTGGCATGTGGCTAATATGAAAAGACATTAAATAGTACTTAAAAGTCTGCTTCCACATGTTTATAATACATTTATCTGTAAAACTATCAATTTTCATGTTTTTACATCCATTAATTTTTGCAGTATAAGCTGAGAAAGTAAAAAGGTTATAATAAATTCAATTATGACGGCAGCAGCATTAGTCAGAATAGAGAGATACAATCTTTCACAAAAGCTGTTCAGTGGATGTTATCATTCTTTCATTCTCCTTTATTTCAAATTTACTGTTATATATCTATTTATAAAAGTAGAATAAGAAAATAAGAGAATCACCTACACAGGTTTAAATTTATTATGCTTGTTGTGTTTATTTTATAAGAGAATGCAAAGAAATATTCTAAGGTCTTGAAAGAATGAAGGGAGATGATAAGGCTGTTTCGAATACCGCCCCTTTGTAAGATTTACAACTGAGAACTGAGCCATGAAAAGAAAGGAGCATAGAAGAAAACTTTTATTTGTCTCTTTCTTTAAAATCGGACTTTGAGCCATATTAACCAGTGTTTTTATGCCTCTTATTGCATTATTGAAATGAAAAAGATATGTGAAATTAATAGCTCAAAAATTGCAGTGACTAAATTGCAATGTTAGTCGAGTTTTTTCAGAAAAAGGGAAGTGATCAGTTGAACTATGGTTTATTGTTTATGTCCTTTGGAATTACTAGTTCTTTAGAGGTTTTCACTTCAGTATTGTGATTTTGACTAAAGAAATGACCAGTCTAAAAGTCTAAAGTAAATGACACATACAAAGGTAAGACTGAATATTTTATGACAACTGTGTGATATTAAGTTAATTTTAGCACTGAGATTAGACAAATTAAGAGCAGTAATTAGCTTAATTGTGTTTTTAAGTATGAATAATGGTTAATATGAAGACTTTTATAATTTCCTTGTTTGCCATATTAACCAAGTTCAACTGTTTATATATAATAAGTATATTATCAGAGTTTCCCCCAGACAGTTTCAGAAGGGTGCTGCACCCTACCTGCCCTTTGGTTTACAAAATAGCACCCTTCTTGCCCCTCATAAAAATAATTAGCACCCTTCTTGCCCCTCAGCAAAAAAAGTATCCTTTCTCCTTTTTGCATTAAAAAATTTGCTTTCATAGTAAAAATTGACTCAATGTTGTCTTGAAAAGAGCACCCCGACTTTTAAATATCAAAAGTAGCTTTAAAAACCAAAATAATACCTTTTAATAATTAAAAAAAGTGCCCTTTTCTCATCAGCAGCACCTTGCCCTTTTTTAAACCTGGGGGAAACTCTGATGTTATTATTATATATACAATGTATACACAATAATAATATACAATTATAATATATATCATAATAATAATAATATATATACATACGCTGTATATATATTTATATATATATATACAGTGTTTATTCATAGACATTTAAGAAAAATGTTGTGTAAATAAAATCATTTTATTATTCATAAAATAAAGGTATCTTACTCTAGTAACATCCAATTGCTTAACTTTGCTGCTGATATTCTCAGCTAATGCAGCTGTAAAAGATACCATATTAGAGAGCTGGACAGCATCAGATTGTACAAGTTGAAGTTGAGGCCTGAATTTAAAAATATATTAATAATTACTAAAGGAGATAAATATTACAAAAATAATAAACATTAATAAAACTTGATTTGCTAAAATTGCTGAAAAAGTTTATTGGGATTTTTTTTTTTTCAAAATTATGTTATTAAGAGTGTTTCTTTTATAGACAATAAGAGAAAAAGAATTTTTCGTCAATTAGTCTAACAAAAAAAAAAAAAAAAAAAAAATGACAGCTGTGTTTGGAACTAGACTACTTTGTTAATTACACAAACTAATTGAACTGTTTTATATCCTGTTGGAAAAATAAAATCAATTGATCCATATGTTTAACTTTAACAAACTAAGAAACAACTAAACAGTAGAAATTGCTCAAGAAAGGGTGATAAGATATTTACAATAAATATTTTTAAAGATTGTTTTACTGCTACAAAATTATTAAAGTTAGTTTAATTATTACAAAATAATTGAATACGTCTGTCAAAAATCAAGACCACTTGAGAATTTGGCTGAATTGAGAACTCAGACATTTTGAATTTAAGTACTCCCATCACCAATACAAAATACAATGCCCCAATAGATTTTGAGCCACATTTGTTCTGTAAATGTCACCAAGATACAATGAATACTGTTATCTCTCAGCAATAGACACAAATAGTACAATTGGGAATGCAAATAAATCATTCTTAGACACTTGTATTTTTTTAAGTTTTTGGCTTATTTGATTTCAATAATATGTAGGTTGTTTAAATTTTATATTCTAAATCAACCCAAAACTAGAATCCAAAAGGATAAACTTTTACTATTGATTTAAATCAATAAAAAAAAATCAGAATGATTTAAATCAACTTGATTTAAATTGGTGTACCCTGCCATGAACAACAGAAAAATTTAAAAAGAAAATGTCAAAATAAGTTTTCTAAATGTAAACAGCATTCTAAATCTTATTTGGTCAATCATACTTTTTTTAACATATTTGCATGTGCAGATTTATAACGAGTTTACTTTCTGCTAACGTTGATGTAACAAATCTAGAGACATCAAATATTAAGTCATACTGATATATCTTTAGCATGTATTTAGCATCAATTTTTGTTACCTTACCTTTAACCCATTCGGGACCATGGTCGCATATATGCAACCTCAAAAATAGCATACAGAATTTGTTTTAGGCACCAGTAAAAAATAAAAGTAATATTTGCTTTCTCTAATTAGAGCATTTTTGTGATAGTTTAAGTAAAGGTAGCTTTTAAAAAAAAAAGTGGTGCCAACCAAATAAAATTTGTATAAAAGCCGCCTGTCCCGAAAGGGTTAATACCTAAGTACCATCCATTTATTTTTATTGATACAAGTAGGCTATTCAGATCTGAAAGTATCTAACATTTTCCATTTTTCCGTAAAGTAATGAATTTTTCAGAAAATGTCATCAAAGTTGGCATTTTGAATGGCTTTTCCAGAATACGATAATGGCAGAATGTTAATAGCAATTGGATATAACTTAAGGCAAATTAGAAAATACTATTAAATTCTTAGGCACCTAAATATTAATGTACTGTTCCCTGTAGACCATTTTTTAAGGGATGCAGCACACTGCACTTTTTTAAATCAGCAAAATGCACCTGTTTTTTAAGAGGCTACGCTAGTCACAGAAATTTTCGGTTCAATATGGCCGCTGTCGTTGAGAAACAAATAAGAGGATGGTCTAACTTCAAATGATTGACAAGACAACTCCTCCAATTGAGAAAAAGAATGAATTCAACAAAAGATAACTGACATTTTTGTCGCTCTTGGGTAGTTGCCAAGATTTTAAGTCTACAAAAAGAAAGGATTTTGCATCTTATCTTTGCATGGAATTAGAAAAGAAAACTGTTAAACAGATATACAGATTTAAAACATTGTGTATTTTGTACTAGGGGAAAGGGGAAATTAAATCTAAGTGAAAAGAGAGAGCGATGGGCCGATCCCCATTTTTTGGAAAATTTAGAGTTTAGAAAATTAGATTTTTTTAGAAATTTGCCCCCACCCAGGGCTTAATTTCTAAAAAAAAAAAAAAAAAAAAAAAAATTACCGGAGCCCTAATATTCCGTAGTATTAACAACCGTAGCGTACCGTTCCCCTCCGCCGTCACTCCAGTCTGCATATTTATATTTCATATATTATTTTCAAAATTTGAAATATTTTTATATTATTATTATTTTTTCACATAATAAAAAAATTAAATGCATCTCTCTGCGCACACTTAGCTATCAACTATTCTACTTTTTAGTCATTATTACTTCCAAATATAAATCTTTGCCGAATCTTAGTGTTAGTTAATCACATAATTCTGCGATTAAATAAGCTCAGAATTATGATTCGGAAATTGTGTTAACACAAAAAATGAATAGTTCGCAGCTATAAAGAATAGAAAAAGACTTTACTTTTTATTCTGATCAAAATAGCGTTAAAATGATTTGAAATGGAAAAAAATTAAAATTTGAAATTTAAAAACAGATTGAGCTGGAGTCTGCCGAAACCCCAAGACTGATATAAAAACCGAGCCCGTTTCATCTCCATTTCTTACGTGAGCGACACTTTACGTCATTTATTAGTGTTTTGATACAAAAGAAGGCAAAAGATTGGAGATGGGAGGAAAAGGAAAGGGTAATTTAGGATTCGTTTTTCGGAAGCGTTATTGCATTGGGCTCCGGAGTTTCTATCTTTACAAGAAGAAAATATTGGATTCGTAAAAATTTTCGACTTCCGATTTTAAACGGATTTATACGTTTTAGAAGACCTGAATACGCTATGACTGTTTTTAGAAAATGTCTGTCTGTATGTATATGACAAAAAAATTTTGGGGCGGTCTATCTCAAGAACTAAAACACAGAATTTAATCAAATTTTAGATTCATTTAGACCTTGATATAAATTGGTGCTGATTAGTTTTTGGTGCGAACCATTTATGCTGCTTTTTTCACGATTTCCGCAATAGCTCTCTCTCAAGAACTAATACACAGATGTTCACCTACCTTCCGATTCAGCTAGGCGTGGATATAAGTTGTTGCTGATTAGGTTTTGGTGTAAACCGCCCAAACTGCCATGCTGCATTCACGATTTTCATATCTCAAGAACTAATGAATGAATTTTCATTAAATTTCAGATTCAGTTATTACGTTGATATAAGTTGTTGCTTATTTGGTTTTGGTGTTAACTACCCAACAGGTGGCGCTGCTATGCTCCATTTTTTAGGATTTACACTATTTTAGTGATAGTCATATTTCGAGAAACTAATGCATGGAATTTAATAAAACTTTAGATTCAGTTAGGTATTGATGTAAATTTGTGCTGATTTGTTTCGGTGAATATCGCCCAAAAAGTGGCGCTGCTATGCTGTATTTTTCACGATTTCCGCATTAGCTGTATTTCAATGACTAATGCGCAGATTTTCATCTACCTTCAGATTCAATTAGAGTGGACATAAGAAATTTCTGATTAGGTTTAGCTCTATACCACCCAAGAGGTGGCGCTGCGAAGCTGCATTATTCAGGATTTTCAAGAAAGTTATATCTCAAGGAATAATGCTCGAATTTTCATCAAATTTTAGATTCAGTAAGACGTTGACATAAGATGTTGTTTATTAGGTTTTCGTGTAAATTGCCCAACAGGTGGCGGTGCTATGCTGCATTTATCAGGATTTATACGATTTTAATGATAGTCACATCTCAAGAACTAATGCATGGAATTTAATAAAAGTTTAGATTCAGTTATGCCTTGATATAAAATGCTGATGATTAGTTTTTGGTGAATATCGCCAAAAAGTGGCGCTGCTATGCTGCATTTTTCACGATTTCCGCACTAGCTGTATTTCAAGGACTAATGCACAAATTTACATCTACCTTCAGATTCGGATAGATGTGGACATAAGAAGTTTCTGATTAGGTTTAGCTGTATACCGCACAACAGGTGGAGCTGCGAAGCTGCATTATTCAGGATTTTCAAGAAAGCTATATCTCAAGGACAAATGCACGAATTTTTTTCAAATTTTACATTCAGTAAGACGCTGACATAAGTTGCTGCTTAGTATGTTTTGGTGTAAATTGCCCAAAACATGGCGCTGCTGTGCTGCAATTTTCAGGATTCCCACAATAGCTGTACTTCAAGAACTAATGCACAGATTTTCATATACCTTGAGATTCAGATAAACGTCGACATAAGATGTTGCTGATTAGGTTTTGGTGTATACCGCCCAACAGGTTGCGCTTATACGCTGCATTTTTCAGGATCTCCACAATAGCTTTATCACAAAAACTAATGCATGGATTTACAATAAATTTCAGTTTGAGTTTGACATTCACAAAAGTTGTTGCTGATAAGGTTTCGGTGCATACCGCCCAAAAGGTGGTGTTGCTCTGCTGCATTATTCACGATTTTCAAGATAGCTATATCTCAAGAACTAAAGCACAGATTTTCATTAAATTTAAGATACAGTTAGACGTTGACATAAGATGTCACTTATTAGGGTTTGGTATAAATCGCCCAACAGGTGGCGTTGGTATGCTGCATTTTTCAGGATTTCTGCAACAGCTGTATATCAAAACTAATGCACAGATTTTCATCTACCTTCAGATTCAGTTAGACGTATACTGTATTTTTCTCGATTTCCGTAATAGCTCCATTTCAAGAAGTAACGCAGGGAGTTTCAACAAATTTCAGATTCAGTTAGACATTGACTTAGGTTGTTGCTGATTAAGTTTTAATGTATACCGCCCAAAATGTACGCTGAATTATTCATGATATTATATAGCTATATCTGAAGAAATAATGCACGGATTTTCATTAAATTACAGATTCCGTTAGACGTTGACATAAGTTGTTGCTTTTTAGGTTTTGGTGTAAATCGCCCAACAAGTGGCGCTGCTATGCTGCACTTTTTCAGGATTTCCTCCATAGCTCTATCTCAAGAACTAATGCACAGATTTTCATCAAACTTCAAATTCCGTTACATGTGGACATAAGTTTTTGCTTATTAAGTTTTCGTGTATACCGACGAACAGGTGGTGTTGCTATAAGTTACATTTTTCAGGATTTACACGATTTTAGCGATAGTCATATCTCAAGAACTAATGCACGGAATTTAATAAAATTTTAGATTCAGTTAGAATTTGATAAATGTGTACTGATTATTTTTTGATGTAAATCGCCAAACAGGTGGCGCAGTTATGCTGCATTTTTCAGGATTTGCGCACTAGCTCTATCTCAAGAACTAATATACAGATTTTCTTCAAACATCAGATTTAGTTAGAAGTGGACGTAAGTTGTTGATTAGATTTTGGTGTATACCGCCCAATATGTAGCGCTGCTAAACTGCAGTATTCATGAATTTCAAGATAACTCTATCTCAAGGACTAATGCACGGATTTTCATTACAGTACAGGTTTAGATAGACATTGAAATAAGTTGTTGCTTAATTGGTTTTGGTGTAAATCGTCCAACAAGTGGCGCTTCCATAATGCATGTTTCAGGATTTTACACGATTTTACTGATAGTCGTATCTCAAGAACTAATGCACGGAATTTAATAAAATTTTAGATTCAGTTAGACTTTGGTTAACTTTTTTGGTTTTTAGTTATTTATATAAATGTGTACCGATTATTTTTTGATATAAATCGCCAAACAGGTGGCGCAGCTATACTGCATTTTACAGGATTTGCACACTAGCTCTATCTCAAGAACTAATACACAGATTTTCATCAAACATCAGATTTAGTTGGAAGTGGACATAAGTCTTTGATTAAATTTTGGTGTATACCGCCCAACAGGTGACACTGCTATGCTGCATTATTCATGATTTTCAAGATAGCTCTATCTCAAGAACTAATGCACAGATTTACATCAAACTTCAGATTCTGGTAAACGTGGATATAAGTTGTTGCTTGTTATGCTTTGTTGTATATCTCGCAACAGGTGGCGCTGTATAATGCATTATTCACGATTTTCAAGATAGCTCCGTCTCAAGAAATAATGCATGAAATTTAATAAATATTTGTATTCAGTAATGACCTTCATATAAGTTGGTGCTGATTAGGCTGATTAGTTTTTGGTTTAAATCGCTCACCTGGTGGCGCTGCTATGCTACATTTTTCACGATTTTCACGATTGCTATATTTCAAGAACTAATGCACAGAATTTCATAAAATTTCAGATTCTGTTTGATCGTGATATAAATAGACGATGATTACATGCTTTGGTGTAAATAGCCCAAAAGATGACATTGCTATGCTACTTTTTTATGATTTTCACGAAAGCTAAATCTAAAACACTAATGCACAGAATTTCGTCAAACTTCAGATTCATTTAGACGTGGTCATAAGTTGTTTCTGATTAAGTATTGGTGTATAGCGCCCAACCGGTAGCGCTGGTATGCTGCGTTATTCACGATTTTCAAGATAAGTCTATCTGAAGGACTAATGCACGGATTTTCATTACATTACAGATTCAGTTAGACTTTGGCATAAATTGTTGCTTATTACGGTTTCGTTTAAATTTCCCAACAGGTGACGCAGCTTATGCAGCATATTTTCAGGATTCACACGATTTTAGCGATAGTCTTATTAATGGATGGAATTTAATAAAACTATCCAGTTAGACTTTGATATAAATTTGTGCTGATCCGTTTTTGGTGTAAATCGCACAATTTTGGTGTAAATCGCGTTGCTGTGCTGTATTTTTCTCGAATTCCTCAATAGCTCTTTCTCAAAAACTAATGCAGGAATTACCAACAAATTTCAGATTCAGTTAGACATTGGCATAGATTGTTGCTGATTAAGTTTTGGTGCATACCGCCCACTGGGTGGTGGTGCTATGCTGCATTATTCACGATTTTGAATATAGCAATATCTCAAGGACTATTGCAGGGATTTTCATTAAATTTCAGATTTAGTTAGACGTTGACAAATGTTTTACTTGTTAGATTTTGGTGAAAATCGCGCAAGAGGTGGCGCTGCATTTTTCAGGATTTTCGCAAAAAACTTTCTCCTGAGCAAATGCAAAAATTTTGATCAAACTTCAAATTCAGTTGGACGTGGACATAAGTTGTTGATGCTTATGTTTAGGTGTATACCGCCCAACAGATGGCACTGTATGCTGGTCATTCATGATTTTCAAGATAGCTATATCTCAATAATTAATGCACGGAATTTATTAAAACTTTATATTATGTTAGACCTGCATATATATTAGTGCTGATTAGATTTTTGTGCAAATCTTTCAACAGGTGGCTATACTGTAGTCGTTAAAATATAGTAGGATTAAACCATATGACAGGTTCTATCAGAATTTGGGGATATTTCGACGAAAGGGGGCACTGCGATCGATATTTTTGTTCCATTTTCACTATTGTACCATCTAAGAGTGTATGAAGTTATGCTTCAAATTGAACCAGAATTTTTTTTAAATGTTTTTGGCTATGGCAAGCAGGTTCTATCAGAATTTGGGGATATTTCGACAAAAGGGGGCGCTGCGATCGATATTTTTGTTCCATTTTCACTATTGTACCATCTAAAAGTGTATGAAGTTATACTTCAAATTGAACCAGATTTTTTTTCTATGTTTTTGGCTATGGCAAGCAGGTTCTATCAGAATTTGGGGATATTTCGACGAAAGGGCGCGCTGCGATCGATATTTTTGTTCCATTTTCACTATTGTATCATCGAAAAGTGTATGAAGTTATGCTTCAAATTGAACCACATTTTTTTTCTATGTTTTTGGCTATGGCAAGCAGGTTCTATCAGAATTTGGGGATATTTCGACGAAAGGGGGTGCTGTGATAGCCAAATTCAAAAGGTCAAAATAGCCAAACTCAATTTCAAATTCAAAAAGATGTGCAAAAAAATTAGAAATCCTACAATTTTTTTCGTTAAATGTTCAGAGAATCCGGAACAATTTTTGTTTTGCCTCTATCTTAAAAAATGCCTGAGATATAGCGGTTTGAAATTTTAGGGTGGCTGACATTTTCAAACAAGACAGCAAAATTCATCCATAAACGGGTTTAACTTATGAGTTATAGTTAACATGGTTTTGGCAAATTTTCTTTCATTGTTGTAACAATTAATCCTATTATATGCTTATCACTATATATTTATATTCGCCAACGTCAAATTCTCGCCAAACTTGACGACAGTTGGCGAAATATCGCCGAATTTGGCGACCAAAATAGGTTGTCATAAATGAAGCCAACTTGGCTGTAGAGGACTAATTTGGCGATATTCTCATTCAAATTCAATGTTGACGAGAACTGGGATTGAATCTTCTTAAATTAGGTTCCACGCATTTTACCTTCGTGTTTTCCAGTAAAATTAGCTAAAATCGAAAAAACAAGAAATAGGGAGGCTATCTGTTCCTGTCGGTTCAGACCTGAAGGACTTTTCGTAGTTTAGTATTATACATCAGTTGATCGCATCCCGGTAACCCGACGATTCGAAAGCAGCTGACGTACAATGGAATAACGAAAAATATTGATTTTATTGGGGATATGAGAACGAATTTTGAAGTATTAACATGACTGAGATAGAAGAAAGTTTTGGGATTGGCACATCCGACTAGAATATTCTAGTCATATGGTTAATCCTACCATGACTAATCCTAACGTTCTATCCTATAGCTCTATTTCCAAAGGGTTCGTTGTTCCTTTGGGAATTTTATTACAATGTGCAATTCTTCCATTGAGTCATAAGCGATGTTACTGAGATGTGAGCTCACCCTGTCTCTCTCTACCCACTGGTACCTCTGTATGCTGGGCGACAACATTTAACATCGCATCCAAGTGCGTTCCGATCACATTCTGGAACGGCTGCCCTTTTGTCACCTTCTTTAATGTGGGGAGTATTGTGTCGTTCTAGAACGGACGAGAGTCCTGACATGGTTATAACTTACCCTGCACTGTTAAAATAAATCCATTAATTCACGGTAAAATTACTGGCAGCAAAGTTGCCGGACTATTTCCATTCCGATAATAGATTTTTCGTTTTAAGAGATAAAAAAAGAAAAACTCCGTTTGAAGAAGCGGTTACTTTCCGTTACTCTCTCAGAAATTCTTAGAATCACAGAAATATTCCTGGCATTACTGTCAGGAAGGAAAATTTTCCGTTATGAATAACCTCGGTTATAAAAAAAAATACATCTCTCTTTGTGCAGCCATCTGTAGATATTTATTATTTGATATACCTCAAGAATATTTTATGGCTGACCTTTGACTCGAACTAGGGACCTCAGTGCCTTCAGCCTTAGTGTTTTACATGTAAGACCATTGGGCCCTTTCTAGAATAGGATTTTGAATGATGATACTGGATTTCTTCAAATCGCGGCTTAGGACTTAGAAACCTGGTTATTTTTAAGTTAAATGCGGGGAGATTGCGTAATGAGAAAGTGGTGAAGGTTTCAAAATTTAGTATTACTAGAGGATAAAACATGAATTATATATATTCTTAATTGGATTGTTAGATGTAAAATATGAATATTATATTTAGAATAAAATTCGGTAAAAAATGTTTCCTTTCGTGAAAAAATCGATTTTTTTCAACTATTAATTATTTTTAAATGTGTTCGTTTAGAATATATTTTCTGCGCGAGTGTTTTTTATAACTTTAAAAAATAAATTGTGCATAATTTTAAAGGAATGGGAAAGTTATTTGTTACATATATTTCTTTTAAATTCTAAAGCATTATTTTAGTTTCTTTTTTGAGTAAAATCGATTTTTTTACCTAATTTAACTAATATATATATATATATATATATATATATATATATATATAATAACAATAAATTTTCGCTATTTTAGTTTAATTAATTTAATCCAAATTCTTACAATTCTACTTTTTTTCCTTTCGTTTAACAATATCTTAAGTACCATTTATATTTTAATTCCGTAACTTTAAATCAACATCTTCTTTTAATTCTTAATCTAAAAACATTATTCTATTAAATGCAACACTTCTTGTAAAACACACTTGTTTTATTTCTTGATACTTTAAGACATTGAATTTTTATTTCTTTGGAACATTTTGTAACACCATTTTTTTTAAAATTATCATTCCATATATCATGATTCCTTTCAACTCCCGCATAAACTATTCACCTTTTTAAAATTCTGCTCTAAAAGAAAGAGTTACGACACGATGTCAATGGCACCCCCTTTTGGCCCACTTTTTCAATCATTAGCAAGCGCTCCACCTCTTACTACCCATTTTTTCTCCTAACACAGATTTCGTTGGTTTCTTAGAGAGCACAATGTAACTTAGATTTTAGTTTTTTTTTTATACTTATACCGCATACACTGACTTGGACAGCAAATTTTTACGCATGCCGAAGGGTCCAAATAACCTCGTCACTTGAGAAGTCCTTCCTCTACGCGTCGATAGATTTTCATCAATAAATTTTAATAGATCTAATTGGGTCTGAAGCTTCTATTGAAGTTGTGTTTACGTGGAGTTGTGCATTAGTATAATTTAGTATGGAATAAACTGTTTGTCTCAAACCCAGTCTCCTAAATGCTTTGGAGAAACAACTTTCGGAACTGTTGCCACTACTCAGCTCGATTGTACGACTGCAAATACTCTAAATATTTCAACTGCTGCTTACACTAAGAGTGTGAATTATATCAGCCATTTAGTTAACGTTTTGTGACACAGTCAGCGCTTGTCTTGAAAAAACTTTCATTGATCTCTTAACCAATGCTGCAGTTAAAACAGGATTCAGGCCTGATCATACTGATAACGTGTTATATATAATTTTATATTACACACACACACACATATATATATATATATAGACCGGTTGCGTCATAAATTCGTGCAAACTTAAAAAAATCATAATAAAAGAAGTAATGCTCGGAAAATTTTTCGTTTTAAGCGAGTATGATCAGAAGGATTTTGGATTTTTTTCCATGTAGTATAAGAAAAAAATGATTCCAAAAGTAACCAATAGAGGGCTCTCATACGTAAAACTGAGGCGTTTTATGCAAATCAGGCTCGCAATAAAACACCTGCCTGGAAATGGATTCGTCATTTGATCTCGACAGCATGCTATCGTTACCAGATCGAGCGCTGGTGGTTAAACTTTTTTACAAGAATGGTGAATCGAGAACTATTGCATTGCGAAAGTTTCGCACGGAGAAAGAACTTCAGGCACAAAAAAAACCTATTTCATTGAAAGGGATACTCAATTTAGTACGACATTTTGAGAAAACGGGGAGTTTGGAGGATCGTCCACGTAGTGGCAGACCATCCTCGAGCACGGATTGCGTCAATGTTGTAAAAAGTGTCATGGAAGAATTGGAAGCTGAGACATCAATGGGGAGTAGCAGTGCTCGTGAAGCTGGGAGAATAACGGGGATTCCGTAATCGTCGATTCGACATATTCTGAACGGAATCTTGTATCTCTATCCGTATAAGATACAGGCAATTCACCAGTTATTACTAGCAGATACAGATAAAAGACTAAAGTTTGCTACATGGACGCTGGCAAAATCGGAGCGGGACCCACAATGGTTGTTGACCGTTAACTGGACGGATGAAGCACATTTTTCATTGCATGATGACGTCAATACGCAAAATCAATAAAATCAATGAAATCGTCAATACGCAGTCGTATTTTGAACAACATCAAACCCTCGTGAGTACATGACCAAGCCACTGCATGCTCCTCATTTGACTGTTTGGTGTGGTTTCACCGCGTCTTTTGTTCTGGGCAGTTCCCAACTTATGCAGGGGCCTGTGGGGCAGCTGCCCCAGGACCCCAATCTGAGAGCCCCCCTCCCTCCCCTCTGCTCTTAATTAGGATTTTTGTTAAACGGATACAAAATGGTTTAAATTGGCCAAAAATGACAAAAATTATTACATTTTCAAAGATTTAGGAAAGGAGTGTAGCCCTCCACTTCCACCCTCTGCTTCCTGTGCCCCAAGTCCCCTCCTCCCCTAAAAAGAACAATCTACAACATCAGAAAACTAATGTTATAAAAATTTACATAAAGGTATTTTAGAGCATGGGGAATGAAGTAACAACGTAACAAGTGTTGAAATTTGTTGCTATTAGTATCAGGGCATGCCTGCACTTATCTTTCCATATTATAGAATCGGCCAAATACATGCTGATGCACAACAAATATTAAATTTTATAATATAATAGAAAATTTTACATTATAACAAATAACCAAGAGTGATTGAAAGATCTGCATTTACACTTCAAACGTTCACATCCGTCATTAAATTCCTATACCTACTAGTCGGATGTGCCAATCCCAAAACTTTCTTCTATCTCAGTCATGTTAATACTTCAAAATTCGTTATCATATCCCCAATAAAATCAATATTTTTCGTTATTCCGTTGTACGTCAGCTGCTTTCGAATCGTCGGGTTACCGGGATGCGATCAACTGATGTATAATACTAAACTACGAAAAGTCCTTCAGGTCTGAACCGACAGGAACAGATAGCCTCCCTATTTCTTGTTTTTTCGATTTTAGCTAATTTTACTGGAAAACACGAAGGTAAAATGCGTGGAACCTAATTAAAGAAGATTCAATCCCAGTTCTCGTCAACATTGAATTTGAATGAGAATATCTCCAAATTAGTCCTCTACAGACAAGTTGGCTTCATTTATGACAACCTATTTTGGTCGCCAAATTCGGCGATATTTCGCCAACTGTCGTCAAGTTTGGCGAGAATTTGACGTTGGCGAATATAAATATATAGTGATAAGCATATAATAGGATTAATTGTTACAACAATGAAAGAAAATTTGCCAAAACCATGTTAACTATAACTCATAAGTTAAACGCGTTTATGGATGAATTTTGCTGTCTTGTTTGAAAATGTCAGCCACCCTAAAATTTCAAACCGCTATATCTCAGGCATTTTTAAGATAGAGGCAAAACAAAAATTGTTCCGGATTCTCTGAACATTTAACGAAAAAAAATTGTAGGATTTCTAATTTTTTTGCACATTTTTTTGAATTTGAAATTGAGTTTGGCTATTTTGACCTTTTGAATTTGGCTATCGCAGCACCCCCTTTCGTCGAAATATCCCCAAATTCTGATAGAACCTGCTTGCCATAGCCAAAAACATAAAAAAAATCTGGTTCAATTTGAAGCATAACTTCATACACTCTTAGATGGTACAATAGTGAAAATGGAACAAAAATATCGATCGCAGCGCCCCCTTTCGTCGAAATATCCCCAAATTCTGATAGAACCTGCTTGCCATAGCCGAAAGCATAGAAAAAAAATCTGGTCCAAATTGAAGCATAACTTCATACACTTTTCGATGATACAACAGTGAAAATGGAACAAAAATATCGATCGCAGCGCCCCCTTTCGTCGAAATATCCCCAAATTCTGATAGAATCTGCTTGCCATAGCCAAAAACATAGAAAAAAAATGTGGTTCAATTTGAAGCATAACTTCATACACTTTTCGATGGTACAAAAAAGACCCACACAGACGGACAGACGGACGGACGGACAGACAGACATTTTGTAAAAACATGTTTTTCGGAATCTCTGACCCCTAAAACGTGTAAATCCGTCGAAAACCGGGAGTCGAAAAAAAATTCGATTACAATACTTTCTTCTATTACTGATAGAAGAAAGTAAAAAACAGTGTTCTGTCATTTGTTAAAGTTGTGACCCTTTCTTGTAATACACTGTATATGTATAAGATGTAAATAGCACTTGGTTCGAAATTTATGTATACATAAAATAGGTATGGAGAGAGAGAGAGAGAGAGAGTTTAATACTAGTGACTTCAACATAATTCCCGAACAATTTTCATGGATAGATAGAAGGGAGCCTTCCAGAATGATGCTTGCCCCGGGCCCCAGATAGTCTAAGTCGGTCCCTGGTTCTGGGTCCTTTCTTTTTTGAAGAGTCTTGTCCTAAATTCGGCTGGAAAACCTGTACCGTCACTGCAGAACGGTATTTTACGCTTTTGCGTGACCACGTTTTGCCTGCATGCAGGATGGTACCCCGCCCCAGGTTGCACGTGAAGTCAAGACGTTCCTGTTGAACACTTTCACTGAAGACCGAGTAATAAGTTGAGGATGTAAGTTTGAGTGGCCCGCACGATCTCCAGACATGACCCCGGTAGATATTAGGGTGTGGGGATACTTAAAGTGTCGTGTACACCGGGGTTCCCCAGAAACTTTGGTGGAACTGAAAGATGCCATTCGACGGACCGTCGGTGGCATCGATGCTGACATGCTACATTCAGCTGTAACAGGTGTATTGACGCGCCTCACTTCCCTAATACCTGGTGATAGAGGTCATGTTGATCATCTTTTACTTTAAAATAAATGCACAGTGTCATATTATTGTGATTTGTTTTATTGTCTATTTGTGTTTGCCTGATTTGCATAAAATGCCTCAGTATGACGTGTGAGTGCCCTCTATCGGTTACTTTTGGAATAATTTTTTATTATACATGGAAAAAAATCCAAAAACATTCTGATCATACTCGCGCAAACCGAAAATTTTTCATTACTTCATTTATTATGAATATTTAAATTTTGCACGAATTTATGACGAGCCGGGTATATATATATATATATATATATATATATATATATATATGCCATGTGGACGTGGATATTATGCAGAAGTTTCTATATTATTTTATTTACAATTTAAAGGTTCTAATTTCCAATATTATTTCAAAAATGATATCTAGTGGTAATTTAGTGAGGTGATTTATAATGTTTTTAGGATAATCGATGTAAGTGAATTATATTATATATTCTTAATGGTTTTTTATTTCCAATTTAAATATTTCCAATCTTATTTTTTCCAATTGTTATCTGGTAATAATTCAGTATACTTGGTTTTGATTCTACTGTTCTTAGCATCATGCCAGTAGAATTATGAAATACTGAATTATTTTTTAAAACACATGTGGGTGCAACCAAGCTGACGAGTACATCTACATGTGTTTTTTCATATCCAATTCTTGTTTGTTCTCTTGTGGTCCAGTTTTCCATTGTATAATGTTCATATTTGATTTATTAATCCATTTGTGTTTACTTAATAGCACCTCCAATCTATAATTTTTTTTTCCCTTTCTCTCTCTTTCTTTTTTAAATATTATTCAGGTATGAGTAAATTTGGCCAATTACCATTGAAGCACATGCTATGGTAAAATTATGATTGCACATGTTAATTATTAGATATGTGGTATTCTGTTTACACAATATCATTATTTATCTCTTTGTAGATTAAAGTAGAATGATATAAGAACTTGATATGTATTTTGAAATTCATAGATATTATAATTATATATATATGCATATATATATATACTAGCTGACCCGCCCGGCGTTGCTCGGACCCATGATAATAAAATTAAACAAAACTAAAGTTTGTATGATTTTATATCTTTAACCTGATTTTGTATTAAATTATTTATTTAAAAGTGCCTTGCACGTCGACTGAAAATCCTGTATCTCCACTTTCCGCAAGTACGGGCGCATTCTGTTAAAACGAACCACCGACACGTGTTCCCACTGCCTGCCGGACCGTATAGTATGCATGCAGCGCACGCGCTGCAAACTTTTTTAGTTCCACCTCCCGCCGCTAGGGGACGCACCCTGTTCTAAAGAAACCACCTTCCGAATAAAACTCCAAATTGTGTTCCCGCTGCCTCCAGCATCGAATAGCAAGCGTGCTGCACATGCGCTCATAATCCTTTAGTACCGCATTCCAACGCCAGGGGGCGCAATTTGTCCCATACGAACATCCAACACGGGTACGCGTTGCTTAAAGGAGTTGAATGAACCAATGCCCATCGAAATCAGGCCCACAGAACTCTAAAAAATAATGCCACACTTGGCGGTGGAAGGTGGAACTAAAATCTGTGTCACGAGCGAAAACAAAGTCGAATCATCTAAAGGCCGTTGTGATTGGGAATCCGTAGAACCCGAGATAAGAATGCACAGTTAGATAAAAAAACTCGTAGGATTGCTTGTAGGGCACTCGGTTAAGTGCTCAACAACAATTCATTTACTTTGATTGTTGGTAACCATCAGGCATATACGGGTTGTGTACTTTTATTAGGAACATAAATTACACATTTATGAAAATCGTTATTTAAAATTTCCCGTATTCTCTATACATAACATTTAAAAAACGCTACGTTAGAAGCTAAAAATATTAAATTTCTTGGGAATTTGTTTTGTGAAAATCAGAGCAAGGCGTTAACCCCCTCCCTCCCCATACCCGCAGTATAATATGTTCAAGAAAACCACCTTCGCATACATTAACGTGATCATTAAAAAAATTATTTTTTTTATAATCAGAATATAACGAAGACACTACGCTAGTCGTGTCGGCAGATGACATCCCTTCTCATCCACAATTTCCAATCTATATCTTAATTATTTATCTAAAATTTTGTTCATTAGTAAAATTAGTAAAATCCTGTACCAAGCATAGATTATGAAACACTTTCCAACACTAACAGAATACTTTAACAAACCATC
The DNA here is from genome assembly GCA_963931845.1 of Maratus michaelseni. Classification (NCBI taxonomy): domain Eukaryota; kingdom Metazoa; phylum Arthropoda; class Arachnida; order Araneae; family Salticidae; genus Maratus; species Maratus michaelseni. The sequence continues at coordinate 48,398,047 of OZ007590.1, read as the reverse complement.
GCTGTTTAATAAGGTAAATAAGCTATCTAAGTAAACATTTCAGAAAAACACAAAACAAATTTGAAAACCAGGTTTCAACAATTACCATCCACAGCCGGAAAAGTACTCCAATTCTTTTCTGCAGCCCTGTATATAATTTATATATTTGTATATACCCTATAGTATGCTGCAGTTTAGTTTAGAAATAAAACAAAAAAAACACAGTTGGAAATTCATCTTCAACAGTTTCTACCAATAGATGGAAACATACTTGAATTATTTTGTACAGCCCTGTATATAACATAAGCTTTTTGTACACGCGACATATTAAGCTATAGTTTCATTCAGGCAAATACACGCTGAAATCACACTTCCAGGAATTATCGCATACATAGTCAGCCATGCATGTATTCAGTTCTTTACGTGGTCCTGTATATGATTTTATTTATATTCCACAAACCTTCCTTGGTATACTAAATATATTTCACGTTCAAAATTCATAACTCGATTAAAAACCCATTTTAGTCAATTTACGCTGCTGCACCGTAATGCTTACAAATTTTTTTGTTTAGCCCTGTATAGGATCTCTAGCATTTATACATAACACATAGCATTCAAAAATTTAGTCAAACCCATACCTAACTAAAATCCTACTTCCAATTATGGCTTATAAGCAATACTTCGGAAACAGTACTATACCTGAAATATTTATATGTCCCTGTAAAAGAATGATAAATCCTTTTCGCATAACAAATGTCTTGTAGTAAACCTCAATACTGTATATCCATTTCATTATATTTGAAATGGCGTAACATAATTAAAATATGCCGCAAATAGTTTTTCCCCCGTAGATCATCATCTAAAAGAATACTTTTGTGTGGCACTGTAAATGAAAGAAATACAAAAGGAAAACTGCCCAGTTAAACTGAGGGCATTGAGCTCACAGCTTATTCACACTAATTGTATATTATATTCTTATTTCAAAGAATTTGAAATAAGCCCCTCGAAAAATAAAGAAATCGACAATATATTAAGAGGAGAACCATACCTCTCCCCCCTTATAGTTAACCAGTGAACCCCCAAAACTAATCAGAAAAGCGCTTGATCAGAATGAACCTATATACAAAATTTGAAGAAAATTGGATAATTCCGCATGAAAAACCCATTTATCTAAATTAAGGGGGGAAGGATTATCCCCCCCCTCTTTACCCCTTTTATACTTAACCAATGAACCCCCAAAACTAATCAGAAAAGCGCTTTATCACGATGAACCTATGTACAAAATTTGAAGAAAATTTGATAATTCTGCAGGAAAAACCCATTTATCTGAATTAAGGGAAGTTAGCACCCGTTCCCTCCCTTTATACATAACCAATGAACCCCCAAAACTAATCAGAAAAGTACCTTATCACGGTTAATTTATGTACAAAATTTGAAGAAAATTGGATAATTCTGCATGAAAAACTCATTTATCAAATTCAAGGGGGGGGGGTGGTGGCTAACCCTCCCCCTTTTATACTTAACCAATGAACCCTCCCCCCCCCCCCTTCCCCTGGAGTCTCTCCAAGTCCGCTCTGGGGCTATTAGTCAATTATAATGAACGTTAAAATTTATAAAGTAAAAAAAAAAGCACGTAAATATTCAGAAAGATAAACTTATTGCTTACAGTCTACTGGAAAAATATACTTCTCCATCAAAAAAAAAAAAAAAAATTTAAAATTGGAGTATCCCTTCTAAAGTTTTGCGTGGATATACATACAGAAAAAAATATATATACGCTGAAATCACACTTCCAGGAATTATCATACATAGTCAGCCATGTATTCAGTTCTTTGTGTGGTCCTGTATATGATTTTATTTATATTCCACAAGCCTTCCTTGGTATACTAAATATATTTCACGTTCAAAATTCATAACTCGATTAAAAACCCATTTTAATCAATTTACGCTGCTGCACCGTAATGCTTACAATTTTTTTTGTTTAGCCCTGTATATGATCTGTAGCATTTATACATAACTCATAGCATTCAAAAATTTAGTTAAACGCATACCTAACTAAAATCCTACTTCCAATTATGGCTTTTAAGCAATATTTCGGACACAGTATTATACCCGAAATATTTTGTGTGTCCCTGTAAAAGAATGATAAATGCTTTTCGCATAACAAGTGTCTTATTGTAAACCTCAATAATGTATATCCATTTCATTATATTTGAAATGGCGTAACATAATTAAAATATGCTGCAAATAGTTTTCCCCCGTAGATCATCATGTAAAAGAATACTTTTGTGTGGCACTGTAAATGAAAGAAATACAAAAGGGAAACTGCCCAGTTCACACTAATTGTATATTATACTCTTATTTCAAAGAATTTGAAATAAGCTTGAAAACACCCAAAACTAAACGAAAGAATTTGAAATAAGCCCCTCGAAAAATAAAGAAATCGACAATATATTAAGGGGAGAATCATACCCCTCCCCCCTTATAGTTAACCAGTGAACCCCCAAAACTAATCAGAAAAGCACTTGATCAGAATGAACCTATATACAAAATTTGAAGAAAATTGGATAATTCTGCATGAAAAACCCACTTATCTAAAGTAAGGGGTGTTAGCCCCCGTTCCCCCCCTTTATACTTAACCAATGAACTCCTAAATCTAATCAGAAAAGTACCTTATCACGATGAACCTATGTACAAAATTTGAAGAAAATTGGATAATTCTGCATGAAAAACTCATTTATCAAATTCAAGGGGGGGGGGTCTAACCCTCCCCCTTTTATAGTTAACCAATGAACACTCCCCCCCCTCCCCTGGAGTCTCCCCAAGTCCGCTCTGGGGCTATTAATCAATTGTTACGAACGTTAAAATTTATAAAGTAAAGAAAAAAGCAATGTAAATATTCAGAAAAATAAACTTATTGCTTACAGTCAACTGGAAAGATATACTTTTCCATCAAAAGAAAAAAAAAGTATTAAATTTTGAGTATCCCTTCTAAAGTTTTGCGTGGATATACATACAGAAAAAAATATATATATCAGAAAAACATATAGCCATTATCGCAGTGAGGTTTTTCCGAGGGGCGTATCTACAGAGTTCAGAGAATGCTTTGTCCAATCACAGAATACCAGTGGGCGTACCCGATTGGAGGCAGTCCGCATATAATTAATTCAGATTTTTTTCTCAATTTTTCTCAAAGTTATCCCGTGATTATACTCGCTGTAATTGCAGTAGAATTATAAAAAGCATATTTTTGGAAAGCTTAAACCCTGAGCTATCGTTCTTAGTTCTTAATTTTTTTAAAATTTTGCTGGTATCGATTTTATAAGAGTTTAAAAGACACAACAACTCGATTTTTACCGGATCCAACTATTGAGTTGGTCCTCAGAAATAAACTAAAACAGAAATCGAAAAAGTAAAAACTAACAACGTTGTAGATTGGTCTCAGCTATCCTATGAAAAAAAAATTATTTAAAAATATTAAAATGCGAGCGAGAAAACGCGCGATAACCTTCCCATAGACTTAACATTAGCGTAAGCGTTTCTTCGCGTGACTATTGTAGGCTCTTAAGTAGAAAAATGCACTCCTAATTGCACCCAGAGTAAAAATTCTTCGTGTACCACAGTATTTTTAAATATGTATGCCAGAGAGCTTGCAAAAATTAAAGTAACTTCTTCATTGCTTAAAAAAAAGGCAGATTATTAAGGCATGATGTAATTAAATTGTATTTCTTAATTTAAAATAATTCATAAAATCAGTCACAGTTAATATGACTTTATTTATCATACCTAAAAATTACACATTTTTTATCGTTAGTACACATAATACATTTTTTCTTGAAATACTGCTATTTTCTACTGAAGCTTTGTCCTTTTATGCTTCAGTAGTATCTTTTCAATGTGTACCACCCTGCTCTTTTTCTTTCTAGAGTAAACACTATTTAATGCTTGAAATTTTGAATTAAATAGAAATGAAAATGAGTTTGTGAATGTGTCAGAAAATTTTGCATTGATGTGCAGGGAAAATAAAATTGAGAACACCCTTAAACAGGAATGGAATTAAAAACTGCATGAAAAGTGTTTCATTAAGTTTGAAAGATTCGATAAAATCTTTTTAAAAAAATTGTATGGATTCTAGTCTCATTTCATTCATTCTATTCATTTAGTTCACTGCCAATAAGTTTTAACAAAATCTAAAGCTTATTTTAATATAAAATACAATTAGAATGCCAGCAGTTTGAAAAATAGAAGAAATATTGGAAGAAAGTGACAAATAAATAAATACATAATTCATTTTTACTTACAGCATTTTTTGTAAGGACAAAACTTTGCTCTCTTGACGATCATGTTGCTCAATAAAGTTCTGCAAGTCAGCTTTTAATTTTTCCTGCAACAAAGATTTTGACATTTAAATGATATTGATCAATACTTAAAAAAGAACATGTATATGCATACTCTATTTACAGATGAAGGATAAAAAAAAATTCTTCCTCCTAAACTCGTCATTTCATAATATGATTATGTAGTTTTAAAAGTTTGAGAGTTACAACAGTAGTTAGAACAATGAAACTAAATTTGTGAGAAACCCCGTATGCTAAACCTCATAAATGAAACCTGATTATGGAAGAATCCCTTAATTTTAATCCGTTGTCTTGTTTCAAAAGACAGTCCCCATAGAATTTCAAACTGCTATATTTCAGCCATTTTTTAATAAAGAAGCGAAACAAAAAATATTCTGGAATCTTTGTATCAAGGTCTAACATTTAAGTTTAAAAAAATACAGATTTCTAAATTTTTTTCAGTTTGAAATCTTTTACGTGGTTGTCATTTTGATACAAAATACTAAATCAACCTAGCCAACAAACTCTGTTGAGATTTTGATAAGCCCTACAGCCTATATATATGCCCAGTCACATCCAAACCGATTTATAAATGTAAGTATTATAAGCATGACAAAAAAAAAAAATCCAATTAATATATCAACATTTGAATGGGTAGTTTTGGGGTCCGGATCAGTGAAAATGTATTTAAATTTTTCAGTTGCTTTCCTTTAGATGGCTGCAATAGATAGCTTATTTTATTTTGTATTGAATGCTACCTAAAAGAAATTAGTGTTTTTTCTAAGACCTTTTCAATGGTGCAGCACCCTGCCCTTTTTAAAACTAATGAAATGCACCCAAAGTTGTACCCAGAGATTTCTTATATTTTTTCTCTATAACACAATATTTATAACAAAGTCCTACCTTCCCCCCTCCACCTGCTTCGCCCAGACAGTTTCAGCAGGGTGCTGTAGCCTGTTTACCTTTTGGTTTAAAAAGTACTGTTCTTTTTGCTTCTCATAAAAAATAATAATAATAATAATAATAATAATAGAATTATTCTTGCTCCTCAGTCTAAAAAATTGTGCCCTTACAGCCTTTTATATAAAATATTGACTAGCATAATAAAAAATGACTCATTGTTGTGTCTTGAAAAAAGTACCGTGACTTTTAAATAATAAAGGTGCTTTTAAAAATCAAAAAGGTGTCGTTAAGAATCTAAAATGTGCCTTTTTCTCACCAGCAGCACCTTGCTCTGTTTTTCTAAATCTGGAAAGTTATGTTTATAAAACTGGGTGTTCGAAAGCTTGCAAAAACTACTCTCTTATTTCTTTAAGGAAAATAGGGGAAGTGGTTGTACCTTGGGTCAGCATATTATTCTCTTTTTTAATAACAGATGGCAGATCAAAAATACATCCTAAATCTTCATTTTAACACTAAATGGTACTGTATGTTTGTTTTGTTCTCATAGCTCATGTAGATGCTGAGTAGAGAGACAACAAAGGATTTTACCACCCAAAAGTAAATTTTTATGTGTTCATGCTTTTTGTTATAGTGAAAAGGGTTTTTACAAGATAGCTAAAAAGAAATAGCAGACAAGTTGTACATTTTTTGTTCTTTATTTATCAAACATCTATGTTTTTAAAAGTTAATTTTTAAAAACAGTTATCCTTTGTTTAAGCTTTCAATACTTGATGTTGTACCTTGGGTCATTCAAATGAATAAATTTTAAAATACAAAAAAATATTTCAACAGTTAATACTCATTAGAAAATCAAAATATATACGTCATCATATGTACAGGTATGCACAGGAGTAAGGGGGATTGGGTTGTGGTTGTGGGTGCTATACTTTGTCTATTGATTTAAAAAAAAATCAAAACTAAGCATTTTTGCACTTAAAAATATATTATATTAATCTTAATTGTAAACTTATCCCCTCTCCATAGATATTTTCTGTGTAGGCTTATCACTTATCAAATATGTGTACCAGACCACTGTTACCATATATTTTATAATAGGTATATTTTAATAACCTTAAGAATGTATTTTTATTTTGTCTTTAGAACAGTTTTGGCAAATATTCCTATAGCCCAAAGCTTTCACAAGCTGAAATTATGTTACTTTAAGATAGTAATAGCTTATATAGGTCCTATCATTGCACAAAAACATGTCATTTTTATTTCCTTTATCCAGTAGCAGCAGAAGGTATTTTTCTACGGGGAAGGGGGAGGCAGGCCTTTATTATCACATGGGCAATTTGGGACACAACCTAGAAAAAAGGCTTCACGTGGAAAAACTAGAATATTAACAGACACGCCAGAGAAGAGAGAAATAGAACAGAGCAAAAATAAGTATCAACCAGTCATTAAAAAAAAAGTTTCAATAAAAAAAAATCATTGCATCAAGTTCTGATGAAGACGATTTTGATATAGCTTTTGCAAATTCCAGCAATGCTGATGAAACCTTGGATAAAATTACTGAATATAGAGAAGGAGATGAAGACATGGAAGATATATCAGCAGGAAGTTTTGTTTTAACTAAATTAGCAGGGAAGAAAAGTGTTTATTATGTTGTAGCACAAGTCGTAAAGGATTTGGGAGAAGGTAAATTGGAAGTAAAATATTACAAGCATTGTGGTGATACAAATTTATTCTAGAAAAAGATGTTTATATCACTGATATTGATAACAGAGAGAAAACTGCCTGCACCAATTACTACCGGACAATCTGAACGACAAGCTTATTAAATTTCTGTTCAAGTGGATTTCAGTGCATATAACGTTTGTTAAATGAAATATGCTTAACATTTATGACTCAAAACACTTATTTCAGAACCCTTTAATGATCATCTTCATTTAGTAGTATATTTCTTTGTATTCTATATTGTGTGAAATACAGTTGTTTTTACATTTCATCGATTTTTTTATTTTGACCCAAGGTACAACACCTGTTGACCCTAGGTACAACACTATGTTGTACCTAGGGTCACTTTCCAATCCTGTATTTTATTATTTTTTACACCGTTATTTTTGGAATTATCTTTAAATGAAAGGTAGTGTTAAATACACAAATGTATAGGTAAAAACTAAAAAAAAAACAAAATCGAAGTTAAATTGAATTTTTAAAAAATTTACAAAAAAAAATGACCCAAGGTACAACCACTTCCCCTACATAAAGTTATTTTATGCTTCTGTAATTTAATTGATTTTTTTTAATTTTAATTCTAAAATAACACAAATTATTGTTACTCTATTTATCATACCTAAAAATTAAATTATTTTCATTTTTTAAATATCATTACTAAATATATTTTCTCTTTCAATAATGCCCTTTTCAGCCCAACTATGTTCTTTTTCAGCTTCAGCAGTGCCTTTTTTATGAACGAGCACCCTGCTTTTTATCTTTCTAGAGTGAACACCAAGAGAAATATTAAAAATTAAATATAAATTATTTTATTTAATTCTTTAAAATTTTTTGCAAATGTTTTGTGAATTGCGTTCATTTATATTTCTGACTCCACTGGAAAGCAAACACCTCTATTTGTTACCATCAATTTTAAAACACTGAGTTGATATTGCTGTATTATTTTCACTACAAATGCAATGTTTATGATGCTAAATTTTTTTCAACAGTAAAAATAAAAGATGTAAAGTTATGAATATCTTTTAACCAGTGATCTCCGTCATTGGGTCCCAGGGATTCATACTCCTAATACTTCACAATGGGCAAAAAACTGACAAAGTGACTTACAGATTAATTGTATATGAAATAGAAACTTAAGAGGAAGAATCAGAAAAAAGCTGGTTAAAAAAAGTTTTTAAAAAATGAAATTAGTCATGTTATACTGAATATATTGCCAGGGATTTGTCCAGGCTTTTCTCACAGAGTCCTATTTCTGTGAAATTGTGAACAGCTTTTTATATTTGTGAAAAATCTAGTCATAATTTTGTGAATTTGAAATTATTGTTGAATTCATGTTCTTGTTTATACCTTTTAAACAAGATTCTCTATATATGTAAAAGCTAAATAATAGGTTCTTTGATGACTTCAGCTGTTTTGTAACAGGTCAGATTTTACTTTTAGATGATTAAATTTATGAAAGGGGTCATTCCATGTCAAATCAACCAGCGACTCAACCTGACCATTTCAGATTTTGATTAAATTTAAGAAAAGGGTCATTCCATGTCAAATCAACCAGCGACTCAACCTGACCATTTCAGATTTTGATGAAACTTACTGGAATCATTCTCCCTGATGATATAAATGAGAATATACTTTTCTTATTTTTTTTTATCTCAGTAACTTTTCATACAATTAATTTTTTTAATTTCGAAAAATCACCATTTTTTGGCTTGTATTAATGTTTTCAATTTTGAATTTCTCAAGTTCTATCAGACATAGAGAGTTGTTTGACCCCATGTTTTAAAGAGAATTTCATAAGGTTTAATTTGATATGCAAGTTGACTATGTTTGGTTTAAAAAAATTAATTCATTTAATTAAAAATTTTTTAAAATAGTGTTTTTTTTTTTTAATTTAGCAATTGTCACCACCAAGAGAAGCATTAATGTACCTAAAAGATAACAGAACCTTGATCCAGTTGACGATAGTTGCATCAATGCCCCTCCTGAGCAAGAAGGACAGTGTCAATAGGGACCTTGTCAAAAGCACCCTCAATATCTAAGAAGATTGCCAATGCAACTTCTTTGGATTTCAAAGTCTTTTCCAAAATGAAAAAAAGACTATACAGAGCAGTATCAGTAGATCTGCCAGGCTGATAGGCATGCTGAGGTTTGAAAGCGGAAAAGCATTCAGCACAGTTTCTCTAATAAACCTATCAATAAGCTTCTCGACATTGTCTTTAACAGAAAAGAAGTGAGACTAATAGGTCTAAAAAAAAACTTACCTGGTACTATCAAAAATTAATATCCATTGGCACAGATGACATTTTAACATTCATATTCATCAATAACAACCTTACTAACAATCACAGCAAGAATGACAGATTCAAAGTTCGTCTAAAACAACCTTACAAGCCACTACGTAATAAATCACATGACAATTAAAAACCAATCATTTACTCAACAATTATGCAAATTTTTCTTTCTCTCATACACGGTTCTATAATACACAACTCTATAACCAATCACATGCAATAGAACGTTCTTCTATAACCAATCACGTGTAATAGAACGTTCTTCTACAACCAATCACGTGCTTTCTCAAATTTTCATCATCAATGATGTAATATACACATGCACAATCATTTCTCTTAACCTCCACACAAACAAGGATTACAATAACAAATTTCAACAGCAATAACTTAATACAAACATAATAGCCGGGTTACCATAAAAGAAAAACAGTCCTCAAAGTTTGGTTACTTTTTTCTTTTTTTTCAACTGATTAAAAAAAAAAAAATGTCTGTATGAGTGTAAAGCATTTTAGCTCAATAAAATTTACAAGATATTAATGAAAACAGAAAAAAACAATCTTGGATATTTATTTATTTACATTATTTTTCTAAATTATCCCTCTTAGTTGGTGGATAAACACGTGTGGCATCAGTCAAAACTGATCTCTTGTATGTAACTACGCATCACAACATTTTTCCAATGTTTTTTTCCTTAATAACATCATGATGTTACATCGTTTAATGATGTAATTTTTATTTTTATTAACAAAATAACTAATAAATCACTACAACATCATAAAAAATACAAATAAATGAATTAAATATCATTTGTTGACATAACAAGCATGTGTAGTACATCTGATGTCAAGTGAATGTAATGTCACAATCATGCAAATTTTGACGTTAAACCCTATAGTTTTTTAATGGAAGTGGTCAACGAGATAATAGAGAAGCACCCTTTTTCTTTTTTTTTTGAGCCAATTTGACAAGAAAACACTATTTTTATATACCTGTTAGTTCTAGTGTGCAAAAATAATATGTTAGTTTTATATTATTACGAAACAAAAAACACACAGTTTTATTATAAAACATACGGAACAGATGCTTTACATCTGTACACAGCGTTGTTTGGCGCGATTTTCAAGCCCGCTCCAAACCAATAACTAAATAGAATTGCTAGGTTGCCATCAAAGGAAAAAATCTCCTAAATTTGGCAACTTTTTTCCTTTTTATAACTGATTTAAAAAAAAAAAAAGAACTGTGCATGAATGTATGACATCATAGCCAAACATACACAATGTTTAATTTATTACAAAACAGATGCAACGTTTAATTTATTACAAAATATGCACAATGTTTAATTTGTTACAAAACACACACAATGTTTAATTTAATATAAAATACCCACAATTACAGAATTGCCCTACGAAGCAAAAAAATAAATAAATAAGTCATTTTAACTATTAACACAAAAAAAAAAAAAAACTGCAGTGCGTCTGCGACATCTGTACCCAATTTTCTTAGTATCAAAAGTGTGTTATAAGCCGGAATATACGATAATTATTTTAGGCAATTTGTAACACCAATTAGGAAAGTTCCATAATCGGGTTTACAACTACTTGGCATATTTTAGGAACAAGGTTTGGAGCATAATTGACTCTATTGTTTTAACTTTCATCCACTTGTAACCACAATATTGCGAGCATCGCTCTTATTTGATGGCAATTTTGTCTGTCTACCCGATTTAAAATATTTGCCAAAATTAGTTAATAAAGCTTAAATATTAAACATAATTAACGAAATATTAAACCTCTTCAGCACTGTAATAATCAAAAGCACGTTTTGCGTCCTCGATGCTATTTATGTCTATAACTTCACTGTCTGAAGACATTATTCTTGATTACCACTTTTTCCAGAATAGCTTATCAAATCAAAAAAAAAGATGCAGTGTAATTGAAGAAAAAATAATGTTTCACATTAAAAGTACAAATTCACTTTAAAGTTATAACATAAGTGTTTTCTATTTCATAAGGGACGACCAAATAGAAAACCAACTTCTTTCCTTACAGAAGTAAACAATTCGAATTCAGACATGTCAGTTTAGTATCGAATATTGAGTCGATTAATTTTTCCACAAACGAAAAGTTGAGGAAGTCTCTCCTTAATAAATAAAAAATAAAACTTCAGAGATTATTAAACAAACAAAAAAAACCCCTTAAATTTGAATAGAAAATAAAGTTCTCAGTTCTTAAATTCATCTTTCATTAAATTAATCTATCAAAATCTGTCAAAAATTAAACTACATATCATATACATTCTATTCGATTATGCTTGAATCAATAATCGATTTTACAAACGAAAAGTTGAGGAAGTCTCTCCTTAATAAATAAAAAATAAAACTTCAGAGATTATTAAACAAACAAAAAAAACCCCTTAAATTTGAATAGAAAATAAAGTTCTCAGTTCTTAAATTCATCTTTCATTAAATTAATCTATCAAAATCTGTCAAAAATTAAACTACATATCATATACATTCTATTCGATTATGCTTGAATCAGTAATCGATTTTACCTTGCCACATCGTCTGAACTTTCGATTACTGTTTATCTTCGTGTTTCTTCCTTCTTCCCTGCTCTAAATTTTTTATTATTATCATTTTTAATTCTAATGGAAGGATGTATGTTGTGATTAATTGTTTCAAAATTTATAGTCAAAAATTACTGATCAACAGTAGGACATTCAAGACTGCAAATAATTTGTTAGTGTTTAAATTAAATGCTTGATTTGATAAATAAATATATTAACAAAACTTATCTAACTCCTAATGTACTTTTAATTTTATTTTTTAATTATTAATTTTTTCTTTTAAAGAATTTTTAGAAATCAACATCTCAGAAATTTGCCAGACTTTAACCATTATAGGAAAATGAGTTCTTTGACTACAGATTTTAAAAATACTGCTGAAAAATTAAAACAATTGAAAGATGATCCCGGAAATGAGATGAAGTTAAAATTGTATGCCATGTTCAAACAGGTAAAAACATTGTTCAAATATTCTTTAAAATGAACTACAAATACTGTTATTTTTATATTTTATTATTCAAAAACTTATAACGTGCTAGTAATGACCCCTCCTCCGGAGCCGAAACTAGGTTTTTTTTTTTGTTTTTTTCACCGGGTGTAAGAGTGAATTTTAGCACTGCTCCTTTCCAAAATAAATTCATATAGAGAAGTTTTTGATTTTTATTTTAAATATAAAATAATCGATAGAAAGTAATATTAATCTAATGTGAAGGAATGCAGTTATTAGAAATAATTACGTTCATTTTAGCATGTTTAAACACATTGCTGCATCCTAAAGTCTCTTAGTGACGTGAAGGAATGCTGTTACTTAACTCTCTATTTTTAATATTTTACTATGAGCGCAGCTTTGCAACACTTTTATTTTTACATATATTGCACATTTTGATGTATTTTATAATATATGTAAAGAAGAAAGTGTTGCACGATTGCGTTCATATAAATAATTGCGGTAAAATTAGGAGAAATTGCGTATTTTTCATCAAAAGCTATGAATAATACGAACTTTGAGCTTATGTAAGTCATATAAATTCGAACAAACTGCAAAAACTATTGTTGAAATCAAGAAGGATAAACTTTCGAATATTATAAAGTGAAATAATTAAGACAGTATAACAAAATCGAATTTTAGTCTTATTTCATGGGCCAAAAACACGGCTTATGGACCCTGATCCTTTTCTTGGGGGGAAATTAAGGGTGAAGCTCATATTTTGTCTGATTCAACACATTTCTATCTGATCAGCTGGGAAGCTCTCTTCAAAGAGATAATTAATGTTTTGAAAGCTTTAGATTAATGTCTCTTCTAATTAAGATCCTGTGAGTAGTGTAGTTGTAGGTAAATGCTAGAGACTAGAGAGCATACGCTATAGCTTTATTTGAGAAACAGAGGGTATACAGTAGCCCCAAATTGGAATATGCTTAAAAGTGCGATGTACGTCGCAGAACAATGGGCTTCTCAGCAGAACATTTCAAATTCTCAATTTCAACGAAATTCGTCATTCAGTTGGAAGAAAGTGTAAAATTCGTCAGTCGAGCATTGGAAAAAAATTGTGAAATTCTTCAATCGTTCATGTAAAAAGATTGCGAAATTCATCAATCGGTCGTGGAAAAAAAAATGTGAAATTCGTCAATTGGTCGTGAGAAAATATCGTGAAATTTACCAGTCAGTCGAGTGAAAAATCTAAAAAATATTGTGAAATTTGTCTATAGATCAGGGAAGAAATCGTGAAATTCTTCAATCCGTCATGGATTAAAATCACGTCAAAAAACATAAAATTCATCTATCAGTCCTGCGAAAATCGTTAGTCGATCAAAGGAAAAATCTCAAAAATATTATGAAATTCGTTAATAGTTCTTGAGAAAAGATCACAAAATTCGTCAGTCAGGGAAAAATTTTGCAAAATTTGTCGATCAGTCTTGGGAAAATTTCGCGAAATTCTACTGATTAATAGGGACTCTAAACAAATCAGTTCAACAAAATATGCCTTTTGAACAGGATGATAGTGCGCTCCTTTTAAAAACAGTGTGCCTTTAAAAAAAAAAATCCCTGATGGCTCGGCCTACAGGCACAGGTAGATTTCGAAGACGCAGACCGTGGGGCGCCTGTTTTTTGGGAATTGCAGAAGAAATGACCTTCATGCAATGATGCGGCAGTTGGAACCGCCCATTTCGAAACCTAACTTGTTTGCAGGCGGAGCCGGCAGGGATTTTTTTTTTTGTTGTTGTTGTTATTATTATTTTTTTTTTTTACCGTAAGAGTTGGTCCTATAAAAAACTTGTCAGTATAAAAGTTGTAGATAATATTAAGAAGATTTATAATAAATTTAAGCGGATTTGATATCTTGGGAATTGACGAAGTTATGAGTTTTTTTCTTCTGAAACCCCTATTTCCCCCCCCCCCTCCCCTCCTTGGGAGCATTTTTAATGAAATCAAAAATCTGTCATACAAAATTTTTGGTGCTTTTCCTAGAAGTAATAATAACTTTAAACAGATTCAATATGTATAAAAATTAAGAAGTTATGGTGTTTTTTCTGTTTTCCCGTCTGCTTGTAGGCAGGGGCCAGCAGGGATTTTTTTGTTTTTAATTTTTTTTTGGCCATAAGAGTTGGTCCTATAAAAAACTTGTCAGTATAAAAGTTGTAGATAATTTTAAGGAGATTTACAATAAATTTAAGCGGTTTGATATCTTGGGAATTGACGGAGTTAGGAATTTTTTTCTTCTGAACACCCCCTTTTTTCTCCCCTTTAAGGCCATTTTTAATGATATCAAAAATCTGTCATACATAACTTTTCGGCCCTTTTCCTAGAAGTAATAATAACTTTAAACGGATTTGATACGTATCATAATTAAGAAATTATGGGGTTTTGTCTGTTTTCACAAAAAGCCCCCTCATTTCCCCCCCCCCCCTTGATTCGATTTTGCCCATTAATGAACTTGACCGAGATTTTATGCCTCTTGATTTTATGTATCAGTTTGGAAAAGATTTGTGCAGAATTATTGCAGTTATCATGTCCATAAAAAAGTGACATAGATAGATAGATAGATAGATAGATAAAGTTTTGAACTGGGGGTGGTTTTGGGTTGTGGGAGTCATAATCGGCGTAGATTTGCAAAAATTTTTCAAAAATTCCAACATAGGGGAGAATGTAATAGGTAGTATTTCTTACAAAATCTACCTAAAATTCCTGCCCGGCAGCCCTTTTGTTCTAGAGTCAACACTATATCCATTACTTACTTGCAAATCTTGGTGATCAAATCAAAAATTTGAAATCGCATGGTTGAGTGGAGTTGCTTCTAACAAATGTTACTCATAACCTGTTAGATAACATGCATTCAGTAACGAAAGAAGAGCTCATGAGCCTTCACATGGACATAAGTCTGTTAGAAAACTTCTAAAAGCTGGACTTATAACTAACTATGCATGGACCAAATTTCCAAATACATTTCCTCCATAAAAGTGATATCTCAAAATATGTCACTTCTAAAAGTATTGACAGAACTGTAAATTTTTTGTTAATGCCATGGTTTTAAAAATAAATCTTACTGCAAAATAATGTTTCTTTTGTGTGTGTGTGTAAGTGCTTCATGAAAGACATCTTTTGCATTTCTATAAAAGATGAAATTTCATTCCTGCGACATATACAAGAACATATCCATGAGTTTTTCATTTTTGCTCCTTCAGAACATTTTTTATCAGCTGAAGGTTTGTTGCAGAACATTGCAAAATATTCTACTTTTGGGTACGGTAGTCCTTAAAATAATCGAGAAGGTATATGGCTTATACCACCATATACAATCCATTACATCCCTGATCCTACGGAATTGAAAATGGACGAAATGGGTTCCCCTGAATTTTCTCAGTCCTTTTATTTCCTTAACTCACAGCTGTTCTTAAGGAGTTGAGACCACAGATTTTAATAGTATGAATTTAAAATACTATGTGGAAACTTTCTTAAAATTTTTATCTAAGCTCATGTTTTAATTCAGTTAATTTTTAAAGAAATTTTATATTTGTTAAGTATAAATATATTTTTTTAATCTTTAGTCAACTGAAGGGCCATGTTCTACTGATAAACCATCTTCTGCATTTGATTTTGTTGGGAAAGCAAAGTGGTCTGCTTGGAAAGCTTTAGGAGATATGTCTCAGGTAAAATTCATTTATTTACTTATTCTTGACAATTTTTAACACTTTCCAACACAGTTGAAAAATATTTATGATTTCAATTTGTCTGTCTGTGCTCTAACTCACATAAATGTACTTTGATTGCCATGTAATTGATATATGTTATTGAAGTTTACTATGGTAGGTTCGGTACTGTAAATGAAGTGTGTAGCATTTATAGTTTGGTTACAGAAACACTTAAAAAAATTCTGTTACATTATGGTCTATGGGGAAAAATCAAGGTATTTTAATGATGTTGCATTATTTCAAACATATTGAAACTGATATACAGCACTGAGGTGCACTGTAAGATGCATACTCTAGAATATGGTATGCGTAACACTTATTCATTTACAGGAACACACAAAAAGAATTCGGTTACAATGCTGTTTATGAGCAATAATTGCTACAAGTATGTTTACAATTTGTGGTATACGTTTTTAAATTTAACTAATTTTTTGCACATTACTTGGTATTTATAAATTCTATAGATCATATACAAGGCTGCACAAAAGATTATGAGTACATTTCCTTTTATTAACAGAAATTGCTGGAGGAGAATTTTCAATTGTGTTATTCTTATGCATTACCTAACTGAACTAAATTTCACCATACTATATAATACATATACAAATCTGTAGATCATATACAGGGCCTCACAAAAGAATTCAAATCCTTTTCCGACTATTGAGAGTAATTGCTGAAATTGGATTTTCAAATGTCTTATGTGTTTTCCAAATTGTTTATTTAGAGATATTATCTTTCACTTTATTAAACGGTGAAGTTTATTCTGAATGTGTTGGAAAGTGTTTCTTAATCTATGCTTGACACATGATTTTTTGTTCTTGTTTATACTACTTTAGTAATATACACCAAAATCCAACGTTTAACACACAATAACAAACTGTAACATAATAAACAGACGTACGTTTCGTGAGTAACTTGGACTCGCATCCTCAGTGTCAGTTAAAATAAAAATTATATCCTTCCAAAGACATGAAACAAAGTCCAAAAACCCAAATGACAAACAACAACACACCGAAAGCCCATCACACTCAAGCAACCAATTAGATTAAGCCGGAAGTGATGCACTACGACACAGTAAATCAACCCAGAAAGGTGAGATGTATGGTACGCTTGAAAAATCGTTGACCAGGCAGTTACGAAATTTATGACTGAATTTTCATTAACTCCCTGGTCAATGATTTTTCAAGCGTACCACACATCTCACCTTTCTAGGTTGATTTACTGTGTCGTAGTACATCACTTTCAGCTTAATCTAATTGGTTGCTTGAGCGTGATGGGCTTTCGGGGTGTTGTTTGTCATTTGGGTTTTTGGATTCTGTTTCATGTCTTTGGGGGGATATAATTTTTATTTTAACTGACACTGAGGATGTGAGTCCAAGTTACTCACGAAACGTACATTTGTTTATTATGCTAAAGTTCGATATTGTGTGTTATACGTTGGATTTTGGTGTATTTTGTCCACATAGTTGTTGAATTTTGTCCACACAAGATTTTTTTCATACTTTAGTAATACTTACAGGGCTTGAATTTCAAGGCGGGATTCACGCCAAAAATTTTGAAATCCTGCCCAAAAAAATATCGTGGGCGGGAGTCTCCCGCCCAAAAATTTTCACCATTTTCCGGAGAATTTTGCGTTATTTAATTTACCTGAAACCAAACGATAAATTTCGTGATTTTTTTCCCCGCAACCGATTGACGAACTTTGCGTTTTTTAAACGACTGATCGACGAACTTTGCGTTTTTTTCGCATTTGATCGACGAACTTTGCATTTTTCAACGATCAATCGACGAACTTTGCGTTTTCCCGTGACTGATCGACGAACTTTGCTTTTTTTCCCGCGACTGATCGACGAATTATGCGATATTTTCTGGCGAGCAATCAACGAACTTCACGTTTTTTTCCTTGACTGACTGATGAACTTTGTGAATTTTTCTGTAACTGATTGACGAATTTTTCGTTTTTTTTTTCTGGCAACAGATTGATGAAATTCACTATTTTTTTTTCTCGCGCCTCACTGAAAAATTTCAAGATTTTTTCTGCAACTGACTGACGAATTTCGCGTTATTTTCTTGCTACCAATTGGCAAACTTCGTCATTTTTTCCCGTGACTTATTGTCGTTAGAAGTCCTTATCTATTTCTGTTCATGCGTAAGACGAATTTCATTATTTTATTCCCTCAACCAATTGATTAAATTCACAATTTTTTCTAACAACCAATAGACGTATTTAAAGATTTTTTTTTTCCTGCGACCGAAAAGAGGGAAAAGAACAAAAAAGGGGCAGTAAGAGCCACCGGTCGCTGCACCCTGTCAAATTGGCCTAGAGTCAGTACTAAACAAAAATGTGATTAGAAGAGCTGCAAAGATCTTATTACTTTTACTCCTTGAGGTAAAGGTGTAAACCTTTTTAATCCTTGTGAAGGTGTAAAAGTGTACCTTGTGAAAGAGGCTTCAGCACCCTAAATCAAATAAAATCTAAATTCAGAAATTCATTTAACAACCTAATTGTTAAGGGTCCCTAACATTTGGTGGAACTTTAAAAATACACTGCATATATAAAATTTAACATTCTTCCCTTTTTTATAATAAAAAAAATAAACATTTTACTTAATCATTCTGAGTTGACTTAATTTTTTCAATGGTATTTTGTCCTGTCTGCATTAATGTAATTCTTTAAATAGCACGTAAAATAATAGTGGGGTTTAAAATATTTTTTTTCTCCCTCCCAAACATTACAATTCCCCTCCATTTCAAAATGTTGGGAGGGAGACTTTGAAATCCTTTAAAAAATTGAACTTCAAGCCCTGACTTACATAAATCAAGGTTTTCTTAAAATAAAGCGTTAGACAAATTAGTTTCTCTGCATTATCTTGTTATCTAAAAATGTTTGTCCAAATCTTGGCAAATTTATGTTTAACATTGGGGCTATAAAAATAACAGAAGATAAATTTTCTCCTTTATAAAGTTAACACATCATAAATTCATTAAATAAACAAAATTCACAACCACTATTTTATAGATACAGAAACTTGCACAGAGTTTTTTGCTTATATGTTCCCATATTTCATAGCCATATGATGCATTAGGTTTGAATAATGGTATCTGAAAATTAGCAAGATCATACCTGACACTTATTCTTTAATAGTAGAATTCTAAAGTTGTTGGATCATTAATTTTATAGGCAATCCAAGACTTGGTAAAAGTATTTTGATATTTTTCTTTACTATTTCCAAAACATGTTCTTTAAAGGAATGTTCTTAGTATCATTTTGCTATGAATGAGGAGGAGGTGGGAAGTTTAACAGGTTTGTTAACATATCTAAAAAATAAACTGTCAAACTCATCTAATATGATCATGCCTAAAATGAGCGCATGATTAAAATGAGCAAGTTACCTGACAAGAATGGTTCAATATTTAAAATGTATGAAGCTTTTCATGCTTTTTACAAGCTACAAAAGCAGGATCACAGCATCTGTTCAGTTTTATGTGATTTTTGGCAAAAAATAGGTTTAGAATCAGGAAAGAAATCTCTTTCTTATCAAACACTGTTCCCTCTCAGTGATAATATTCTACATGTTAAAGTGAAGTAATTTATCAGTTTTACCAGACAGAATTTCAACCTTCAAGGACACATCTCACCCAAGAAAATGCAAAGAAATGTTCTGAGGTCTTGAAAGAATTTTTTAAGAAAGAAGGGAGAAGTAGAGACGTTTCAAATACCAACCTTTGTACAATTTACAACTGAGTCATGGAAAAGAAGAAGCGTAGAAGAAAACTTTTATTTTTGTTTCTTTTTTTACGAGGCAATAAATCGCAGCCGTCCGAAACTCAAAAGTTCAGTTTTCTCAAGCACTGTTCCGCGCATGCACATGGAGTTGGGATTTATTTGTGGTTTGTTTCGATTGTGTTTTGTTAATGTTAGGTCGTTGTGGACATACGAAACGTGAAATTAAATTTCAGGAAAGTTCCACGAAATAAAAATGTAGAAAAACAATGTTAGTTTTATTCAACGAATCCAGAAAAATAAAACAACAAAACAAAATTTGCAAAAATTATGTACAAAGGAAAAATAATTGATCTACAAGAAGAAATTTTAAAATGATTCTACTGAATTTGAATCTGTTGATCACTCTTATTCTTTAAAAATACCTGTTTTGATGCAGGAAAAAGAAAATGTACCAAATAAATGAATTTGTGTTTGTACAAAATTTATGTCATTTTTTAAAGGCTTACTAAAGGAGGGTTATTCCAGATATAAAAAATTTTGGCCTTTTTACAAGTCCTTATAAATTAAAATTAGCTAATTTCTGGCTCTTCCTCCCCTCATGATTATGTAATATTTTTTTATCTTAAATTGCATAGAAAACCGTAACATTTTAAAATAATTTGTTTATATTTATATGGGTGATTGTATAGCACTAGAATGATACCCAGAAGAAATTTATAAATATAAAATTTAACCTTATTATTAAGATTACATTTTATACTTATAAATTTCTTTTTTACTTATTAATAAGAAAACAACTATAAGGAGCTTTTTACTAAAAATCAGAATTTTGTTAAAAGCAGTAAAATTTTTTCAGTCAATATTTGAGCTACCACTGCTACAGCTGAAAACAGGATTTAGGGGTTTTAAAACTCCTCCCAGACCAATTGAAAGCATATAAGATGAGTACAAGCACCGTTATGGTAAATAAATAACGTGTAAAAAGTAACTGAAACACAAAATAGCTAAAAAATTAGCATTAAATTGTTTCAAAACTTCATAAAAAGAAGCAATTTAAGAGCAAAATGGTAGAGGAAAAGATAGATAGGGAGAAATAATTAGAAATAGCAGTAGCACATGCATTTTGACGCCACTACTCTTCGTTTTCGTTCTAAAAGGGGGCTCTTTTATGAAGCCTTGAAATAGCTTTCAACTCATATCTAGATGACTATGTGGTTTGCTTTACTTCGGTTATAAGACACATTTTTTTAAAGGAAATAAAAAAGTCATACACATATAAAACAATGAAATTGTTCATAAGGGTCGATGGAAGTTTTTTTTTTTTTTTTTTGGGTGGAGGCAAGGGGGGGGGGGGGGGCATTTTGTGAAAAGTAAAAGTTATTTTTGTGAAATTTATTATATTTTTGTGAATATTAACATTAAGTAAAGAAAGATGAAATCCAATTACTCAAATTCAAAACAAGCATTTATTAATAACTTTGTTAAGTACTTCTGCTAAAATTTATCTTTCTGGTGAACTCATATTATTTGCTAATTACATATTTATAAAACCTAAAAAAATAAAAATAATTAATGAAGAGTATGTTTTTTATGAACTGGAATTTTGTGAAGGGATCTATTATATGAAGAAAAATTTCGCAAAGAAGTCTGCTTTAAATAAAAGGAATTTTAAAAATAAGTCGTTTTATTAAGAGAAATTTTTTAGAAGAGTTCTATTGTATTAAATGGAATTTTGTGACGTGGCCCTAAATATGCCCCAAGTTTTGCCTGGATCGACACCTGGTTCAATAACAATGATTCAAAACCGCTCCCAAACAGAAATCTTGCTGCAGCACTGAAGACACTACAACATTCGAATATTTTCTTAAAGTAAAATCTCAATTTCGATACAATAGCAGTATTTTTACAAGAAAAAAAAAGTCTACATGTATTTTTGAAAAAAAAAGGCCCAAAAAGATTGTACTAATTAAACATAAAATCTACATAACTACAGTTTAAATGTTTAACAAGATTTTGGTTTTAAAATATCTCATTATAAATATTTTATTAATAATTATAAATATTATCAATAAAAGCTGGAAAATATAATTTATATTTATCTATAATGATAAATACAGCTTTATATCTAAGGTCAATATATGGAAAAATTGGGGGCTCTTTACAAAATTCTATTTACTAAAAAAGGCCTTTCACAAAATTTATTTTAATCAAAAGGAACCCTTCCAAAAATTCTATTTCACAAAACAATCCTGTATACAAAATTCAATTCCATGAAATTAAACTCATCATAAACTTATCTTGTTAAGATTTGACATGTATATTTTATAAATAATGAATTTCTAAACATTAAACTGCTCACAGGAAGAAAAATGTTAGCAATAGACTCTTAAAAATCTATTATTAATAAATTCTTAATTTAAATTGTCTTTAATTGCAAAATTTTATTAAAAAAAAAAAATTATATTAACCCTACATATAAAGTATCCCCTACCCCCCTTCCCCTTTTGTTTCAAAGCAGTTTAAATTAAAAATGCTAATAACTGTAGAAAAATATCAGCTTAAACATGACGAATGCGCTAGATGGCGCCACCACATTTATTTTATGCAGTGTTTGAGAAAACTGAACTTTTGGAGTTTTGGACGGCTGCGATTTATCGACTCGTCTTTTTTTAAATCTGCACTCTGGGGCAGATTAACCAACCTTTACATTTCACTTATTCCATTGTTAAAATGAAAAGGATATGTGAAAACAATAGCTTAAAAATTGCAGTTACTAATGCAATGTTAGCCGAATTTTTTTGGAAAAAGTGGAAGTGATTGATTGCATTTCTGTACATTGTTCATGCCCTTTGGAATTACTAGTTCTTTAGAGCTTTGATTTCATTATTGTGATTGTGTCTAAAGAAAATGACACTCACAAAGTTAAGACTAAATATTTGATGTTAACTTTATGATATTAAATTAATTTTAGCATTGAGATAATTAAGCAATAATTAGTAGTAATTAGTTTAATTATATGTGGGGTTTTAAAAATTTTATTATTTTCACGGGTATTACAAGTAACTGTTAACACAAGAGCTGTTATAATTCCCTTGCTTTTCGTATTATTTGAGTTTGACTCTATATACGAGGATGCACCATAGCACATCATTTAAGCAAAAAATTGTGATGGGTCCTTCAGAATACATAATTTTTCTCTTGAACGAGTGCAAAAGAGGCATATATTTTTTATTAAATATGCTGAATATGTCTTATTTCTAAAAGGAGAACCCAGTATTTTTAAAGTGTCTGTATCCCAAAGACCCAATATTTCAAAAGCCTAGCAACATTCCTGATATACATTATTTTTAGAGTTAATAAAAAAACAACTGAGTCTTTTTAACATGTCAATTAGACATGGATCTCAATTTTATAAGTGAGATTTTATGAGTGGTAGGATAATTGCAAATGCACATACCAAATTTGTAGATCTAAAGAAATACCAGTTTTATTTAAAAAGTGTGCAGTGCACAATAAATTTTTATTGATTGTAATAGCAAGAATTTCTCCCTAGGATGAAGCTAAAAGCAAATACATCTCAATGGTAAATGAATTATGTGGAAAGGATGCTGGCACAGAAAAGATTGCTGCTACTGGAGGACAGTATGAAGATATTACCTGTGTAGTTAATGACCACGTTACTGAAATTACTTTTGCTCGTCCAAATAAGAAGAATGCTATTACTGTACAGGTAAGGAAAATATTAATATATTTTTAAAGGTACAGAAATAAAAGTATTTTATTTAGAAGATTCCTTTTATATTCTTCTAATAGATTATCACTTAAAGGGGTTAATCAGTCAGCTCCTAAGATTCCTTCGTTATTGTTAAACCTATGGGCATAGAATGCATTCGTGTATTTAAAATATCTCCTCGGGAAATTAATATTTGTAACTTCTTTTTTTTTTTTACTCTTCTTAAAGGATGTCTCTTTTTTTCTTAGTTGTAAAAATATTTCTAAAATATATGCTTAATTTAATATTTTATGTGTTAAAAGCTGATGAGCTGCGAGTAAGATTTTAACACTTTAAATAAAATTAAGTATATATTTTAGAAATATTTTGACAACTAAGAAAAAAAAAAGAAAAAACATCCTTTAAGAAGAAAGAGTACAGGAAAAAGAAGTTAAAAATATTAATTTCCTAAGGAGATTTTAAATATACTAATGCATTCCATGCCCATAGGTTTAACATTAGCAAGGAGAATTGGGGAGCTGACTGACTAATAGCCTGAAACTGCAAATGTGCATATTGAATATGAATAACTCTTGGCTGTTGCTCTGTTTTATAGAACATTGCTTGCATTGAATAAAAACAGTTTTGTAACTATTTTGCTA
Organism: Maratus michaelseni; assembly: GCA_963931845.1. Classification (NCBI taxonomy): domain Eukaryota; kingdom Metazoa; phylum Arthropoda; class Arachnida; order Araneae; family Salticidae; genus Maratus; species Maratus michaelseni. The sequence continues at coordinate 48,373,967 of OZ007590.1, read as the reverse complement.
TTTTTCTTTTAATTTTGCTAGTTTCAAATTTGTGATAAAAACTGTTTGTTATGTTTGTTCTGGTGAAAAATAAAAAGTTAACTAAAAGCTTTATCTTACAATATTGAGAGATAATTTGTAAGTTTTGTTGTTTCACTTTTTGCAGAAAAATTTACTATTAGCAACATTCTAAAAAATACATCTTTATAATTTCTTAAAAGTAAGTTTTAACTTTATTTAATTTTAAGTTTAAGATTCATTTAAAAAAATTAAGTGAAAAAAAATCACCAAATTGTGTAAAAATTAGTTGGTGTAAAGAAAGTAGAGTATCCTATAACAGCACAAAATCTATCAATTATGAAAACTTACCATTTATATTTTGCACAACTTGAAATTGGGTTAAATATTTTTTATTGTTTTAGAAATCTGGCTTTAAAAAAATCTTTTCGTAGGTAACAAAAGTATTATTTTTCTATCTTGTTTTGCTATAAATAATAATACAGTAGAAGATTTTTATAACACAAACCTAAAAATATGAGGTTGTGCGTTATATAGGATTTTGCACTATATAGATCACGTTTCACACATAATTAAATTTAGCTTGTAAAACATGGCCAAATATGTGTGAAACATACCAAAATACATTAGAGTATCTTTATATTGAATTCTTTATTACCAGGAGTTATATATTATAATTTTTTGCATAATATAGATCATTCCACACATTGTTATTTTTACCTTATAAAGATTGTCCAAACATAGCTGTATCAAATCATAGCAATTTTTTCAGCAATTAGCTCTGAATTAAGGAGATAAAGTTAAATTAATGTATCAGATTTAGTCCTCTAGAGAATAGCAACTATTCATAATGTAAGAATTCAGGTGTTTCTTAACTGAAAATTCATTGTTTACATCTGAGAAGTTGTTTGTTATATGGAGAATTGTGTTATATAGATTTGCGTTATAAAGATCTTCTACTGTATATTACCTAGCATAAAGCTTCTTATTAAAAATTTGATTATCATTAGATGTATAAAGACATTGTTTCTGCTTTGAAAGAAGCTAGTGAAAATGATACTGCTGTAACAATAATAACTGGTAATATTTTCTTTTTAATATACATATATATATTTATTTCACCTTTTATGTCAACTTCTATCTTTTATAATTTCTCTTTTTAAAAAAAGGACAGGGAGATTATTACAGTAGTGGAAATGACTTAAGTAACTTCTCATCTGTTCAAGGTGATATTTCTGCGGCAGCAAGGAGTGCTGCTGAGATGCTTAGGTAATTTTATTTCTCATTGTTTTGACCCACTTTTATAGTGTAGTCTGCACAGTTATTATAAGTTTTTGCAGCAGAACTCAAAAACTACTTATTAGAATTATCGTCAATTTCAGATTTGCATAGTGGAAGTTTCTAGAAACCTATTCTGACTTTTAAAAAAATAAATTTTTTTTCGAAAATTAATTTTGAAAATATACAGTTGTTAAAAGTGATTTTTGAAAAAAATATGAACTGCAGTCTATAAATCTTTTAACAGAAATTGATTTTTAGAAGCTTCAAATATGGGAATCCAAAATTAAAGCTCATTACGACAAGTAGTTTTTGAGTTATGCTTTAAAAATTACCTTCATTGCAATCTGTTTTTCAGTGATTAAAAAGAAATTTAACATTATGAGTTCTAAACTTTTAATCTTCTTAATTCCTGAACTATTTGACTGAATGACTTCCCACTTGGTATCCTAGTGTAAAATTGTCTCAAAAAACTAAATATCATGTCAAAATTGGGTCTTCATATTGAAAATTTTAGAGTTGGATACAATTTCTCTATGAAGACAGCCCCTAAGCCTTTTTATAAAAACAGAAATTGAAAGAAGATATGGTTCCCAATCAAATGGCTATTTTCATTTTTTTGTGACAATTTGGCCATTAAATTTTATAGGGGTGTATCTTTTTTTATTTACTGATTGTACAATCAGCAAAAAAAAAGAGAAAGAACCAAAATCATGCGTGAAGCATAGTGTATGAAACACTTTCCAACACATCAAGAAAACTAACAAAATTTCACCGTTGTGAAAGAAGATGTGTAAGTAAATAGTATAGGAAACATATAACACATTTAAAAGTCCAGTTTTAGCAATTTCCTTCCATAGTCAAAAATACAGTTGAATTATTTTGTGCAGCCCTGTATATGATCTATCAATTTGGATATATACTGCATAGCATGATAAAATTTAGCTGATTTAGAAAATTCACATTTAGCAATTTTCGCCCATCGATGGAAATGCACTCGAAATCTTTTGTACAACCCTGCGTATTATCTAATTATTTTTGTACACACCCCATATTAAGCTAAAATTTAATTCAGGTGAAAAACGCATAAGTCAACTTGAAACAAATTTTCAGCAATTACCAACCATAAACGACAATGTACCTTATTCTTTGTGTAGTCCTGTATATAAATTTATTTATTTTCCACAAACTTCTAATAAGTCTACTAACCATAGTTCAGCAGGAAAAGGTGCAACACAATTAAAAACTACCCTAAGCAATTCACTCCCATAGTCTGTAATACAGTAGAGAGCCGCTAATCCGCAAACCTGTAATCCGCAAAGGCCTCTAATCCGCAATCAATTTATGAATGTAAACAAAGAAATTTAATTCTTGAAAAATGCTTCAATGGTGACAAAATTTTGAATTTTGAAAAAATTTTTGCCCCATTTTAACATTTTTCTTATCTTTATATATAGCTATTATATATCATATAACATTCTTCTTTATAGTTTAAAATGAAAGCACATTTAATTAGTATATTATTTTATATATTCATTTCTTCATACAGTACTTGTAAAATACAATTTGAGCTTTTGTGATTTTTTTTTTTTTAATGATAAAAAATTCTTACTTAGACAATATATTTTATAATTTATTTATTTTTTCATTAAATCGTAGTTATAAAATTGAAAAACACATAAAAAAATACATATATATTGCTTTTGAACTCTTACTTAAAGATAAAATTCAACACTATAAACCAAATGTCTTAAAACAGACAACAATTGATGCCATATTTAAGAAATTTAAAAAATATTAAATTATTTTTTACATAGTTATTACTTTATCTATATATTAAAATGTGTAATTTATTTATATTTTAGTATTAGCAATCTAAATTTGTCCAAAATATGAATTTAAAAAAATATAAACAAAGATTAAATAGACATGGCCTGTAATCCGCAAAAAGCCTCCAATCTGCACAACACTTGGAACCAAGCTTTGCGGATTAGTGGCTTTCTACTGTACTTACAAATTCCCTTGTAGATGTCTGCCTGTGTATGATCAACAGAATTTATACAAACCATGTACTATACAAAAATTTAAACTTAAAAATGCAAACCAATGTTGAAAACGTACTTATCACACATAGACTGTAATTGTTGCACATATACTGTAACCAATATATTTTGTGTGTCCTTATAAAAGAACAATAAACGTAATGCATACCATACTTTTAAATGAGCAATTTGTAGTGAACATCAGTAATGCATATAAATTTCATTATGTTTGAAATAGTGAAACATCATTAAATTACACTGCAAATGATTTTTCCCCATAGAACAATGTGCAACAGAATTCTTTTATTTGATCCTGTAAATGGATAATAAATGCTTTGCACCCCACATAATCCAAAAAGTATGTTTTAGTGTGCTTCATAATTGTATATCAATTTCATCATATTTCAAATGCCGTAGCATCATCAAAAGGCACTTGAAGCGATTTTTTCCCGCTGACTGCAATGTAAATTAATACTTTTGACTGTCCCTGTAAAAAAACTATAAGTGCTAGACACTTCATTTTCAATAGGGATCAGGCTATAGTAAACGACAATAACATACAAAAATTTCAGAGCAATCTGAGTATAATTACGCAAGTTTGAGCGTGGACAGACAGAGACGCCTAGTCAAACTGAATTCATAAACACTTTTCAACTAGGTTGGAAAGTGTTAAAAAGGAGAACATCCCATACTAACTCTGCCACAAATCATCATATAAAAATGTGGCTGCTACCAATCAGTTAGTAATAACGTCTACTAATACGCTTAGGTAAAATTTGCTAAGGTAGTCATCTACATATAGAAATTGTATTAAACTTTAAAACTTTCAATACTAACATCTAATTTTGACAACATATTTGGATTTTTTTGGTAATTTTTACCTAAAGATACCAAAGGGGAAGTCTATTGTCAAGTAGTTTAGGAATTATGCAGGTTTAAAGTTTGGAAATCCTAATGTTAAATTCCTTTTGAATTGTTGCAAAACAGATCAGTGCGGAAACTAAAGGGGGGGGGGGGATGTACCGTGCCGCAGGTACCAAAAAGGAAGGCAGAGGGGGTGCCAAATGAACATTTGGTTTATTGTTTGATACAATACATATATATACCATAATTTCTGGCATATAATGCGCAGATCAAACAATCATGTTTCGACTCAGAAATTTTATTAAAAAAGGTTACTTACTAGATCGCTGTAAGTATTTGACTTCAATTATTAAATAAAATTTTTGGGTTGAAACAGAATTGTTTGATCTGCGTATTATACGCCGGAAATTACAGTACATGAAATTTGGGTAAAAATGTTTTTCAGCTGGAAAATCCAAAAGAAGAACTGAGATTGACTGGGACACTAAACACTACAGTGTGGAAAATTCACCAAATATAATACTTAGTTAAAAATTAAAAGTTTTTTTTTTTTCTAGGTCACATTATAATTTTGATAATTAGTGTTAGGTTCAGGAAAGAATATAGATATGTTAGTCTACTAGCAGATCCGCCCGGCGCTGCCCGGTCCCGCCAAAACACAATCGCTGCACGAAACCCTTCCACTGGTAACTCTTTGTCTTTCGGAAATTAAATAGAGAGATGGACCCAAAGTAGAAGTAAATTTAATAAAGCCTCCTCAAATGTCTGGATCATTTGATTCAAAATGGGTCAGTTTGTGGTCAAAATTTAAAAAAAGGTTACCGTTTTATTTTCACAAAATTCGCATTTTCGGAATCAGAAAAAAAAAAAACTGTCAGTTCTGATTCAAATATTTCAATACTTTTCTTAATACTCCAGGATGAGTGAAAATGAAACTTTTTCGTTGTCTGGGACAATCAAATCGGTAACTTTCTTTTGTGGTTTCAATAAAAATAACCATTTTTGATGCACGCACAGGACAATCTTTTAGTTACACCGCCAGGAGATGCATTTTGGTCTAAAAAAATTATCCGACACGTGTCCCCACTGCCTACGATACCATGTATAGCAGACGTGCTACGCAAGCGCAGCAAAATCTTTTAGTTCCAGTTTCCACCACCAGGTGGAGCATTCTGTTCTAAATAAACCTATTTCCGAACGAAACTCTGGCACTCGTTCATGCTGCTTACGGCACCATGTAGAAGGCGTGTCTTGCACGCACGAAAAATCTGTTAGTTCCACTTTCCACCACCAAGGAGTACCAAATCTGAGTCTGAAATAATTAGATATATCTTAATTAGTTCATGTTAAGTTGAATGAACCGATTCCTGTTGAAATTGGACCCATAGAACCCGAGAAAATAAATCCATTCATCGCTCCATCATAGTTAAGGTTGTCTTCTTGGTCGTTTTACATCTCTGGGATACTACTATAGGGTGTTTGTGCTCCATCTATTGTCTTGTCTTCTTGCAATGTGCCCAGCCCATTTCCATTTTAGTCATTTAATTCTCTCAATGATGTCAAAAACTTCTGTCTGACTTCTGATCCAGGTTATTCTCTTTCTGTCTCTTCTAGTTATGCCTAGCATACATCTTTCCATACTTCGCTGTGTTGTTTGTAACCTTTGTACTATCCATTTTGTTAGCGTCCATGTTTCTGCTCCGTAAGTTAGTGCAGACAAAACACATTGGTTAAACACCCTCATTTTCAAACAAAGAGGCATGTTATATATATATGATAATAATAATAAATAAATAAAAATTAAACAGACTATCAATCTTGGGCAGTTGTGGCTTGAAAATATATAGTTTTAACAATGAAGCTTTACTCATTTGTACATTACTCATATATGATTCAGTTTAGCTTGTGAAAGCATGTTTTTAATATCCATTTTACTAAGTTTTGACTGTATGTGTGGGCATGGTGTTATTTCTAACAAAATACTCATTATCCAGGACATTTTTAGCACTAAAGGGAAATATCAGGGAAATTTGATGTAAAGAATTTATGACTATGCTGTTTACATGATTCTTGTTTGAATATCTTGTAGTTTGATTTTTTTTTTAATATCTACTTTTACTAAATAAGGACAGCATCTATCAAAGTAGTGCTGTGAAAGGAATTACCTATGAAACTTTCATTAATTTAATGCTGATCTAGAAATATTAGGGAATTTCAAAATAAGATATTTGTAACCACCCTATATATTTTTTTTTCATCAAAATTTTGTTGCCTTTATTTATTTATTTTATGTGTAAATTATTGTATTAATTATATGTGTTCATGTTTCATACATTTATAGTGTTTCATCACACAATATACATGAAAGAAAGACGTGAGAAAAGAAAATTCATTTAAATTAAAAGTTTGAATATCCTGAAAATTCCAAATTAAAAAAAAGTTTTTTTGTCCTTGTCTTTGAAACTGGTTGAAAGTTAAACCATGATCTTGAAATACATAATCACTTTTAAAGTTTGATGAAAAAAGAAATAAAATTATACGTGCTTAAATGTATTTATTTAAATGAAGTTATTTTCTTTTGTATTTTTATTTTCAATTTTGCATGTTTTAGAGATTTTGTTGCTGCCTTCATAGATTTTCCAAAAATTTTGATAGCTGCTGTAAATGGACCTGCTGTTGGTATTCCTGTAACTCTTCTTGGCTTATGTGACATAGTTTATGCTTCAGAAAAGGTTTCTTTTGTTATGTTAATCCTGTTCTTTTATTTTTGTTTATTTTATTTTTTTTCCTTTCTTCTTTATTCTATGTTTTTGATTTTTTTGTTTCACCTCAAATTATAATTTAATAACACTTGTCATAGTACAAATTGTCACTGGGAATTCACAATTCAGATAATTTATTTTGATTCTTCATTTTAACAAAAATAGTTATGCAAAAAGTAAAAATGTCAACGAATTTTAATAACAAACTACTACATACCAGAATTTGCCTTCTATCTCTATATGCATACTCATAGTTTAGATTGAATTTTAAAAACATTTAAGAAATACTTTAGTTTTAACATTTTGATTAATAATGATTAAATATTCTGCTTAATGTACAGTGTGGGCCATAATTAACTCAGCAAGTTTTTTTTTTTTTTCCTTAATGCTTTTATATTTACAAAATAAAATTTCAAATGTGCAAATTATTTACAAATAGTTTTCAGTATAATTGCCATTCATATGTACAAACCTTATCTTGATGTAAATCAACAAATTATATTGAATGTTTTGTTGAACAATTGTTTTGAAATTCCTGCAACAGTCATTGCTGGGACATTGTTGGTTTAGATTTTATCTTTTTTTAATGCAAACCCCTTATTGGAACTATTGCATTTTTTAAGTGACTATCTATCACGCTCCCATTGATCTTGAACTTAACTATCAGAAAATTTATTGCATTCTTGTATAGTGTATTAAAAGAATTAAAGGTAATTATTGTATCCCTATATAACTCTTTTGTTAAAAGCTTTTGAATCTTTGCAGGCAATTTTTTCATTCTCATTAACAATCTTTTTTTCTAATGGAAGCTAAATCATAAGTTCTGAAACACTACAGAAATTTTTGGAACACCCAAAAACACAACAAAAAAGTTTATTATTCTATTCATTTTTATTTGTAAATATAAAAGTATCATTAAGAAAAAACTTTTCTGAGTTAATTATGGTCCATACTGTATCATTAAAAATTGTTAACTGTTAATGTCAGATGACATTTTGCAAATTATAATAGTTACTTGCACTGGTTTCAGATGTTTCTCACTATTGCATATGAAAACACAGAAACTGGTAGTTTTATATAGAAAAGAGCGATAAACATGCTGAAGCAAACAGTTTTTAATCGAAGAATCATTTTAAGATTTATTATTCTCAATGAAAATCCATCAAAATATTTTACTGGAATCTAAAGCATGCTTTATTTTCACCAAAATTGAATTAATTTAACTGGGTGCATCTTGCAATCGAATGCAACTCCTAATACTGTAAAACCAGATGTTTGTGTGTGTATTACATTAGAAAATATATTTATCCCTCTATCCAATTTCCCTTGCATGGACATATATAATGAATAGAACTGAAGATGGTGTTATCTTCGAACAATCCAACATTGATGCCACATTCAAAAGCAGTTATGAAGATATTGTAGTGGAATATCTGATGATATATACAGAGCAATGTCAATGAGGAATCAATACTAATTTAGAATAATATGGAGAATAAAGAAATATAGTATTTACCCTATTTTATAAGTTTCTTAGTCTTTTGTTTCTTTGAAAAAATTCTTGGGTGTTATGTAAGAGTTTTAAGGAAAATTCCGTATATTCATGGCTAAAAATTAAGCAACATCTTAGATTCAGGGGGCATGTTAGACTCGAGTAAATGTAGTAGTTCAGTTACATCTTACATAAGTTTTATAAGATAAAACAATTTACATGTCAGTTCAACCATATTTTGCTGCCATATACTTGAATAGTTTGTGATGTACAGTATTTAAAGTTAAACATTTAATTTTTTTTTTCAAAAAATGGTATGTTTTGACATTTTTCAATTTTTAATTCTCCAATTAAAAAAAAATATCTTATATTTTCATTAGAAGACACAAAAATGCTTTTTACCTGATTCAAGACAAATTGTATACAATTATTTAATTGTATCACTTTTAAATGAAGAGAGAGAAAAAAATCTGTTAACTAAATTTTGAAATTTTATTATTTAAATACAGATTGATATTTTCATTATTTTTTTAACAGTTATCACATTATTATGAGCTGAAAAATAGTATTTCTTCAACAATGCATTAATTTTCAATTAAATTTAATTTTTTTACACATGAATGTTGAAAATAAATAAATAAATAAAAATCAAGAATTAAATTATTATATAAGAAAAGCTTTTGCTGGTGAAAATTTTGTCATAAAATACTTGAAGCATTTTTTAATGATACATGAAACACAAATAAAAATATGTAAAGGAAAGTTTACATCATGGATTTAACATGTGCTGTTTCAAGAATACATGATACACAAATACACAAATACGAGAATACACAAATTAGTGGTTCTGAAAGAAATATTCTTCCCTGCTGAACTATGCAAAACTTTCTGACACATTTATGGACTCATTTTTAAATGCAAAAGTATGCACTTGCAGGTCTGATTTTTGAAGTGATTTGTAATTGAACAGTTCTTTTTTCCTTTTTTGATAAATGAATCACTTCTTTAGTTATTAGTGATTATTTCTCATGACATCAGTTTTTTTTCTTTTCCTGCACTGTTATGTCCATAACTTTGGTTCAAAATACCAACTTTGACAGCATTTTCTGAAAAATCTGTTTTCACCAAAAAATAAACAATAAACTGTTTGATTACAAAGTTTCTGAATAAAAGCACCTGCCAATTTCATGTGTTTGCAAACAAAAAGGAATTAAAAAATCTGTCAGAAAGTGGCCAGTTTGGATTTAAGAACAGTGTGTGATATGCTGACCCAGCCCCCCATGTAAAGGATAAGAAAATTTTATCATGATTAACATGAAGCACTTATTTTTATCTTGAAGGATAAAATTATTTGAAACATCTTTTTCTTTCCTAACAAGGTTGCTGTATTTTACATAAAGGGTTTTTTTTTTTTCCTTTCCTACTGTCACATAAAAAAAATAAATCATAACAATACATTAATTTTAAACATTAATATATGATTTTTATATATGAAAGTCACATCATATTCAGCAGATTATCTACATTTGAATTTTTAAATCATGAACTTTAAAATTGATTACCATTACATAAAATGGCATAACTTTCACAGACTTTTCCATTCATCTTTTTTTTAAATCTTTATGGGGGAAGAGATTCAGAGAGGCGGTGGAATAATGTTTCATTACATTAAAAGCATTTTTAATGCATATTTCACTCACTAAGACCTTTTCTTCAAAAAAAATATACCTCTAAATGGCTATATTTGGTATACTTCTATATTTGTAGCTTGTTTTTTTTTTTTTTTTTTTTTTCCTTTAAAACAGAGCAAATTACCATGATTTTAGAGCCTGTAGTGTCTGATTGGAGTTTGATAAGCATAGCTCGCATGAGCAGACCACCCCTGATGGAATACAGTAAACATAACATCTGCATATGCAGATAGTTGTTTTTTCTTTGCAGAACTGATTTGGGAGTTAATTATTATTCTTTGAGTGTGTGTTAAGGGAATTATTAAAATTCACTGTTTTAGAAATATACTCAAATTTTGATAACCATTTTAAATTTGAATTGTTTCTATTATTGTTGCTTCACATAACTTATTAATAAAAAAAAAATCTGAAAATTGCTTGTTTTGATATAAGTATTTGAATATTGAAATTATTTATTTCAGTAATTCTGTCATAAAATTTTGTTTAAAATTAGTCATTAATTAAGAATTCTTTCAATAATAATATTTTATAAATAATATTAATGCAATTTCGTATCAAATTATAAAGTTAGATTAAGCCAAAACTACATCTGTAACTAAATCTTGCTATGTCTAATAAATTAAGGAATTAAAATGCATAACTTATTTTTTTACTCTTATATTTTTATATATATTATAATATATATATATATATATATATATTATAATTCCCCATGCATTATTTGTATTTAAAAAAAAATGTTTGTAATTTATGGTAATTTTGTTTCAATAGGCCACTTTCTACACACCTTTCAGTTTACTAGGGCAGTCACCAGAAGGTTGTGCTACTTACACTTTTCCAAAAATCATGGGATATTCAAAGGTGCTGTGTTTTATTTGATTTTTTTTAAGTTATAAGTGTTTCTTTTTAGTTCATAGCTGTTACTTTTTAAATTATGTTAAAATAAGCATTTGTAATTGATTTTTAATAATTGATTGCTGTATCATATACAATATTTTATTTGGTATTTCTTGTTTTATTTTTTATTTATTTTTTATTTATTTATTTATTTTTATTGGATTACGTTAGCAGTTTGTAAAGATTTTATTTTCTTTTTCATGACAGGGGGTCTCTTTTTCTTTCAAACAATGATCAAAATGCTATGTGCAAAAAATATAGACCAGTGTTATATCCTGGGAATTATACCAATCCACTTGTTGGCAACAAGTGGATTTTTTTAATGGGCAAATGAATTTTTAATGCAGTTTTTTTTAAATGCAAGCTATGGAAAATATACCAGAAACTTGTATATATTTTTATTTGTCGGGCAAATTTTGAGTAAAATAGAATTGCCATTTTCTTCTTAAAAAAAAAAAAAAGAAATTATACGGGCTATCTAATGTATTTAAATAATCAAAGCATTTACATTAAAACTAGAAAAAGAATGTGGGAACAAAGGATATAATCCTGAGTTTTGACTATTTCCTATGTTCAAATATTTCATATTTGAAGAATTTGAAACATTTATTTGCCATATGTTTTTCAGTGATACTAAATATGACCCCTTTAATGCAGTTGTAAATAATAAATTTTGGTAATTTCTCTGTAATCTTTGATTTATTATAAAGGCAGTGCAGTTTTTCCTGGTCAAATCTCAAAAGACAAACTTACCTATCTTATGTAGATTTTTTTCTTAATTTTATACTAAAATTTTATAAAAATATTACTACAAAAATGCACTGTAAGGGATTATTTTTGCAGTCACGTAAATTTTGTTGCAACAAATTTTGACTGTATGTTGTATCTTGTTGGCTGGTTTAAAAAAAAAAAAAAAACCTTGACTGGTAAGATTTTCTGAAAATTCTCCATTACTGAATCATTTTAAATTTGCAATCGCTTATGGAAGTTTTCAGTCAGGATTTTTTTTTTTAAGTCACTGTAAAATATTAAAAAATCTGCCTCATCTGCAAACTTTATCAACATTCCAGTGTTGGAAGTTTTTTCTATTATTTTTCTACTTTTTTATTTAATATATATATATATATATATATAACCATAAATGAAACATTACCATAACACCAACTTAAACTATGAAATAATGATTAAATATGTAATAATTAGTTGACAATGAAAGTATTCCCCAACACACTGAATATAGATACCAAAAACTTATTTAAAAGAAGAAGAAATTAAATTATATATATATATATATATATATATATATATATATCCGTAAGGTTTTGGCACTAATGTATAAAAACCACAAGGTGTTTCATTTGGCAAAATGTTGTATTAGATTTTCTCTTAGTTGTATAATTATGCTCTGTTACCTATTAATTTTACTTAATGTGTGTATGTCTATTGCACATTCATATGTGCATACAAATATATTTTATGTTTTTAAATAATTAAAAACATTCTAACTTTAAATAATTAAAAACTCCTGAACTTGCTGTTTTTTTCCCCCTAAAATATATCAAATAATTTAAAATCTTATAATTTGTTTCCTTTGCTCTATGCAAGTTTCCTTAAATTCAATTTTGTTTTTAATTTTAGGCTAATGAAGTTTTATTGTTCAATAAAAAGATGACTGTTGATGAAGCAAAAGAAGTTGGATTAGTATCCAAAATATTTCCTCATGACAATTTTTTGCAACATGTGAAAGAAGAGCTTTCCTTTCTTCCCTCTGTATCAAAGCAGGTAAACTATTGCTTAAATACATTCCATTGCTTACCTGTCACTTTAGTTTTAATTCAATTAATTCATACTTTTTTAATATTAAAATATTGGTAAGGTGCATGTGCAGGGTAATCCTATATAAGGAGCGCGTCCAGTACTGTCACCGGTACGTAACCGGTAAGGTTGGTTAGTTACCAAAGCGTTCAGTGCTGCTAACCGATACACAACCAATGTCGTTCAGAGGAAGTAACCGAAGTGACCGGTAAGGGACCGAACTAACCGAAGAAAAATCTTGGTTAGTTGGGTCACGTGATCGGTTACTTGAAGAATCGGTTACAATGATGTGATACAGACGTAATTACGATGATGTACAGATGGCGCTACAAGTAAATAATACCATTTTCGTTCAGTAGGTCTGTCGACCGGTTAGAAACCGGTCACTTACCGCCCCGGTAAGTAACCGGTCACATTGGTCACTTCGGTTAGGTCTACTGGACGCGCTCATTATTTCTGTTGTCAACATCCATTTTTCTAAGCTAATAGAAAATGCAGAATGATAAATGAGATGCCACATGAAAGGATTTTGAAGCAGCTTCTGACATAGTACACTCACATTTCGTTAAAACATGTATTTTGATTAAAAATCGTGATTATTTAAAAAGTAAATCGGCATTATTTTCACAAATGAAATGAAAGGGTTTTCTCAAATTAGTGTTGCCACGAAAATAAAATACCGCAACATAGATTATATATATTTTTAAATGTTCAATAAATATAAAGTGGGACATAGTTGCTGCACGGGGCTATTTTATATTTATGATTAATTAGCAAAATTTAAATTCAAATGTAAATTTATTTTTCTTTATCCCCTGTTTTTTTTTTTTTTTTTTTTTTTAAATTTTTTTTCGAAACAGGTGATGTCACCCTCTAATACAGTTAAAATACGGCTAATTTTTTTTTTTTGGCATTTGCAATTTTCAGTCAGTTTTTACTGTAACTTTGGTGGAATAAATGAGACGATATTCTGGCTTGACTAATGTTGTTTTCAGATATATTTAGTCCTTAATATTTTTTTAGAAGTTTAAACATGCATCTAAAAAACTATTAGATATTGCTAAAAAATGTTGTATTGCAGTACGAAATCTTCACCTGGGTCCACTGGTTGTATTTTATTTTTATTGTATTTAAGTTGATGTGTAATTAAACATAGCTTAATTTAAATCTTCCTTAAAATACAGTACAAACTATTAAACTGGAAATAGCAGCTTGTTCATAATAGAAAATTTGCATGATCTTATTTTATTTTTATTGTATGTATTTAAGTTGATGTATAATTAAATGTAGATTGATTTAATGTATCAGTTGTAACATAATAATTTATCATGATCTCATCGTATTTTATTGTATTTATTTAAGTTGATGTGTAATTAAACATAGCTTAATTTAAATCTTTCTTAAAATATAATAAAAACTATTAAAATGGAATCTTATGTAACAGAAGCTTGTTCCTAATATAAAATTCTCATGATCTCAGTGAAAAAAAAAAAAAAAAAAAAAATCTTGATCATTTATCTATATAAGATGGAACATACTTTTCATTAAAAAAAAAAAAAAAACTTTGGTATGAAAAAGAAAAAAAGTTAAAACAGCAAAAAAAATCAGCATGTGATAAAAGTTCTAGGTATTTATGTACTTTCCCACTGACAATTTTCTTTCACTAAACAGTATGATTTATTACCAATATTGGAAGAAGTGTGGAGGAATAGATTTTTCTTTATTTAGTAAGAAAGTGAACTATTACAAGTAGCAGATATTACATATAAAAATTACATAAATAAATATTGTATTTTTTGATAAAACAATGAAACTATTGGTCCACACCCAAATAAACAATTAATATTACTTCTTGACAGTTATTAATTTTTGATTAGTAGTTCATTTTAAACAATCGATTTCTCTGTCAGTTGAAAATTTTCAAGCTGAGGGAAACAGTGTTCCAACCAGGAGTCGAACCCAGGACCTTGCTATATCGAGCGAATGTTCTGCCAATTGATCTACCTGGACAAGTCTGGTAGACACAATTCACCTAGACAACCTGTTGACATTAATATTTGGTCATTTGTGTGAGGCAACTCAATAGAATAAACCACAGGCGAAATTCCCTTTTTCACTTGGAAACTTTACTTCACTCTCTTTTTCACCTTCTTTGCTTGGAAATTTTCAACTCGAATGACTTATTTATCAGTCATTTTGATTAACATAAAAATAATAATGTATAATCTATTTATCTGCTCTAATTCTTCTCAGCCTATCAATTTTATAGCATGATTCTTTGGGTTTAAAAGTAGACCTTTTTTTACGTGATATTATTTCATATCATTATCATTCTTGTGTAAAATAGCTTTTAAAAAAATGCATTTTTGTTATCAACTTTTGTTTATTTGAATATTGTCTTTTTAAATGTTTAATTTTCTCTTTCAAGCCTAATTAATATTGTACTTTTTTTTGCTAATTATAGTCTATGATACACTCAAAGTCCCTTATTCGTGGATGGGAAAGAAAAATATTGCATCAAGTAAACAAAGATGAATGTGAACGACTTATAGAACGATGGCAATCACCTGATTGCATGGAAGCAATTATGCGATTTTTCCAAAATAAGGCCAAACTGTGATAGTATCTGAAATAAGATTGTAAATTTATCCTGTGTAACTTTTGCAAGGTTTACAATCAATACAAATTACTTTCTATTTTTATAGGTATTGTAAAAACAGTGCAAACCTACTATAACTATGGTATCATTAAAGTATGTATATTGACTTTGTAATTATATGAATGAAACTTTTTTACTTTTTTTTATATAGATCCTTAAATGCTAATAAATATTTTCCCCAAATTTTGTCTGCATTAGTTTTTGAAAACTAACTGAGTCTCACAATAAATTACATTATTCACATTTTTATAATAGTGATATTCTTTTGTATTAACTTACAATTGACATACATAGGATATTTTGAATTACAGTTTGCAGCAATGTGTTACATTCTGGATATGCTCGTTAATGAATAGTATTATTACAATTCAAGTACAACTTGTCGCAATAATTCTGCAACACTTCTTGAGTGACACATGCATCTTGAGTATATTTTCAAAATTAACTCCAATACCATCTTTAATAAATTATACATAATTTTAAAGTAGATTTTCTACAGAATTCACAACTTTTTCTTGATTTAAAATAACAGCATTTTTGGAGTAGTTGTAAAAGAATGAATGACTCATAAAAAGCACAACCAATTAATAGAAATTTAAAATCGATTCTTCTGTAAAACTCATTGATTAATTTAAAATATCTGATAGTTTGTAGTTATACCTTGTTATTTTTCTTTGAATTTAAACATTATTTGTAGTTTACAAAATATCTTTTAACTAGCTTTACAGTTTCTTTTAATGTCCCCATTTGCAGTATTTACAATGTTGCTGTTATTTTAAATCTTAATTTTATCAATTCTCTATAAAATTATACTCACATTGTTAACTTTGCATTTATTTTTTTAATCTGATTAGATGGACTTAATACTATCATGAAGTGTTATAAAACTTTTGTATCAAACTGGAGACTTGTGACCGGAGAAAAGCAGAGGGAAATTATATTTTCAGTAAAAACAGATTTTTTGTGTTTTTTAGTAGCAATTCGCATACCTCTTGGTTGCAACAACAGTGAATTATTGGAAATGTGCTGTATTGAGTTTATGTTCACAGTAATTTTACAATAAGCAGTTTTATTGCTTAATGATGTACATTATAATCTTTTGAGATGATAAAGTGAACATGCTTTGAATTGGTGAAAATGTTCTTTTATATTTTTGATAAAGAAAGTGAAATATGCTTATGCTCTACAAACAAATCTTTCAACATGCACAGCTGCAGTCACAAACTGGAGATCTGCGGGATCGTTTACCTGCATTAAACAGAAAAATGTATAATTAGATATGTTTTTAATGTTGTATAAAATAATTTTCTGCAGAATCAACACTTATTATAGCATACCACATTGTGTTATTCGGTTAATTAATATTTTTAGACATAGACTCTTTGTCTTCTTTTTTTATGGATAATTTTATTCCACTCTTAGAATTCAAAGCGAATTAAAAAAATTTCAGTCATTAATAATTATTTAATTTATCATTAATAATTATTTAATTTCAGTTCGAGGAGTAGCGAGCAATTAAGTGGATTGATTACTTATTTATTCTTACTAGAGAGCAGCAAATAGGGCAAAATGTGAAGAAAAAAAAACATTAAAGATTTTAAATTCTGAGTGCTGGGAGGGAACCAAAATTAAACTGAAATTTTATGAAACTCTTCAAAGAAATTTATGAAACCTATCAAAGAAATTCACCATTAAATTAAAAATTCTAATCAGTTAACCAAAATTTTTTAGTCAATAAATTATTTCATCCATTTTAAGGTTCCTAAATTCTTTTTTCTCAAATCCTATAATCAAATGATCAGCAAAAAGGGACTAGTTAAAATAATAATAATACAGTGAAACCCCAATCTATCATTTCCACATCCATCATTTTCCTGCATTGATTGTTTATTTCAATAGTCCCTGCACAAATTATATTTAAACTGGCTGACCTGCCCAACATTGCCCGGGCCATGATAATAAAGTTAAACAAACCAAGTTTGTATGATTTTATATCTTTAACTCGATAAGGATGCATAATTTTCCAATAAAAAAATCCAAGATTTTTAATAATTTTATACAGCTCCAAATATCACCATTCCAAATTTTTATTTACTTGTTTTGTATCTTTCTTTATTCAAGAGATAATAGACTGCTAGATGTCTGCTATGCTTGCTCGTAGAAAAAAAAAGAAACACGTTAATTTTTTTTTTCTGCAGTCAAATTAATGCGAAATAATAAATATCTTCGGTTATAAGAATCGGATAATCTTAATTTTTACAAACTTGTAATGTTGAAACAGAGAGGATTCGAAAGGTGTTAATTTTAAAATCGTAGCTTAATTAGAATTGTTAATTTGAGTCACCTAAAAAATCTCTTAGTACCTCTTTCTTTGCGGTTTCATTATCGAGACACCTGCGGCAGCTCAAATTTTTATCAAAAAACGTGTTGATCATTGCAAGATTAAATTGCTCGAAAAATTAAAAATTTCTAATTAATATTTCTGAAAGTTGTGGATGGAATTTTTTGAAATTTGACTTTTTGAATTTGCGATTGTTTGTTTATACAGATCTGGAAATTTTCGTGTCGAAAGACCTAATAGTTTCTGTTATTTTGACATGTGTCAAAAAGGCGTAGTTAAAAGTCATTGTGGTAACCCAACCTTTTTCCAGTAAACCTAAAATTTTTCTTCCCTCTCTCAACACACAACTCATTTTGCAGTTTCACATTTCTTTTGCATCATTTTCAGAAAAATGTGGCATTTTAGAATCAATGGTTAATGAGAAACTAATTAATATCTTGGGTAATTATCAAAATATTAAAATTCTGAGACTCAGGTGAGCATGGCCAGATCTTGGACTATCCACACCTAAATTTTTAGACTTCTAAGTGGGCTAGATTTTGCTAGCCATCGCAGACAAACACACACACACACAGAGCAAAACTTTCTTTTATTAATATAGATAATGTTAACAAAACCTGCATGCATCGTTCTTCAAAAAATCCTTTTCCCGCATTCATCGTTGTAAAATTTTTCTCCTCACTGAAATGAAATTGAAGGTCAAGTGGATCCATTTGGCATACAAACTGGAATTACTTCTTTATCTTAAAATAACTCATTTGTGCTGTTTTAGGGGGGAAACAGAGATTAGCACCGATATTGTGACATGTATGTAAGTGTAAATAACTGAATGCGGAACAGGTGTTCTTGTTTGGAGAATGGGTTATTCTATTCTGTATAAAGGGGAGGATGGATGCATCCACTTCGGCCAGCTGCTGCATTCTTACATATTCCTGGCTAATCTGTTGTGTGCAGTGCATGTGTTTAATTTCAAGAGTGTGAGCTTTTAATTTAATGCGTGCTGTGCTAAATTTTATGCGTTCTGTGAATTTAAAGAATGGCAAAACAAATCCGAACCTTAGAAGAAAGGCTTCAATCATAGATGAGGTGGAAAAGAATTAAAAATAAATAAATATTAACATTGCTAAACGTTTAGGAATATTGCCGTCAACCATGAATTCAATAATTTCAAAAAAGAAAGAAATTAGAGAGCAGGCTGATAAGTATGGAACTTCTGCAAAACAGAGAAAAACAAGCAAAATGTCTACTTAAAGTGAGTTGGAAAAGCCTTCACTTGGTACGAGCAGGCTCATGCGTCAAATATTCCTGTGGATGGGAATATTCTTTGCAAGAAGGCACCTGAAATAGCTGCCTCATATGGCATGGATAGTTTTTCTGCATCAAATGGATGGATTTCATGTTTGAAAATTCGCCATGGATTGGTATCCAGGAAATTATGGGGCGAAAGTGCTGCAATAGTAAATACTGATGTCATAGAAATGTTGTTCAAAAAACTTCCAAAGTTACTAGAAGGATACAAGGATTGTGACATCTATAACCCATACAAACAGGTCTGTTTTATAAATTGCCAGAGAGAATGCTAGCGTTCAAAAGAGAGTCTTGTCATGGTGGTAAACACTCCAAAGAAAGACTTACAGTACTACTATGCACAAATAAGGAAGGTTCTGATAAACAAGTACCCCCCATTATTGGTAAATTTGCTAGACCTCGATGCTTCAAGAATGTAAAGAAACTGTCAGTATTCTACCATTCAAATTTCAAATGCCAAAGTATGGATAAAAAATGATATTTTTACAAAATTTCTTTATGAATTTGATAGATCAATCAAAAAAGGAAAATTATTCTATTTATTGACAATTGTTCAGCTCATTCACTCAATATGTCGTCATTGAAAAATATAAAAGTCAGTGTTTTCCAAGCTAATTGTACATCTGTCATACCACCACTTGATGCCGGGATAATCAACTGTTTTAAGCAATTTTACAGGAGAAAGCTAGTGAAGAGATCTCTATTTCCATGGAACAAGCAAAAGAACCTACTCCAAAAATAGACTTTCTGTAGGCTATTCATTTTTAACACTTTCCAACCTAGTTGAAAAGTGTTTATGACTTTGGTTTGTCTGGCTGTATGGCCGTCTGTCCGTGCTCTAACTCCCGTAAATATACTCGGATTGCCCTGCAATTTTTATATGTTATAATCGTTATCTACAGCATGTTCCCTATTTCAACGGAAGTGTGTAGCACTTATAGTTTTTTTACAGGGACACTCAAAAGAATTCCGTTACATTGCGATCTATGGGAAAAAATCATTTGCGGTTTATTTAAATAATGTTTCACTATTTTAAACGCATTGAAATTTATATATATCACTAAGGTGCATTAGAAAAAGCTTAATATGGAATAGAGTGTTTATAGCACTTATACTTACTTTACAGGGACAGTCAAAAGAATTCCGTTACATTACGTCTATGGAGAAAAATCGTCTGCGGTTTATTTAAATAATGTTTCACTATTTTAAACGCATTGAAATTTATATAAGGTTCATTACAAGAGACTTACTACAGAATATTGTGTGTATAGCAGTCATCGTTCATTTACAGGGACACACAAAAGAATTCTCTACTGTATGTTAACAATAATTCTTGGAAGTGCGTTTTAAGTTACTGAATGCGATTTTAATTTTAAATCGCTTTTTGTATATTACGTGGTGTGTATAAATTCTGTAGATCCTATACAGGGAAGCACAAAAGTTCGGGAACACATTTCCGTATTATTTAACTCCAGACGGAGGATTTTAAACTGTGCTACGTGTTTCCTAACTGAACTAAAATTTAGCATCCTATGTAGTATATATACAAATCTATAGATCCTATACAGGGCTGAATAAAAGTATTCAGATTACTTAGATGTTATCTTTTAGCTTATTAAAGAGTATGATTCGTAAAATTATTTTGGAAGCGTTGGAAAGTGTTACATAATCTATGCTTGATGCATGATTTTTCGTTCTTGTTTACTTTCAGCATGGCATGAAGTAATCTCTTCAGCCATCCAGAATTGTTTCGTGAAATGCGGTTTCGTGCAAAAAATTGATGAAGAATGCTCAACAGAAGGGAAAGAAAATAATGATGATGGTGACGATAGTGCAGATGAAGAGTGGTTGCATGTAGCAGAGGATGTATCTAGTGTGAAATTTAGAGATTATATTTCCATTGAACAAGATGTTGCGAGATGTGACATATTATTTTCCTATTTTTTTTATTTGTTTTATAGGAGAGAGGGGGCAATATTTTGACTGCATTTTAATTCTTTTAAAAAAAGGAGAGGCAAAAGCTTTAAATAATTTATTTAATAGAGGAAATATATTAAAAAAAATACCAAGTGTTGTCAGAAACTTAAAAAATTTTTTACATTAAATGAAAATAAGATACTATAATAACTGGTGTAATTGTACAACATAATTTAAAAACTTCTTAAACACCACAAAAATAAGTAAAACACAATTAATTCTCTTGACAAATAAACAGTATTTGTTTGGAATATCTTTATGGAGAAAAATTCTACTATTTGTGCCTTGCTTATTTATATGTTTAAGTTTTTAAATTATATTAAATGAAAAAAAAATATGCAAAGAAGAATTATTTTAAGCGAGACTTCAAATTTTTCATATATGCTGAATAGGAATCATTCTCTAAATACAAAAAGTTAGTGTGCATGTATTTTCACGTATTATTATGCGTTAATAGGAATCAATTAAGATTGTGTATAAAAAAGAAAGTTCTTAAAAAAAAAAAAAAAAAAAAAAAAAAAAAAATTTCATAACGATTCTAATTATTATAACTCTTTCATTTAACATAACTTGGTTTTTGTATGTAAAGATGGAACTTTGTAATCGATTATCTCTTCCTGATATTCTAGAATTATAAAAATTTCGCACACAGGTGATGACCAATTGACATTGCATTGTTCCAATGACATTGCAACATTTTAATGTTTTTAGAACTTACTTATAAATTAATTTTAAGACAATTTTCCAATTGGCGGCCTCAGGTGCTAAATCACCAAATAATCTTTATGGTTATATTATAAATTAATTTTAAGATATTTTTCCATTCAGCGGCTACAAGAGCTAAATCATCAAATAATCTTTATGGTTACAACTGTTTACCAGTTACAAAAAAATGGAGGTCATTGTTCGCCTAAGCATTCTAGCCAAAATATGTTAACAGGCTGTGAAACTGCAACAATGAAATATTTTAAACATTAAAAAGTAGAAAATATAAATAAAAACAAGAACGAAAAATCATGCGCCAAACATAGATTATGTAGCACTTTCCAACGCTTCCAAAATAATTTTACAAAACATACCGTTTAATAAGCTAAAAGATAACATCTAAGTAAACAATTTGGAAAACGAATAACATATTTAAAAACATAATTTCAGGAATTTCGAACAGATACAACATTCGGAAAAGTATCCGAGTACTTTTATTCAA
Source organism: Maratus michaelseni (assembly GCA_963931845.1). NCBI lineage: Eukaryota > Metazoa > Arthropoda > Arachnida > Araneae > Salticidae > Maratus > Maratus michaelseni. The sequence goes on along the minus strand of OZ007590.1, from coordinate 48,351,637 downwards.
CCCTGTATATGATCTATAGATTTGTATATATACTAGGATGATAAATTTTAGTTTAGTTAGGAAACGCGTAGCACAGTATAAAATTCTTCTTCTGGAGTTTCTGTCAATAAACGGAAATGTGTTCTCGAACTTTTGTGCTACCCTGTATATGAAATACAGAATTTATACACACCCAGTAATAGACAAAAAGTGAGTTCAATTGAAAATCGCGTTCAGCAACTTAAAACGCCAGGAATTATTGTTAACAGACAGTAGAGAATTCTTTTGTATGTCCCTGTAAATGAACGATGACTGCTATACACACACTATTCTGTAGTAAGCCTCTTGTAATGCACCTTAGTAATATATATAAATTTCAATGCGTTTAAAATAGTGAAACATAATTTAAATAAACCGCAGATGATTTTTCTCCATAGACGTAATGTAATGTAATTCTTTTGACTGTCCCTGTATAGTAACTATAAGTGGTATGCACACCCTATTCCATATTAAGCTTCTTCTAATGCACCTTAGTGATATATATAAATTTCAATGCGTTTAAAATAGTGAAACATTATTTAAATAAACCGCAAATAATTTTTCCCCATAGACCGCAATGTAACGGAATTCTTTTGAGTGTCCCTGTAAAAAAACTATAAGTGCTACACACTTCCGTTGAAATAGGGAACATGCTATAGATAACGACAATAGCATATAAAAATTGCAGAGCAATCCGAGCATATTTACGGGAGTTAGAGCACGGACAGACGGCCAGACAAACCGAAGTCATAAGCACTTTTCAACTAGGTTGGAAAGTGCTAAAAATAAAGAGTACAATAATTTTTTTAAATACTTTTTTTATTATTGAATAGTTTAATATTAAATAAATTATGATTATACGTTAAGAAAGCAATTTAGAAATCCTGAATAGATAGTTTAAAAAATGTTTTATTTTTCTTCCCTGTTGCCCTATCTTAGAAACGAAACAGAACAAAAATTATTTTAAAAAATAAATACATTTTCTACTTCGCACTTTCTATCAAGAGTAAGTCAAAGCTGTGAATTTTCAATAATCGCGCACAAAATTAATGTATTATAACGGTAATTTTTCGGAAATACATGGATGGCAGTCATTGAATTAGGCGTGATTTTTCAGATAAACATTGAATGCTTATAAAAGAGTCTTTTTTAAGACTATTTTTACTTTTATTTTATAAAATTTAGTAAATTATAATTTTGAAATATTACCATAAAAAAATAAGTAAAAGAAGAAAATAGACAGCTTGTCATGGAAAAATGTAATTTGAGTCCATTTGTGGTATCGCAAATAGTTAATAGAGAAAGAAGTACTCAAAAACCTACATAACAACGAATTTAATTTTGTAAAATTTGGTAAATTGTAATTTTGAAATATTACCATAAAAAATGAAATACGGAAAGAAAAAAAATAAAATAAGCAAATAGTCAGCTTGTCATCATGGGAATGGGAAAAATGTATTTTGAGTGCATTTGTTGCATCGTAAATAGTTAATACAGAAGGAAATTCTGGGGGAAAAAATAGCTTTCATAACGATTCTAATTATTTTATAAAATTTAGTAAATTGTAATTTTGAAATATTACAATAAATAAATAGATAAATAAATAAATAAACTTTTATAAAAGAAGAAAATACACAGCTAGTTATTATCATGAGAAAAATACATTTTGAGTGCATGTGTGTTGCATTGCAAATAATTTATAGGGGGAAAAAATACTCAAAAAAAAAAAAAAAAAAAACTTTCATAACGAATTTAATTATTTTGTAAAATTGTAATTTTGAAATATTACAAAAAAAAAAAAGAAGAAGAAGAAGTAAATAGACAGCTTGTCATCATGGGAAAAATGTAATTTGGGTGCATTTGTTGTATCACAAATAGTGAATGGAGAAGGAAATTCTGAAAAAAAAAAGCATGTGAAAAAACGTTTCTATTTTTTTTTTTCTAATTATTCATAGCGATTCTAATTATTTTTATAAAATTTAGTAAATTGTAATTTTGAATTATTACAAAAAGAAAAAAAAAACTTCTATAAAAGAAAAAGTAGACAGCTTGTTTTCATCATGAGAAAAATGCATTTCGAGCGCATTTGTTGCATCGCAAATAGATAGTTCTCTTAGTTTCTAAGTTAATAAAATGGTTATTAAATGTGGGTATCTTTAAATATTGAAATATTGGTTAAAAAAAAATATGAATATATAGTTGTATATCGTTTAAATCTGTCAGAAAACTTTTCCCTATTCTTTTTATTATACTTAATATAGATTATTGCAATAAGTAATTTTCATTTTCACATCAGTTTTCACAAAAATGGGCTTGATTATATCACATTTTTGTTTTGTATTTTCAAGTATGTACTTACCTTTTGGCATGTTGCAAGATATAACAGTTTCTTCTCCTTTTACCAAGATTCTTTGATTTCCCTAAAATGGAGAAAGAAATTTATACTTTGAGAAAAAAAACAATAACGGGTGCACAGATCAACTGCAATATTCGCTAAATAGGCACGAATCCATCTACTGTGCCTTAAACTCTTCGTGACGAGAATCCCGTAAACGACATTTTATTTTGAGTACTACTAATTTCTAGTAGTATTTTTCGTTTTATTTAATTGCAGAAATTCTATTCGGATATGTGGTAGTCAAAAACAAGGACTCTACGCATCTTATACGGCACTTATTCGTGACGCTTGTCCCAAAACAATAATGGAATAGCCACAATTTGACTGTTATTTATTTTTCATTCATTCAATACAACAAAAAGACTCGAGATTGATCTCTTTGGAACATTTCAAAATGAAAGTAGCACTCATAAGGATTATTTTAATTAAAAAATTGGCATGGCTTGGCTTCTTTACTTGAATCCTTATAACGATTAAGGAAAACATGTTGCAGGACACTAAAGATGGTATCATCCAAATCTTCATTAACCATCTTTCACACCCCAATTACAGCTAAGATAAATCATAGCGATTATTACTACTAATTTATATACAATGTAATTTGGAACTTTTTGAAGCAACAAAAAAGCGCAGTTGTAATTAGCATATCTAAATATAACTTCGAGTGAATCATAGAAATGTTTTTTGGGAGTTCAAGCGTCACTATGCGATTGATAAAGAGAGTTATTTACTTTTGAGATTCAAGATTTGAGGGTTTAATGTAATTTCATTGAGTTCATTTGTTCAAGATCTTATTATTATTATCTGACACATTTAAATTTTAATGCACCATTAAGTGCCAAATACGGAAATTTAAAGAATGAAGAGGGGAGGACATATAGTAAAAGATGCTTTTATGTGTGTGCGTTAAATCTATTAAATGGATGCTTCTTTTCTTCCTTTCTCCCAGAATCTCGTTTAGAAAATCACAATTCACAACTGACTTATCTAAATAGCGTGTGTTTAGAAAATTGCATAAATGTACAAGAGTAATAAATAAAGTAGTGGCAACATAGATAGAAAACAATTTTTAATGAACTTACAAGTAAATTTGCAATACATTCCTGCAATATGTTTACTAGCAAAGTTTAGTATCTTTTGCCAAATGTCGGGAAGCCATAGATACGTTGGCAAGGTGCTTGTTGTTGATGACAACGACGGAGCGCCCTACTGCTCGGAGTACAGATGACAAATCAGGAAATCGAATGCCTCGGAGGGGTTCCTTCAATTTAGGAAACAGGTCGAAGTCACAAGGACTCGTTTCAGGTGAGTACGGAGGATGTTCCAAGACATCTCAGTGCAACCGTCGCAATAGATAGGTTACATCGTGATCGACATAATAACAAGCATTATCATGCAACAAGATAGGTAGAATGTCTTGCAATATACGTGAACGTTTGCGCCGCATAGCCGGATGCAGGATTCGTCAATAGTAGTCTGCGTTGACAGTTTGTCCTTTTAGAGCAGTAAAAACGACACTGTGTCCACTTCAACGCCACACATCAACTACCCCTTTTAACTGGATCGATTGTTTTATGCACTCTACACATCGACAACAGCGCCACCTCAATGCTACCATATCCTATTTGCGCATGTCCGATCTTCTATTACGTTGCCACTACTTCATTTACAACCCTCGTATTTATCAATATTCGAATTAGATGGGCATTTTGCATCTGGCCGCATATGAGCAATTGGTGTCTTGGACTAATCAGACAAAAAAATTAAACGATTCAGGGTTGGCAATTCTGCTCGAAAGTTGAATTATAATAGGGTCAATTAACTAAGTATATTTACTAGATTAATAAATGAAGTTCACATATTTACTAGATTAATAAATGAAGTTTTATGTACGCTAACCATTTTGTTTCTAAGACCATTTTTTGCTCCATTCATTTACGCTAAGCAAGGAAAGCAATCGTCCTGGAAATTCAAGGACATCCTCATATTTGGGACTGTAGTTCGCGCAGTTCCCGTAGTTTTTGGTTTAAAACACTTATTACATTTTTAAAAAAATAGGAAGGTAATAAAGTCGTGAGACAAAAGAAAAAAATGTAAAGCTTAAAAATTTATAAAATTTAAAGTTATGAAAGGTTTTAAAAGAAGTCCCATTATAAAATTTGGTCACGCTACCATTAACCGAGCTTAGAGAATTCTGTATTGTCATTTTTGGTACCATGAAAAAACAAAAATATCACCACTTATTCGAAATTTTGCATTGCTAAAGAGTGGATTAATGGTCTGATTATTAATGGCCGGATAAATAAAAATTACAATTAATAAATTTTATAATTTTTTTGATGAGGAACAGGAATTGATGCTAAGAATACTTGATTGTGTCCAATATAATATTAAATACAAAGAAGAATGTGTTGTTTTGTAAACCAGTGTAAAGAAAGGGACAAATAAACAATATAAAACCCTGTAACTGTTTTAAAAGGGAGAATTTTCTTCAGTGCAAAATGGAACAAGAACCAAAAATCATTTAAGTATAGATTATGAAACATTTTCCAACACATTCAGAATAATGTAACAAAGTTTCACAATCTACTAAGTAAACACTTTAGAAAACGCATAACACATTTAAAAACCCAATTTCAGCAATTATTACCAATAGTCAAACAAAATATCCGAATTATTTTGTACAGCCCTGTATATGATCTATAGATTTGTATGCATACTACGCAGTATGCTAAAATTTACTTCAGTTAAGAAATACATAGTACAACTGAAAATTCTCCTTCAGCGATTTCCGTCCATAAACGGAAATGTGCGTGATATTTTTTGAGCAGCCCTGTATATGATCTATAGAATTTATATGCATCAATTAATATTCAAAAAATTAGTTACATTTAAAAACGCGTACCACAACTGAAAACGAGCTTACCAGCAATTATTGTTCATAGACAATAGTGTAACCAAATTCTTTTGAGTGTCCCCGTAAATAAACAATATATTTTATGCATACCATATTTTACAGTAAGCGCTTCGTAGTGCACTTCGGTGATGTGTATCAATTTGAATATGTGTAAAATAGTGAAACATCATTAAAATATGTTGCAAACAATTTTTCCCCATAGACCGTAATGTAACGGAATTCTTTTGAGTGTCCCTGTAAATGAACGATACATTCTATGTACACCATATTCTACAGTAAGCGCCTTGTAGTGTATCTCTGTAATATGTATCAATTTGAATATAGTATTTAAAATAGTGTAACCTCATTTTAAAATACTCCGCAAACGATTTTTCCCCCACAGACCGGCATGTAACCGGAATTCTTTTGAGTGTTCCTGTAAAAGAATCATAAATGATACACACTTCATTTTCAATACCAAACAGGCCCAAGTAAACCTCAATAACATATATAAATTTCAAGGCAATCCGACTATATATTTATACGTGAGCTAGAGCACGGACAGACAGACAGACAAACCGATTCACAAACACCTTTCAACCATGTTGGAAAGTGTTAAAAAGAACAAGAGGAAGAAAGTGACTATATTTTATTTTTGTGTTTTGAACTAAAGAAAAATATTTTTTGTAGGTCTGGATTCTGGAAACAGTCACATGCTATACATACTTTATTATTTGTGCTTTTTTCCACGGCGTTTTTCGTGGTGCTTATTTATATTTAACACTTGAGTTTTGTAAATTAGTTATTTCTGCTAAACAGCCATTGATTTTTTTAAAATTATTATTCCCCTATCGGGGAAAAAAAAAAAAAAAAAAAAAAAAAAAACAAGATTAGGACAGGCTCTATCTTTGCTTATCCAAAGCAATGATAGATTATAGAAAAATAATTCCTTATATACACTGCAAAAAATAATTGTCGATTTTACAGTATAAAACTGGGCACCCCAGCTGCCAGTATTATACCGTAAAATTACCAGTATTAAACCGTAAAATAAGCAGTAATACGCTGCCGCGCAAGCAGTAATACGCTACCGCGCATGCGCGGTAGCGTAATATACTGTTAATTTTACGGTATAATACTGGCAGCTGGGGTGCCAGTTTTATACTGTAAAATCAACAATTATTTTTTGCAGTGTACATTAATCATATTTGAAAGATATATGTACAGAAAACTGAATATTGACAGAACTATACAGGTATTGTACTTACCATTGGCGGTACAGCATTTAATGACTGTTCTCGCTTTTCAACCAGACAATCCAAATGACTTTTCCCCTTGCGATCCTGAATCAATAAACATTATCATGAAAAGGAAAAATAATCCTAACTGAATAAAATTAATCCTGCATTGAAAAAGAAAAACATCCGTTTCTAATACGGCATATAAAAAAAAAACTTTTACCATTTGTTAAAACAATTTCAAATAAATCGCAAACATTTCATTTGATGGCTCAAAGAGATTATATATTTAGATTTTAACTATAACATTCTTTTCAACCTTCATTAGACGTCCTATCATAACTACTCGTGTCTGAATGTTTTCATTTTACGCTATTTAAAAACAATGCCTTTACAATGAACTATAAGGTAATATATTAAAGTCTGATTTACTTTTAAAGTGTTTTAAACATAATCAAAGGTTTGTTGATGTTCACGAATTTATGACCCGAATTATTTATAGAAAGTAACAATTTTACACTTCAAAATTGTCTCATTCAAAAATGACCAATAAGTTATGATTTTTCATTATTTTATATAAAAACATTATCGAATCGAATAAGCGCCTAACAATTAAAACAAAATAGAATATTAAAAAATTTCAAACATATATATAACAGATAGATAGATAGATAGATAATAAAATTTTTGTGTATAATAATCATTATGTATATATATCTGAATTGGTGCATCGGTAATTTGATGTTTGAATTTGTTAATTATATATTAATTTAATTATATTCTGTATACACTTTACAATTACCCATCTTTAAATTGGAGATTTGGTTAGATTTGTTGCAAGAACTTATTTGATGTATTTTTAATTCAAAGGTATTATAATTATATATATATATATAATATATATATATATATATATATATATATATATATATTGTAAAAGTAGGCATTAGAGTATTTAATTTTTAATTTTTACTTTATTGTAATATACATAATATACATAAAAGAAAGTATAGGAATCGTGAAAAATTTCGACTTCCGTTTTCTGATTGAATTATACGAGTAGGATATCGATTATTTGACTATTTTTGGAAAATGTCTGTCTGTGCCTTAGCGGCCACAAAATTTGTGGCGTCTCAAGAACTAATGCATCAATTTCAGCAAACATCATATAAAGTTAGATGTTGATATATGATTAATTTTAATAAGAATATCTAACATACATCATACAAATGTTTTCACATTTACAGAATAATATTAATGATTAGAAAAAAAAAATGCTCTGAAAAAAAAAAGTTAAAAAAATAAATGGAACTGGTGAAAAAAAAAAAGTATCTTGGATAAAACACCTATTTGAATAAATTTTACAAATCATATATTTATTCAATGCAATTTTTGAAGAATATATTCGCCCACCTAACACAACTTCTGTTTATTACATAATAAATGCATTTAAGAGCGTGGCGGTGCATGTATGCCAGCAGATTTGTATAATACATAAGAGAAAGAGTTATCCAACATAAGAAATCGTAGAAGATTGCATTAAAAAAACTCAGCAACAGATATTAAAATCTATTGATTTTTTCTCAATTGTTAATTTACAAATATTACAAAATAAATCTTCGGTTCTCTTGTCAAGTTCTTCTGCCATGAAAATATCAAAAACAAATATAGATCTTGGGTAGATCCTTGAAAGAATATTAAGAAATATGCCTATCAAAAAAATTAAATAAAAATAAACTAGTATATTGTAGCCATCATAAAACTTTCTTCTAATAAATCAAATCAATTAAATTATTTAAATAGTACAAGAAAGTACATCGATTTAGCAAATAGGTTTCTTTTTTTTCCCCCTTTAACGAACGAAGATGAATATATATATATATATATAATTTAAAGGTCCTAATTTCCAATATTATTTCAAAAATGATATCTAGTGGTAATTTAGTGAGGTGATTAATAATGTTTTTAGGATAATCGATGTAAGTGAATTATATATTCTTAATGGTTTTTTATTTCCAATTTAAATATTTCCTATTTTATTTTTTCCAATTGTTATCTGGTAATAATTCAGTATACTTGGTTGATTCTACTGTTCTTAGCATCATGCCAGTAGAATTATGAAATACTGAATTATTTTTAAAACACATGTGGGTGCAACCAAGCTGACGAGTACATCTACATGTGTTTTTTCATATCCAATTCTTGTTTGTTCTCTTGTGGTCCAGTTTTCCATTGTATAATGTTCATATTTGATTTATTAATCCATTTGTGTTTACTTAATAGCAACTCCAATCTATAATTTTTTTCCCCCTTTCTCTCTCTTTCTTTTTTAAATATTATTCAGGTATGAGTAAATTTGGCCAATTACCATTGAAGCACATGCTATGGTAAAATTATGATTGCACATGTTAATTATTAGATATGTGGTATTCTGTTTACACAATATCATTATTTATCTCTTTGTAGATTAATGTAGAATGATATTAGAACTTGATATGTATTTTGAAATTCATAGATATTATAATTATATATATATATATATATATATATATATACCATTGTTATGCAAATAAGGCTACATGTAAATGTAACTTTTGACTAAGAAAATGCCATTTAAGATGTTTTAACATAATTTTAAATTAATTATAAACAGCAGAATATATTTTATCTCCCCATAAAAATATAGTAAACAATAGTGAAGCTCTTAAATACATTTCACGTGATGCATCTCAAATTTTAATAGTAAAAGGGATTAATAATTATGTGCTATGTGCTTCGGACCGCACATGAAAGGTCGGGGAGGGGGGGGGCATGCAGCTCGCAGGCTGGGTGTGCTAAACTGTTAAAAAATCTACTCAAATATGAGAACTTGGACTTTTTTTTCATCCTTTAAATATAATCGTATTATAAACGGAATATAAGTAACCATATTTATTTAAAACAAGGTTATCAGTAAATATAAATATAATCTCGTATTATTTAATGTTACATGTTATAGATTTCAAAATAAATAGTTTAATAAATGTCCCTATACAATTCGGAAACATTCTATGCAAAAAGTTTGAGGAGGAAAAATTGTGCATTTCAAACTTAACCGACTGTATCCACAGCCTAAGAGGGACTGCTCAGACGAGGAGGTCAAGTCTGTAGAGCATAGATGTCCCTCCCGGTACCTTTATTAAGGTTTAAAAAATATATATATATACAGTTTCAGCTGGAGCTGAGCCCGCCGGAAAATGCGACAGGGGGCGGGGTGAATTGCCTTGGGCCAGAATAGCTAACTGACTGTATCATATAATGGATGTATTGACTCCATATACTTAACCGACTGTATCCACAGCCTAAGAGGGACTGCTCAGACGAGGAGGCTAAATCTGTAGAGCATGTGTCTAGTTTTATTTTTATTTCTTGTGGCGCAGTTATTTATCATGAACGCCTTCGTAAAAACGAAGGCGTTCATGATAAACTTTAAATAAAACGACGTCACATAAAAATAAAGTATATAATAATTTTTTTTTTAAATTAGTACTCGTGTTTTTTTCAAAATTGAGCCAAAAAAAAAAAAGTTCTGAAATGAGTTGGTACATTTTGCTTATTTTTAAATAACCAATTTTTAACGGTATACATTCGAAAATGTTTTTTTTTAAGGGGGTCATGTACAAAATTCATTTCAATGGTTTATGATAATTTAAAACGTAATATAATTAATTCATTGGAAATGATTGACTATTTCATGTTCAATTTACTTAAATTTCAGTAGAAATTGTGGCAACAGTGAGAGTAAAATGACATTTTTATGAACACGTTTCTGTCCCACATGCTCAAATCCGCGTACAGCTCTGCGCTCTGATTCTTCGTTTGCTTTTGCAAAATAACTCACTGAATCATGTGGAAGTCTGTATTCGTCATGGCATTGTGATTTCTTAATCTCTGTAAGAAGTTAAACACTTTGACATCTTCTGGTTGACGTCGACGCTCATCAGAGTTTTGCGTAAGCAACGCAATTGAAAGAAAGATAGTACTTTAAAAATATTTTTCCCTCATCAAAATTAGCCGATTTTAAGCGAGAAAAATATTTTCTTATGTGCAAATCAATTTATAAATTTTGAATAAAGCTTGACAAAGAGAGGGTGGGATAAAAGCATTTAGGCAATTTTTCATATTCTTTATAACAAGGGTAGTCAACCTTTGTATTATCATGGGCGCGTTTAAATATTTTTAGACATTAATGGGCACATACCCCAACTAATAGACATACATGAATAGACTTACATGAATAGACCCTATAAAGCAATGTACAGTGCTTTATAGGGTTTCTTCCGTACCTCATGTTGTCCGTCTGCCTGTCAAGACCCTTTTTCTCGAGAATAACTGAGGGTATCAAGTTGAAATTAATATCAAATATTAAGGTCCGTGGGATTTTTTTTATCAATTTCTTTTTTTGAATAATTAATTGAGATAAATGTAAAAAAATGTACTTGGTATGATGTTTTTTCTGTCTTTTTTTTTAAAGAGGAAAAACATTTTGCTTATATATGAGAAATAATGGAATAAAAAATGATTCCTTAAATATTTAAACATTTTCCGTTCTGATGAATCAACTTTATTAATCTATTACGGAATTTAATTAAAATATTGATCATTTGATGTATGTATATCAGTTTTGAAGTTTCATAAACTAAATGCCTTTCATTTTTAGGGTTTCGTTCATCTCACGAAACCCTATTACTCCCGCTCCGTTGTCTGTCTGTCACAGAGCCATTCTCAAAAACTATATAACTTACAGAGTTGAAACTTTGCGTATATAGCAGAATATCAGCTATAAAGAGCTCAAAATATTAAAATTTGAAAAATTCGTATTATTTTAATAAACAGAGATAAAAAACCAAAATTCTAACATCCTTTTCCTATTAAATTTAAACATTTTTCGTTATAGCAGATGCCAAAAATTAAAAATCCACGATGAAATTCTTTCCACAATAATTAATTTTCTATCAGACGATTTCCACGTGAAAAATGAAAATGAAATAAAAAATTTCAAAAACTGAAAAAAAGATAAATATGAAGTAAAATTGATTGACGTCATAGTGGTAATAAAACGGAAAATGTCTAAGATTTCTCAATAATACAAGGAAGGAGTATGAATATGTGTATGTACACAATGCAGATTAATATCACGTCATTAGAGAATTAAAAAGAAAATCTGACGTCCTATTGGAAGTTTAACGAATTTTTCAGATGTTTGAGAATAATACAAAGCGGGTATCAATATGAGTAATAGAGAATTTGAGAAACATATTGAATCGTGATAAAAATCCGATTATGGAAATATTCGCATATTTTAAAATTTTGAAGGTGTACAATTTCTTTAATTTTGAAATTATTTTTTTAAATATCATATTTAGTCTGCATGACGGATATTATTATGACAGAATATAATAGCGGGCTTCGCCCGCGGCTAGTTTAGATATTCGAAAAAACGAAAAAATAGACCGGTAAATTTTTACTTTATAAAAAAACATGATTTTTTTTTCTTGCTAAATGAAATTTATTTGAATTTATTAAAGAAAGGATAAAGTGTTTTGAAACAAATATTAAACGAAGCCCTTTGAGCGATCTTCGATCACACTTACACACTTGTTTAGGGTTTCGTTCATCTCACGAAACCCTATTACTCCCACTCCGTTGTCTGTCCGTCACAGAGCCATTCTCAGAAATTATGTAACTTACAGAGTTGAAACTTTGTGTATATATAGATGAATACCAGCTATGAAGCTCAAAATATTAAAATTTAAAAAAATGGTATTATTTTAATAAATAGAGATAAAAAATCAAAATTCTAACAGCTATTTCCTATTAAATTTAAACATTTTTCGTTATGGCAGTTGCCAAAAATTTAAAATCCACAATGAAATTCTTTCTACAATAAGTAATTTCCTATTGAACGATTTCCACGTGAAAAATGAAAATGAAATAAAAAGTTTCACCAATTGAAAAAAAAGATTAGTATGAAATAAAAATGATTGACGCCATAGTGGTAATAAAACGGAAATTTTCAAAGATTTCTCAATAATACAAGGAGTATGAGTATGTGTATGTACACAAAGCAGATTAATATCGCGTCATTAGAGAATTAAAAAGAAAATCTGACGTCATATTGGAAGTTTAACGAATTTTTCAAATGTTTGAGAATAATACAAAGCGAGTATCAATATGAGTAATAGAGAATAGTAAATATATGAGTTTGATAAATATATTGAATCCTGATAAAAATCCGATTATGGAAATATTCGCATATTTTAACATTTTGAAGGTGTACAACATGTTTAATTTCGAAATTATTTTTTTTAAATATCGCATTTAGTCCGACATGACAGATACTATTATGACAGAATATAATAATCATCATCATATGTCATCGGTTTAGATATACGAAAAAATATACCGGTAAATTTTTACTTTATAAAAAACATAACTTTTTTTTTTTTTTTTTTTTTTGAAAATGAAATTTATTTGGATTTATTAAAGGAAGGATAAAGTGTTTTGAAAGGAATATTAAACGAAACCCTTTGAGCGATCTTTGATCACACTTATCCACTTGTCAGGGTTTCGTTCATCTCACGAAACCCTATTACTCCCGTTCCGTTGCCTGTCCGTCACAGAGCCGTTCTCACAAACTATATAACTTACATGCATGGAAATTTGTGTAGTTATAGCTAAATAGACTAAGAAGCTCAAAATATTAAAATTTGAAAAAATCGTATTATTTTAATAAATAGAAATGAAATACGAAAATTCTAACAGCCTTTTCCTATTAAATTTAAACATTTTTCGTTATAGCCGTTGCCAACAATTAAAAATCCACAATAAATTTTTTTCTACAATAATTAATTTTCTACTGAAAGATTTCCGAGTGAAAAATGAAAATGAAATAAAAAGTTTCACCAGTTGAAAAAAAATATTAATATGAAATAAAAATTATTGACGTATATTGGTAATAAAACGGCATTTTCAAAGATTTCTCAATAATACAAGGAGTATGAGTATGTGTATGTACAGAAAGCAGATTAATATCACGTCATTAGAGAATTGAAAAGAAAATTAATCTGATGTCATATCTGAAGTTTAACGGATTTGTGAAATGTTTGAGAATAATACAAAGCGAGTATCAATATGAGCAATAGAGAATAGTAACTAGGACTTCCCTCAAAGGGATTAGTCTGAGTGATATTGCTGAGAACATAGGGTTAACAATTACAATATAAAGAAAAAGAGCAAATTAAATGATATAATTACAAAATATCATATATAAATTCATATACACTGTTAAAAAAATAGAAAAGAAGTACCGTTCAGCAGATGTGTTGTCATAATTTTTTTTTTAAATGTGGCAAAGAATCTCATTTTCTTAAGCGCGTATTGCGCAAAACTTGGGGGAAAAAAAAAACGCCGGATCTTTTAAAATGCCAAGCTTTTTAAAGTTACGTAATTGGATTTGCAGCCAATAGATTATTCTATCAAGCGTGGCTTAATGCAAATTTAATTTCATTGTTGCACCTTTTTTGTGTGAATTTAAAAATTTTCTTCCTTGATTATATATCTATTATTTGTATAAATGTTTACAGAAACTCTTACGCTTCAAACCACATTGATAGCATGCTTTGCTACAAACCAGATTGCAAAACTATAGTCTAAATTACTATTAAAGTATAGAAAAAATCTTTCGATGACTTCTATAAAATAACTTTTACATTAAATCTCCATATCGGCAAAATTGAAAAATTATATATATTTCAAAGTTAAGCTTAACAGATACTTCTTGATTATTCTCTAGGAGGCTCTGCCCCCTGTGCCTTTACTGCGCCAATCCGCAGACCTTTCTTTTGCCTGTCTGCCTGTCTCTCCACAATCTGTCTGTTTCCCTATCCGTTCTTCTGCCCGTCTCTCTAACCGATTGTCTATCTCTCTACACATCTCGCTACCTGTCTCTATATTTCTCTACTGGTCTCGCTACCCGCCAATCTAATTCTCTAACCGTCTGTCTATCCGTCTTACTACTTGTACGTCTAGCCGTGTCTCTATCCACTTTGCTAACCGTTTGTCTATCTGTCTCACAACTTCTCTATCTGTCTCTCTACCCGTCTGGCTATACGCCTCTCTACTCATCTTCTTACCCATCTCCGTACCCATCTACTGTCTCTCTACTCGTATGTACACCCGTCTCACTATCCGTCTGTTTTTGTACCCGACTCGCTACCAATCTCATTACCCGTCAGTCAACTCGTCTCTGTACTCATCTCTCTACTCGTCTCTTTATCTACCACGCTACGCATCTCGCAACCTTTCTCGCTACATTCCTGTCTACCGGCGTCGCTACCCGTCTCGTGACCCATCTCGCTACCCCTCTGTCAACCCTCTTTTTACCTTTCTCTATAGCCGTCTGTCTATTCGTTTCGCTACCCGTCAGTCTACCTATGTCTCTACTCGTCTCTCTACCCATCTCACTACCCGTCTGTCTACCCGTTTGTTTACTCGTCTTTCTACCTCTCGCCACCTCTTCCCAATATTTAAACAGTTCATTTATTATACAGAAGCCGTTTATCAGTTATTAAATGCAAACAGAAGTAATTTATCTAATAAGTGTAATCAGATGCATTTTTTTAAAATACATACATAAACCTGAATAATAATTCATCAGTTTTGTGTTCATAGTTGTTTATATCATTTGACAGTAAATCTCAACTTCATAAACCTGAATTGTCTCAAGCTTTTTAAAAAAACCACAAGGTCTGTATAACTGCAAAGTACCCTGAGGGCTATATTAGCTACATGTTATTAAGTTAAGTGAAAGTTTCGTTATTGCGTTTGCAGCCAATTGCTTATGTCAGAAAGCGTGGCTTAACGCCATTTTAAATTCATTACTGTAACTTTTTTCTGTTTTTTTTGGGGGGAGGGGGGGGGGGGGTAGGGGGAGAAGGGTTTCAAATATATGCATTTAAATTAAAACTTTTGCCTCCATGCCATTAGTGTTGTTTGTATTATTAACTAATACCTTGTAGACTGAGCTTCATTTGAAACAAATGTAAAAGACTTCTTCTACAGTTTTTTTTAGGAGAAACTTTCGTAATTGGGCCCAAAGCCAATCGGAGCATTTAATATCATTATTGTAACTCTTATATAGAGTTAAAACAATATTGTTGC
The DNA here is from genome assembly GCA_963931845.1 of Maratus michaelseni. Taxonomy (NCBI): domain Eukaryota; kingdom Metazoa; phylum Arthropoda; class Arachnida; order Araneae; family Salticidae; genus Maratus; species Maratus michaelseni. The sequence goes on along the minus strand of OZ007590.1, from coordinate 48,335,886 downwards.
TATCTTTACTCTTGTTTGAGACCAGCCTTGCCTGTGTATCTGAATGGGGAAAGTTTCGTATCCTATGTCGGTTGGCGAAAAATTTTTTAAATGGTGCCAAAAGGTAGTTTTAGCATCTTACAAAATTTTTCAAGAGAGCGGTAAAACATGTTTTTCAAATATTTACAAACATACGTTTATTAAAGCATATTTTTGCACCATCTTAAAAATTTAAGCACGATTCTAAAATAAAATTTTATCGCCATATTCGATATTTTAATAAGTAATGAAAATACATAAACAAACTTATTTAACAAAATAAGTGAAAAATAATTGTTATTGTCAGGGGGGTAAATTGTAAACAATTAATAAACGGCTAGTAAATAATAAATATCATTTAAAATCTAAAAATGGAGAAGTGGTCCGTATAAAAATACAAAACATAACATTATACGCTTGATATATGTAAATATTTTTTTATTTTTTAATATTTCCGAAGGCACAGATAAAAAGGTAAAAATCACTTTTCCAAATGCCAAATAGAAAATATACAAAATAGAATGCCAAATATAAAAAATAGAAAGATATCTGCAAAAAAAATAAGATTTAGAAAAAGTAAGCCAAATCCTGCAGATCCCAACAATCACATCGAAAAACTTATCACCAAAAAAGAACTCGCCAAATCTTACGGCACAGGAGATGGATTTTTCCCTCTGAATGCAGAATATTGGTTTATTTTTTTGTACGATGGGTGATTATAATATAATTGTTTCATTTCACATACTACATACCGTTTGATATATTGGTACTTTTATGTTATCCTGGCGCAGTTGATAAATCGCCAATTATTGTTCCTATAACATTTTCATATTGAATTCATTTCATTTAAATATAAACCTTTCACTCATTTAATTTAAAATACATGCCTTTCATTAATCCCATTTAAAATGCTAAAAAGAGAGAAGAAAAAGAAATAATGCCATAAATCGAAACCTTTTATTTAAACATCAAAGAATTTTTTTTTTTTTAATTTACACACGCGAAATAAAAAAAAAAGCTGCTATTGCTGAGATTTGCGCCAAATCTCTAATACCAAGTCTACCAAGTTATTGCGGGGTTTTTCTTTCAAACAGAAATAAATCCAGATTACTTTTCGATTTCTACTAAATTGAAATATATTTTATTGTGCTGAATATTAGTGCGTGCATATTTTTTTGCTCCATGTACTCCATGAACTTTTCAATTCCGATTGTCTACGAAAATCTCCCGCCGGTGAAAAGGACGTACGCACAAAATTTAGTGACGTATGTACTTTAATTGTGCTTTTTTATCTATTTTTTTAATACAACTTCCAAACGGTTTGACACTTATTCTTGGTAATAAATAGACGACGTTGTCACCTTTATAGGTACCTGCTGTAAAAATTTGAACGAAATCCGTTAAATATTTTTTGAGTTATGCTTAACGAAAGGTTTTAATATCCATCGTAGCTATATATGGGGCAAAGTAATACTGCGCTGTGTATGAGTCTTCGTTGCACTCAGACAATTATATGAGTTTGAGGAACGAATTGAATCAGGGATAAAAACCCGATAATGGAAATATTGGCATATTTTAACCTTTTGAAGGTCTCTATACAACATGTTTAATTTTGAGATAGATATTGTTATGACAGAGTATAATAGCGGGATTCAGATTTTTGAAAAAAATGAGAAAAATAGACCGGTAAATTTTTATTTTATAAAAAACATGACTTTTTTTTTTCTTTGAAAATGAAATTTATTTGGATTTATTAAAGAAAGGATAAAGTGTTTTGTAAGGAATATTAAACGAAACCCTTTGTGCGATCTTCGATCACACTTACCCACTTGTTAATTTTTTTTTCCATCTTATGCAAAATTTTGAGTTCAATGGGACTTTAAAAACCTTTTCGTTTCTGCGTTAGGCAAATTCCGGCTTATGGAGCATGAATTAATGTTATTGCCTATGTGTTTGCCGGGACTTGAAAAATTTTCCGCGTTAGACAAAATTCCGGCTTACACGAGTCCGCCTTAGACAGAATTTACTGTACATCTATGTCTCTCTTTCTCGTCCAAGGTGACAATTCTTCGTTCTTATACATAAGTTGTGGTTTACTGTGCCTTAGTATGTTGATAAGTGTTGAAAAATATAAACGGTAAAATTACATTTTTATTTTATTTTTTTCACATTTTAATTGCTGCTGGACTTTCTTTTTCTAAGCTAATTAAGATGTTTTTCCCGTTTCCTTTGTTACTACGGTAAATTTAACACAATATAGTTCAATTAATCTACTCGACCGTGTCTTTCTTCAGTAGAAATAGCTTTGAAACTTTCCGACACTGTTCAGCTGTGTCAGTTAAATGTTGTTAAAATGTATATAAGTAATCTGAAAGTCATTTCGTCTTAACTTAATACTTTCATACATTTGTCCTTCGGAAGGATGATAATGTAACATATATTACATCAACCTAACAAATTTATTTATGAGCAACCCTGAAAAGTATAGCCAGTCGGGATTTGAGAACAGCCTTAAACAAAAATCTATTTTAACCCATTCGGGACCATGGGTGCATATATGCACCCACAAAAAGAGCATACAGAATTTGTTTTAGGCACCAGTAAAAAATAAAAGTAATATTTACTTTCTCTAATTATAGCATTTTTGTGATAGTTTAGGTAAAGGTAGCTTTCTAAGAAAAAGTGGTGCCAACCGAATAAAATTAGTGTAAAAGCCGCCGGTCCCGAAGGGGTTAAGGAATGTTTTCTTTAAAATCAATAATATTTGCGTGTTTCTTTCTTACAGGCGCGATTAAGGCTTCTGGTTCCTTCCCATGCAATAATTTTTGAGATAGGCTACCCTATTCGAAAAGTGTAATTTTTTTTTTTTTTTTTTTTTTCAAATAAATTTTACACGAACTTCTTGAATTGTAGGGTCTTCCGCTGCGAGATGTATGTGCATCATATAAGATTTGTGTATATCGACACCACTACTAATAAGGGAACCACTTTTGGTGCAGCTCGCTCCTAGCACCAAGACCTGGTGCATTTTGTAGCTCTATACATAAAAGTTTGTGAACCGATAAAAAATTTTTGTTAAAATCCTATTTTATATATTTTTTTATACTTATAAATTTTTATTATTACCCTTTTAATTGTCAATTTTACGCCAAAAGCGAGTTAGTAGTCAAATAGGGTGCTGCGAATCCAAACTACTACTCACAACTCACACACAGGAGACGACTATGACATTAGTCCAGCGTTGGCGAGAAAAATTCTACGGAAAAAAATAAAGCCAATTTCGTGCCACCAAAAATGCAATTATAACATTGTATTTTCTCAAAATCAAATTCGTAGGTTCTGGAAAGAATTTTTAAACTTCTTTTCAATATTTTATTCTTTACTATTGACTAATTTGCATTTTTAACTGCTTTTTTCAAAAAAACTTCTATGTTAATAGTGCGATAAGTGGTCTCGAAAATTGCATTTTCGGAAACTTAGACTGCTGTAAAATCAAAAAATATGATTTTAACAGAAAAAATTCATCGATTCTCAAACTTCGTAATAGAGGGCTTTAAAATGCACCAGGTCTCAATGCTAGGTGCGAGCTGCACCAAAAGTGGTTCCTTTGTAAGTGCAGTGTTGCCAAATTTATTTGATTTTTTATTTTAAAAAATCTACCAATTTTTCCGCCTAGTAATATTTATCTTATTTAATTTGTCATTAAAAAATGGGAATATTACTATTTAGAAAAAATGGTAGATATGTGAATAAAAAAAATCTGTTAAATTGGCAATACTGCTACAATGAGATAATATTGTTGCGTGTTTGCAATCATGTGGATAATGGCGCCCTTCATTGTTTGCCAAAAGCTGAGGTGCGCCCCTGCTTACTGAAAGGTTGGACAGGCCTGGTATAGACAACACAACTTACTCAATTTTTTTTTAAAAATAAAATAAACAAGTGATAGATTTTCTACCTTTCTGGGTTCATTGAATTAGTTAGAAGAAATATATACGGTGCAAATATGTGGTTAAAATAAAATCCTTCAAGAAATAAAAACTTCTTCCAAAAATCTATTTAAATTAATAAATAAATGCTAAACAAAATTTTGTTGATAACCTTTATAGAGTTTGTTTTGTTTTCTCCTATCTATAAATGCAGAATCTGAAGCTCGGTAAAATAAATATCAAGTTACCATTCCTGATGGAATGTCATCATATTTATTTAGCAATTTATTGCATTAAATAACAATCATTCTGTAATTAATAATTTAAGGTAATTTTTACTTTTTTTTTCTTGTGTTTCATTATGTAAGATTTTTAACTTGATTCTGTTTTAAAGACCTAATGTTGTGTGACTGTGTTATCCCTCGTCCTCGTTTTAACAGAGTTCGAATGTATACATGTGTAAATTGTATTCGACTGTACACTGTAGACATACGCATTGGCCCGATTAAGATTTTTTTCTTTTCTTTTCTTTCTTTGAATCTGCCAAAAGGTTAGTTGAATTAGTTATTTATGGAATTTTTATTATCAAACAAATGAAAACAAGTATTGAAACGTGATTGTTCCATACACCCAATTTCCGCAATGTCCGTTTTATTTTGTCATGTATCACTTGTTAACACAGAGGTTGCCTTAATTCTTACCTAAGATATTGAGTAATCTATTGTCTTTGAAACGCTCATTTAGATTTAATTTATTTCTAGTTCGAGATTTTTTTTTTTAATCTATGGAACGTGACTTTTTTATGATTGTTTCTCTTTTAAAAAGCAAGAGTACTGACTGAAGTACTGACTGAAGTACTGACTGAAGTGTACTGTCCTGTACATGAACGTCTGTCTGCTAAAGGAGGTCCCTGGCACTAAAGTTTGATTTGTTTGTTTAGAAATATTTTTTCCTATTCTTATTTATAATCCCACAGTTACATAAATGTCTACTTGGTATACAATTATGAAATGATTATAGCTCAATCTAAGTTTTAAACAGTTTTTATTATTTGCGTAACCAAAAAATTCGATGATGACACTACTCAACATTATAATATATTTGTATACAACAGTAATTCACCTACAATTACACTTCTAATCCTTTCTTATGCTTTCTGTACTTACACATACTCATACTTCTTGTATTATTGAGAAATGTTTGAAAATTTCCGTTTTATTACCAAATATGACGTCATATTAATCTTTTTTTTCAATTGGTGAAACTTTTTATTTCACTTTCATTTTTCACGTGGAAATCTTTCAATAGAAAATTAATTATTGTAGAAAGAATTTTATTGTGATTTTTAATTGTTGGCAACTGCTATAACGAAAAATGTTTAAATTTAACCGGAAAAGGCTGTTAGATTTTTGTTTTTTGATCTCTCCATATTAAAATAATACGATTTTTTAAAATTTTATTATTTTCAGCTTCATAGTAGATATTCAGCTATAAGTACACGAAATTTCAACTCTGTTAAGTTATATAGTTTCTGAGAACCGGCTCTGTGACGGACAGACAACGTAGGGGAACGAATAGGGTTTCGTGAGATGAACGAAACCCTAAAAATAGAAACTTTAAAATAATTAAATTATTACGTGCGAAAAGCATTTAATGGTGGAAATTCCGTCATTTTTAAAACTTCATATTTGAACATTTTCTTATAGCGTCTGAAAGAAAACTTAAAAGTCCGGCTAATCGAAAAGTATTGCCAGATTTTATAATGACATCAGCTGTCGCGGCAGCGATGGATATAGAATTGGGGGCATAAAAATCCTCCACTCAAAGGGAAATAAATTACAACCCTATAACGAAAGATTGCTACTGATCGTGGTAATAGTTTAATCTTCGGTAATCGAGTGATCTTTTAAAAGAGAGCAAATTAGCGTGTTTTTAGATAATGCGGGGGCCAAATTAAGGCCAAAATATACAACATTAACGTATTGTAACGGAATTTTTGTTTTGAAAAACATGAACTGCAGTCATGAAATTAGGCGTGATTTTTAAAATATACTGAGTGCTTATATAAAAGAGTTTTTTAGAGACAACTATAGCCATTTCTATTATACTTATTTCTTTTGAGGTACGAAACCCTAAGAAAAAAAATACCTTATACATTTTAATCACCAAATTGTGCCAGAAAAAAAAATAATTATACATTCAAATCTTTAGTATTTTAATTTAATTTATTTTAATTGATGTTGCATTTTTAGTACAGTTATTTAATCGTTGTTGTCATTTAATGGTACATTTTTAATGTTGCATTAATTATTAATTTTTCCATATTACTACTTATTTATAACATAGTATTATTAATTTATACATCCATTACTTAGATATTATTCAACATTCTATTTATTAATTAATTTCATTTATTTATTATTTAACTAATGGCTATCATTAAGATAGTAATTTGGTTTAATTATTAAACACTAATTTCCATCCATTCCTTTATATTTACTTTTACCACTAGAGGGCAGCACTATTTTAAGTTGTTTTTTATTATTAATTTTTCCATCTTAATACTTATTTATAACATAGTATTATTCATTAATACATCCTTTAATGTAATTCGATTTTCTATTTATTAATTAATTTCATTTATTTATTATTTAACTAATTGGTATCAATTAAGATAGTAATTTGGTTGAATTATGAAACATTTATTTCCATCCAATTCCTTCGATTCAGATTATATTCACTTTTACTAATAGATGGCAGCACTAATGTTCCTGTTTATTTTATAATCCATTATATTTTAACATTATTTCTGGCATCACTGCAAAGCAATTTATATTTCTAAGCAATTTATATTTCTAAAATTGGCAACATGTTATGATTTTTTATGCAATTCATTCCCCAGTCATGTTGGAGTTTTCATGATGGTTCATGAACTGCAAGGTATCTTATTTATATCTCTTTTCATCTTTATGGATTTTATACTTAATGTCTCTATTAAATGTTCTCTCTATAATTTATAAGTATGGCTTCTTTCCTTTTTAATATTGTATTTTATTTTTTATTTTATCACTGATTTGAATCATTGTATTTGAGATGTAGTCCCAATATCATATTTTTTAGCAATGTATGGCTAATATGATGATGAAACATCTTATTTCATTTTATTTGTGGTATTTAGGCAATTGGGACTTGATAATTCTGTCTAAATTCCACAAATTTCATTTCATTTAATTCCATTTATTCAATTTTTATTTAATTTCTTATTCTTTCAATGTTTTTGATTCCATATTAAGTGTGTTGGGGAATCTTTCATTGTCAACTAATTATTTCACGCTTAATTATTTCATTGTTGGTGTTCAAATTGGTGTTATGATAATGTTTCATTTATGGTTTTATATATATATATATATATATATATATATATATATATATATATATAATTTAACAAATTACAATAACCATTGGGAAAATGTTCCGAAAGATATATATATATATCATATATTATTATAATGTCATACATGCTTTATAATTTGGCGATAAATCTTGGTCGCTTGGCGATTCATCCTTGGGGCCTTGGGAGCCGCTATAACACGAAAGTACGGAATTTACAATATATTAATGAAAACAGAAACAAAAATATTTCATCTTTGGGGGGCCGCTATAAAACGAAAGTACAAAATTTCTATTTTATTTTTCACATCTGATAATTTGCATCGATCATTTTTGTAACTTTAACATTTTTATAACGATTTTATGCATTTCTATTGCCTATTCAAATTCTTCTGAAATTGTAGAATTTCGTTAAAAACGCTTAAAAGATTCTTCTAAGGTTACAGAATTTTGTTAAAAACGGTTAAAATAGTAAAATGCGAACATCATTTGGTCCATTCTCGACCGAAAGCAACAACCATTTTCCCAATGGTTAAAAAAATAGTTATTCAATTGCAAATTATGTCCTTTCTTTAAGCAAAAAAAAAAAAAAAATTACATGTTAAAAAAATTTAGATGGTCGTTTTCATATTTAATTTGAACAAAACTCTGGAATTTTTTATACGAACAACTAATTTTGACATCATATTTGGTTTTCCCAGTAAATTTTACTTTAAAATAACCAAAACGTAAAGTCGTTTTGTTAATTAATTTAGGAACTCTGAAGGTTTACAGTTTGGAACTCCTAATGTTAAATTCATTGTAATCGTTGTAAAACAGACTGCAATGCGGGTAGTTTTTTAAGCATAAATCAAGAACTACTTTGAGAGCTGTAATTTTGGATTCCCATATTTGAAGCTTCTAGAAATCGATTTCTGTTTTTTTTTTTTTTTTTTTTTTTTTTTTTTAAATTAAAAGTTACAATTCATAATTTTTTCAAAAATGTATTTTGAAATATATTTTTCGAAATTAATTTTCGAGGAAAATATGAATTGCAACCTATAACTTATTTATTTTTTAAAACAGAAATCGATTTATTAGAAGCTTCAAATATGCAAATCCAATATTACAGCTTCTTCTGCAAAGTACTTTTTGAGTTATGCTTAAAAAAACTACTCTCATTGCAATTTGTTTTTGCAACGATTACAAATACATTTAACATTAGGCTTCCAAACTTCCAAACTTCATAATTCCTAAACAAATTAACCGAACGACTTTCCGTTTTGGTATCTCAAGGTAAAATTTACCGAAAGAGCCAAATATGATATCAAAATTTGGTGTACATATTAGAAATTTCAGAGTTTGGTACAATTTCGTTATGAAGAAGATTTTTTTAACATAAATTGAAAAAAGACAAGCTGCCAGTCAAGTGGCTATTTCCGTTTTTTTTTTTTTTTTTTTTTTTTTTTTAAACCATTGGGAAAAGGTTTTTTTTTTTTTTAGTCGAGAATGGACCTCTTGGCGTCGTCACTTTATTTTTTTAAGCATTTTTAACGAAATTGTGTAACTTTAGAAGAATTTTTATTTGAATAGGCAATAGAAATGCGTAAAATCGTTATAAAAATGTTACAGTTACAAAAAGGATAGATGCAAACTATCAGATATGAAAAAAAGCTGAATTCAAAAATTAACGTCGGATGAGAAATCGTCTTATAACGCAAAAAACGTGGTCTTCAACTTTAATTTCCTCAAAATACCTTAATCTCAGAAATCAATTTAAACAAGAGTTAAAGTTATTGTAGGAAGGACCCGACAAAATATTAAGGTATATATTAAAGATAAGGTATAGTAATGGAAAATGCGTTTCAATAACTGCGGCTTTTATTTTTTTTTAATTAATTTGATTTTTTTTTTTAATCTTTCGGAACATTTTCCCAATGGTTGTTGTAATTTGTTAAGTTACAATTTTTTTCCCCTTCCTACCTGGAACAATTTGGATAGTAAAATAAATAGGGTGTTTTTCTTTCTTTTTTTGGGCAGACCTTACCTTTTGTTATTCTGGACAAATATTTTTTCTTTAACGAACCATTAAAAGTAATTTTCTTTATTAAATCAGATAATTCAAACATTTGTTTTTTCAGAATTTCAAAGTTCGAACATTATGAGCATCGACTATATCAATTCCAAAAATATTGCTACGTAAAAAGCAGAACGTGCTTCTCTGCGTTTGTATTGTTATTGCTGTAAAAGTAGTTTTACAGTAATAAAGTGCTACATGTTCATACGCAGGAACATTTACCGAAGTCATCGGGCCCGAAACCCCAATTTTACCCGAACCTTCGGATTGGCTCTAATTTTTTTTTTCTTTTTTAAATTTTCGGTTAAGGTTGCGATATTGGTTATTAGAGGTCGGGTTTGGGTGTACCCGATTTTTTTTAAAGAAAGTTTAGGATGTTGTTTCAGATGAAAAAAAATTACATTTTTGAATATATATAATAAAACTTTTTGCAAACAAAATAACTATTAACCCACAAGATAGTCGACACTAAAAAAAAGTAACTAATTATTAGAATACGTTAGAAAATAACATCAATCCAATATTGCTAAATTTACTGATTAATAAAAAGAAGGAGAAAGAAAAAATATATTTCCAGAACAGAAGGTAAGGGGCCGTTCAAGTATTACGTAAGCATATTTTTAGTCATTTTGTACCCCCCCCCCCCCAGTAAGAAAATATAAGCAAATGCTAGACCCCCCCCCCCTTGCTTACGTAAGATTTTATGACAGTTTATACATCAAGACTTCTTGACAGATAAAAAGTTACCAATAAATTACATTATTAATCATACAAATTTATATAAATAGGCATATAGGGATTGTGATATCAAAAAATACAAAATGGTTTTAATATATTGTTGTTTATTGCATTAAACAAACCATTGTTTAAACCACCAAATTCATTGTTTAATGCTTATGTAAGAACTGTCGTGACCCCCCCCCCCCCCTCCCCCTTGTCAGAGAAAATAAGCAGACTCTGGACCCCCCCCCCCTCCCCCTTTACTGCTTACGTAATACTTGAACGGCCCCTAATAAAATTACAGTAAGAAAAGGGAAATTTATATTGTGAAACACTTTATCAAGGGCAACATTCCACACTATAAGGCAAATGATTTCTGTTTGAATAGAGTAAGCGATTAAGCAGAAATTCCTATATTCAAACCGCTTGATCAACTGCAAGAACACACATGCAAAGAATGGAAAATCAAGAATGGATAAATCCTGAATTTCATATAAGAAAAAATGCTACATCAATATCAACAGAAAAACGCCTAACAAACACATTCCTATAGTGAATGCAAAAACCTAAAAAATAAAGCATTAAAAATAAATCTAATATAAAAAATATAAACAATAAATATTCTTTATCTATACCAATACTATTCTAACCACATGAACTGTAAAAATAAGTGTTACAAACACACGGAAATATACAATAAAGATTTTTTTTTCCTTAATGAATTAAAAAAATGATATCGCAAATATGACTGTACAGTTATATATTTTTTTCCATAATTGCATTATTATTTTTATACTCTTTTATCTAACTTAACTTTGCTGTTGTATGCAAAGTTGGAATTTCGTAATCAATTTTTGTGATCGATGATGCGCCAAACCACTTTCGCCAAAGAACGCCAACTGGCTGTGAAAGTGCAACTACGAAATATTTTAAACACTAAAAAAACAGAAAATATAAATAAAAAATAAAAAGTGTAACACATATTTTTTTAAATACGCGTTAATCAATTATTAGTATAATATTAATTAAATTGTGATTATACATTAAGAAAAGAATTTAGAAGTTCTGAATCTTAAGTATTTTTTAATCTTTCCTGTTGTCATATCTTTAAAAAGAAACACAGCAAAAATTATAATTTCATTAATAATTTTACTAGTCCACGCTTTCTCCCAAGCGTAAATCATTGCGGGGAATTTTCCGTAATGGTGCGCCACGCCAAGTAAACATATTATAACGATTTTTTTTTTTTAACGTAAAGTGAAATTATAAAATTAGGCATAACTTTAAAGATAAAAATTGAATGCTTATTAAAGAGTAATTAAAAAGAAACAAAAAAAAAACATTTTTATTTTTATACTTATTGTTCTTCATTTCAGATTTCAAGCTGAAGAAAGTTGTTTTCTTGGTTAATGTCGGGTTTGGAGTTGATGTCAAATGAAATTTTGAGTTTAAGTCAGGACACTACCGAGACAATTGTCTTTTAGCGACTTGGCGATGAAACTGTATGTAGTCCGTTGAGATTGTATTATTCGTCGAATGACAGTGCAATTATTTCAAAACAAATTGCGTAATAACCAGCGTTATAAACCAATTTTCACTTATTGAAGAAGGATGAATTGTAACAATATTTATGTTACCAAAGTAAAAATATAGAAAAGTTAATTTAATTTAAAACAGTCATTAAAAGTATGTTCTGATGAATGTACTTAAAAAATGAAATTCAAATTACACTGAAAAAAAACAAACAAAGGTGTTGATTTTACAGTATAATTGGCACCCCAGCTGCTACTACTATACTGTAAAATCAACACTTTTTTTTTTCTTTTTGCAGTGTAGTGATGTAGATTGTAATCAGAATTTTGAGATATACATGTTCAGAAAGGTGCAATCAAGATAAATTTCTGAAATTGTGATGTATTGTTTTGCAGCCACCGAAGATAGTTTAAATAAAACTCATTATTTTGTTTAATGACTATTTCAAAGAATTAAAAATAAATAAAATATAATGATTTATATATATATATATATATATAACTTAGCAACATACTGACAATCTTGAATATGCATTAGCTATAAGTATGTTACTTGAAACTCAGACTTACTTTCAAATTTTCTCCAATCTGAAGTTTTACTTCGTGTGAAGAAGGTTCAGCAATCAAAGGGTCAGCATCAAACCGGCTATCAATTTCCTGCATTTGGGTGAAGTAGAAAACAATGTAATAATATAAAACGGTGTATTTTCTTTTTATTTAAAAAGAAAATATAAACATTTATATTACACGTAATTTAGAATATATACACAATGTATTGAACGACCAAACTCTTGTTCATGATTGACTCGAAAATCATTCTAAACAAAATTCTGCAAACGAATTTTGATCTAATACTGCTGTATTTTTATGTATATTTCGTAAGGAAAACTACCTATTACATTCTCACCTAAGTTGGAATTTCTGAAAATTTTTTGCAGATCTACACCGATTATGACTCCCAGAACCCAAAACCACCCCCAGTTCGAAACTTTATTTATCTATCTCACTTTTTTATGGACATGATAACTTCAATAATTCTGCACAAATCTCTTTCAAACTGATACATAAAATCAAGGGGCATAAAATCTCGGTCAAGTTCGTTAATGGGCAAAATCGAACCAGGGTGGGGGGGGGGGGAGGGGGGCGCTTTTTGTGAAAACAGAAAAAACCCATAGCTTCTTAATTATGATACGTATTGAATCCGTTTAAAGTTGTTATTACTTCTTGGAAAAGGACCGAAAATTTATGTATGACAGATTTTTGATATCATTAAAAATAGCCCCAAGGGGGTAAATAACGAGGGGTTTCAGAAGAAAAAAAATCATAACTTCGTCAATTCACAAGATATCAAATCCGCTTAAATTTATTATAAATCCTCTTAATATTATCTAAAACTTTTATATTGACAAGTTTTTTATAGGACTGTAATAGATGGAAAACTTAAGAAATAATGCCTTTTTGCAAAAAAAAAAAAAAAAAAAAAAAAAAAAAAATGCCAGTTCCGCTTGCAGACAAGGTAGATTTCGAAGTGGGTGGTCCCAACTGCCGCATCATGGCAAAAAGGTAATTTCTTCTGCAATTCCCAACAAACAGGCAACTTCGAAATCCACCTGTGCCTGGTGCCCGAGCCGTCAGGAATTTTTTTAAATCCTTTTATATTGTACACAGTACATAAATGCAATGTATTTTTTCTTTCACAAGAAGTAAAAAAGCAATATATGATAAAAATCATTGTTTTGAATATGCATTTTTCAATCGCGTTAACCCATTCAGGAGGTTACATAATTGAAGGTTCCATTACATAATCGAACAGGTTTATGTAATGGAACTGCGTCCTTAAACACTGAAATAATCATTAATCACACAGAGGTTGCTTTAAATAGTGAAATGTTTCGAGATTGACCGCTGGCATACAGCGAATACGAAAATGTCAAAAATGCTTTTGGATGTTCTTGTTGGCTAATCTAAGAAACTATACTAGTGTAAAAAAAACTACTAGAATTTTAAATTAAAAATGGTTTTCATCTATGTTTTGCACATCGGAGAAGTGCATCTGGCATCTTTATACCGGGTATTCCGGGTTAGATTCCTGGTAGAGATAACGTAAAAAATAAAATAAAGTCTTATACACACACACACACACACACACATCTACCCTATATATATAAAATCCTAATGAAACGATTTTATGAAACGAATTTATCTACCCTATATATATAAAATCCTAATGAAACGATTTTATGAAACGAATTTATGAAACGATTTTATGAAACGACTGATTAAACGACTGATTATGTTTCAGGGCTATTTTTAATAAAATATTAAACGCTTGATGGTGAAATTAATACTAATTGTCCATAAAAATCCGCGGATGTCAAAACTGGTAATAGAATTTTGAAATTGGAATTAGTTTTCGAGATATTAATTTTTTTCTAATTTTAATGACATTTCTGTATAGTGATGGCAACTAATTACTCAGTTTTTTGTGACAAAAAAGGGAAAAAAATTGAAAAGGATCCCGATAGGGATTATTGATTTCTTTATATTCGTCATTTTCAAATTGAAATTGAATTTATCTTTTATTTCAATCGATAATGAAGACAAGATTCTGATTAAATTATGTTTTTCAGGAAAATTTGAAAAAAAAAAAAAATCACATTTCTATCGTCAGGATTCAATCGTCTGTCAGCATTTAATTTAATTTATAAACTGAAAATATTTTGAATAAATTCCTCCAAATGACGTCATTTATGTAAACGCAAAAGAATTAATAATAATAAAGGAATTAATAGTAATTATTATTTATTGATATCATTTTGTTATTTTTTTGTAAAATTTAATTAAACGAATTTATAAAATCACTAATTCGGATATTTGAAAAGAATATATAAAATAATAATTGCCCAACTGAACGGAAGAAGAATAAAATATCCTGCTTGGTTTTCTATCCTGCTTGGTTTTTTCCGCCAAGCTTTTTAAAAAAGCGTCAAGACCCCTATAATAGAAAAGCACCAATAGTTCATTGGGTTTGTTTTCATAACTTTCGGCAACAAATCTATGTATTTTAACGAATCTATCCCTTTTTGAAGCTCGAATTACGCCAAACCTAAAAGCAAAGGATCCTATACTGGAAAAGTACCCGATTTTCTTATGGACAATATTCAAGTGACATAACATGGTGTAAAATTATCGCGGATAGCAAATTTCTTTAATTATCTCATCAGTTGATGCCGAATAAATGCAAGAATGCATGCACAAAATATTTAATTAATTTTGTATGATAAATAATTATTAGAAAATTCGTATATACATATTAATTAAAATAAATAATTTACATATTTAAAATAACATGAAAATGTGCATGATGGTGCACTAAAATAGAGAGAAAATTAAAACCTGTTACTGAAAATGTCTATAACATAGTACATTTCAATACCGTGGTTCTTAATGTTATTCACAAGCAGATGGATTTTTCTCATCCTTAAATGCAACGGAAGAATAGAATACAGATCGTTGTTATAAAAGTCCGAGAGGTAGCCACAATTTAAACCTAACCATTTTATACAAGATGGTTTTCAAGTTGTAATTGATTTTACTTATCAATCCCGAAAACAGTCGTCATTTGTCGCAACAGCTGTGTATGAGGCCATGGTAATCAAAAAATGCCCCATTAAAACGATAAAAGCATGGCAACCCAATTACAGATTTACCAATATTTTTTAAATAAAGCATGCTGTCATGTTTTTAGAGGCCTCGAAGTCTGAGCGGGGGTTGGCGAGCGTAGCTCGCAGGGGGTAGGCCCCCTAGTATATATATAATTAAAATGAAGCCAAATGTGTAAAAATAAATGGAAAATATAGTACAAAAATTAAACACAGGAAATTGAAAATGCAAAAATAAAAAACTATGAATATCTTATGGATTAATCAGAGGAGCTTCATAAGCATAATTCATAGTAAAGATATGTTATTCCGTCGAATATTGTCGGAATTAGACCTAAAAATGACAATATTAAATTCCTACATATTACATATCTAAAAAACCCTAAGAAATTAAAAAAAAAAAAAAAAAAAAAAGATATTCAAAAAATAAATTATAATGCATCTGTAATAAATGGAAAACTGAAAAAAGTAATAGACACAATTCACCAGGAGATAAAGTTTAGTAAGGATGAAGTAAGATGCTAAATGGTGCGCCATGTGCAGGCAATAGCTCTGGGTCATGCTGAACCGGTCGAGCGTACCCCGTAGGGTACAGAGACAACACCTTTTTTCTATATTCTATTAAAACCATTTGACTAAATTCCTGACTCCCCCCCCCCCCCCCCCCAGATACCCTTAATACTAGGAGTACCTGGGAGACAGCTCAGTCCCTATACCTGGGAGACAGCTCAAGAAAATGCAGGGGAGGCTCATATTTTTTCTCTCTCTCCGATATCTGCACGCATAAACAAACCCACACACTGATATATATGATCATAGTATTATGTAGAAAGATAAATTAGTGCTTACTCATATTGTAGGCACTGTGTTTCTTATAAACTACTTAAAATAACTTCATTTTATGCTAAGAGAACAAAAGGCTGCAGAATGAAAATTTCTAGCGTATAATTATACTGGTGAAATAATAAGTGATGATGTCAACAAGTAAATAAAAAGCTTACAGTTCACCTGTTTCATAAAGAGTTGCAACCTTTAATTTTTTTTTTCTGAATATTCCCTGCCCTTAAGGATTCTAAAGTTGTATTTTTATGTGATAAAAAACATTAACAAAATCAAGGATGTGTTTTGCATTTTAAAATTATTATTGTTTTTAAAACACTTATTTAAACTAATTTAAAACACTTATTTGCAGTTTTTATACAAATACTACAATTTAGTATTTGTGCAAAACTGTAAAAGAACACCAAAACTAAGTTCGACTGTTGAAAATAGTTTCATTTGGTGACCTTGAAAAATTTCCCAGGGGGAGGGGGGGGGGGGGCTCAAAATTTTTAGGGGGCTGAAACCTCTCTGGCACCCCTCTAGTTATACGGCCCTGGATAGCAGATGAAGTTTTACAAATAATTGGATGTATGAAAAAAGGCAAATGCCCTGGCAAAGAGAGAATGACAATTGACCTTATCAAAGAAGCAGGAGAAGAATTTACAAAAATACTAGCCATGCTGTTTTTCAAATGTCTAGAAAAGTTAGATTTACTAGAGGACTGGAATAATGCTGTCGTAGTGCTACTTTACAAAAAAGGGGAGAAGGAAAACATTAAAAACTACCGGCCGATCAGCTTTACTGTCAGTGATTTATAACATTTTCAACAAAGTTTTAACGACAAGACTTTAATCAATTCTAAACTCAGCTCAGCCTGGATAACAAGCAGGATTCCGAAGTGGATTTAGCACAATGGATCATATTCAAACAGTAAGGGAACTCATGGGGACACATATAATTTACCTCTCTGCCTCACCTTTATTGATTATGAAAAAGCATTCGATTCTGTCTACACATCAGAAGTAGTAAAATACCTGGAGCACATCGGTATAGACAAACCTTACATCAATATTATAAAGAAGATTTACAAGAAAGCAACAACAATTATCTATTTGGACAGAGGGGAAATGAAGAACAGGCTTGGAAGAGGAGTTATACAAGGAAACATCATTCCGTCTAAGTTTTTTACTGTTGTCTTAGAAAATATTTTCAAGAATCTGGATTGTGAAAATAAATTGTGACTAGCAACATCTACCACACCTATAGTTATGAAAATTTTGGTGAGGATAGTCTAAGACGGTTCTGATGCACCTGAGGCTCTGATTTTTAATTTTTTAAGACCCGGTCCCCTGGGCCCCTTAAGTTTTTGTGTCCTAAATTGTTAATAACTTGTCCCCTTTTTATCCGATTTCCTTCGTTTTTGGGGCCCTTTCACCATTTAGTTATTCCCCATTTCTACATTCCAGTGAAGACCCTGTCCCTCTGGGGCCTGGTACGAGGCCCCTTGTACTTTACTTTATGAACAACTAAAAATTTCCTTAGACCCCAGCTACCACCTTTTTTGAATATTAATCTTCTTTTTTGGCATCAACTTACGTTTACTCACTACAGCCGTAAATTAAAATTCGCGTTACTGTTAAATGTAAGTGGTTAAGTTTACATGGGGAAGGAATTCCTCCGTAAATTACATATCGCGTTAATGTTAAAGATAATTCGTTAAATTTACAGGGTTAGGCACCTTCTATCGTCTGGGGCGCATTCTTTTCTCGGTTCTAGGGCCTAATTTCAACGGGAATTAGTTCATTCAACTTAGCTTGCGATTGTTTTACAGATTTTAGTTCTATCTTTCACCGCCAGGAAGCGCATTCTTATCTTCGGTTTTTTGGGTCCGATTACTACGGGGTTTGGCTCATTCAACTTCGTCTTCCATTGTCTCCAGCGCGTGCAGGCACTCCCGGTATACACTGTCTTAGGCAGCGGGGACCCAGGTCACAGATTCGTTTGAAAAGAAATTTGTTGGGAAGAATCTAGACGCTGCCGAAGGCATTGGGGTCCGGTAAACTAGATTCATTTGAAACACTCTACGCTGCCGAAGGCAGTGGTGGGTCCTGAAACTAGATTAATTTTTAAGATTTTCCGAATATATAAAATCATACAAACTTGAGTTTTGTTTAAGGTTATTATCACAGGCCCGGTCAACGCCGCGCGGGTCAGCTAGTATATATATATATATGTGGTGATTTTTAAGGCCGAGTTGCTTGAGTAGTAACATTTTTTAATAAATGTTTTTTTTTTTGAAAATAAGATGGGCTCTTTTCACATAATCAACCGAAGAGGAAGTTCCAGCACTCCACATTAGATGGCGTGTGTACGTAATCATAATTAAGCATCTCATTCAAGAACACAGAAGTTTTTATTCTGAAGCTTCAATTGACATCAGGGAAGAATCTGCTTTCACTCGAGTCCTCTTTTCGTTTCAATCACGGCTCCCACTACAGCAGAGCACGATGGCCATTTATTTAAAATAAACATTCCGCAGGCATATAAGAAAAAACATACTGGACTCCACGCCAATACCAGGCAGAGATTCCATCATTAACCTAACAAATCAAACTTCGAACTAGCGTCTCTCTATTCGAATGTTCTTATACGAATACGTCTAGCTTTCCTCAGTGCATCACATCTTTGGATCTCCGAATAGAATGCTCTCCGAAACGGAAAAGGCGACGATACATTCTTTCAGTAAGAGTAGGAATACATGGTCACGTGCGCCAATCGTGAGCTGGGATCTAACCGGGATTCTTTGCGCTGGGTCCAGAATATGGTAATAAAATGGTTTCCGCTAATTTTTGGCGCGAAAGAAAATTCTCGAAAGTTCCATGATGTTCGATGATTTAGCTATGACCCAGAGTGTTTTAGATTAATTGATTATCGTTAGTTAATTGGTTCGAGAATATGGAATGATTTTGACTTTTAGGGAAAGAAAAAAAAAAGAAAAAGAGAAATGGTTTATCGAATTTGGAACATAGCCAGAATGGGATTAGAATAATTGCTTTTACATTTTAATATAAGAAAAAGATTTTATGATCTGGCGAATTATTTTTAATATCGGAACTGATTAAAATAAATACAGTCTTTTTAGGAATTTAGAAAATTAAAAGGGAATTATGCGGGTTTTTTAAAGTATGAATATTAGGGAGTTTTATAATTTAAAGATAAAGACGCGATTTATTGAACTAATTAGCAGCCATTGAAATATTGAATTTAGATATGAGGTTTTTTCGGAATACATAGAGTTAAAATATTTTAATAAACGGAGGAAATAAATATTATAGAGTAAGTTAGACTAGGATGGAATAAAAATACTTTGGTTTATCGCGATAAATTTTAAATTTTGTTATATTATCCCCCCCCCCCTTAAAAACTCTTGACTGAACAAGCTGTTTTATAAACGGCGGTTTCAGACGAGAAAAAAAATTAAATTTTAAAGTTGTTTAGAGTGAGCCTGCACTGGCATTGGCGAAAGAGAAGAACTTAAAAAGAACGAGGTATAATAATTTTGGAAGTTAACAATTTTGAAGAAGGACGTGAAAGAAGATCTCCCTGAAATACAAAAATGTTACAATCTCACTTACCGTTTGTAAGTGCACAAGAAAAATACAATAAGAATAAATAATAAATATTAATAAACAAGAAAAACAGGATAATAATAGTAACAAAATTTTGCTTTTACCAAGTTCACAAGCTTTAGAATAAGTAGTCACTAGCAAATTGTTAAAACAAAGTTTAAAAAAAAAATTCGACTTCATTCAAATTTGAGTTCATTAGATCCAACTGTTTTATTTCAGTCTCTTTCTTGGATCGTGATAAGTCCTCATTTTGTTTAAAAAAAAAAAATGGTTACTGCAGTCCCTATCTTAAAAATACAGTTTTTATGTAAAGGCTGAAAATAAAGACATTACTCCATCAAAATTTTAAAACTGTAGTCATTCTTACCAATACTTTATAATGACTTTATAATGCTAGCACTTGTCACAACATCTTTCTCTTTCTCTTAAGTATCACAGTAAATTTCTCACATAGTAAACAAGTCAAATTATCTCTTGGTCGTTTATTGTACTTGGAATATGTTATCTTTGTTATATTCCTGTGGGATTTGTTATATTTCTGTTGGGATCCCAACATCTTTAACTATTTTTTGTCAAACATTTTTTCACTAATAAGTAATATAACTCTTCAATAATATAAATAAATGCTATAATAAAATTCAATTCTTAAACATAACAATAATAACTTTCAATATAACTAATACTTCTCAACATATGTAGTAATTCATAATATAATTCAATAGTAGAAATAATAATATTATAATAACATTTGTATAATTTAAGAAAATATCACAGTTTGTTTATTTATTGTTAGGGAAAATATTGGTTGAGGAATAAAATAATTACATAGCAAATAAATAAATTTCCTATTTTTTAATCATATAAGAAAGTATTTTTGCCAGTCGAAAGTATACAAAAAAAAATATAATTTCAAAATTCAAATAAATTTAAATCTAAATATTTAGAAATTGAACTCTCAACCAGTAGTTCCTTACAATAATTTTTTCCTCTGATACCCTTTTACAAAATTATACTGTTAAGTTATAAGTATTCATATCCTAAATGCAGAGAGTTTTTTTTTTTTTTTTGGCAAACTTAGAATAAATAAAGACAATACATAACAATAAAAGATGTTAATTTTGGCTGAGAACTGGAATACAAAGGCAATTTTGTTTAAATACTTAATTTTCTATTGTCACACAAAACAATCACTGTAAAATCACATCATCACTATCCAATCATTTATATAATTATAGAAATACTTATAAACGGTTACTATTTGATTATCTATTGAAGTAAATAACATAACATTAAATTTTTGAAACAATTGGTTTAAGAAAAAGTAAATAAAGTAAAAATAGTTTATTTTGATATAGAATTAAAACATTTAATTTCATTTTTCAACATCAATTTGACAATTCCTAAAATCAAAATACACATCTTATGCCTGCATAAGGTGTCTACTCAACCTCAAAAACTCTCAAAAACAAGTAATATTCTCGTTGCGCACCAAGAACATACCTGATAATGTTGAAAACTATTGTAATAAGAGATATTTAAATAATTAGAATTTACTCTATTGTTTTTACTTTAGTTTGATTTTGTGATGGTGATTGTGATGTCTGTGGTGGTTTTGATTGTTGTTTGGGTTGCTCATGAAATAGTCTGAAATTATTTGGTGAAAAATATGGTCGTAATTTTGACACATGTACAATAACTGAATTTAATTTAGTCTCATAATTAAATTTGTCTATTTCATAGGTCACATCAGAAAGTTTATTTATTATTTTGTATGGCCCAGAGAAAGTAGGTTCTAATTTTCGAGTGTTAGGATATTTAAATTCTTCACAAATTACATAATCTTGTATTTCTAGTGGAGATTCAACAAATTTTCTATCATAGAGTCTTTTACTTTTAAGGTGGAATTCACAAGTTCGCGCTTTTGCAATTTTGAGTGCTTTATTAACAGGAGGGTAATAATTTTGTTTTAAAGGAGATTCATAAGGTAATTGACCATAAAATAAATAGGCAGGTGGGAATTTGGTTATGGAATGTGGTGTGTTATTGTATTCTTGGATGACTTGGTCTAATAATCTAGTCCAAGGTATTTTAGAAGAAATGGAATTAACTTTACATTTAAGTCTAGTAACTATAGTCTGGTTAACTCGTTCTACCTTACCATTGGTTTGGGGGTGATGTGATGATGTAAAACGTTGTTGAATATGATATTTTCTGAGGAATTTTTTGAATCTTGGAGACCTAAAAGATTTATGTCTACCGCTAAGTATTGTTTTAGATGCTTGTATATTGAAAATTTGTTTTAAACAGTTTGTATATGTTTCGGTAGTAACACTTTTGGATGGAAAAGCCCAAACAAACCTAGTTGCATGATCTATTATTATGTGTAAGAATTTTTTTGTTGAATTGTAATAATTAAATCCACCCACAGTATCAATAGAAAGACATTCAAAAGGTTGATCTGTGGCTGGCATAGCTTGTAACAAGCCAAATCTTTTTTGTTTTGGTTTTTTATTTCTCTGGCATGTATCACAATGTTTAACAAATTGTGTAATGTCTATTGTCATGTTGGGCCAATAATAGTTTGGAGATATTAAATTAAGCATTTTTTGTATACCTAAGTGTCCAAAATTATCATGAGCAATATGTAATAATTTTCTCCTGAGTGACATTGGTACTACTATTTTTTTTAATCCTTTTCTCTGAATAATTATAATCCCATTCTCTTTTTTGTATTTTCTGTCACAAACATTATCTTTATCTTGCATCGCTATAATTTCTTTTTTGTCCAATAATAAACTTACATGTTGATTAAGATAAGCAACAGGATTTCGTGACAACATGTCCGCTTCGATATTTGTAGAACCTTTTTGATACTTGATCTCATAATCGAACATGCTAAGTTTTAAAGACCATCGAAAAAGTCTACCTCTTAGATTTTTAACATTCTTTAACCATACTAGAGATGCATGGTCGGTATGGATTGTGAATTTAGTACCATGAAAATAGTGATAAAACTTATCAAGAGTATCCTTGATAGCAAGACATTCCAATTCAGTTATAAAGTAATTTTGTTCATAACTCTTCAAAATTCTAGAATGGTAAGCAATAGGATGCAAAAAATTATCTTTCCCTGGTTGTTTTAGAACTGCACCTACTGCTACCTGAGAGGCATCTACAAACATGTGGAGGGGTAATTTTGGGTCATAAATTTTTAGAATTGGTTTTGCAATTAGAGTATTTTTTAATTTCTCAAAAGAGTTTTGACATTCTGAGTTCCATTCCCATATTGTGTTTTTCCTAAGTAATTTATTGAGGGGGTATCTAATTTCAGCATATTTATCTATGAATTTGTGATAAACATTAATGGAACCTAAAAATCGTTGTAGTTCTTTAACATTAGAGGGAGGTTTCAATTTTTTAATTGTCTCAATATTGGTATTAGCTGGAGTTAAAGTCCCATTGATGATCTCATAGCCTAAGAAATTAATTTTATTTTGATTTAGTTTACATTTAGAAAGTTTAAGTTTAAGGTTTTCTAGTTTACAGATTTCAAAGATTTTTGCTAAGTGATTTAAATGTTCTTCTAGAGAGGAGGAGAAAATTATGATATCGTCGAAATAATGGCAAGCAAAATCAATTTTATACTTATTGAGGATTCTTCTAATGGTTCTATTAAATATCGGGGGCCCTGTCTTTATACCAAAGGGGAGCACCAGCCATTCGAAGAGGCCAAAATTGGTGGCAAAAGCTAATTTTTCTGTATCGGATGGATGTATTGGTATGTGCCAGTAGCCAGAGGCTAAGTCCAAAGTGGAAAAATACTGGGCATTACTCAATTTATCTAAAATTTCATCGATACGAGGTAAAGGTTCTGCATCGTTTTTAACTATTGCATTTAATTTCCTATAATCTATACATAGTCGGGTCTTTTTACCTTCCTCTCTTTTCATAGCCAAGGTGACGGGGGCAGAATAAGGACTATTGCTTTCTTTTATGAGACCAGCCGCTAACAAAGATTGAACTTGATTTTTTATTTCTTTTTCTTCTAAGGGGGAAGTTCTGTAGGGCCTCAAAGATATAGGTAGGTCAGATTTTAGTAAAACGCGTTGTGGCTCAATATTTATCTTACCCACATCATATTTATGTTTTGCAAAAATATCCCTATAATTTTGAACTATTTCCCTTAAATCCCCATTTTCAATTAAATTTATTTCCCCAATTAAATCTGAATCATAATCATTAATATCGCGAAAATTTTGAGGAGTCATTGAACTTCTGTAATCAGGCTGCACGTTACAATCATTGTAATTAGCTGCAAAAAAGTCCTGAGTATTCACAAAATTTTCATTAGTATATGGTGATACTTTGTCATCATTATATCCATTTAAACTCTTATTACTATCACCATTTGTTAATAACTCATCTTTACATGAAATAATATCTTCATTATAAGTTGTTATCAAGTTACCATCATTAAATAAATTCAAACTATCACAATCAGAAGTTATCAAGTTATCATTACCTTGTTGCAATTTATTTACAGTCACAGTATTAAAATGAAGTGATCTCTCATCATGTATGGATATACTCCTATTTATAATCTTCCTTCCCTGTTTTACTGTACAATTCTTACAATTTATATTTAAATCAAATTTTGAACATTCTTTTAACCCCAAGATGCAGTAATCTAAATCTGTATCACATACTAAAAAGTTAACATATTTTTGGATTTTACCCACTTTAAGAAGAATACTACACTTTTGATTAATTTGTAAAAATCCCTTTGCCTGACCAATAGTAACTGGAGGAACAATTTCAATTTTAGCATTCAATTTTTTAACAAACTTTAGTGGTAAAATTGCGATAGTTGAGCCGGTATCGACGACACATGGTAAATTATAATTATTCGTATATCCATACACAATTAATTGTCAAACATTAGGAGTACCAATTGGAAGAGTATCAGAGGGTGTTGAGTTGTTATTAAAAATACACTCTTTTTCCCAGTGAAAAGCATTCATTACACCCTTGTTTACACAAATTCTACATGGCCTAGATGGGTACTGGTTCTGAAAATAATTGTTTTGTACTCCGTTTTGGAAATTTCTATGTCTTTGAAAATTATAGTTTGGTCGAGGAACCCAGTTTCGAGGAGAATTAAATTGATTATTGGGCCGATATGACTGAATCCAATGCCTAGAAGTATTAATTTGTTGAAAATTTGGTCTATTAGGCTGCACAATATATCGAGGAATGTCAAAATTAGTTGCATTAGGTTTACTTGGTAATGATGGACTTGTAACAGCAAGGGTGGAAACTTCCACAAATTGCTTAACAATTCTATACCATTCTGTCGTACTCTCAGGAGGGTTAACAATTAGATAATTTTGATATTCTGGTTTTAAACCATCGGTTAATCCTTGTAGTAATATAGTTTCACATAAATGCAATTTCCTACCAATTTCAATTTTCTTTCTAAAATAAGTTTCTAAGTTACTTAAACTATCCAATTTCAAAGCAGAAAATTCAGAAAATTTCGGGATATTTACCCTAATAAAATTCTCAGTTAAGATATCAGCTATCTGTTCGTATTTAGTGCAATTAAGGCAATCATTAATGTAAATCTTAAGAGCTTCTCCCTTTAAATTTTGAGAAATATTTTTAAACTTCCAATCATCATCCTTCTTTTCTTTTTCACAAGCATCATCAAAGTATTTTAACCACGCTTGTATCTCAACTCCTAAATCTGGATCAAATGCTATAAATTTTGGTTCTGCCATAATATTTAATCTAACAAAAGAGTTAACTCGATCTTCTTTTAAATGTCCGGATCTTAAAAACATTAAATGTTAAACTTATAACACTATATACCATACAAATAACGAAATAGATAAAATAGTAAATAAATATGTAATTTACGATCTCAGTAACATTTTAAAAATAATAGATTTTTTGTTTTTTTTTTGTTTAAGAATATCTATTCTTAAAACATGAAAATATAAATTATACCGCTGTCTATATATTACAATGACGTATCACACGAAATCATCAAATAAATTAATTAACCTTAACAACACTTAAATATTTGCAACAGAAATAAATTTTAAAAACAAAAATTTAATCAGTATAACATAGTATATAAAACCTTTAAATTTCAAAGTAGACTATTAAATAAATAAAACATTTTAAATATAACATAAACTAATAAATATCAACATATAAAGATACCAATAAATAAAAATACCAACTTACAGTCATTCTGGACATATTTCACAAGAGGATTTCCTGACAATACCAAGTTGTACACTTTCCTAATCCCTTAGGATCAACTTTACGAAATCTTTTTATCACCGAAACTTTCGTGCATTGGCTTACTGTAAAAAGACGTCTCCGGTCAGAACAAAAGTATGAAAATGTTCCATCACTCGATAATTCCTTCAAAAATTAAACTCGAAATCCATTGAAACACAGATAAAAAAAATCCTGTCCGACTAAAATAATTCTGTGGTGATTTTTAAGGCCGAGTTGCTTAAGTAGTAACATTTTTTAATAAATGTTTTTTTTTTTTTGAAAATAAGATGGGCTCTTTTCACATAATCAACCGAAAAGGAAGTTCCAGCACTCCACATTAGATGGCGTGTGTACGTAATCATAATTAAGCATCTCATTCAAGAACACAGAAGTTTTTATTATGAAGCTTCAATTGACATCAGGGAAGAATCTGCTTTCACTCGAGTCCTCTTTTCGTTTCAATCACGGCTCCCACTACAGCAGAGCACGATGGCCATTTATTTAAAATAAACATTCCGCAGGCATATAAGAAAAAACATACTGGACTCCACGCCAATACCAGGCAGAGATTCCATCATTAACCTAACAAATCAAACTTCGAACTAGCGTCTCTCTATTCGAATGCTCTTATACGAATACGTCTAGCTTTCCTCAGTGCATCACATCTTCGGATCTCCGAATAGAATGCTCTCCGAAACGGAAAAGGCGACGATATATTCTTTCAGTAAGAGTAGGAATACATGGTCACGTGCGCCAATCGTGAGCTGGGATCTAACCAGGATTCTTTGCGCTGGGTCCAGAATATGGTAATAAAATGGTTTCCGCTAATTTTTGGCGCGAAAGAAAATTCTCGAAAGTTCCATGATGTTCGATGATTTAGCTATGACCCAGAGTGTTTTAGATTAATTGATTATCGTTAGTTAATTGGTTCGAGAATATGGAATGATT
This sequence comes from Maratus michaelseni, assembly GCA_963931845.1. Classification (NCBI taxonomy): domain Eukaryota; kingdom Metazoa; phylum Arthropoda; class Arachnida; order Araneae; family Salticidae; genus Maratus; species Maratus michaelseni. The sequence continues at coordinate 48,308,889 of OZ007590.1, read as the reverse complement.
TTGACTTTTAGGGAAAGAAAAAAAAAAGAAAAAGAGAAATGGTTTATCGAATTTGGAACATAGCCAGAATGGGATTAGAATAATTGCTTTTACATTTTAATATAAGAAAAAGATTTTATGATCTGGCGAATTATTTTTAATATCGGAACTGATTAAAATAAATACAGTCTTTTTAGGAATTTAGAAAATTAAAAGGGAATTATGCGGGTTTTTTAAAGTATGAATATTAGGGAGTTTTATAATTTAAAGATAAAGACGCGATTTATTGAACTAATTAGCAGCCATTGAAATATTGAATTTAGATATGAGGTTTTTTCGGAATACATAGAGTTAAAATATTTTAATAAACGGAGGAAATAAATATTATAGAGTAAGTTAGACTAGGATGGAATAAAAATGCTTTGGTTTATCGCGATAAATTTTAAATTTTGTTATATATATATATATATATATATATATATATATATATATATATATATATATATATATATGTGACGATATTTAGAAATTTACCTCGTTACAAACATCAGATAGTTGTATCAAATCGAAGTTTACGTAGTCGCATTCTAAATTTTAGCTGTTCTGGCCGATAGTCACTAATAATTTTCGGAAAAAAAGAAGAAATGAAATCACCAAAGAAATATTTATTATTTCTTCATAATAATATAATGATGAACAATCTCCACTCCACTAGACATCACTGAAAGTTTTTAGTAATTTGACGTTTAATAAGATGTTACGATGCACATTCAAAAGAATTCATATAGACTTTCTTACGGGCAACAAAGGATTATTCAGACAAGACAATAACACAGAATTTCTTAGTTCCAGAACTCAAGTTTCATGTTATATACCAGCATGCACAAAGTTACTTACAGCATTGCAGTTTTACTAACCAACCAATGATAGAGCAAGGATGCGTTGGAATTCTTTACTGAGAGCAGCAGGATTTTTAAGCAAAAAGGCCCCGGTGAAAAAGAGCACGAATCTGAGTTTCGGAATAAAGAAAAATATGAAAAAAGAAATGGTGTGATTAATTTTTAAATAGAACAAATTTGACTTGGGAAATAATATGTTAGGAAATAAAAATGGTTTTTGAAAGAAAATAATTACGAGAAGTGTTTTTTAGGATTTTCTGAAAGGGAATAAATTATTAAATTACGCATTTTAAATTGAAAGAGATTTAGATAAATAAAATAAAAGGAATATTATTTAAGATGGGAAATATTTTAATAAACTAGGGTTGTAGGAAGAATTTAGAAGGGAAAATATTTATGGAATAAATTTTAATAGAGTACGGAAGGAATTTTGAATTTTGTAATATATATATATATATATATATATATGTTTTGTTTTTCTTATTTGAAGAGACGGCGGTAATATATAAACACAAATAGAATAATTTGTTCAATTGGTGCTAAATTGAAAATATTTTAGGATGTGTTATGTGTATATTCATCTTACCGGCGAGCAAGAACAGGATGCAGATGTATGCAGATATGCTGCAAGTAGAACAAAAGCACCGATTAGTGCAACCATGCACACTCCAGTTGTAGCAGCTAGGCGTATCAGCTGCAATCGGACAGAGTATCCTTTCTGATATGCCTGGGAAAAAAAAAAGATAAAAATTAAATCATTATATATTTTTTAATGATGTAACGAGCTTGATGCTAGAAATTACCTAACAAGATTAACATTAATATCTTATGGAATATTGAATAATGATGGTAAAAAAACAAACAAAAAAAAAACAGATAACACAGAAAAACACCGCATTCCTTTCCCCCCATTAATGCTTTACGCGCATACACGGTTAAAATGGGTAGTATATAACTTCGCTTTTAAGAATGCCTCCATGACATATCACTGTGAAACGAAAATGAAATAAAACACATATAGTCAGTCACACATGGAATTGATATTGATATATATGCCATAAGATATAGTTCGTTAAGTTTGAAGTGTTAGCTTTTATTTTTCGAATTATTCGTTTAAAATAATCCGGAACTTATATGCACATTTATTCAGTATTTTTCCTTGAAATCTATAATACGTCAAATGGAGTAATACGAGATTATATTTATCGACTAAATTAGGTTTAAATTATGTTATACCTGCTAATACGGAAACCTGTATAAAACGAAATTTCTTCCGGTCCCTAAAGATTCCGTTTTTTCAGGTTTTACTACATTTTGATAACTTTCTATCTCGAATTTTTCTTTTTCCTACGAGATTCGAGATATCGAGATTCCACTACATATTTCAATTTTGTTTAATGGAAAATGAAACTATAAACTAGAAAAAAGTTTGCCCGAAAACGGACCTCCAAAATTTTTTTATTACCTCACTTACCTCAAAATCGGCCTTGCATTTAGCTCTTTACTCACTTGGTTGCAATTCCAACAATATATACTACAATACATTTTTTATTGCTTATGACAGCCCTATTTACTGGGATGTAAACAAAAGCCGACATGTTGCAAAACATGGGAGTAGTTTCATGTTTTGTCTGCAGATACACAAAAGAACATTGCATTATGCCTGTCCCAAATTAGGAACTTATTAGCACAAAGCTCGTTTCTAAGGCGGGATTATTATCTGTTTAAAAAAGACTAGCGCAGTGGTACGTAAAATCTCGAAAATTTCTAGCCGGAACGTATATCTCGAAAAAGTGTGGGCGATACAGTCTCTAAGAAAAATCGAGGAAGAGGGAAAAAAGCTCTATAAATAAAAGTGTAACGTGCATAAAGAGAACACAAAGTGTGACAGACGAATAGGTGTATAGACAGCTGGTATATTTTCAACGCCTAGCTGTAAATATAGAATAGGATAGGAAATGTAGAGTATTGGAAGAGTTCTAATAATTCTGCTCTTCTCTATAATGTTTTACTTTTGTGTATTATGCAAGATGATTAAAAAAGATAATATATAGGTACAAGCAGCGCTTTACAAATTTGATAACATTTAGTAGACAGCAAAAATTCTGGTCGCCTGTGTAAAAAATATTTACCCCCCTTAAAGTTTTTTATGAATTATATTAGAGAAAAAATAATAACAAGCATAGTTTAGATTTACTAGCTACATAGTTTAGAATAAGTACATAATTTAGAAGGCGAATTTAAATTAAATTTTCTAATGAAATTTATCAAAATTATATATCTCTTAACAAAAAAAAAAAAAAAAAAAAAAAATTATAAAAGCTGAATTAACCGGCATGTTCTGGAAATGCTGATTGCCGAATGCTTCAAATGTCCAGATAGTCGAGTACTACAAAATCTATATTAGAGTCCTGCATGGGTTGGGTTAAGTCAACCCGCAACCCGACCCGAACCCGGCAAAAAATTTCCTCGACCCGAACCCTACATATTTCAACCCGAATCCGACCCGAACCCGAAAAACCTCAACCCGCAACCCGACACGCACCCGCAATGAAAGGAACTTTATGCAAGAAAAGGGGAAAATTTACAAGTTACAATGTAATTACCAAAGACTTGTTGTTCGATCACTTTAAAATACTCGTTATATGCAGACCAGGCAGTTCAATTTCATTTTTCTATTTCATAATTTTAATTGTAAGATACCCGGTATTAAAACATTAGACATAATACTGCGTTAGTAGATAAAGAATTAACCGCACGAAAATTTATTCTTTTCGTGAGTTAGCATTTTACTTGCAACTGAGACTTGTCGCTGACATTCGCAAATTCTTGCATAGAACAAATTTTGCAAAATAAAAGCGCATTATGATCAAGTGATTAAAAGAATAGCATTTTTTCATCCTTTCCAAGAAGCGTTAAAAGTAGCGTAAAAGGTCGCTTTTCGGGAGTGTCCATTATGGAGCTCTTATTGTATACATATTTTTAACCTGCAAAAATATTGTGGACATTCTTTTGAAAATACGGCTCAACCCGAACCTGACCCGCAACAGTAAAAACTCAACCCGAAACCGACCCGAACCCGAAACAATGAAAGTCAACCCAACCCGAACCCGACCCGCAACAAAAAATTAGAAGTCAACCCGACCCGAACCCGAACCGCAACGGAAAAATATAGCTCCAACCCGACCCGAAAAAGGACTCTAATCTATATCTGATGAAGGAGAGGTGGCATCGATTAAATAGTGATGCAGAAAAAAAAAATTGCCTATTTCTCTGTCGAAGTCAATTAAATAATTCTGATTTTAAAGTTTTCAAATTTTCATTTGGTGAACTTATTTTTGACAAATTAAAAATAAAAGTTTAAAAAATATTTTATTTGAATATAACTTCTAAGTTTATTTCTTAGTATTTTGTAACTTTGCTACATCTTTTATGAGACAACTTGTGATAATTTTTATTTAACATTGCGAATAAGATGAGTAGCTCTTGATAGAAATTGTAGGCAAGTAACATACTGATTATAAAATAATAAGTTTATTTGTATACATAAACCGGCTCGAATAATAAAAATCCTTATGTGCTTGTAAAATAAATTCTAATATGAGAAATATCAAAACTAATTACGTTTGAAAAATAACTCAAAAATTATTATGTAATATGTATTGCTAAAATAAACCATTCTCCTGCGCTCGTATTACGTAATCGGAATCAGCAGCTGGCTGGGGGAAAAAAGGTTTATTTTGATCCATCGATCTACGATAAGAATTTGAAGATAAATAAAAATCTCTAGATTAAGAAACTTAGTCGCCAGTAGGGCTGGACGATATCAGAAATTTAATATCGCAATATATCAACGAATTAATATTGATATTGGTGATATATCGCGATAACTACCTTAAAGTGTGTGGGAATAGAAAAAATGTTAATTTTCAAAGATAAATGGTATGGTAGCAGCAATTTAAGTACAAACAGGTGTAGAAAGCAACGAATCAACTCTCCTAACCTATTTGCTCACACAGCATCCTTTAAATATTATAGTTTTATATCTATACAAAACAGAAATATTTTAGGAAATGGACACATTGTGCGATATATATTTGGCTTATACCATTGCTTGGATAGTGGTTTTCTTTCAAAATAGTATGCTCCCTATTCTTCCTATTTTCTGCACTATTTTGACTATTTAATATCCTCGTGTATAACTAAGAATATTATAAAAAAAGAAACTAAAATAAAATGTTCTTAAATTTAGGACGTTGCTGATTTTAATATTATTAAAATAAGTAAAAATCAACAGCAAAAACTGAAATTAGTTTAATGCCACAAGTCGTGCTAATATACTTGTAATTAAATTGCTTTCAATGGATTACAGATGCTGCAGAAATGTTGTTTTTCAATCTTTCTCTTAGATATCAATGCATTCTTAATAGAAAAAAAAATAAAAATTTTCACTGTATTTACAGCTTCCTATCTATTTACTATACATAAATACAACATTGAAATCTTTTTTGAAATATAAATATTCAAATCACATTTCGGAATAGTTTTGTACTAATTAAAATGTACTTTTTTGACTTCGTTTTAAGCGCGCTCTCTAACAATAAAACAACAGACGAAATATGAATAAACACTGGCTGGCTATTCAGTGCTCGCAATATTAGACGTTAATAGCTAGGAAGCTCCTCTCAAAAGAAACGAATCACAGTGAAAGAATGTGGAAGCTTAGCTTCACCAACGTAGCCGAAAGGCGAAATTTTACCATTTCGCACTCTGATTGGTTGCTCGCGAACCAAGCTTTCCAGCTGCTAAGCTCTGGTAATATTATTGACTCCACAGCTAACTCGTACGTATTTTAAGCGCTTCTTTATTCGTTTGAATTTGGACATATCAATATGTGGGATATATTGCAATATGTCTAAGCAGCGACGGAAACACAGACGATAACAGTTTTATTCAGTAACAAACGAACAGGGGAATATGCGGTTTGTTTAAATAAAAGTAAAGCATAGATTGTATCGGGATATATTGGAATAACAACGAAAAAGAGATAATCATTAGAAGGGATATTTGGCTTTGAATGAAGCAGGCAGGAATAAATGAATGGTGGAAAATGATTATTCCGATATTAGTACTGCAATTTCGGTGCTTTTTCTAGGATTTCGAAGTCGCGCTGCGGGAAAAAAAATGTTATTGGGATACATTGGATTACAGTCGCGCTGCGGATTTTTTTATTTTTTTATTGGGATACAATGATTATTCCGATATTAGTACTGCAATTTGGGTGCTTTTTCTAGGATTTCGAAGTCGCGCTGCGGGAAAAAAAATGTTATTGGGATACATTGGATTACAGTCGCGCTGCGGGAAAAAAATGTTATTGGGATACATTGGATTATAGTCGCGCTCCGGGGAAAAAAATGTTATTGGGATACAATGATTATTCCGATATTATTACTGCAATTTCGGTGCTTTTTCTAGGATTTCGAAGTCGCGCTGCGGGGAAAAAAATGTTATTGGGATATATCGGTAGAGTTTCAGCTTAGCTATCGTTATTGGGATATATCGTCAGAATCAAGGCTCTTTGAAAATACGGCTCAACCCGAACCTGACCCGCAACAGTAAAAACAACCCGAAACTCAACCCGAAACCGACCCGAACCCGAAACAATGAAAGTCAACCCAACCCGAACCCGACCCGCAACAAAAAATTAGAAGTCAACCCGACCCGAACCCGAACCGCAACGGAAAAATATAGCTCCAACCCGACCCGAAAAAGGACTCTAATCTATATCTGATGAAGGAGAGGTGGCATCGATTAAATAGTGATGCAGAAAAAAAAAATTGCCTATTTCTCTGTCGAAGTCAATTAAATAATTCTGATTTTAAAGTTTTCAAATTTTCATTTGGTGAACTTATTTTTGACAAATTAAAAATAAAAGTTTAAAAAATATTTTATTTGAATATAACTTCTAAGTTTATTTCTTAGTATTTTGTAACTTTGCTACATCTTTTATGAGACAACTTGTGATAATTTTTATTTAACATTGCGAATAAGATGAGTAGCTCTTGATAGAAATTGTAGGCAAGTAACATACTGATTATAAAATAATAAGTTTATTTGTATACATAAACCGGCTCGAATAATAAAAATCCTTATGTGCTTGTAAAATAAATTCTAATATGAGAAATATCAAAACTAATTACGTTTGAAAAATAACTCAAAAATTATTATGTAATATGTATTGCTAAAATAAACCATTCTCCTGCGCTCGTATTACGTAATCGGAATCAGCAGCTGGCTGGGGGAAAAAAGGTTTATTTTGATCCATCGATCTACGATAAGAATTTGAAGATAAATAAAAATCTCTAGATTAAGAAACTTAGTCGCCAGATTAAAAAATGGTCACTAGCGGCGACCTGGCGACCGCATTTGTTAAGCCCTGGATACAAAGTAATAGGTAGCATAGGTACTTAACATAAGGACTGGCTTTAGATGAGGCCAAGATCAGGCAGGAGACCTAATACCTTGTTCAGATCATGATATTTAAATTATATTCGATATTGAAGGCGGTACGCCCGGAATCAGGATTGCCTGTTCACACTTCAAACATTTTTAACACGTCTGAACAAAATGGAAGAGTGCACATGCGCACAAGTTAATAAATTCATAATTGTAACTTAAAAGTATTTATTTAAAAAATAAAAATAAATTATATAACAAATATAAAAGATGTACAAATCTAATAACAACAAAATTAAAAAATTAAACATCTGATACAACTACAACAAGAACGAAAAATCATGCGTCAAGCATAGATAATGAAACACTTTCCAACACATCTAGAAAACTATAACAAAATTTCATCGTTAAATAAGGTGAAAGGAGATATGAAAGTAAACAGTATAAGAAACATGTAACACATTTAAAAGTCCAGTTTTTAGCAATTACCTTTCACAGTCAAAATTGTAGTCGAATTATTTTGTGCAGCCCTGTATATGATCTATAGATTTGGATATATACTATATAGCATGATAAAATTTAGTTCATTTAGAAAATTCACATTTAGCAATTTTTGCTAATCGATGGAAATGCACTCGAAATCTTTTGTACAACCCGGTATATTGTCTAAATATTTTTGTACTCACCCCATATTAAGCTAAAATTTAATTCAGGTAAAAAACACATAAGTCAACTTAAAACAAACTTCCAGCAATTACCAACTATAAACGACAATGTACCTTCTTCTTTGCGTAGCCATGTACATGAATTTATTTTTCACAAACTTCTATAAGTCTACTAAATATAGTTCAACAGGAAAATGCGTAACGCAATTAAAAACTACCCTAAGCAATTCATCTCCATAGTCTGAAATACTTATGAATTCCCTTGTTTAGCCCTGTATAGGATCAACCGAATTTATACCCACCACGTAATATGCAAAAATTTAGTTAAACTTAAAAACACAAAACAATGTTGAGACCGCACTTATTACACATAGACTGTAATTATTGCACGTATACAAAAACCGATATCTGTTGTGTGTCCCTGTAAATGAACGGTAAACACAATGCACACCATAGCTTTAACTGAGCAATTTTTAGTGCACCTCAGTAACGCATATAAATTTCATTATGTTTGAAATAGTGAAACATAATTAAATTACACTGCAAATGTTTTTCCCTGTAGAACCCCCCCCCCCCCCTGTAAATGAATAATAAATGCTTTGTATCCCATATTCTACAAAAAGCATGTTTTAGTGCGCTTCATAATTGTATATCAATTTCATCATGTTTCAAATGGCGTAGCATCATGAATATTGCACTTGAAACGATTTTTTCCTATTAACTGTAATGTAACGGAATACTTTTGACTGCCCCTGTAAAAACACTATAAGTGCTACACACTTCATTTCAATACTTAGTAAACGACAATCACATACAAACATTTCAGAGCAATCCGAGTATATATTTACGCGAGTTAGATCACGGACAGACGGCAGAAGACCAGACAAATTTTGTACGACTCATAAACACTTTTCAACTAAGTTGGAAAGTGTTAAAAAATGGCTCCAGATCCAACGAAACAGTGAATAACTCACCATGTCTCATCAGCCAATCTAAGTGAATGGTATATATAACGATATATTGCTTAAACTCACTAAATTAGTTTCTCGAACTCACTCAGTGAGTTTGGGGGTTTGAGTTACTTTAAATCACCTAGTCTGAACGCGGTATAAAAGAGAGACGACCTAAAAACGAAAGGGCGGAAAATACGTAAAATACTTAGTTAAAACGTAATACAGTATAACCTATGAAAACGAAATCACTGGGGACTGCAAGAAAATTCCATTTTATACAGTTTTCGTCATAGCAGAGGAAACTGAATGGAATTTCTTCCGTCAGGATCATGAAAGTTTCCGTGTAAGACTGGATTCCGTTTTATACAAGTTCCGCTTTTACAAGTTTCACTGTAGTTTATTTTGAAGATATCTTGCAATATCTAACCTCGCTTAGAGTGCTATGGTTGATAAAACTTAATACTATTAAAATACAGGGTGTCCTCAATATCTTGCTATAAAAAAAGAGGAGTGTCAGCAACATCAACAATATTTTTCACAGAATTTAGTTAGCAATCCACTTATGTAATAAAAAAAAATACAAAGCAACTCATTCTAAGCCAAATCCGTATTTTTGTTCAGTACATTAACTATAATGCTTGAGAATATATATATTGTACAGAAATTTCAACAGTGAAATGTGGAGACATCACAAACAATGTCAGAAGTAGACAGTAATTAGGTCAGTGACACCTTACATATCGTCAGCCACATTTGTAAACATGGATAATCTAGCTCAGATTTGTTTGGATGCGAGTAGTAGCCACTTTCATCACGCCATAAGTTTATCAGATTTCCCACAAAGCAAGGTGAATTCTTTGAAAGTTTTATTAAAATATCGTCATTATATTGTTAAAGTTCTGAACAAAAATTTGGTTCTCTTTGGAGTGAGACACCCTGTATTTTCAGTAGAATTATAGTATTGCGAGATTGGAATTTAAACCGAAACACATATAATTGAAAAATAACTTCAAAACACTTACGTACAATAATAATGTATTGACTACTAACAGTATTGTGTCGACCATAGGCGCCGAGAGAACAAAATCTAGGGAGAGGCAAAATTTTGGAACAGATAAACCAGTGATAACAGATAAACTTTGGCCGAAGTTTTTAAATTGGAGGATATAACTAGGAAATAAATTAAACAAATAATTTGTTTTCACAGATTCCCCCCCCCCACCGCCCTCCAGCCCCTGTGCAAGACAATTTTTAAACATATGAACATAAAAAGCAATCTAGAAATGTAATAAATAAGAAATATGAAAACATCCAAAAACAAGCTTCTATTGGCTATTTAAAAAAAAAAAAAAAAATGGAGAATTGAAAGTTTTTTTTTTTTTTTTTTTTTTTTTACTCATGTAGGGTAGGGAGGGGGGGGGGGGGGTTCGACGGGAGACAAAAATTTCTTATTTCCTTTTTCTCTTACCGTTGTATGATTTTAATCTGGGAAGAATAAATTTTTCTTTTTCTTTTTTTTTTATCACCAGAAGGAAAGAATATTTATTTATATTTAAATATAAATAAATTATATGATTTATATATTTATACATAAATCCTGAGAGGGGAAATGGCCTTCTCTTGCCCCTCCCCCCTTCACCTTGCCAGCACCCATGGTATTAACTACTAACAGTACTGTAAAATAAAGTTTTATAAAATATTTTAATTTAACAATATCGGCAGACATTAGGTAACGGACGGTGGGACCATAACTTTGGGCCGGAAGGCCTAATGTCCGCTAGCTGCAAGTTGGGCTCTGACATAAGTTACGCTGAGAATTCAGAGTTCGGGTGTGTGTGTGTGTGTTTCGATAAGATTTAAATAAAAACTATACATTAGAAGCAGGCTACGTATTTTACGAAATAATTACTTGTTTACAATTCGAACATAATGTCAAAACAGAAATCGCTGTAAACTAGAGGAAATAACGCTTTACGCTTTTACTCTCAGAGAGTATGAAGTCTCAGCTTCATGCTTAGGTAATTTTCAAAGAGGTTCTGTGAACAACAGTGAAACGAATTGCTGCAGTTCAATATCAATATAATTACACTTCCTGCAAATGGGGAATTTCCGTTGCACAAAAAAGAAAACATGGCAGAGTAACAGATATTTTTGTGTATGTAATTTTTTTAATGTTACAATAAATTAAAAATAACTTAATTAAGTTTCAAGTTGTAATAATAATAAAAGTAATAATGATAATAATCAAGAAGGCCAGGACAACCCAAACAATGAGAATCTCATTCGTCATTTTCCCCCAAGAAAAAAACTAGCCGTTGGGGGCCACCGTAATACACTGCAAAAAATAATTGTTGATTTTGCAGTATAAAACTGGCATCCCAGCTGCCAGTATTATACCGTAAAATTAACAGTATTAAACAGTAAAATAAGCAGTAATACGCTGCCGTGCAAGCAGTAATACGCTACCGCGCATGCGCGGTAGCGCTACCTACCTAGCGCGGTAACCTAGCGCGCGGTATCTACCTAGCGCGGTAGATCTACTGTAAAATCAACAATTATTTTTTGCAGTGTACTTACCCATCATGGATATGCATAATATAAATATGAAAATAAAACATGTGTAAATAATTTATAAAATGCATTGCAATTCGAATAAAATCGTGGCTTGGTGACGTCATAAACTTTAAATGCTCCATAACTCCAAAATTGATAATCATATTAATTAACGGTTTACTGCGTCGGATTAAGCGTCTCATTTCCAATTAAAATATATTTTTGAATTGAAATTTGAATGAAATACAGGGTCATGAAAAATCGAAAAGTGTAGAAAATACAATTACAAATATCTCGGCAACAAATTATCCGATCGACTTCATTCTTAATGCAAAATTATGCCTTTTTATTGCCTTTTATATTCATTCCTTAAAATAAACAATTTCGAAAAATTTTATATACCTTTTATCAGAACGAATATTTCGAGAGTCCGAAAAAAATAGTTCCGGATAATTGAGGCTACTGAAATTCAATAAGCTTCTTCCCATTATTACATACTAAGTACACACCGAATTTCAAGTCTCTATCTCAATTTGTTTGGAAAATAGAGCGTTTACAGACACACACACAGACAGACGGATGGCAAAAAAAAATTTCTAAAAAATATGTTTTTCGGAATCTCCAGTGTCTGAAACGTGTAAATCCGTCAATTTTTTTTTTTTTTTTTTTTTCGATTTTCAAAACGATTACAAGATTTACCCTATGATACGTATGATGGGTAAGTAATAACCGAACGCTACCGAGAAGAAAATTAATTTAAAAGCTAAATAAAAAGCTATCATTGTAGTTGTCGAAATTTAATTTTGTTATGTAACACTTTCTTTCATTTGTGTCTTCTTTATGTCTTAAATCTTCGTTAAGTGTTTAATCTAAATATCTACGTAGTGCCCGAACAAAATCAAAATTTTCATAATCAAGTAAAACATGGATTAGATTCAACACATTTTGTTTTCGGCGAAACTGTAAACATGGTTCTGACAGTTAAGACTGACTGCACATCCGATCATGCGGAAAGAGATCAAATTTGATTTATCATCCAAAGAGTTATTCCATATTTCCATTCAAGGAAGAAAAAAAAACACAAGGTTCAGGTGTTGATTTCTCATTTCCGTTCTTGCTTTGCGTGTCATTATAATTCTAAGTTAATTATGCGTAAAGAGGCTATGGCTTATGCATTACAGAAAGCAACTCACGATAGATAAATATATACATATTTTGTCATTACTTTGTAGATTTAAGAAAATTCTCAGAAACGGAAAATTTTCTGCTGCAGCCATTTGACCGGTTAACTTTTTTTTTTTTTCAGTTCTCTGGTAAAATTTATCTATTTTTTATTTTGCATTTTTAATATGTACATGGCTCCAAACTGTTACTTTTTTTGTTACCACTAAAATTTAATAGAAATTTCTGTTTTATTTAATTGCCTTATTTCAATGATTAAATAAGGCAAAATTTACTATTCAATTTTAGTGATAAGACGAAAGCGTACACTGCAAAAAAAAAAAAAAAAAAAAAAAAAAAATGTTGATTTTACAGTATAATACTAGCATCCCAGCTGCCAGTATTATACCGTAAAAATAACAGTAATAAACAGTAAAATAAGCAGTAATACGCTGCCGCGCATGCGCGGTATAGCGATTATTTTTTAAAGGCAAAATACAGTTGGCGAAGTCGGGCAATCGCTAGAGACTTTAAAATCCAAGGGGCGAAATGTGCTAAATGCTTGATTGATATTTAATACTTTCGTTATGTTATAAGTTGTTGTTTGGATCGCTAAAAAATATATATCTTGTCCCAAGACGCCTCTGCTTCTAAAGCTGTTTTTGCTTAACAACATATGGACACGCTAACAGTACAAATGCGGCCCAAAGATTTAAGTGATGCAAATCAAGTATTTTAGTAAAATATATTACTGTAATATTTTAGTAAATACAGTATTTTATAAGGACCATACAAATGAGTTTAAAAATGTTTTTATTATAAAACTAGTTGATCCGCCTGGCGCGGCGTTGTCCGGGCCCAGAGTAATAACCTTAAAAATACATAAAAAAGTGTTGAATTCATACAATTTTTTCCAACAATCTATTTCATTTAGTGTTGGGTGGGTAAAGTCAGGGCTATCTCAATTAATTTTTTTTTAATTCAAAAAGATGTACAAAAAAGTATAAATTGAAAGTATAAATTGCTGTAAAGAGTAAATTTACTCAATTATTTAAGTGATTTAAGGCTACTAAAGAGACTATTTTTGATGTACTTTTTCTTTAGAAAACTCTTTAAAGTGCAATATCAATTCAGCATTTTAACACTAGAACCGCGGGAAATTTTAATTCAAGTTTAAGAAAAAATATTATACACCAGAATGTTTATTTAAATCTATTTAACTTATTTATTCAAATCATTTTTGTGCGGTACGTATTTAATTTAATTTATTAATAAATTTCTGGTGCAAATCGACAATTATGCATTTGGTACGGGTCAAAATGACCCGTCATCGCGGCTCTAATGTTAAAGATTGCATAAAATATTTTTTATAAGGATACAGAATACCTCTTCCCCTCCTGCCTCTCCTTACCAAATGTTGCAAGTGTAATATTATTTTCACAAAAAACTCTTATTTTCATCATTCAGGTACTGCTATAATATGTGGTACTTTTATAAGAACAAAAAAAGCATTAGCTTTAGTTACCCAAATTTGTATTTCCATGCGGATATTTTTGTTCCAGATATAAATATTTTTTAACGAAGTTTGCATACTGAATTTCTGTGTGTGTGATAAGGCAGACACCTGCAGTGACCACATTTAAGATGCTAAAGGGAAAAAAGACTGTAGTAAATAAACAGCATTTGCTGTCAGATTATAACAGAAATTGCATCTGTCACGTTTATAACTGACTTGATATCTAATTCATATTAAGATATAGAAATGTATTTTTAAATTTTTTTTTTTTTTTAAGAATTTGGAGCTCTTAGCAGTGATATTCTTGCATCTTAATAGTGCACTGCAAAAAATAATTGTTGATTTTACAGTATAAAACTGGCACCCCAATGCCAGTTTTATACTGTAAAATCAACAATTATTTTTTGCAGTGTACTAAAAGTAAAATTTATTTGCATAATAGTTTTAGAGATATTTGTTAAAAAACAAACGGTTCTGAAACTGAAGAAATCAAATTATAAACAAATTTAAGCAGTAATTCTAGAAGCATTATTAATTTTTTCCTAGCAAATTAATTAAAGTTTTTTATTAAATAAAATAGGATCAATTATTAGTATATTTTATTATTATTATTTGCGCAGTTTTTCCAGTAAACATAACTGTTGGTCAAATGGTACCTCAGATCGTTAGTTCAGCGATCAGCCAACAACTGGCTCAGACGCAATATTAGTTGTAAGGTCCAATTAACAGACAATGTACACACAACCAAACTCAATCGTTGGCCAACGAAGCTATAAAACAATAGACTAATGATATCCCAACAATTCTGCGCTGCTTGAGCAGCTGTTCTTGAATGAAAAAAAAAAGTTGTATAAAAAAATGAAAAAGCGAATTTTTTGTCTTCGTTAATGGACACAACCATGGATATATCAAGTTAATTTACAGTCCTGAAAAAAATATACTCTTACTAATTCCGCTAAAAATAATTTCAAAAAATCTATAAGTACCAATCGACTGAAAATAATGTCTAATATGCATAATGTGCTATGCATAAATTATTTTCTCGGAGTCGTCTTACATGTTAAAAATTATACCAACTTTGAATTAAAACAAGAACGAAAAATCATGCGTCAAGCATAGATTATGTAGCACTTTCCAACGCTTCTAAAATAATTTTACAAATCATTACCGTTTAATAAGCTGAAAGATGACATCTAAGTAAACAATTTGGAAAACGCATAACATATTTAAAAACGTAATTTCAGGAATTTTCAATATATACAATATTCGGAAAAATATCCGAATACTTTTATGTAGCCCTGTATATGATCTATAGATTTGTATATATACATAGGATGCTAAATTTTAGTTTAGTTAGGAAACGCGTAGCACCGTTTAAATTCTCCTTCTGGAGTTTCTGTCAATAAACGGAAATGTGTTCGCGAACTTTTGTGCTGCCCTGTATAGGATCTACAGAATTTATACACACCACGTAATAGACAAAAAAGCTAGTTAAGATTAAAATCGCGTTTAGTAACTTAAAACGCACTTCCAGGAATTATTGTTAACAGACAGTATAGAGAATTCTTTTGTGTGTCCCTGTAAATGAACGATGACTGCTATACACACACTATTATGTAGTAAGCCTCTTGTAATGCACCTTAGTAATATATATAAACTTCAATGCGTTTAAAATAGTGGAACATTATTTAAATAAGCCGCAGACGATTTTTCTCCATAGACGTAATGTAACGGAATTATTTTGACTGTCCCTGTAAAGTAACTCTAAGTGCTATACACCTACTATTCCATATTAAGCTTCTTCTAATGCATCTTAGTGATCTATATAAATTTCAATGCGTTTACAATAGTGAAACATTTTTAAAATAAACCGCAAATGATTTTTCCCCATAGACCGCAATGTAACGGAATTCTTTTGAGTGTCCCTGTAAGAAAACTATAAGTGCTACACACTTCAGTTGAAATAGGGAACGTGCCATAGATAACGACAATAACATATAAAAATTGCAGAGCAATCCGAGCATATTTACGGGAGTTAGAGCACGGCCATCCGGCCAGACAAACCGAAGTCATAAGCACTTTTCAACTAGGTTGGAAAGTGCTAAAAAAAATAATAACACCTATTTTTGACACACTTTGAGTTCCTTGGATCAAGACAGCTCGGAAAAAGCAACAAATTACATACTTTATCTTAAATCTTCATAGAGTTAGTACAGTTTAAAGTTTGAGGATGTTATGTTAAATACATCTAAGAAACTTTAATTTATATCTTCATAAAAATCAATTGATTAATTTTTATTTGATTTTTTAATGAAATACACTGAGTAGACCTAAACACACATTCCAGGCTTTTCTTCTATTCCAATTTTTTTAATTACGAAAATTATTAATAAATTCATTAAAAAAATTATGAATTATGACCAATTGAATAAAGCAAAACCCAATAGTCGAAAACATCGTTTGTATAAGTTTACAGATCATTTGAACAATTAGTTTCTGAGATATAGCGAAATTTCACCTTTCGACAGTCTAAGGCTGTGTTGCGAGCCCGCTATTTTTTTCTTATTCAGACTGCTTCATTGGTACCACTTTTTTGAAATACTTAATTCACTTTATTTTCGACTAATTTAATGTGTTATTAAATATAGCCTATTGGAAAAAAGTGGTAGCAAACAATCAATTTGAATAAAAAAAGTAGCGCACTGGCTTAAGGAGTCTTCTGTTTTCAAAGGATCCACAGAAAAACTAAATCGGATGTGCCAATCCCAAAACTTTCTTCTATCTCACACAGGTTTCGCACACACTAAAAAAAAATCAGCACCAATTTATATCAAAGTTTAACTGGATCTGAAGTTTTATTAAATTCCATGCATTAGTTCTTGAGATATGAGTTTCGTGTAACTGAAACTTTTATCGTGTCGTTCGTGTGACTAAAATCGTGTAAATCCTGCTAAATACAGCATAGCAGCGCCACCTGTTGGGAGATTTAGACCAAAACCCAATCAACAACAACTTACGTGTACGTCTAATGGAATCTGAAGTTTGATGAAAATAAGTGCATTAGTTCTTGAGGTAGAGCTATTACGGAAATCGCGAAAAATGCAGTAATAGCAACACCACCTATTGGGCGATTTTCAACGCTGGAACGTTCCAGCGTTTACTGGAGTTCCAATTTACCTGCGATTTATTCTGTTAAGCTGAATAAGATATCAGATCAGATGCTATGATCAATAAGGTTAACTGGATGAATTAGGTCCTCCAGATTCGACCGGGATGGCTCAGTTAGCAGAGCATGGCAGCTTCAGCCAATATATCCCAGGTTCGAATCCTAAGCGCGAGCATTTTTCGTCCAGTTGGAAAATTACAACCTACTGTAAGCGGTCTCTGAGACCGCTTGATCGAAACATGCGAATAAAAGGATCGATTAACTCATAGGATACAGTTTCTGTATAAAATTTTGTGTACAAGGCTATTATAATTAAAATTCATCGTTTCAGAAGTCTCTAGCGATAGTACCAGGGCTTCAAACGAATCAAAATATCACCACTATAGTATGTGTAGTTAAACTCTGAAAATTGAAAAAAAGCAGTGAGACCGACAACAGCGGTTAAGAGTTAAATATAATAATTTGATTCGAAAATTTTTCTCTTCGTAGTTAATGTAAACTGTCTCAGCCAGTTGCAGTGAAATGCGTTTGCTTAACCCGCTTTAAAATAAATTGGATATACAAACTGTAGTTGATCATAATAGGATTACGTTAATCGAAATTATTAGTGATAAAGTATCTTTTCGACGATTTTCACTCCATCATTACAACATTTTACGGAATTTTCTGGTAAATAACATATAACCTCGTGTAAGATCATAAAATAAAGCATTTTTTTTTTTGTTTACTGAAATAATTTAATCTGCTTAGTTTTTCCTCTATTAGACGATAGATAACTGGCTGAATAGTTATTTTACAGTAAACAATTTTGATGAATTAAAAACTTGCAAGAACAGAAACTAAATGTACAAGAGCATAAAAGACTAATAGCATTGATTAAACAAGTTGGAAATTGTACGTTAAACGTGATAAATAGGGTGTGTTCGTTTTAGAAATAAATTTTAAAAAAAAAATAAAGTTTATAAAATAAAATTATAAAGTTTCACAATGTAAAAAAATCATCCTTATTATTTCAGTGAAATGAATTACATCGTCTGCTAAGAAAAAACTGAGCATGTCTTTTTTTCCTTATTGCGTTATGCCACGTTTACAAATGCGATTTTTTTTTCTACACCAGACAGCGTTCCAAAATGCACCATGAAGATCTTCTTTGCGAATGATTACCTGCATGGTTTAATATTTTTATGACTCCTAACGAACGAATTTCCTGTGTTTATTTACTTTAATGGATAGAGATATTCAGGTGTTAATTTAATTTCCATTGAAGTTATCTGAGATGAGAGTCTATCCATTTTTTAATTTAACTCATCTCTCAAGCAAACAATTTTTTAGAACGATCTTTCTAAAAATGTAACATTTATGCAATTTTATTCGAAAAAATAAGTTTGAATAAAAATGGCCGCCTGGCATATGAAAAAAGAAGTAGTTTGCCCGTATTTGTTTTCCTCAGTCCCACGTCTTGCAATTTTATTATATAGATTACGTTACGATAGGAATTAATAGAATAAAGAAAACTTTTATTAATATATTTTTAAGTTTTGATTCGATTTTCATAAAATTTAAAATGACTCGAAAAAGTTCTACAACGATAATATATGTTAAATTTCAAACCATTCGGTTGGATAGTTTTTGCGCTGTTATATGCGCACTGCAAAAAATAATTGTTGATTTTACAGTATAAAACTGGCACCCAGCTGCCAGTATTATACCGTAAAATTAACAGTATTAAACCGTAAAATAAGCAGTAATACGCTGCCGCGCAAGCAGTAATACGCTACCGCGCATGCGCGGCAACGTATTACTGCTTATTTTACGGTTTAATACTGTTAATTTTACGGTATAATACTGGCAGCTGGGTGCCAGTTTTATACTGTAAAATCAACAATTATTTTTGCAGTGCAGGTGATTTCAAATGTGAATATCAGTTAGGAATATCAATTTTAAAAGTAATATATCATTATCACACAGGCTTTCTAGAATTCGTGCCTTATTTGTATGGGGATTTTTTTTCTATCTTTCTTTCTTTTATTTTCTTTTTTTTCGGTCACAAGTGATTATTTACATATTAAAAATGAACACATTACATTTAAAAGTACAGTTACTAACATTTACAAATCCAGTATACTAATTTTATTAACATGTTTAAATTTAGCATACCTGAAATTCTGGAAATACATATTTTCATCAATATTAAATTAATTTGTGAGACAGAAATTACTGAAAAATGAACTAATCAATGTCAAAGCGAAACATCGGTTCTTTAGACATAACTGGAAGAATAATTTATTTATTTTATTACTTTTTAACACTTTCCAACATAGTTGAAAATTTTTATGACTTCGGTTTGTCTGGCCTTCTGGCTGTCTATCCGTACTTTAACTAGCATAAATATTCTCGGATTGCCATGTTACTGAAGTTTACTATTGAAAATGAAATGTGCATCCTTTATAGTTTGTTTACACGGTCACTTAAAAAAATTCCGTTACATTATGGTGTATCGGAAAAAAATCGTTTGCAAAGAATTTTAATGATGTTACACTATTTCAAACATTTTATCATACTGAAATTGATAATTTACATCACTGAAGTTACACTACAAGATGCTTACAATAGAATATGGCGTGCATAGAACTTATCGTTCATTTACAGGGACTAGAAGTTTGCACGAGGCGGAATTTCCAGACCCGATCCGGTGTAAAAGCTAAAATTTCGGCCCAAACCCGTTATGAAATCTAAAAACAGTGCCCAGGCCCGGCCAGGTATAAAAACTAAAAAGTTTGTCCCGAGCCCGGTCCGCCTGTTATTAAATCTATAAATTCGGCTCGGGCCCAGCAAAGCCGAATTTCTACGCTAGTTGTTATTTATAAAGCAACATTATCCTGCAATTAAAATCCTTAAAAAATCACACTTACTTATGCATAGATTTTAGTTTCACACTAGCTGTTACCCGTGACGTCGTTCATGTAACAATGAAAGAAGAATAAATGCATTAAGTAATCAAAATATTTCACTCCCGATAATTAAAAACGTAAATAATTAACTGACTCTTTATCACATTTTTAAGAGAGAATGCAGTATTTCTTTGTTATAGTGGCCTTGATATAACTCAGTTTTTAAAAAAGTTAAATTTTGTGCCAAATAATCTCGAAAATAAAACTGCAACCAATGGAAAAAGGAAGGCGAAATAAAATAGTATAAATAGACAAATTGGGTAAAATAAAATGTCAATTTTACCTTATAAACCACTGTACTTTTAACGACTTTGTAAAACGTTTTAACAGCCATCCTTCAAAAATAATTAATCGGAAATAGTATATGCTTTTTCTTTAAATTCAATTCTTGTGAATAAGGAGCAATAAATTGTACACCTAAATCGATAGCTGAAACAAATCTTGATTTCTAAATGACAATATGATGTTGACATGTTGACTGACGATTTTGTTCTGCAGAATAACTTGATTCATAAAGTTTGAATATGTGGAAATATGTTTTTATTTTTCGAAAATTTTACTGCAATCAAGATTTTATTTTCACCATCTATTCAAATTGAAAATAAGTTCTTTTTTTCAGTTTTAATGAGAAAATGGCGTGAAAAATATATTTATCGCTTATTTCTCCTTTTTATCTACAAAAATGGAGTAATTTAGTTGCCGGAACCTATTTCAAAATTTTAAATTCTGAGAATTTATATGACATTCTATCTTGGTCGCGTGCGTAGACCAAAACATATCTACATGGCTTAAACTTTTAGATCAGTTTTTAATCGTTTAAATTTGGCACTGATACTGGAGCTTTAGGGGTTCCGAAACAGCTGTTTGCCATTTTATATATTTTTATTTGTGCTATTTTTACGTTGATCATTTATTTTACTATAACGGCACATAGTTCAATCCACCTATTTTAAGTATTTTAAAGTGTTTTATAATCTATGCTTGACGCATGATTTTTCTTTCTTGTTTCTTAATATGCTGCTTCGTAAAAGCCTAGACATATAATATCCATGCATATTTTGAAATAAACTGCTTTTTTAAATAGCAATTGTTTATTTTTAATGGCATATTTCTGTTTCTACATTTATAAAAATATAGAAACAGAAATATGTATAACATTTTTTTTCTTCGTTTGTAAATTGAATCTGTTTAGTAAAAATCCATAACTACAGTCAAAAAAAAAAAAAAAAAGAAAAAGAAAAAGAAAGAAAGAAAGAAAGGAAAAAAAAGAAAGAAAGAAAAGAAAAGAAAAGAAAATAGTTTTTTTTCTGTCCATTGGATTATCATCTTATGAGAAAATTAAAATGGCAACGCTAGAGGAGGTTTCAGTATACGATTGTTAAATGAAATTGAAAATCAATTTACTACCATTTCATATATGCTAAATAATAGCAGGACGACGGTATGTGTTTTGATGTTCAGATGAGCATCGTTACTCTCGTTGTTAAGATACATAAGGGTTACACCTTTAGCTAAAAATTATGAAGACATCGTCGTTTAAACTTCGAAATACGCTTCTCAATATCGACACATTTCAGTCATATTTGACGTGTTTCTTAAGAAAAAACAGTGAAAATTTTATATTTAGAGTAAATGAAGGATGAGAAATAGAATGAAATATATATATATATATATATATATATATATATAGGGATTTGAAAACAGTACCCTGCCTTTTGGGGATACGGTGTCAGATGAATTCTAAAATTATTATTCTCGAAATCAGAATTTCAGCATTTAATTTCTAGAAATTGAACAAGTTGGAAATTGTACGTCAAACGTGACAAATGGGGTGCGTTCGTAATGTTATTATTTCAGTGAAATGAATTACATCATCTATTATTATGATATGATTAATTTCCGCAATAAAATAAGTACATTTTATTTTAAGTTGGCAACATTTTATCTTTTGTGACATTTGCTGAAAGTTCCAATGGGAAACTTAAACCTATTGAAAATTTCAGAACGTGAAATCCATTTTTAGACTCTTTTTCCATTTAATATCTATTTCTCCGGAAACATCTATCCAAAAAACTATCGGTAGATTATAGGATTGCTATAATTAAACAATTTTAGTATACAAATTCGGTTTTTCAATTCAGTAATACGGAAATAATATGACTCCATTTTAAATATGTTGTAATCACCATGGCAACCTAGAATCATTACCTATCATGGGATATCTTTGAATTGATTACATATGATAGGATTTAATAGAATGGAGAATGGGACTATAACTTGGTCATAAAGGTTATAAAATGTCATATATGACTATAACGTCATACATGCCAGATAACTTGGCGATGCATCTCGATCGCTTGACGATTAATCCTCGGAAGCTGCTATAAGAAGGAAGTACCGATTTTAAAAATTCAAATTACTTAATAAATATTTTCATTGATATCTTTTTAAGTTTGGATTCGATTTTCATAAAATTTGAAATGACTCCCCAAAATTGTGTAAAGATTATATATATTAAATTTCAAACCATTCGGTTGGGTAGTTTTTACACTGTTATCTGCGGACAGGTGGACAGACAAACGGACGGATCAGACGACGACTATAGGTGCTACGTATTTATATAATTACGAACGCACCTAAAAATGGCAGCTTATATTGCATATTCCGAGAAATTTGCAATATATTCGTATAATTAATTTGTTTTAAAAGTAAAGAAGTACTCGTAAGAGTTGTTAAAAAATAAAATAAAAAACTAAGAAAGTTTTCAAAAGTTTCGTTTTCTTCTGTTTGGAAATAATGCTAATGAATGAGACACACTCACCGGTGGCGGTTCATCAACAAAAGAGGCAGGTTCGTCCACCTGAGGCGAGTAATTGGCCATCTTCCGAATGGTCTGCATCGGGAAACAAGACTGCCAGTGGCGTTGTGTCTCGCTTTCTCCACCCTCGATTTTACGTCGTCCAAGCGGAACGGACAACACACTTCCGTCTTCCGTCCCTTTTTTATTTATTTTTTTCACCTTGTGAATGGACCTATGACATGTAGAGAAAGGACAGTTTCACAAACCAAGGCCTACTTTTATTGAAATTATTATTTTTTTTTTCAATGAAAAATTTTACTAGATGTGGTACAATATACTGCACTGATGTAACTAAAAATGAAAATCAGTAAAGGTAGTTACTCACTATATCTGAAAATATATACTTGTCATTCTTCACACTGATGCAACAACAAATATTGGTGACTAAATATAACAAATAACCAATATATATATATATATATTTTCTGATTATCACAGCCGATTAGTTTTTATATATACACTGAAAAAAAAAATGTTGATTTTGCAGTATAATACTGGCACCCCAGCCAGTATTATACCGTAAAATTAACAGTAATAAACAGTAAAATAAGCAGTAATAAACTGCCGCGCATGCATGTTAGTGTATTACTGCTTATTTTACTGTTTATTACTGTTAATTTTACGGTATAATACTGGCAACTGAGATGGCAGTATTATACTAAAATCAACAATTTTTTTTTCAGTGTAATTATTAACCTTCATTGAATTCTATATATTTTTAATTTATTTTATAGCACGTTTAACGTAATTATTATTAGGTTATCTGTTGTAAATGTATAAGGCATTTTAATATATGGTAAAACTTATTATTTAAAATTGAACTAATTTTGAAATTGTCGCATCCACTTTTGATAAAACATTTTTTTTCTATGCTTAAATTTATGCCCAGATACTAAATTTCAAATCAATTGCACTAAATGTTTTGGCATTGAAATTATTCAAAGTTTTGATTCGTTTTTAGTTAAATTACTTTTACATATTTTTATTTCTGTTTTCTAAAATAATAATCTTATCCGGCTAATTTTTGGTATGAACATGCTGATAAAAATCAAACCATATATATCTCTATATTCTTGTAATTTTCATAATTTTATGATATGAAATATGAATTATGAAAATAGTATTTTTAAAAATTATGAATTATAATTTATAAAAAATTTTAATGCCTTCCACTCAAATGTTTAACTGTACGCATCACATACAAAATTTAATATTTTTTTCTTTTCGTAGTTTTCTAGTTATTCTTAAAAAAGAAAAAACTGCATAGTCAAATTTAGTTTAGGAGCGTAGGAGTTGAAAAGGGGACGACTGATTTAATTATAATTCATTTTTAAATATAACTAGTACTTTTCCTATTGTCCCTTGTACAGAAAACTTTGAATAAAAATTCTGCGTCACTTGCAATAAAAATAATTTATTTATAATAATAATAATAATAATAATAATAAAAACATTTATGTGAATGAATACTTAGATATAAGTAAAGGATTTCAATTTGGAGAGAACCTTTGAAATCAGTTCTTTATAAACTAGCAAATAAATCTGTAGCTAATCGTAGAAATGTCGACGTGTTTTTATTTATTTATTTTTTAATTTTAGTGTAAAATTTTAGAATTACTATATCGTAAAAAATGTGTTCATTTTAGTATGGAGATATCTTCCTAAGTAATATATATATATCAAATAAAAGTAGACATTATTCCCAATTAAAAAGTCCCGGTTTCGTTTTCTTAGTACAGTAAAACCTGCGAAACAGAATGACTAGAAAAAGAAAAAAAAAAACCGTTTAGGACAGATTTCCGTCTTAGCAGGTACAATTCTATGGCATTCCTTCAGTTGAAAGCGTGATTTTTTCTGTTCACAGGATTTCGTTATAAGCAGGTTCCTTTTTCACGGGTTTTACTGTATTATTTGTTCCATAATTTGTAGGCAGTGTTTATTTATTTTTTTCTTTTCCAGGACTATACATTTTGGAAACAGGATTCTAGCATTTGTATCAAATAATATTTATTTTTTCCATACCTAAGACCTTTTAAGTGAAGATGAATTGTGGATACAGTAAAACTTGTGAAAACACGGAATAGCTAGAGTAAAAAAAAAAAAAAAAATCCGTTTTTGTTATAACAGGTAGATTTATATGACATTTCTTCCGTCGGGGTCACGAAAATTTTCCATTTAAAACAGGATTTCGTTATAGACAGGTCCCTTTTCACAAGTTTTACTCTATTTTAATTCTACCTCTGATATTAGTGAAATATTTGCCTCCAATAAAAAGCAAAGTTAAATTTACTGATTTTATTTGGTTTTATGCTTTATCTTAAATCTGTATGAATCTATTGTTGCTCCGAGTGCAAGATTTTAACGCCATCCACGGTTTGATAACAACATGTTCGAATTCAAAGAAGAAACGCTCTGAATAACTTGTCATGGTATACTGCACGATTAAGAAGTTTAACGCGAGGAAATTGTCTTGTTAATTCGTGACAAGCACGCTCTGACAAAATAGTACGCTACAAAAAAAAAAAAAAAAAAAAAAAAAAAAAAAAAATACAACAGCCATTGGGAAAATGTTCCGAAAGCTTAACAAACATATTTTTTCTTCAAATTAATTAAAAATATTAATTATTCAAAAATATTCATCGGAACCATCTACAAATTAACGCATTTTCCATTATACTACAGTTGAAGAGATCCTTACTATACGTTATCTTTAATATATACCTTAATATTTTGTCGGGTCCTTCCTACAATACCTTTAACTCTTGTTAAGATTGATGTCTGAGATTAAGGTATTTTGAGGAAATTAAAGTTGAAGAGCATGTTTTTTGCTTTATAAGACGATTTCTCATCCGACGTCAATTTTTGAATTCGGCTTTTTTTTTTTTTTTTTTTTTTTTCATATCTGATAGTTTGCATCTATCCTTTTTGTAACTTTAACATTTTTGTAACGATTTTATGCATTTCTATTGCCTATTCAAAGAAAAATTCTTCTAAAGTTACAGAATTTCATTAAAAACGCTCAAAAAAATAATGTGACGACGCCAAGAGGTCCATTCTCGACCGAAAACAACAACCATTTTCCCAATGGTTAAAAGAAAGAAAGAAAGAAAGAAAAAAAGCACCCTTTTGAATTTTTTTGAAAATAAATAAATATTTTTACTAAAACTAGGGGATCCAACCTTTCTTCACTGATTACAGAATATAGATGAAATTATATAGATGACTTTTTTTTTTTTAATTGAAAACTCTAATGCATTTTTTTTTTTTTTTTTTTTTTTTTTACATTTAATATATACTTTTAGAGAGCCCACTAACACCACCAAAGAGCATTATTATATGAACAAGTTGGAAATTGTACATTAAATATGGCAAATGAGGTGCGTTCGTACTATAACTAGTTTTATAAATATTCAGATCTTGGTGCAATAGCTGTTGCATTCTTATGCGAAAATGCATCAATACAACATTTATTTTATGTTCATATTTTCATATTTTAGATATTAATTTTATTTTATGAAATTAAGTTTTAATACACTTTTACAAACAATTAATTACAATTCTGTTACATTAAAGTTATATTATGCACAAATATCAAATACATGACAATGTTAAAAAAAAAAAAAAAAAAAAAAAAAAAATCATTAATCAGTGAAATGAATTATATCGTCTGTTATGATATGATTAATTTTCATAATGAAATAAGTACATTTTAAATTGGCAACATTTTATCTTTTGTTGACTGAAAATTCCAATGTGAGACTTAAGCTCAGCTTTGAAAATTTCAGAACTTGAAATCCATATTTAGACTTTTTCCATTTAACATCTATTTCTCCGGAAAAATCTATCCAAAAAACTGTCGTTAGATTATAGGATTGCTATAATTAAACAATTTTAGTGTGCAAAATCGGTTTTTAAATTCAGTAATAAGGAAGTAGTATAACTCCATCTTAAATAGGACATAATCACCATGGCAACCTAGAATCATTACCTGTCATGGGATATCATTGAATTCATTACGTATGATAGGATTTAATAGAATGAAGAAAACATTTATTAATATCTTTTAAAGTTTTGATTCGATTTTCATAAAATTTGAAATGACTCGACAAAATTTTGCAACGATTATATATATTAAATCTCAAACCATTCGGTTGGGTAGTTTTTGCGCTGTTAAATGCCGACAGACTGACCAGACGACGAATATGGGTGCTATGTATTACGACGATTATGGGTGCTATGTATTTAAGAACGTACCTAAAAATAGCAATTATAGATTCAAATAAAGTTTATTTTATTAAACTCGTGTATCCAGTGACTTTGTTGAGTGAGAAGGATTGAAAGCCCTTCTGAACCACAAAAAGTTTCCGTATAAAATATACCTTCAAGAGTTCTCAATCCAGAACCCTCCCTTAGCTCTAGGCCGAGATAATCGGCTATTCCAGAATTTCTCCGGGAAATTAAACCCACTTGTTTTGACTTGTTTTGTTGATTTTTTTTTTTTTTTTTTTTTTTTTTTTTTTTTTTTTTGTTTAGGATGGAACGAGCATAGTTGAATGGAGTGAGTGTTTGATTTCCCAGCAGTGTGAGATGTAAGCATTTTCGATTTTGTGTCTAAAAGATTCATTGTGCAATTGGAGTGAAGTACAGTAAACAGCTTGGTGACTTACATATTACATGCAGTAGGAAAGTTTGTGGCGTGTACAAGTGTTCATAGTGCTCAATACCCTTACAAAAATTTCGTATAGAATTCTATACAAAATATTTATAGAAAACGCATTATAGAATCCTATAGAATTATGGCCCGTTTTTCTATAAGCTTGTTTAACCAAAAAGCTATAGACATATCTGTATATGGCCCGTTTCTCTATAAGCTTGTTTAACCAAAAAGCTATAGACACATCTGTAGAATTTTAATAGAAATGTCTGTAGAAGTTTAATAGAAATGTCTGTAGAAGTTTAAGAGAAATGTCTGTAGAGCTTCTATAAAAATATCTATAGAAAAAATATAAAGCTTCTATAAAAATACGTAGGAATTTTATATAGAACTCAGGTAGTCACCCTCCCAAGTAGTAACCACAATCGTTGGTGCTTGACTTCAGTGATCAGAAGAAGAATAAGTACTTTCAGCACGATGCAACCATTGACAGTTTCAAATCTCTTATTACACTATTTCAACTTTATTGCTTTTGTGATTTGTATTCCCAATCATATATAGTCTTGTAAAAATATTTAAAGTCTAATAAATTATTATTTGTTAAAACTGAAACAATTCCTTAATATATTTATACTTTAGATTAAAATATTTGAATAAAAATTACAATATTATTAAACTGAATATAGTTTATAAAATTAAATGAATATTTTTATAAATTTAACAGCAAATTAATAAATGATTATAAAATTAACCAACAAATTAATGAATTATAAACAAATTAATTAATCTTAATTTAATTTAGTAGTTTGACTGATATATTATTACATTGACAATTGAATCACAATGTATTATAATTAAATTAAATTATATATATATATATATATATAATCATATGAAATCTGTAAAGTACTATTATATATTAAACTGATGTATTACAAAATTAATTATTACTTTTTAATTTTAATATATAGTTATAAATTACTACACACATATATTTAAAAGACCAAGAAATATTTTTTTTATAGAAAACAAAAAAATCTGTAGAATCATTATTCTACAGCATTTAATTCTATAAGGTTTATAGTACGCTATAGAAAAACTGTTCTATAGAAAAAAAATTCTAGAGAACTGGTAAGTTTTCTATAGAAACATTTTCTTTAGAAAAAGTACTCTATAGAACTCTTCAAAACTCTATAGAAATAGTGTTCTATAGAATAGTTATTCTATAGAACTTGTAAATAATTCTATAGAGTTCTATACAGCTCTATGAACTATTTTCGTAAGGGTATATTATAACATTCGAAATAGCTAGTGCGTCAGCAACTAAAACAAGAAGTACAACCACTTGCCCAATATTTGGTAGTCCTGAAACTTTACCCCATAGTGTTTTACCTTCATATGCCATTATGCCGATGTTTTGAAGTATTATTTGTTTGTAAGCAGTGATCTCAAACAAGACTGTACCACACAGAAAAAAATAAAACCCAATTTGGGTCGAAAGATTCTTAGGTATGTGCCCAAATTGGGCCATGCCTGTTTTGGTTACCACTGTGTATCCATTTTGGACACTTAAATACCCATTTAAAAAAAAAAAATCCTTTTTGAAAATGGGTATTTAACAGTGCCCAAAATGGATGCACAGTGGTAACCAAAACAGGCATGGTCCAATTTGGGCACATACCTAAGAATCTTTCGACTCAAATTGGGTTTTATTTTTTTCTGTGCAGTAAGGAACCTCCAATTAATGAAGTTTCCGAACGTGTTTCAATCGATGTTAAAAATATCTGGCTAAAAGCATTTGTACCATGCACTACCCAGAAGAACATAGCCGAGAAAGTCAAGCTATATCATGAGAAATACCGAAACATTCTCAAGCCCTTCAAAGGTCGTCAAAATGACCCAACTTATGTAAAAAAGACTGAATATTTTGGTGCTAAAGAAAGGGGAAAGCTTTTTAATGTATTTTAAGTATTTCTTAAAACTGAAACAATTGTTTAAATATTTATACTTCAGATTAAAATATTTGAATAAAAATTACAATATTATTAAAGTTAATAACGTTTATTAAATTATATGGATGGTTTTATAAATTTAAATTTAATTAATGAATGATTATAAAATTAATCAACAAATTAATTAATCATAATTTAATTCAGTGGTTTGACTGATATATTATTACATTGACAATTGAATCACAATGTATTAGAATTGAATTAAATTATATATATATATGTAATCCTATTAAATCTATGGATTTAATATATAGTTATAAATAAATTATTACACACATAAATTTTAAAAGACCAAGAAATATTTTTATATATATATAAAACAACAACAAAAAAAATCTATAGAATCATTAGTCTATAGAACTTAATTCTATAAGGTTTACAGTACTCTATAGAAAAACTGTTCTATAAAAAAAAAATTCTACAGAACTTCTAAGAATTCTATAAAAACATTTTCTTTAGAAAAAGTATTCTATAGAAATCTTCAAAACTCTATAGAAATAGTATTCTATAGAATGGCTAGTCTATAGAACTTGTAAAGAATTCTATAGAGTTCTATACAGCTCTATGAACTATTTTCGTAAGGGAAAAATGTACTAATTGAAGAAAGAGATTTTTTAACTGACCAAACGAATGAAAAACGAATGGTCATTGGTGGAGTGGACTACAAGACAACAAGGAAAATCCCAAAACGTAACACACGTAAAGAAATTGCAGCAAGAAATTTAACAAAACAACCAAATAATATAATATAATCACTTGTTAACTTTAAATTAAAGTGCCATAATGCTTAAAGTGATAAAAATAACACAGAATATTTAAAATACCTGTTTTTTAATGTAGATTACATATGTTTCATTCACAACTATCGGTGACATCTTCAGATCTTAATGATAAATACAAAAATTCTCGCATATTTGAAAATAGTAAAACATATACCACGAGATCGCATGTCCAAAGTTAGAAGGTGCTTAATTTGGCTAAAACTGGGAAACGTTAACAGAAACAGAAAATTTAAAACAAGAATAAAAGAACATATGGCAGACATCAAACATGACATAGAAGAACCACCGCTTTAGCCAGAAAATATAGTAAGGAGCAGTTGCAAATAGATTTCAATAATAGTAAAATAATTTTTCAATCAAGAGCTTATTTCCCATCCATTATCCGTGAATCTATTGAAATATATTTGCGAAAAGATTGCATTTGTAACGAAACCGTTTCCTTTGAATTTGCTAAAATTTGGCACGAGATGATTGATAAATGGAAAAGCAATAAAAATAAAAATAAATAATAATTTGTGCACGTTTCCCAGTTTTAGCCAAATTAAGCACCTTCTAACTTTGGACATGCGATCTCGTGGTATATGTTTTACTATTTTCAAATATGCGAGAATTTTTGTATTTATCATTAAGATCTGAAGATGTCACCGATAGTTGTGAATGAAACATATGTAATCTACATTAAAAAACAGGTATTTTAAATATTCTGTGTTATTTTTATCACTTTAAGCATTATGGGACTTTAATTTAAAACAACCAAAGTCAACTTCAAATGAAGATTGCACTGGTAATTTGGATGAAAAGGGCAATACTGAAGAAAATTATTCCTACTTAGAAGAAATACAGACTGCCAGGGTTGGCAAGGTTTTTCCCACCCCCGGTAAATACCATGGTAAAAACCGGTATTTACCGTCCTGGGAAATACTATGCATTTCATATAATTCACAAACATGTTCATCCTACTCACAAATATATTCAATTTCAAGCTAATTGGTTTTCAATTTGCGACACTTAACGCGTTAACCCCTTGAGGACGAGCGACACATATACATGCCGCATAATTTGCTCAAAATCCTCGATTATTCCCACCAATTACTTTTTATTGTAAGCTTTGCCTTATTTAATGATAGCATTTCTGTGATTCAATAAGGCGAAAATTTCTGTTTTGAAAAACCGGTGGTAAAAGAATAAAAATTCTGTAAAGGATGCTCGTCGCGAAGGGGTTAAACACAAACAGATAGGAAATTCTGTTTTCACCTCTATAATAGACCTCCACTGACGTTTAGAGAATTAGAAATGGAATGGAAATTTATTGAAGCAATTTTTCTTATTTAAAGTTTCTACAAGTGACACAATGACCCCCCCCCCTCCCCGCCCAATATTTCCATTATATTCTATTATTCGATGCCTATTTCACATCGTGACTTCCTTTTTCCCCAAAAATTTTCAACCCGAAAAAAAAGAGGGGACTTTAGGGATCTTTTACAAATCAAAATACGGATCCGAGATAAGGAGTGTCACATCCATTCATGCGTGCATCACCCTCTTCACGGAAAAAGGTTAGGGAAGCGGTCTGGTAGCAATTAAGGTTCCAACTGTATGAGATTTATTATAGTCCATTTTTGACCATTGTCCAAAAAATGAGTATAGAAACACAGAACTTCAGAAAGCAAAAATGTGTTTATTTTACTTTTGTTTGTCGCAAAATATACCTAACATCCAAAGAAATGTATTGTTTCAAATAAAGATATGATTGGATTTAATAAAGCTGGGAATAAGTAAGCTGTGTGTGCGCGCGTGGTCAATTAATGGCGATATCTCATTTTACAACAAATACTGTAAACATAAATATTGTAGAAAATAAAATAGGAAAAGGTTTCCGAATTAGTAATCGTCTTAAATTTATTAATATTTATGGAAATTTACAGAAAATATCGCAATAATTTTCTCTGTATACTAAAAAATAAGCAGCTGATGCTGATGCCACCTTAATTAAATATTTTGCGATTGGAGGTGACTTATATTAATAAAACTATTGCATATACAGGTTTAGTAGTTTGCTAAATGAAAATTGGTAGTTTTATAGAAATAAAAATGTTGAAGCAGGCATTTTTTGAATCGAAGAATTCTTTTAAGCGCAATGTTGAAGTCGATCAAAATAATTCCTGTAAAAAAGAGATACGTTAACTTGCCCTACCCCCACTTTTGAAAATTTAAATTTCAAAGATACCAGGAATTAGCTCTCAATTGGCTCTAATTTGCTCTCTAATATTAGAATTTGCTCTCGTTATGGTACCGCGATATTCCAATTAGAATGGTGGGGGGGGGGGGGGGGGGGGGGGGGGTAAGTTAACGCTACCCCCCCCCCCCCCCACTTGCGAATATCGAAATTTCAAATATGCCAAAATTTAGCTCTCAATTAGCTCTAATTTGCTGTGCTTCTGATGTCGAGATATTTCAGTTACAAGAAGGGGCCGAGCGTTAATTTAGCTCCCCCCACCCCCTCCACTTTCGAATATCGCAAAAAGTAAAATCACCGTTTTTAAAAAATTAACTTTAAAAATCAAATTTCCCCTTGATCATTTAAAAAGAGTTCATATTCATTTGCACACAACTTCTCTACGAAAACGAATTTTTGCTCTTAAGTTTCGTAAATACTTTTAGCAATCACATTTATGATAGAAATCTAGGCATTCATGCATTCAACCTCTTTTTTTTTGGAGCCCAAACCCAATGACTCTAAATGCGAACCCGAGTCCGACAGTAGGCAGCAGAAAATCATTAATAAAATTTTAAAATTGTTAGATATTTATTTTGTTATTTAAATATATATATATATATATACATAAAAATAAATATTAATCCTAAATACGCTTTCACGTTTCGTGATTTTTCATATTCCTGAAAATCTGTTTAAAATAACAAATTTGTTATTTATACCCAACTACTGGCAGAAATTAAAATTCTTATATTATTCTTTTTAATATAATTGTACAACTATGGCAAAAAGGCGTGAATTCTGTTTCCCAGTAATTTTGGAAAAGGACTTCAAACAGAAAGAGACGATAGACAAAGGATATCTCACGTCTTTTTTATGTTATTAACACTGACCATGCATAGGCTTCAAAATCAGATAGAATATTTCCCCTTTTGTCCCATCAATAACAACTCAATTCCATTTCAAACAAATTTTTAAATGAATTTAAAACACTTTAAGAAACTTAGAGTACATTCTTGTCTTTCAAGTAGCGAGTTTTCTTTCTTTTTTTTTTTTTTTTTTTTTTTTTTGTCACTCATTTCAATTTGTGATAAAATAAATTAAAATATTTTATCTTGAACTCACCCGAGCCCGAAAACTGGCATAAAATTATTTATAGACTTAACCCGTTTTGTGCCCAAACTCGGATTCGAACTGATCCCGTTTCATATCTAATGCATGCTTTATAAAAGGAAAAAAAAAAGTACAAATTTTCAACGTTCTGTAAAATGTTAAATCAATCATTTATTCATACATGTGTAGATGTTTGAAGATTTTGCTCAACAACACAAAATTTTCTGACACATTCATGCACATTATTCCGTTTTAAATATAAATTTATGAAACTGGCTGATGGGATTACTGAAAACATTTGAAATCGTATAGCATTTTTCATTTTTTGATAAATGCATGTATTAAATATTGAGTCATAAACGATTTTGTCTCATGACGATCCATTTTGGACTGTCTCATGCCTAAAATCTATTCAAAAATCCAACTTTGATATACATAAAATAAGTTTTTAGCATTCAGTCAATTGATAAATCCATATGTGTTTGTGATTTACTTTTTTTTTAAAATTCATAAACTTAGCATAAATCTAAAGTTATCATTTCTTAAAATTTACGATTTTACTAAGTTAATATTATCATTTTTGCGAATTTTTGCTTTTTTCCTTTATTCTTAAGAAGGTGTTTTTAAAATTTCATAACTGCTTATTATTTCTATTTACTATTATTAAAAGGGAAATTTTATGCCTAGGAATTTAATATTTTGAAATAGCTTTGTCTTTGATTATTAATCTTTACATATCTTTATGTCATAACGTAGCAAGAGCTTCAAATAACAAACATTTCAATTCAGAACAGAATGTTTTGCGGAAATATGGAAGTTAGCTACATTATTTATCAAATATTGTCAATGTAAAAAAATTTTCAAAATAAATACATTTATTTTATTTAACATTTTCTTAATTCCTTTTTTTTCTAATTTTTGGAAAAATAACTTTTACCTTTACAAAATTTAAAGTAGTGACAAAAATTAAATTTTACCAAAGTTTAACGAACATATCATTTACTGAAATCAAGTTAATTGGAGTTGGCCATTTTACAAGTTGAAATGGCTTATCAAAAATATTTTTAAGGGAACAAAAAACCATTTTATAAACGTTTATGCCATTATCGGTTAACAGAATAAATAGAAGGTAAAAAAACAATAATTCTCGTAATTATTAAAAAAATAATTTTATTTTCAAGCCTTAACCATCTTCTGTTATGACGTCACATTTTTATAACAATCTGTATAAAACATTTTATGTAAAAAAAAAAAAAAAATCATTCTGTAATACTCTCACAAACTACAATTTTTTTTATTGTATCAAAAAATATATACATTTAATGATTAAGTATTCTAAAAGTAATGATATGTATGTAAAACATTTCTAAATATCATGACTATAACTTTTCAGTTCTCTTCTTCATTAAAACCCTGTTCAATTATGAATCAAATTGATTTATGATTATTTTAATTCTGAATTGGAAGTGGCAATAATGCTAATAATTTTATTTTTAAACTAAAGTTTATCAATAGCAAAATCTTCAAACATACACACACATGCATGAATAAATGATTGATTTACCATTTTACAAAACGTTGAAAATTTGTGAGTAATTTTTTTTTCTTTTATTAACCATGCATTAGATATGAAAAGGGATCAGTTCGAATCAGAGTTTGAGAGCGAAACTAGTTAGGTCTATAAATTTTATGCTAGTCTACGGGCTCGGGTGGATTCAAGATAAAAAAAAATTAATTTATTTTATCACAAATTGATAAGAGCGAAAAAAAAACTTGCTATTTGAGAAACAAGAATGTACTCTAAGTTTCTTAAAGTGTTTTAAATAAATTTAAAAATTTGCTTGAAATGGAATTGAGTTGTTATTGCTCGGACAAAAGGAGAAATATTCTACCTGATTTTGAAGCCTGTGCATGGTCAGTGTTAATAACATAAAAAAGACGTGGGATATCATTTGTCTATCGTTTCTTTCTGTTTGAAGTCCTTTTCCAAAATAATTGGGAAACATAATTCACGCCTTTTTGTCGTAGTTGTACAATTATATTAAAAAGAATAATATAAGAATTCTGATTTCTGCCAATGGTTGGGTATAAATAACAAATTTGTTATTTTAAACAGATTTTCAGGGACATGAAAAATCACGAAACGTGAAAGCGTATTTAGGATTAATATATATTTTTATGTAACGAGATATATTTAAATAACAAAATAAATCTTTAAAGAATTTTAAAATGTTATTAATGATTTCCTACTGCCTACTGTCGGGCTCGGGTTCCCATTTAAAGTCGTTGGGTTTGGGCTCCAAAAAAAGAGGTCGAATGCATGAATGCCTAAATTTCTATCATGAATGTAATTGCTAGGAATGCTAAAAGTACTTACGAAACTTAAGAATCCCCATGTAAAAATTCGCTTTCGTAGAGAAGTTGGGTGCAAATAAATATTAACTATTTTTAAATGATCAAATGGAAATTTGATTTTTAAATTTAATTTTATAAAAATGGTGATTTTGCTCATTGCGATATTCGAAAGTGGAGGGGGGGGGCGGGAGTTAACGTTTGGCCCCTTCTTGTAACTGAAATATCTCGATACCAGAAGCAGAGCAAATTCTAATATTCGAGAGCAAATTAGAGATAATTGAGAGCTAAATATTGGCATATTTGAAATTTCGATATTCGAAAGAGGGAGGCTGCCCCCCTTCTTGCAATTGAAATATCTCGATACCGAAAGCAGAGCAAATTAGAGCTAATTGAGAGCTAAATTTTGGCATATTTGAAATTTCGATATTCGAAAGAGGGAGGCTGCCCACCTTCTTGTAATTGAAATATCTCGATACCAAAAGCAGAGCAAATTCTAATATTCGAGAGCAAATTAGAGCTAATTGAGAGCTAAATTTTGGCATATTTGAAATTTCGATATTCGAAAGAGGGAGGCTGCCCCCCTTCTTGTAATTGAAATATCTCGATACCGAAAGCAGAGCAAATTCTAATATTCGAGAGCAAATTAGAGCTAATTGAGAGCTAAATTTTGGCATATTTGAAATTTCGATATTCGAAAGAGGGGGGCTGCCCCCCTTCTTGTAATTGAAATATCTCGATACCGAAAGCAGAGCAAATTCTAATATTCGAGAGCAAATTAGAGCTGATTGAGAGCTAAATTTTGGCATATTTGAAATTTCGATATTCGAAAGAGGGAGGCTGCCCCCCTTCTTGTAATTGAAATATCTCGATACCGAAAGCAGAGCAAATTCTAATATTCGAGAGCAAATTAGAGCTAATTGAGAGCTAAATTTTGGCATATTTGAAATTTCGATATTCGAAAGAGGTAGGCTGCCTCCCTTCTTGTAATTGAAATATCTCGATACCGAAAGCAGAGCAAATTCTAATATTCGAGAGCAAATTAGAGCTAATTGAGAGCTAAATATTGGCATAATTGAAATTTCGATATTCGAAAGAGGGAGGCTGCCCCTCTTCTTGTAATTGAACTATCTCGATACCGAAAGCAGAGCAAATTCTAATATTCGAGAGCAAATTAGAGCTAATTGAGAGCTAAATTTTGGCATATTTGAAATTTCGATATTCGGAAGTGGGGGGGGGGGTAGCGTTAACTTAGCGCCCCCCCCCCCCCCCCCATCATTCTAATTGGAATATCGCGGTACCATAACCAGAGCAAATTCTAATATTAGAGTGCAAATTGGAGCTAATTGAGACCTAATTTCTGGTAACTTTGAAATTTAAATTTTCGAAAGTGGGGGGGGGGGGGGCAAGTTAACATATCTGTAAAAAAGTTTTATAGAATCAGAAACTATGCATAGACATTTAACCACCTTTCATAGGTACATACTTGATTATTTTGTAGCGTGCAAAGTGCAATCATTTTTTAATTTTGTCTATTATTATTATTATTATTATTATTATTATTATTATTATTTTGTTCAAAATTTCGGCATCTCAATAGCGATTTATTTCATATTTGGAAAAAGTCATATTTTACGTATTTTTGCCAAATTATAAAAAAGCGCAAATAGTAATGTTTCCGAACATTTTATAACTGAAAAAATATATTTACATGTGAATATTAAAAAAATAAAAAAAATTTTAAAATAAGTAAATTATTACACACGAAAAGTATTAGATCGGGAAATTTCGTTATATTTAACCCAATATATTTAAAACGATTATCTTATAGCTTCTAAAAGAAAATTTTCCTTTCAATAATTAGAGAGATAACAGGAAAAATATGCTTGAAGATGAAAAAAAAAAAAAAAAGAAAGAAAGAAAGAAAACAAAATCATGTATAACTTATATACTTCTTTCTAAAAATATCTAAAACTCGATAAAAAGATAAAATATAAGCATAAATTTTCTAAACACAGTGTTGTTCAATGCCGTGGTTCTGAATGTTAGTCGCAAGCAAACGAATTTCTGTTGCCTCGAAACCAAAATAAGAATATTGTCTGTAGCGTCGTTTAAAAAATCCGGGAGGTAGCGACATTTTAACTTAAACATTTTATACAAGCTGATTCTTAAATGTGTAATTGATTTTTCTTAATCAATCGCGAAAACCGCCGTCAGCTGTCGCAACAACGGTGGATGCGTATTTAAGCACCGAGGAACTCTCCAGTCAAAGGGGAAAGAATAGTAACTCGATTACGGAAGATATTATTCATGATAGTATCATTTAAATCTTCGGTAGTGGAGTAATCTTTTTAAAACAGAGCAAATTCGCGTGTTTTAACAGTATGCGGGATCTGGACGGGGATTGGCGAGCGTAGCTTAAGAGGGTAGTTGAAGTTTGAACAGAACTACATATTTTAGATGAAAATAAAAACATATTTGTTTATGAATGAGTAAATATTCAATTTATGACATGAGGTATAAAATATCGAACAAACCAGAAATAGTATGATATATATAATAATAAGACTACAAATAAACATATGAAGTTTTGCTCCTGCGTTCAAAATATGATTTTTTGTGCTGATGAAGAATGGCTACGTTCTGTCGAAACGCGCTCTGCGTTTTTATAATAATTTTAAGATGCTCGGTGCTTTGTATTGAGTTTTAAATACTTTTTCTATAATTAACATTTTAATTTTAGTCGTATATATTAGTAGATACTTTTTGATTATTAATATATATATATATATATATATATATATATACATACATATTACAATTTTAAACGACAAATTAAGTGGAACACCTGAAATATTAATGTAATGCTACTAATTTATTTAATTATGAAAAAGGTTTTCTTTAATCAAATTTAAACGAACTATTAATTTTATTTCATTTCGGGTGTTGGGTCGAATTTAAGTTGAAGTATGTTCAAAATTTCATTATCTCAATATCGATTTATTTCATATTTAGAAAAAATTTATAATTTACATATTGTAGCCAAATTTTAAAAAAGCAAAAATAATGATGTTTTCAAAATTTTTACAATTGAAAAATATATTTACATCTAAATATTAAAAAAAGAAACAAAAATTTAAAATTATTAAATTATTATACGCTAAACATCTAAATCGGGAAATTACGTTCGATTTAAAACAATGCATTTAAAACGATTTTCTTATAGCGTTAAAAAGAATTTTTTTTATTTCAGTATTTAAAGAGATAACATGAAAAATATGCATGAAGTTGAATTAAAAGAGAGAAAAGAATTCATGCATAACCCATACATGTTCCTGAAAATATCTAAAACTCGATAAAGAATATAAAATATGAGTAAATTTTCTAAACGCAGCGTGGTTGAATGCCGTGGTTCTGAATGTTATTCCCAAGCAGGCGAATTTCTCTTGCCTCGAAACCAAATTACGAATATTATCTGTAGTGTCATTAAAAAAATCCGGAAAGCAACGACATTTTTAATTAGACGTTTTATACAAACTGATTTTCAAATGTGCAATTGACGTGTTGAATGTGGAAACAACCGTCAGCTATCGCAACGATGGATTCGACATTGGGAACCGACGAATTCCCCAGTCAAAATGATATAAATTGCATCCCGATTACGAAATCATTTAATCTTCCGTAATCGGGCAAAATACAGCAAAGTAGCGTGTTTTAACCATAGACTTGAGATAGCATAGACTACTCTTTCCCATTCAGAGGATTAATTATTATTGAATTTAGGCTTTTAGATATATATATATATATATACTTTCTGCAAACATAAGACATGTGTCAACTTTTAAAATGTATGCCACATGACTACCTACAATTTATGATAAATTAATTAATCAATAATATATGTTTTTTAATATTCAATCACGCATGTTAATTTGTGATTTTTCAAAGAGGCGCGCCACCTACAGTTGTATAAATTCCCATGAAACAAGTTAATTATATTATTCACTGTACAGTTATTGCTGTGTGAGAACATCTGTTGAGCATTTCAATCGTTTAAAGTAGGAATTATTAAAATTAAAATGTCTAGCTTTCAGGACACTAACTTTGCTAGGTGATAATGCATCTAAAAGTCAAACCTTACCACCAGGATTGAACATTCAAGGTATGGATTCTACACTTATATCCAAAGAAGTATCTCATATTGATGCGAAACCCTCATCATGAGGAGAATTAAAGTGACCTCATGTTTGTGATATTTGCAACAAAGGCTATTTCAAAAAGATATGTGCTAAAGAAGACACATGAAAAGTCATAAAAAAATATCCCATACCTGTGTCGATTACGGAAAAACATTTATTCAAAAGAGGGATGTACGACGACATGTCAAGACTCGTCAAGACATGTCAAGCTACGAAGACATATAATTGTGATCTAGGCGGTATAAGGTTTTCGCGAATGTTTGATTTATATAAGCATAAAAAGATTGATAAAAACAAAACTGTGCCGCCAGAAGCCTGAGGGGCGTCCGTCAGCGTTTCAACTGCCGTACACTGTAAAAAAAATTCTCAAATTGACAGAAAAAAACTGTCAATTTTGGCGCCAGTGGAAAACCGTTTAATTTACAGAAAATGGACCAGGGACTCTTCAAACCAAATATTTACGAGTTGTGATGATGATGCATTATCTTTCCCAAATTGGTGCTGTAATTCAATTTCTGCCAAGGACTTTTCAAATGACTTTGATTTTCAGAATTTGGAACCTACTGTTACCTGAATCCCAGCTAGTAACTTAATTTCGTTAGATGAGTCATTGCAAGAACTAACAAGTAACATTTCACATACCAGCGACGAATTCCATTCCATAATTCCTCCCAAGAATGGCATTCTTCAACTCAAAAGTGGCAAATCCTGTAATTCAACTGTGTTTCAGGAAGAACTAATGTATCTTTTTAAACCTCAAGCTACATAATAGACAATATTGTGTGCATATCAGAAAGTTTAAACGCAGTGTGATTACTAGTGAAGAAATTCCAACAAAAAATGAAATTATTATGGATAATAACAGCTAGTATGAATTCCATCACAAAATTTTTACATTTAATTCATCATTTATTAGGCTAAAATCATATTATTGGGAATAAATATTCCCAATATTATGATTTTAGTTTTGAATTTTAATAATTCTGCTATGCGTATTAAAAACTTAAACAACTATTCTAATATCAAATTGTGCAACAATCAGTTAGAAAATTTTAAAGAAAAAGCTAATGTTTAAAATAAGAAACTTCGTTTACGTATGTATGAAACACATCTACCATACTTAATTAAACAGTAATGTACGAATGGTCATTAAGTCTCAGAAAATGATCATATCTTATTGTCTAAACTTATCACATGCATTGAGAACAATTTACTAAATCGAATTTATGAATGTAGTGCTTGCATTTTAAACCAACAAAGTGAAAGTCTTCACCTATGTTTTCATTTTTATAACCGTGAAAAATTTCAACAGTTGGGATTAGGAGAGATGGTCTTAATGTTTGTTAATTTAGATTATGTTGATCATATGTTTTTAAATGACGTTGATTGTATCAGTGAGCACATTTTGTGTGATATTAATGTAGAAACTTTTCGACATGTTTTGTTTAAAACATTCAAATAAAAACAAAATGCCATTGTTCTACAAAATATGCATGTGATTATTTCTACAATATTCATGTTTATTAATTTTTATCTAGTGGAACTTTTAAGCGAACATGTACAATTCATATTTTAAATGATTTAATTTATATTTATGTCACTAAATTAAGAATAAAAGGAATTTCAACTATTACATTAAAAAAGAAAATTCTTATTGATTGAAAAAAATGCAAATTATCAAAAAAGCTTTAAAAAATATTTACAAGCCAACAACAACAAAAAACCCTTAAAAAATAATGACCCATATACATGCAAATTCAATGAACCCCAATTTTCAAAAAAATATTAATGCCTACTATGGACACATTATTATTGGTAATTTAGACATTATCACTAATCCTCATTTAAGATCAGGTATGCGTTTTGGTAATAAGTATCGCATTTCTTCACAATCATTTCCTAAGTCCATCATACAACAATTCTCTTATGATTTAGATGTCTTTATTTACACAATTGCTATCAACTATAATAAACCCATTGAATTCTTTGTAGAATGAAAACATAATGTATTTTTTTCTTTTACAACCATATTTACAGAAATCACATTGATACAATTATGTTTCTTTCTCCACCCTCAAGCCGTACATTCGTGAACTACAAAATAATTTCATCATCGCCTATGTTGACAAGGCTGCAAATAACTATGGCATCATCTGCAAACACTACTACCACCACCTTCTTACAACTACAATTTCTTCCAATAATATTTTCACACTTCATCATGTTCTATTAGAAGAAAACAATAGACGCATCTTAAGTTATCATAAGTTATTAGGCTTAAAAATTAAAAACTTCGATTTTCCCAACATTATGATTCCTAAGTGTCACAAAAATCCTTTAAAATTTTGCACTGTCACTGTAGGATGTAATACTTAGAACACATGCGCTAAATCACTTTTCTTAAATATTCTCTCACAAATCTACGATTTATCTATCAAAAAAGATAACACTCATTGAATTAAAAACAGTTATGTGCTAATTAATAAAATCGAGACACTTACCAATGTCAACAATATTATCACATATGATTTCAAGGACCTTTTCAACAATATTTTTTGGCAGA
Source organism: Maratus michaelseni (assembly GCA_963931845.1). Classification (NCBI taxonomy): domain Eukaryota; kingdom Metazoa; phylum Arthropoda; class Arachnida; order Araneae; family Salticidae; genus Maratus; species Maratus michaelseni. The sequence continues at coordinate 48,265,840 of OZ007590.1, read as the reverse complement.
TTAACACTCTACTATTAATTCACTTTTTATAGAACATTTTCCATCATTACAATTACATGACAACATCGATATTGACTACTTCAAAACTTTAACGAATTTTTTTAATTTTTCATAACTATATCATCCAAAGTAATGCTATTTTTATTCAGACAAAAGCAATTCCACAAGCCTCAGTTAGTTCCAATATGTTTTCAGATTTATATCTCTATTTTTATGAAAGAAAGTATATTAACAATAACATTTTGCTCGATAGATATATAGATGATATAATTATATCTTTTCCCTTAATGATAATCATTCTTTTTCTCTACCTGTAACATATCCTCCCAATCCTAAACTTAGTATCACTTATTTAAATAATTCTACTATTAATTTTATTGACATTGATATATCTATTCTTTGTAATCATACTTTAACATTGAATATCTATGTTAAACGTAATTATTTTTCCTTCATTGTTATTAATTTTACTAATTTTCATTCATGTCTACATATTTCAGTTTACAGAAATATTCTTCTAAACCACTGCAATCGTATTAAACGTTTCTACTCCTCTCGTTTCAGTAAGTCTAATTTATTACAATTGAAACATTCAGCGTTGTCTTATTATTATCCCCTTGCTTTTCTTTCTTCATGGATTAAACAATAGAACATTAATATAATTTTACTAGTACGGGCATTAAATGTGTACAAAAATTACAAAATTGAAAACAATAGTATGGAGGAAGGGCGTGGATTGCTGAAAAAATTATAAAAACTTATGTAAAAAAAAAAAAAAAAAAAAAATCCCCCTTCCTTCGCACTCCCGCAAAAAAAAAATATATATATAATTAAAATGCTATTAAGGAGGGATGAGGTGGGACTGCTAAAAAAAGCTACAAAATAAAAATAAAAAAAATTAAAAAAACGGGTTTTATGCATTTAATCATTTTATTTACATAACAAAATCATTTACACAACATAAATAATACTCTTCATTTTACTTACACACTGTCTCCTCATACATGGCTAATTGTTGTACTACTATATTTTCACACTACACTACCATTCACAGACATTAACAACTAATTTCACATACAAAAAGCCAATGTAGATGTTATTTACAAAGATATATACAAAGATGGAGATCAGAAAAACTGAGGATGCCCAAGACGATAGGCGAAAATATTTTTTTAGCACATATAAAAGTTTTTAAAAGGACTGACTTCTTTGTCTGGAGGAAAGTAACGTATATCTTTGTAAATAACACCAACATTTGCTTTTTCTATGTGAAATATGTTGTTAATGTCTTTGAATGGTAGTGTAGTGGGAAAATATATGTATATAGTTGACATTATGAAAATAACTTAAAAAACGATATTGTACTGTTATTTTCCTATTTCAGCTTTATTAATATTTACATTTTATTTACATGCTTTAGCTTTCATCACATTCTAAATTTTATTTACATCAATTACTACTTTGTTTAAAATTTATTTCTTCTAATTCCAACTTCTCCTCATTCCTAATAGAAGGCAGCACCAGATTTATGATTTATGAACTAGTTTGTAATTTCAGTTTTTCCTTTTAATTTTATAAGATACATGGCAGCACAGAACAATTTTATTTTCCTTTCATCATTTCTTTCAAGGAAAAAATATTTTCGCCTATCGTCTTGGGCATCCTCAGTTTTTCTGATCTCCATCTTTGTATATATCTTTGTAAATAACATCTACATTGGCTTTTTGTATGTGAAATTAGTTGCTTGACTTAGTGTTTTAGCAACCATTTTGAGTTTACTGGTGATATGATCTTTGTAAAACGCTTTTCACTTAGTTCAATCTTTATCAAGATTAGTGTTTTTTGTGACTTTTGTACATTGCTTTATGATCTAATTTCTATTTATATTGAATAATAGTTTATTTATTTACTTCTTTTGTTATTTGAACCCTTGTATGTATATGTTACTAGAACCTTAATATTGTCGATTTTAGGCATAATGCTGGCAATATTTGATGAAATAAGATATATTTACTATGAATATTCTTATGAAGCTCCTCTGACGATTCCATAAAATACTCATAGTTTTCCATTTTTGATTTTTAGTTTTATTAAGTTTAATTCCTGCAGTATCCTTTCCACTGCTTTTTATAATATATCATTCTTTGTTTTTTATGCATGTTTTCATTTTTAAATATATATACAAATAGATGACAGCACCATGTGATAGCACATACATATAGTTAAAAATATTTAATTGGTATATAGATGGCAGTAATATGTCATTTTATTTTCTTTATAATTTATAATAATTAGAAAATCATTTCAAATATTTGCTATTCACAATTTTAAATAGGTTTTTATATTTAATATTATTATATATATATTTTTAATGTTTTCAGTGTGTTTTAAATTTAATGGTTTTGTCTGGTAATATTTTGGGTTTCTCCCACCTGAGGATGCCTCAAATTAACTCTTAGTTTGGTCACGGATTTTTGTTTTTGCATGCTCTTGGTTCAAGTAATGTTGAAGCAAATGTTTGAACTGTACTGTATGGATTACTTTGTTTGTGAGTAATTTTTATTATCTTTACTATAAAGGTTTTTTATTTTCCTCTCCATTCGTTTACTTGCATTAATGCAATATTTCTGGCAGATATATACTGATCCCAGCATATTTGCCAGTATATTCTATGAAATATTACATTATCTTTTAGACATGTGTAGGATTCTGCTAGACTGAAGATTAAGCTCTCACATGTCTTTTTTTCATTTCGAATTCCATTTTAATTTCATTTGATATCCAAATTCCAACCTTTTTACATTATATGGCATATTATATCATTATATATATATATATATATATATATATATATATATATATATATATATATATATATATATATATATATATATATATATATATATATATATATTATTTATTTATTTCTAAATTATAAAACTTTCAGTATTTTTGGCAGCGTGCCATCATTGAAATGGCGCATTGGTAATTTTTTGTATTAACTTAATTGTATTCTGTATACACTTTTTGCTTATCTATCTTTAACTATCTTTAAATAGAAGATTAAGTTAGATTTGATGCAAGAACTTGTTTAATGTATTTTGAAAGTTAAAGGTTTTACAATTATATATATATATATATATATATAACCATTAAATGAACGTTACAACCACCAACAAAAAGTGTGAAATTATGAATAAAAGTACAATAAATAATTGACAATAATACACCCCCCCCCCCCTCCCATCAAACTGAACAAAGATACCAAAAACATAGTATTAAAAAAAAGAAAGCAGAAATTGAATAATGGAAATTTGTGGAATTTAGACAGAATCTTCAAGTCCTTTTGCCTAAATTCCCACAAATATAATGTTTGGTTTCATCTTCATATTAGCCATAAAATAACTAAAGAATGTGATTTTGGGACAACCACACCAAGAATGTAGAGAAATACACAACGAAACAACAATTAAGTTCAAAATAAAATATGATTAAAAAGGATTGAGGTGAAAAAAAAATTAAAAACATGATTATATATTATATATGGTGTGTGTGTGTGTGTGTGTCTGTAAGTATACGAATAGATACATTTGTATGTGGGTATATGTATAGATGTGTAATATGTTTGTATTATTTATAAGTTTAAAACAATTATTAGTTTAAAAATACGTTTTGAAAAAAATTTAAATTAACAAAAGATATTTAAAAAGATTGGAAGAGACAGAGAAAAATGGAGAAGATTGCTCAAAAATATTTTAATGGGTCAAGGAAACCCACTGTTTAGTGGAAATTCCTGAAGAAGAAAAAAAAAAGATTTGAAAAAATTTCAAACTAATAAAAAAGTTAAACTAAAAATTTTTAAAAAAAATTTCAAATTAATAAAAAATGTGAAAATTGAAAAATTTTAGCATTTGAAAAATTTTTAAGTTAATAATTTTTTTTGTGTGTGTCAAGTTAACAGAAACGTTTTCAAAATTTATATATTAATAAAATAAAGTTTTAAAAAAATCACAAAAAAATATTATTTGCAACTAAACAAAATAAATAAATGATTTACAACTTAACAAAAATATATTTATATGTTTATGTATGCGAATATATATTTATTTGTGTGCACATGCATGTATGTATATACATGTATGGTATGTAAAACTTCACAAGTTAGCGAAAGAGGTTTTAAATTATTTACGACATATCAAAAAGATATATATTTTTATGCATACCTGTGAATATATGTTTGTGTATGTGTGTGTGTATGCGAATATATACGTATTATTCATAAATTAGAAAAAAAAATTAAAAATATTTTTGAAAAACATCTCCAAGTAAGTTAGAATGAGTTTAAAAATTATTAGCATACATATATTATATATTCATTTATTTTAAATAATAGATATATAGAAGGCCGCACTGTGATTCACAAAACCTATTTTCTAGTCATTTCAATACACTATAGAAATTGTGGTTATGTTCTTACTTATACTGTTTTATTTACTAAAGGATAATAAATATATAATTTTTTCAAATAATTGTGTATCTCAAAAATATACATGGTTTTATTATTAATTACGGAAATATACTCATACTCGAGATCTTTTGTGCTGCCCTGTATATCATCTATGGAATTTATACACACCAAGCAATGGGCAAAGAGTTAGTTTAATTTGAAAACGTGGCATTAAGTAAAACGCACTTCCGGCAATTATTGTTCTTACACGCTCTAACCGAATTTTTGTGTGTGTCCCTGTAAATGAATGATGAATTCTATGCACATCGTATTCTATAGTACACCTCTAATAGTGCACCTAAACGGCATATATCAATTTAAATATGTTTGAAATGGTGTAACATTACCAAAATTCACTGCAAATGATTTTCCCCATAGACCGTAATTTAACATAATTCTTTTGAGTGTCCCTGTAAGTGAACTATAAACGCTACATACTTCATCTTCAATGAAGAACGTGTCACAGTAAACCTAATTACAATGCGTTAATTGCATGGCAATCCGAGTATATTTACGCGCAGAAAGACAGAGAGACAAACCGAATTCATAAACACTTTTCAACTATGTTGGAACGTGCTAAAACTGATAGCGATTTATGTGCAGATGCGCATATGTCGAAGAGTATACTCTTCGAAAATTCAACTATATTTTCTATAATTTCAACTAAAAACTCATCTATAGTTGAATTTTCACACACTTAATTGCTACATATATCCACATTCAAACATTTATTGGAAATATATTCACATATGTATTTATGTATAATATAATAAATATGTATAGAAAAATTCATCCACCTATGAATATATACTATATATTGTAAAAAACAAAACAAAGAACTAACTGTCTATGAGTAATATTTTAAAATACGGGAATTTTCTCTTAGAAGAAGCAGTCATCAACTTAGTAAAATACGTTTCGTGATTCAAATAAAAAATAGTCATAAATTCCAATTTTAATGTCAAACCTTGTAAAAATTTTACAAAAAAAAAAGAAAAAAGAAAAGAAAAAAAAAAAAAGAAAAAAGAAAGAAAAAAAATCTGTCAGAAGACATTTTTCACAGAATTTTCTAGTTGTTTTTGCCTTAATACCATTTTATTGGTCAAATAGTACATGAAACATCAAACAAAACCTTGTTTAGAAAAGCAATAAAACGATAAATTCTACCCGCTACGTGTTCCCCGACAGCTAATCGCCACAGGGGTTCTTTCGCTAGCATAACCCTCCATACCAATATCCTGTGAGGGTGGGCGTCCGGATTCATCCAATTTAGACCTGGAAAATGTTAGTGTGAGAGTCCTACACAACCCCCTATATTTCTCCGTCTTAATTGCTTTCCACTGGTAAGGAATTTGACTAGAATGGAACAAACCATTTCACATATGCGAACTTTTTTTTTTTCTTTTCCCAAGTCAAATAAACACATTTTGAACCAGACATTTTACTAAAGAAATCAAATAAGTACCACTTAGAAACGAAACTCATTTCATAAAATAAATTTTCTGGTCAAAATTTGTTTCATTAATATAAATAAATAAATAAATCGGGAAGTTGGCAGATATACTTTCTTGAATAACTTTAATAGGGAGGGAGGGGGGGGGGTGATCCTCATTAACTTAATTTTAAATATATTTTTTCACTCGCCATATACTTGACAACCTTTTATTTAGTATATTCAAAAAGTTCTTACTTTTAGCCAGCTATGTGAATATCCATTTCTTTCACACCAAAATAAACAGAGAATAAAGACTAAGTTACTCCAAGATTGGCAACAGGTGTTCGTGAACAAGATTTCATGTTGAATTATCCATAAAATTACCGGTTAAAAGATTCTCCTGTAATTTTAATGGAGCAGAACACAGATAACGAAACTTCGAGCTACGTTACGGAAGCCTCTTGAACTTACGAGCTTACGACTAAATAGAGGTCTTATCCCTGAAGGAAAAAAAAATTACAGATATAAATATTTTGAAGTACTAGTCATTGTGGAAGGGAAAACTCTATTCTAAATAGTTGAATTTGAAGATCAGTGTAATCTAGTTTTATCATAACTTTTGGATGGCTTGAAGCAAAATTTTGAATATTTAGGATTAGAAAATTTCTTATAAGTTTGTAATTTGCGCTTATTTACTCATTGCTACGGAAAGCAGATAATCTATATGAATAAAACAAAAAAGTATGTGGGGCTGTCTGTTTGTATTACGCTCTCACGCTGTAATGGATAAAGCCAGAGTTATGACTTTGGGCACGAAGGTACTCAATGGTGCAACAGAAAACCCTCGAAGATAATTTTTTTTTTTTTTAATTCAATTTGGATTTTTTTTTTAAATTATTATTATTAACTTTTCAGGAATTTTTGTACTTTAGGTATTTTTTTTCACCATTCACATTTTTGTTTCTAAATATCGCATAATTTCAGTCTTTACAGCATAGAACAAACAAGTGGGTAAGTGTGATCGAAGATCGCTCAAAGGCTTTAGTTTAATATTCCTTTCAAAACACTTTATCCTTTCTTTAATAAATCCAAATAAATTTCATTTAGAAACCAAAAAAAAAAAAAAAAAAAAAAAAAAAACTCATGTTTTTTGTTTTTTATAAAGTAAAAATTTACTGGTCTATTTTTTCGTTTTTTCGAGTATCTAAACCAGCCCGATGCCCGATAGCGGGCGAAGCCGGCTATTATATTCTATAATCATATCTGTCACGATGACTAAATGCGATATAAAAAAAATAATTTCAAAATTAAACATGTTGTACACCTTCAAAATGTTAAAATATGCGAATATTTCCATAATCGGATTTTTATCATGATTCAATATGTTTCTCAAATTCATATATTTACTATTCTCTATTACTCATATTGATACTCGCTTTGTATTATTCTCAAACATCTGAAAAATTCGTTAAACTTCCAATATGACGTTAGATTTTTTTTTTTTTAATTCTCTAATTACGTGATATTAATCTGCTTTGTGTACATACACATACTCATACTCCTTGTATTATTGAGAAATTTTTGAAAATTTCCGTTTTATTACTACTATGACGTCAATCATTTTTATCTACCCTATATATATAAAATCCTAATGAAAAGAATTTGTGAAACGATTTTATGAAACGAATTTATGAAACGATTTTATGAAACGACTGATTAAACGACTGATTATGTTTCAAAGCTATTTTTAATAAAATATTAAACGCTTGATGGTGAAATTAATACCAATTGTTCATAAAAATCCGCGGATGTCAAAACTGGTAATAGAATTTTGAAATTGGAATTAGTTTTCGAGATATTAATTTTTTTCTAATTTTAATGACATTTCTGTAATGATGGCAACTAATTACTCAGTTTTTTTGTGACAAAAAAGGGAAAAAAATTGAAAAGGATCCCGATAGGGATTATTGATTTCTTTTTATTCGTCATTTTCAAATTGAAATTGAATTTATCTTTTATTTCAATCGATAATGAAGATAAGATTGTGATTAAATTATGTTTTTCAGGAAAATGTGAAAAAAAAATCACATTTCTATCATCAGGATTCAATCGTCTGTCAGCATTTAATTTAATTTATAAACTGAAAATATTTTGAATAAATTCGTCCAAATGACGTCATTTAGGTAAACGCAAAAGAAAGGGAGGAAAAGGAATTAACAGTAATTATTATTTATTGATATCATTTTGTTATTTTTTTGTAAAATTTAACTAAACGAAATTATAAAACCATTAATTCGGATATTTGAAACTAATATATAAAATAATAATTGCCCAACTGAACGGAACAATAAAATATCCTGCTTGGTTTTTTCCGCCAAGCTTTTTAAAAAAGCGTCAAGACCCCTATAATAGAAAAGCACCAAAAGTTCATTGGGTTTACTTTCATAACTTTTGGCAACAAATCTATGTATATTAACGAATCTATCCCTTTTTGAAGCTCGAATTACGCCAAACCTAAAAGCAAAGGATCCTATATACTGGAAAAGTACCCGATTTTCTTATGGACAATATTCAAGTGACAGAACATGGTGTAAAATTACCGCGGATAGCAAATTTGTTTAAATATTTCATCAACTGATGCCGAATAAATGAAGGCATGCATGCACAAAATATTTAATTAATTTTGTATGATAAATAATTATTAGAAAATTCGTATATACATATTAATTTAAAAAAAATAATTTACATATTTAAAATAACATGAAAATATGCATGATGGTGCACTAAAATAGAGAGAAAATTAAAACCTGTTACTGAAAATGTCTATAACATAGTACTTTTCAATACCGTGGTTCTTAATGTTATTCACAAGCAGATGGAATTTTTCTCATCCTTAAACGCAAAGGAAGAATAGAATAGAGATTGTTGTTATAAAAGTCCGAGAGGTAGTCACAATTTAAACCTAACCATTTTATACAAGCTGGTTTTCAAGTAGTAATTGATTTTACTTATCAATCCCGAAAATAGTCGTCGCAACAGCTGTGTATGAGGCCATGATAATCGAAAAATGTCCCATTAAAATGTTAAAAGCATGGCAACCCAATTACAGATTTACCAATATTTTTAAAATATAGCACGCTGTCATGTTTTTAGAGGCCTCGAAGTCTGAGCGGGGGTTGGCGAGCGTAGCTCGCAGGGGGTAGGCCCCCTAGTTTCATATTAATCTTATTTTCAATTGGTGAAACTTTTTATTTCATTTTAATTTTTCACGTGGAAATCGTCTGATAGAAAATTAATTATTGTAGAAAGAATTTCATCGTGGATTTTAAATTTTTGGCATCTGCTATAACGAAAAATGTTTAAATTTAATAGGAAAAGGCTGTTAGAATTTTAGCTTTTTTATCTCTATTTATTAAAATAATACGAATTTTTCAAATTTTAATATTTTGAGCTCTGCATACCTGGTATTCAGCTATATACACAAAGTTTCAACTCTGTATGTTACATAGTTTCTGAGAATAGCTCTGTGACAGACAGACAACGGAGCGGGAGTAATAGGGTTTCGTGAGATGAACGAAACCCTAAAAACGCGCTTTCAGATAAAATTTATCTAAAAACCTTTTAATTAAAAAAAATTGTTTGATTTTAATTTCAATAAATACCAAATTTTGCAAACGATTATTTTGTTTCTTTGCACAACACTAAGACACTAATAATGATACCCCCCCCCTTTTTTTTTCAAAGTTAGGGAAAAATAAAAAATATCAAGCACTACATCTGCCATTTTGGTTTTTATAGTAAAAATTCTGAGACTTAACCACTTGAGACCTGAAGCTAAAATAATACTACACATACACATTATTTGCTTTTGCACAAACAATATTACACCATAGATGGCAGAAAAAGAACTTTTTCTGAAATTGATACTTTAACAAGGTTCTTATACGGGTTCCTGGAATTTTCAGGGAAATTACCATGATTTTTTTTAATCAAAAAACTCACCTTATATAATCGCGCGATTACATAAGATGAGTTTTTCGATAAGAAATTCATGGTAATTTCCCTGAAGGGACCCGTACGACCAGGGTTGCCAGGTTGGCCTTTTTTTAAATTCAGAATTTTGAATTCCCACCAGAAATTAATAGGTGTAAATTTATTTTTATTCAATGAGAGATATTTTCTGAGTTCTCAAGGTAATATTTTTTCTTTTAAAATTAACGGTATATATAGAAATTCTGAATTTAAAAAAAAGGCCAAACTGGCAAACCTGCGTACGACCCCTGTTTAATGAACTGGTAATTTAGGTTCACAAATATGGATCTAAACCAGAGGGCCCGTGCGAAGATTTCGCACTGAAATCTAATATTTTTTAGGTACTTCTCTATTATCCCGTCGACCACTTTTCATAACAAAAAACTATCGCCAAACTCTAAGATTAAACGCCAAAAATGCAGTCCCATTTACTTGATGTCAGAAGCATTATGCGTGTTTGTTACGTCATCTAGTAGTTTTACATTCGACATTTGCGTATATTATATTTTTCATTATGTTTTACTGATAAAGTAGTTATTTTATTAATTAAAATAACAATTGTGTCTTTAGTTTTTTGTCAAGCCAGAATATCATCTAATTTATTCCATCAAAGTTAGACTAAAGACTGATCCAAGATTGCTAAAGGTACGCGCGAGAAAAAAAAAAATTAACAATCGTATTTTGACTTCATTAGAGGATGACGTCATCCGCTTCGGGAAAATCATGGGACTTAGAAATATAAATCTAAACATTTCAATTTCAATTTCAATTTCGCTTTTTAATCATAAGTATAAAACAAGTTGGAAATTGTACGTCAAACGTGACAAATGAGGTGCGTTCGTACTATAGCTAGTTATATAAATATTCAGATCTTTTCTGATTTTTAATTCTGTGAAATGAATTATATCGTCTGCAGATTAATTTCTGTAATAAAATAAGTATCTCGGTCGCTTGATCATTAAACTTCGGAAGCTCCTATAACAAAAAAGCACGGATTTAAAAAAAAAAAAAATTCAAATTTCTTAATAAATATTTTTATTAATATCTCCTGAAGTTTTGATTCGATTTTAATAAAATTTGAAATGTCTCGACAAAATTCTGCAAAGATAACATATTTTAAATTGCAAACCATTCGGTTGGGTAGTTTTTGCGTTGTTATATGCGGACGGACGGACAGACAGACGGACAGACAGACAGACAGACGGACGGACCAAGCGACGACAATAGGTGCTACGTATTTATATAATTACGAACGCACCTAATAAACCCGTGCGGTGTTTTTTATAATAATTGCTATGAGCATCATATAATGTGGTATTTTATTTTTTTTGGCAACTTATAATTTCAGGAAAACCTTTCATTTCTTTTATGAAAACAATGCCGATTTAATTTTTAATTTTCAGCAAATTTTAATCAAAAACATGTTTTAACGAATTGTTAAGTGGGCTATGTCAGAAACCAGTTCTAAAACCTTTCATATGGTATCTCATTCGTTGTTCTGCGTTTCATATTTTCTTAGAAAAAGGGATGTTGACAGGAGAAATAATATATATGAATTACTAGCCTCCTTAAAATATCAATTTAATTATCAATATATAAAAGAAAGTCCTTTCTGGCTAGATGATCAACGCACAGCCAAAACTACTGAACCTACAAAGACGAAACTTGCAGGAAAAATACTTCTTAGTGTGTAGAGACGCACTAAGAAGGGATTTTCAAAAACTCCACCCCTAAGGGGGGTAAAAAGAGGAACAAACTTTTAAAAAATTCCTTAAAAATCGGGTATTGTAGTTACATGACAAATGATAACATATTTTAATGTATTTTTGTATGCTGAATCGAATGGTATCAATTAAATACTCATAAGTCAAATAGTTCGTGAGATATTGCACATTGTTCTAATTTGGCGAAATCTTTGACGTCATAATCTAACAATTCTAACAATACAAGTGAGAATTTCTAAAAATACATCCGTTACTATAGCAATGGAAGAAATTCAATTAAATCTTTTTGTTATTCAATTATTTTGTTTATTTTTACAGATAGAAACATTAACTGTTCAATTGGGAATGGAATATTATTCTTACGGATATTTATGTAATTGTGTACAATTATTAATTCTACAAAATCCACGATTTAAAATAAAACGTGATTGCTAAAATAAAGTTTCGAAGGTCTGTTTAGTATTATACAAGTATATTGCTTCTTTATTTGTTTTCAGTCTTCATCCATGTTTCCCTTTTCTTTGGGTTGTTAGTTATTCATACGATTTCGGGCTAATTTTCCCGCAATCAGATACCTCGCCAATTGGAGTTTTAGCTACCATTGTTGGGTTAAAACTCTACATGATTATTATCTTTGTTTTTGATATTTTGTAAGTTACGTTGCCGATGGCAACAGTCTTGTGTTCATGTTTTCCTTTTTTTGTTAATACGCAGTTAAAATGGCTTTGAGATTCTATTTCTTTTATTTTGAGAAATTTAATATATATTATTACGCCATAAGTATTGCTGTGTATAGTTTTGTGAGTTAAAACAAACGAGTGTACGAGTGTACAAATTAGAACTGTAAATAAACTTTACTTTGTGATAAAGTTATGGAATGTTTTTACCCTACATCTAAAAACTTCTGATTCTGAAGTTCATAAAAACTGAACATCTGGCGTCCGCGACAGGACTCGGCTGCTGATTATCGAGTAAGTTTTGTTTTGTTTGTCTTATTTTTGAGTTGATATGGAAGCAGCAAAGAAAATTAGAACTCAGCATAGGAGATTGTTTAGCAAAGCTTGTAACGAGTTCGATACTGAAGAAACAAACTTAACAAATTCTGACAAAATAATTAAACTGAAACTTATTGAGGAGAAAGCTACGCTAATGCTAAATTCTGAAGAAAATGTTAAACAGTTTCTTTATTCTGAAAACATTACAGATGATTTAATTGAAAAAGAGATCGATGAATCCGAATGTTATATAGACCGTTGGCGGTTATTACAGATTAAGTTGAGTCAGCTTTTGCTTTCAGAAAGAGAAGACGTTTCTTCGAATTGTAGTGATTCTCAGAAAAATACGTTATTACGTTACCCAAAAATAAAATTGCCTACATTTAATGGAAATCTAAGGAACTGGGTTAGTTTTTGGGGGCAGTTTGAGAAAATTAATAAAGACCCTAATTTAGATCTGCATGATAAGTTTGCATATCTATCCCAATGTATGGAGAAGGGAAGTGCTGCCGAAGAGTTAATTAAAAGTTTTCCACCCGGGGGAAATAGTTATGAGAAAGCAATAGAACAATTGAAATTACGTTTTGGGAGAGAAGAGCTACTTATACAGGTGTATGTTAGGGATCTTCTGTCATTGGTTATCCAAAAGCAGAATATGTCGAAAAAAAAAAAAAAAAAAAAAAAAGGAAAACATGAACATTACTATCTGGAAGAGATGGAGTGAGAGTATCGAGCTTCTTATCCAAATGTATTGTTTGTAGGAGACATTCTGTAAAAAAGCTCGATACTCTCACTCCATCTCTTCCAGAGGACCGTATACGAGACGCTGCTGTATTTGAGATCTGTGGAGTTGACTTGGCGGGGCCACTGTTTCTCAGAGATAATAAGAAATCCTGGGTTTGTTTATTCACATGTGCCGTCTACCGGGCAGTACACATTGAATTAGTGGATTATTTATCTACACCTTCCTTTTTACTAGCTTTGCGCAGGTTCGTAGCCCGTAGAGGACGATGCAGCACTATCTATTGTGACAATGGCTCCAATTTTGTGGGTGCTTCAAATCTGCTAAGTGCACTGGATTGGAACCTTATTGTAAGTGACACTGCTCTTCATCCTATTAAGTGGAAATTCAACCCACCGACTGCCTCTTGGTGGGGTGGTTGGTGGGAGAGACTGGTCGGTATTCTTAAAAAATTGTTGAGAAGAGTACTGGGCCGATCTTCTTTAACTTACGAACAAATGACGACGGTGCTGTGTGATTGCGAATCCATAATCAATTCAAGACCGTTGACGTATGTCGCAGATAACGACGCAGAGCTTGTTCCATTGACTCCTTCAATGTTCCTACAAGATATCAAAGTGAGTGGTGTTCCTGACTGTGATAGAATTGATCACCGGAGTCTTAACCAACGTGTTAAGTATCGTCAAAATTTACAAGAGGCCTTAAGAAATAGATTTCGATCGGAATACTTGGGAGCTCTACTTCAGAGACCAGAACATAAAAGAGCTGCCAAAGTAGCGGTTGGTGACGTTGTCTTAATTGGAAGCGACAATACAAAACGTATCAGTTGGCCACTTGGGAAAATAATCGAGGTAATCCCCGGGAAAGATGGTGTTACAAGACTTGTGAGACTATAAACTGCGAGGGGTGAGTTGCTTAGACCGCTACAACGTCTCTATCCTTTAGAAGTGTCAGCATCAGAGTCGTTTCTAGTTGGAGAAAAATTGGCAGGTACAAAATTAAGTGAGAAACCAACAGCCAGTCAATCAATTGACTGCAATATTGAATCTTCTGAGGAGGCAAGGAAAACTAGAAGTGGCCGTATCATTAAAATGCCTCATAGACTGGACTTGTGAACTATTTATATAATTTTGCTATTGTAATTGTGACTATTATTAATTGTAAGTTAACTTTTATGTTAAAATTTAACTTAGGTGGGAGGATGTTGGGTTAAAACTCTACATGATTATTATCTTTGTTTTTGATATTTTGTAAGTTACGTTGCCGATGGCAACAGTCTTGTGTTCATGTTTTCCTTTTTTTGTTAATACGCAGTTAAAATGGCTTTGAGATTCTATTTCTTTTATTTTGAGAAATTTAATATATATTATTACGCCATAAGTATTGCTGTGTATAGTTTTGTGAGTTAAAACAAACGAGTGTACGAGTGTACAAATTAGAACTGTAAATAAACTTTACTTTGTGATAAAGTTATGGAATGTTTTTACCCTACATCTAAAAACTTCTGATTCTGAAGTTCATAAAAACTGAACATCTGGCGTCCGCCGACAGGACTCGGTAGCTGATTATCGAGTAAGTTTTGTTTTGTTTGTCTTATTTTTGAGTTGATATGGAAGCAGCAAAGAAAATTAGAACTCAGCATAGGAGATTGTTTAGCAAAGCTTGTAACGAGTTCGATACTGAAGAAACAAACTTAACAAATTCTGACAAAATAATTAAACTGAAACTTATTGAGGAGAAAGCTACGCTAATGCTAAATTCTGAAGAAAATGTTAAACAGTTTCTTTATTCTGAAAACATTACAGATGATTTAATTGAAAAAGAGATCGATGAATCCGAATGTTATATAGACCGTTGGCGGTTATTACAGATTAACCCCTTAATCGTCGCGCCCTTTAAGTGTAGGCTACTTTTTAAAAATTCAGATTGCTTGATTACCACCAGTTTTTTAAGTAGAAATGTTCATCTTATTTAATAAACAGATAAAAGAATGCAAGAATAAAGCCAATAACACTATTTTAAAAAACTGGTGGGAATCAAACAATCTGAATAAAACAGGCGTAACCTACGCTGCCCGTGAATGTCTCGGGCACGACGATTAAGGGGTTAAGTTGAGTCAGCTTTTGCTTTCAGAAAGAGAAGACGTTTCTTCGAATTGTAGTGATTCTCAGAAAAATACGTTATTACGTTACCCAAAAATAAAATTGCCTACATTTAATGGAAATCTAAGGAACTGGGTTAGTTTTTGGGGGCAGTTTGAGAAAATTAATAAAGACCCTAATTTAGATCTGCATGATAAGTTTGCATATCTATCCCAATGTATGGAGAAGGGAAGTGCTGCCGAAGAGTTAATTAAAAGTTTTCCACCCGGGGGAAATAGTTATGAGAAAGCAATAGAACAATTGAAATTACGTTTTGGGAGAGAAGAGCTACTTATACAGGTGTATGTTAGGGATCTTCTGTCATTGGTTATCCAAAAGCAGAATATGTCGAAAAAATCTTTGAGAAATCTTTATGATTTATTAGAAACAAAGCTTCGTGCGCTTGAAATACTAGGGGTAACGAGAGATAAGTATGCGTCGATGCTTTTACCACTTGTCGAATCTGCTTTACCTGAGGAAACGCTTCTAGCTTGGGAACGATATAGATCTGTAAGTCATATATCACATGAGGAGGAGGATCAAAATACATCTAAAATTACTGAAAAGACTGATCTCGATTCAATTCTTGATTTTCTTCAAGATGAAGTGCAGGCAGAGGAGCGCATAATCCTAGCCTCTCAAAACTTTGGGATTGAGACCAAGAGTAATTTTAAATTGTTCAAAGAGAAGAGGGCTGGAAATGATAGACACAAATACGGGGACACTCGTCAAATAGCTAGTGCAGCTGAGCTTTTGACCTCTTCGAATGAACAAAAGCAGTGCATATTTTGCCGCAATTTCCATAATTCCACTGACTGTTTGAAGGTACGGAAAATGACGATGAAAGATAGAGAAAATCTCGTAGAGAAATCAGGGTGCTGTTTTCTGTGCTTAAAACCGGGTCATCAAGTTCGTAAGTGTTATTCAAAGATAACTTGTTTGGGTTGTGGAAAAAGACATCATATATTACTCTGTCGTAACATAAAGCAACCAGCATTCTCACCAACCGGAAAAGAAACTACAGAGTTAGATAATGTTTCAAAAGAGGATCAAGCACTTGCGAATATATCCAAAAGCCCTAGTGTTATGTTATTAACATTAACGGTTTTAATCAGAGGTAATGGGAGAAAACGGAAGGCAAGAGCCATCATAGATTCTGCTTCGCAGCGCTCTTACATTTTAAAAAACACTGCCAAAGAGATGAAATATAAAAGGGAAGACTATGAATATCTTCAGCATTCTCTGTTCGGAGGAGAAAATACAGGAGTGTGCAAGTATGATGTGTTTACTTTATATTTGACAAGTTGCGATGGATCTTATAACTGTCATTTTAAAGTACTGAGTCAACCTGTTATCTGTGGGAGCGTTCCACCGACAATACCTGCGATTCATTTAAAAGAGCTTACTGACTATAATATTTGTGTCAACGATGATTATATAGGTCCTATTGAAATCTTAATAGGAGCCGATGTAGCCGGAAAAATCATTACCAGTGGTTACAAATCCTTATCATGTGGTTTAACAGCAATGGAAACACGTTTAGGGTGGACCACAATGGGACGTATACCCCAGATTTCTTCAGAGGTAAATGAAATCTCAGTAGCTAATTCTATGCTTTCTACTACTCGAACAATAACAGAATTGTGGACTCTTGACACTCTCGGTATTACAGATCCTTCTGAGAAGAAAACTAAAGAAGACCTTCATGAATCCGCCAGAGAGCATTTTCTTAACACAGTTCAAATCGACAAAGACAATCGTTTTGTGGTACATTTACCTTGGCTTGCCGATCACCCTCCACTACCTGATAATTATAACTTGGCTTTAAAGAGACTGGAAGGTACTGCACGGAAGTTGAAAGAAGAAAATTTATATGATGATTATAATAAAATATTTGAAGAATGGGAAAAAGAAGGAATAATTGAAAAAATTCCTAAGCACGAGATTCAATTACCGTCTCATTATTTACCACACAGATAAATCGTGAAAGAAAATAGCACAACTAGAATCAGACCTGTGTTTGATGCTTCAGCAAAGCTGAGAGCTTTCCCAAGCTTAAATGACTGCCTGGAGAAAGGGATAAACCTTGTTGAGTTAATTCCTACAATATTAACACGTTTTCGGATGAACAAGTTTGGAGTTACGGCGGACATCCGTAAAGCATTTTTACAAATTCGCCTACAAGAAAGCGATAAAGATTATTTAAGATTTCTTTGGTATGACGAAAATAATGAACTGAAATATTATAGACATTGTCGTGTCGTCTTCGGAATTTCAAGTAGTCCTTTCTTACTTAATTCTGTGATTCAGTATCATCTGGAAATGATTTTGGAGGAAGCACAACTTGGAAACTCAAAATACCCTGTGGATATTGTCCAGAAACTTAAGAACAGCTTTTATGTAGACAATTGTCTAACTAGTGTAAAAACGGAGACAGAATTGCATGAATTCATTAAAGTAGCTACAGATATTATGTCAGAAAGGAAGTTTGACCTTAGAGGGTGGGAGCACAATTATCCCCATTCCTCAACAAAAGAGGCTTCTTGTACAAAAAATAAAGTTGTCCCAGTATTAGGCCTGCAGTGGTTCTTGAACTCAGATACTCTTTCTGTAAATTTAAAAGAAGTTTGTGAAGATAATGGACCTGTTACTAAAATAAAAATATTGTCAGAAGTCCACAAAATTTTTGACCCTATTGGTTATACTTGTCCAGTGACCTTATATCCGAAATTAATGTTACAAGAACTGTGGGAAATGAAAACAACTTGGGATGCAGAGCTGCCATCAGCAATTTCTAAAAAATTCAAAAAGTGGAGAAAACAGCTGGATCTACTAAAAGAAGTTACTATACCTAGATGCTTAATAAAAGACCCTGATGATACCTGCAATTTAAGTTTACACGTCTTTTGTGATGCGAGCAAAGTAGCTTATGCTACCTGCATATATTTAAGGAGTGAAAGTAAGAACTTAACTTCATGTCAACTAGTTCAAGCACGATCTAAAGTAGCTCCGCTGAAGTCTATTACAATTCCTCGGTTAGAGTTGTTAGCGTGCACTATTGGTACCCGACTGTGGCAAAGAGTTATAGCAGATTTAAAATTAGGAGATATTCCCACCTTCTTTTGGACTGACTCCAGTAACGCATTATATTGGATAAAGGGTAGCGAAAACTGGACACCATTTGTGTATAACAGAGTGCGAGAAATTAGATTAGTGAGTAAACCAGAAAATTGGTATTATGTACCTGGGTCGATCAATCCAGCGGATTTACCCTCCAGAGGTTGTTCCGCTCGACAATTATTGGAGACAGAGTGGTGGAAAGGTCCTCCTTGGCTGTATTACCCATCTGATGAATGGCCTAGATCAGAATTCTCAGTAAATGAAGAAGAAGTGTTAAAGGAAAAGAGAAAGGAAATAGTATCATCTATGGTGAACCTTCAAAATATAGACAGTTCCTTTATCCATAAGTTTTCGAACTACAACAAAACTGTAAGAATTATTGCCTGGCTACTTCGATTCATCAATAATAGTCGTATTCCGAGAAGTAGTAGAAAATATGGTAGCCTTGATTCCGAAGAAATTTCTGTAGCTGAGTATAGAGTTATCAGAATAATACAGAAAGAAAGCTTCGTTAATGAAAAGGATGAAAAGTTAAAAACTCTGGGAGCTTTCAAGGATAAAAACGATATTATCCGATTGAAAACAAAACTTTTGTATCGACAAGATAGTGAAGATTTTATAATGACTGCAATATTGAATCTTCTGAGGAGGCAAGGAAAACTAGAAGTGGCCGTATCATTAAAATGCCTCATAGACTGGACTTGTGAACTATTTATATAATTTTGCTATTGTAATTGTGACTATTATTAATTGTAAGTTAACTTTTATGTTAAAATTTAACTTAGGTGGGAGGATGTTGGGTTAAAACTCTACATGATTATTATCTTTGTTTTTGATATTTTGTAAGTTACGTTGCCGATGGCAACAGTCTTGTGTTCATGTTTTCCTTTTTTTGTTAATACGCAGTTAAAATGGCTTTGAGATTCTATTTCTTTTATTTTGAGAAATTAAATATATATTATTACGCCATAAGTATTGCTGTGTACAGTTTTGTGAGTTAAAACAAACGAGTGTACGAGTGTACAAATTAGAACTGTAAATAAACTTTACTTTGTGATAAAGTTATGGAATGTTTTTACCCTACATCTAAAAACTTCTGATTCTGAAGTTCATAAAAACTGAACAACCATGTTGGGTCCTCTGTTATCCCGTTAACCACTTTTCATAACAAAAAACTATCGCCAAATAAACGGGAGAACGTTGCCATTGGAATGTCAAAATAAATAAATAAAATATAAGACTGTAAGGACACAATTGTTATTTTAATTAATGAAATAACTAATAAATCAGTAAAACATAATGAAAAATACACGCAAATGTCGAATTAAAAACCACTTGATGACGTAACAAACACGTATAATTCTTCTGACATCAAGTAAATGGGACGGCATTGTTAGTGTTTAATCTTACAATTTGGCGATAGTTTTTTGTTATGAAAAGTGGTCGACGGGATAATAGAGAAGTATTCAATGAGCAAAAGCATCGTTTACGTTTGAAGCGAAACCTTCATGATGAATCTTATTACATAAAATCATATTATCATCTACTATGACTCTAAACCTCATATTCATATTTTAATCCGTTTATTCATGATATTTTGTTAGGTTTTACACTGTTAGTTAAGTAATGTTTTTTGAAAGGTTTTATAGAGTATAGCTATTCTACTTTACTCTGTTATAGAGATACAGAGGAAAGCTCTAAAATTAAGTGAACCCGATTATTAAAGATTACCTTTACAAAAAAATGCTACTGAACAAATTTTGATGGAAGTGACTTTTCAAGTATGGCTAATGACCCTATTATACATCATTCTATGTTGCTTAGTGATAGAGCTAATGGAAAAGTGATTGGGAAAGATGAGTGCAATTATGAAAGATATATCTACTATATATATAAAATGCAAATTCGTATTTCATTCCGACTGTTTATAATTTTAAAACTGCTGGACGGACTTTGGTGGGATTTACACAGTTAGTTACGCAATTTTGTGGAGATGGTTGGCAATTATCTGTAGACAAGTTTTCCTCTGCGTTTCTTTTCTGAAGCAAAAGCTTGACAACGAATCCGATTACAGAAATCATGTCATCATCATCTACAATATTTATAAAACGCAAATTTTTATTTCAATCAGATTGATTAAAACTCAGGTTCTACCGAACAGATTTTTATAGGATTTCACTATTAGTTAGGTAATTTGTTTTAGAAAGGTTTAAAAAGAAAGCACATTGTTATACATTGCTTATTTATAGAGCTACGGGGGGAAGTTTTAGATAAAATTAGGTGCACCCGATTATGAAAGATTACCTTTTTTAAAGTTCTACTGAACGGATTTTGATGGAATTTTCACAGTTAGTTAGATAATATTTCAGGGATTGATTTTCTACATTGTTTAGTTATGGAGCTATGGGAGAAAGTTGTCAGTGGTGTAGTAAAAAAACTGTGCATATACGCTATAGACAGAGGGTGTATACTAGAGAGTATATGTTACAGCTACGGAGGGTGTGCAGAGTTTCTTTTTGAAAATTCCAGAAGGTCAAGAAGAAAATTCCACTTCTATCATCAGGACAAGATTATTATGAAAGATACATTCACCTATCTACTGTATATATATAATGCAAAGGGGAATTTCGATCCGGCCACTTATAACTGGAATTTTGTTGGGACTTGCACTGTTAGTTAGCTAAATTTTGAAGCAAGGTTTTAGTGCATAACATATCATTCTACGTTGCTTAGTTATAGAATTAGGGGGAATTTCTATAATCAATTGAACCCGATTATGAAGCATTATCCTTTTTAAAAGATTCTGCTAAATGGATTTCGATGAAACTTGCATTGTTAATTTTTCAGAGATAGTTTTGGTGTAGTGCATTATCTATATATATAAATGAAAGTCCTGACTGGGTAGATGATCAACGCGCAGCCCAAACTACTGAACCTACAAACACGAAACTTGGAGGAAAAATACTTCTTAGTATGTAGAGGTGCACTAAGACGGGATTTTCAAAAACTCCACCCCTAAGAAGTGGGGTGGGGGGTAAAAAAATGAACAAACTTTAAAAAAATTCCTTAAAAATCGAGTATTACAATTAAGTAAAAAAATTATAACTAATTTTAATGTATTTTTTTATGCTGAATCGAATGGTACAAAGTACATTCTTCCAAGTCCTATAGTTAGTGAGATATTGCATATTTTACAAATTTGGCGACGTTCTTGGCATCAAAACCTCAAAATTCTAATATTACAAATGATAATTTCTGTACATACGCGCGTTATTATAGCAATGGAAGAAATTCAAATTGTCGATAAAACGCGACGGACTTCTTTTCATTGTTATAAGATAATGCGGCGAAATCTGTTCCCGCAAACTGTTATCTATATATATAAATGAAAATCCTGACTGGGTAGATGATCAACGCGGAGCCCAAACTACTGAACCTACAAACACGAAACTTGGGGGGAAAATACTTCTTAGTATGTGGAGGCGCACTAAGACGGGATTTTCAAAAACTCCAACCCTAAAGGAGGTAAAAAAATGAACAAACTTTTAAAAAAAATTCCTTAAAAATCGAGTATTATAGTTAAGTGACAATTACAATATATTTTAATGTATTTTTGTATGCTGAATAGAATGGTATAAA
Organism: Maratus michaelseni; assembly: GCA_963931845.1. Classification (NCBI taxonomy): domain Eukaryota; kingdom Metazoa; phylum Arthropoda; class Arachnida; order Araneae; family Salticidae; genus Maratus; species Maratus michaelseni. Next base: position 48,243,505 of record OZ007590.1, on the reverse strand, counting down.
GTTCATTCTTCTAAGTCCTATTGTTAATGAGATAATGCATATTTTTGTAACGATTATCGTTATTAATAGTTCTACGTTGTCTAATTATAGAACTAGGGTTGGAATTTCTATAATCAGTTGAAGCCGTGAAACATTAGCCTTTATAAAAAATACTGCAGAATGGATTTCGATTGAACTTGCATTAATAAATTTCTAGGGGTAATATTAGTATATTGCATATTGTTACATAGTTCTTCAGCAAATCATACTGTAAATGATTAAATAAAGAAGTTGGTCTTTAATAGCCAAATTTTGTGCAAAAAATAGAAAATATAACAGAGCAATGACGTTTATTTCGTTTTACAGCATTGCGAAAGGACAATCAAAGTAAAGGTGCATATTGCTTTAAAACACAAGATGACCAAATTCATGGGTATATTTCGTTTGGAGAACCGACCAGCGTAGCGGGCAAAGCCTGCTAGTTATCAATAACCTAAATTAACGCAATAACAAATTTAAGGGCTTGAAACAAGGAAATGATCTGCAAATACTCTTTTTTTTTTTTTTTTTTTTTGTAAAGGGTTTAAGTTAAATAATAATGAAAATGAATTACTTTCTTGGCTATACTGACAAAACTCCTTTAAAAGCGTTTGGTTTGAGTTTTATTGCGAGGACTCCCCCGAAGTTAAAGACAATTTTGAGTACAAACATTGATCAAGTTGATAAGGGTGACTTTTCGGAGGTATATATTACTGCATTCATTACGGAGGGGGGTGTTAGAAATTATTATGTTGGTATGAACCAAAGGAAATTCAGCTGCAAATTCGCGCATGCGCGGCAGCGTATTACTGCTTATTTTACTGTTTAGTACTGTTAATTTTACGGTATAATACTAGCAGCTGGGGTGCCAGTATTATACTGTAAAATTGTAAAATCAACAATTATTTTTTGCAGTGTAGGTGTAAGGAACATGTTGCAGACGTTAAGTATAATAGGGGGAATACGCCTTATCAAAACTTAGTAATAAAGATAATATAAAACATCCTATTCAAAGAAGCTTAAGATGATTTATAGATCTAATTTTTATTTACAACTATTTGTGAGGGAATCTATTGAAATTTATAGAAGACGTTTGCAAATGTGTAATGATACGTTGTCATTTCATATTCCAAATATTTGGGTGGAATGGTTGAATAATAATGGGAAGAAGACTATAGATGGAGCTACGAGAGCGGTTAAAATAAAAATTATAGAGGTCATCGTATCTTCTTTATTACAGGAACTGATCATGCATTCCAGATTTGTGTACATTGTATTAGTGTTTTGTGCGTTCTGATGATGATTGAGTGAATCAATCGAAACATGTCAATATTTTAATGTTTTTATTGATATTTCGACGTCTTTTAAGCAATTAAAATTTCAAAGTTTTTTAACACTTTGCCTTCCACATATCTCATAAAAATACTTCTATTCGTAAAATGTTGAAATGATTGATTGACACCAGAATTTAGAAACAAATTTATTCGAAAATAAGTAAAATCTTTTCTTCATATACTTCATAAAAGGGAATTTTTCATTCCAAAATTCTGGTGCCCCAATGTAGCATTTAAGGATTAAAATTAAGTTACTTTACGTACGACACCACTGTGGTATCGCCGGACGGCAAAGTGTTAAGATATATTTTTATAGTGTTAATTTTAATTACCATAATTTAAGACTCCTTACTTTATCTATACTAATATTATAAAGTAGTAAAGATTGTTTTTTTGTTTGTTTGTTTGTAGGGGGTAATCTCTGGAACTACTGAAGCGATTTCAAAAGTGATGGTGGCAGTCCCTGCTCCAACATAGGCTATATTTTATGTCGGTGCCACTACCCCCAGGGGGGTGCAGGAGCGAAAAACGTTCTAAAATTTCGATTTTTTTTTTTATGCTGAAGGTGTTAGAAACAGGAAATTTGGCATGGTAGTTACTTACAAGATGTAAATGCTCTCTAAGAACAAATTCTAAAAAAATTCGAAATTTAAAAGGGTGATATGAGTGAAAAGCGTTCTAAAACATTCTAAATTACAATTTCTATGGAATCTCTGGAACTACAGTACCATTTTCAAAAGTGATGGTAACATTCCCTGCTGTAACATAGGCTATATTTTATATCGGTGACAGTACCGCAGAAAGGGGGGGGGGGGGTGAAAGAGCAAAAAACGTTCTAAAATTTCGATTTTCTTTTCGACATTAGTGTGGCTTAATTAATAATTTCTGAATTATCTGTGGAAGTAAAATATCCTCTAATGAAAATAAGCCAACTAATACCATTTGGCATTTTTCAAGAATTACGCGAGCAAAGCCACGGGTTTTGCTAGTATGTATAATATAATAACATTTGAAACATGTATTTTATGAGGAAATAAGCATCAGTGCTGTTATTTATTGGTTTTGTTTCTAAGCAAAAAACTTTCAGATATATACCTGCATATAGAAGTAAAATCAAAATGTTAAAAAAAAAAAAAAATTCAAACAGTTTAATTTTTATGAGAAAAAGAATAGAGGTACACATTTGTGTACCCCAGGGCTGAAGAAGTTAAGGCGACAATGAATTCACTTGAAATTTAGTAGAGTTGTTCATAACAGGCTAAAATACTTACGCACTACATTTGAAATTAAAAATATTTTCAGTTATTGCATTTTAAATGTTTTAATATGACAAAAATTGACATATTTCAAAATCTTCCATGCGCATTTCTTTTGCATAAAATATTACAACAGAAGTTGGCATAAATTGTAAAAGTTCGCTGAATGTATAATAAGAAAAAAGTACTTTTATAATTTTGCTTTTTTTTTTTTTTTCTAAAAAAGTAGCTATATATTTCCATATGCACATAAATTTCAAAATTCAAATGCCTCTGAAATGCAACTTTTTTATGCTAACATTTATTTATTGGATACACAGTGTACATTTCAAAAGAATCTGATTATTAGGAATGCGCATGGAATAAAATGTTTCAAAATTTAGAAATGTGCGAAATTTTCAATTTTTAGAAAACAGCATTTTAAGTATAAACAACTTTTTAAATATATAGTTTGTTTACAGATATAAAAGTTTATATCTCTGCAAAGAAGCATCAGAATTGAAAACTTTTTTTTTAGATCAAATGAATTTGAACATCTAATTTCATAGTTCGCGAAAGTGAAAAAAAAAAAGTCGATTTTTAGTCGAGTTTTGTGATTTTGAAAGTATCTGGAAGGAAAAATGCTTCAAATTCACGTACGAAAAACGTTTTCTTTTGAAAATGACTCTTTCAACGATGGATTTTCGCCATTTGTCCCAATAATATAGTTTCAGTGCTTGGTTTATCAGTAAAAATAAATAAACTAGTAAATCTACGGATCTGAGGCCTCAACGTCAGCTCTACAAATCATTGTTTATTAATCTCACCAATTTTCAATATAATCTGCATATTATTTAATATCCTACAATCCGATTTCTTTTAAGTTATATGTACAGTATTTATACGCATATAAGATTTATCGAAGTTTCCGGAAATGTAAGAAATATCACATTAAACACAATTTTATACAATATGAGAAACTACTTATTCTTGTATTTTTTCAGAAAAAGAACACATTCCTTCAAGGGGTTCAGGGGGAAACCCCCGTGATCACTTTAATTTTATGTAATCAATTTCCAGTAATTGTACTATTTCATTATTTGAGAATATGTCTGAATGCATTTACCATTGTAATTTCATTAGATTAACCATCCCATTGTACAGGATATTTAATCCTATCGTTAAAAGAATACTTTTTTTTTTTCAACCACTAAACATCATCATATGTTGCTGAAATTGAATAAAATTTCGTGTAATAAATATACTTACACAAATGTAAATTCTTCTTATAATTATTATATTCAATTTACACATTCAACGTTTTTATAATTTTCGTTTGGAAAACAGATTTGGTCATCTTTCTATAGTAGTTAAAATAAATCCTCATCTATTTTATTAGAAAAAGGCACCTTAAGGGCGTATTCAAATCCAAACTGCTTATTTTGAGACACATTTGTAATTTCATTTTTGCTCTAAAATGCATCAAATTGGCCGGTTCTCTTATTCAGAAACTTTATAATGTCCGTATTGTCTCGATTTTTTGATAAAGGCAGAATATATTAAAAAAAAGGGCTGTCAAAGTGGACATTTTGAACCGAATTTCCCGAAGCGATAGCGCTGGAAACAAAAAAAAAAAAAAAATATCGTACTGTGAAAATAATTGTTTGTAAATCAATTTCTAATTAATTGAACGAAAAATAAAAACATGGGGCCCTTATAAATGTCTTCATAAATCACGCCGCCAAGTTTCATGTTTTTATTTTAAAAAATGAGTCTGAGAATGTGTCTCAAAATTTTGAGTTGATGAGCGTGGAAAAAAATTCTTTTGAATACCGCCCCGAAAATCAGCTATTTTGTTAATAAAATTTTGCATCAAAATAATGCGATTTACTTGAATTTTCTTTTTTTGATATTCTTTGAAATACAGTTGCTAGGCAACCATTTAATAATAATAAAAAAAAATACATAGGAAATTTTTGTAAGAAATGAGAAATTAAAATGTTTCATACAGGGCTGCCACTGCCAAATGGCATACAAAATAGTTGCTTTAGTAGCCTACAATGAAAAAAATAGTAGCCAAAATAGTAGCATTTGCACAAAAATAGTAGCCAAAATAGTAGCATTTGCACAAAAATAGTAGCCAAAATAGTTGCATGCTTACTTAAGAAAAGAGGGGCAAGAATCCTTATTTCCCATAAAAATAACATCATGAAAATCCACATTTTCCCTACTACATAACTGCCAACTAAATTTCATTGAAAATCAGAAGATTTTGACAAAAAATCAGAAGAAATAAGAAGATTTTAAAAATTTTATAAAACTTTCAACATGGATAAAATAAAACTAGCTGGGATCATAATAAATGAGCAAATTTAAAAGACAAGCAAGAGTAAAATAAAATAGTCACTAATTTGCAAGTAAAGAATGTATATTACAGACAGAAAAGAATAACTTCAATACATAAAAAAAATTACTACTACAAAAAAAAAAAAAAAAAAAAAAAAAAAACAACATTGATAATAGATTTTTTACTTTTCATTAAAATACACTTAAAATTTCAACTTCCTAACATTTAGTAACCAAGGATAACTGATGTTGATGCTGAGGGCCGTGATTTGAATATTGATGTTAAACTAGTTAACTGGTGGTGTTATGCAACACCACTTAAACAATTCAACCAGTAAAATATTTTTTGTCGCCATATACAACCAAAACTGAGTAAAAATATTTATATTATTCAAAATTGACAACACATGAACCATTAAAATATTTGCAATAAATACTGTATATTATATGATAGAAAAAAAAAAACACACGTGAATAGAAAATTTACTAAAACTTTATTATATATTACTAAAAAAAAAAAAAAAAAAAAAAAAAAAAAAGTAGAAAAAAATTATTTTGACAACATGTTCATAGTAGATTGCTTAGCTTTTTTTAAAAAGTTATTAGAAAATTGTGCTTTATAACATTTATTGTCAGTAAATGATTTCGCTAACAAAATATTTTCTAGAGTTTTTGTCATTATTGATGAGCTGAACAGAGTCATATTTTTCTTAATCAAACTGAAAATACATTTATTTGCATTCAGCACTGCTGTGAGGAATAGCAGGGATCATTCTAGAGAGTTTCAGAAGGGCGGCCTGCCCTCATGCCCTTTTTAGATAAAATCCCAACCTCCTTGCCCCTTTTCCTGGTAGAATTCTACCCTCCTTGCCCTTTCTCCAGGTAGAATTATACCCTCTTTTTATTGGGAAGAATCTTGCCTTGTTTGCATTGTACTTTCAAAAATTCTTTACTTATCTTTAATTTTTAGAATGTTAGTATGGTACATCAGGAGTACTCCTCTTTCCCTCTTTATTTCTCTGTGAAATGCCCTGGTATGTCTAATCTTTGACTTTGATTCATTTTTTCATTTATTATTTTTTCCATTGAACAAGACATAAAGGGTAACTAAGGGTCATTGATTAATTTCGCCTTGTCTAGTGAAATATAGTATTAGATCAGGTATTCTGGCCTTTGACCACATGATAACTTACATAAGTTCTATAAAAATTTTGAGAAGTAGCTTTAGAACTTTCATTTTGTAGTTTTTTCAAAACCAGTTTTTCTAAAACCGGGAAAAAGTTATCTAGTGAATAAAAGTTTTAGAGAGAGAAGTTTTTGAATTTTGTAGGAAAAGGAGGAAATGACTGTGAATAAAGTAAACAATTTTACAATAAAAATCGAGAACAAGTTTCATTTTGCTATTTTTAATACTTTTTCAAACGGTGAAATTATGGAAATTAGAAATGTTGCTGGATTTTTAAATTAAGGAGTACTTTAAGCTGTTGCCAGACTTCTCTCCCGACCAGTATATTGTTATATTCACTTATTACAAAAGTGCCCTTTTTATGAAATGATGTGCCCTTTTCAATAAAATTGCCTTTATTATATAATGTGCACCCTGCCCTTTTTTAGGTTCTAGAATGATCCCTGGAATAGTCAATACAGCTTTTAATACTTTGCAAATCCTACCATATTTCAAAATTTCATCAATGGAACACATCTTTCCTAACATGGCAATGCACGAATTTGCATGTGCCATAATAGGTATTTTTTTGACATTGAAGTCTTGTGAACTGATTCTGTAATAAGTTCCAGGCTACATCATCATCTTCATCATTTTATTTAAAAAATGGAAATTTTTCCACAAAAAAGAAAAAGTTACATTGTAAGATTTTTTTTTTTTTTTTTTTAATTCACTACTCCTATTTTAAATGAAAGCAAAGTAAACTTTATTTAAATCTGAATTCTTCTCCTTTTAGAAAACTAAAGGTAGTTTCATTTTTTAAGCAACTGATAAAAAAATTTCCTGTTAATAGATAATGTACCACCTGTTCTTCATTATTTAGATAAATTTGTTATCAAATAGATGATCTATTAATTTCGAAAATTTAAATTCAAAGTTCAGCAAATTTATTATTATTATTAAGAGAAAGCGTGCTAATGGTTATACTGGATCCTCTGCAAGCATCAGCTGAGAGACAGCTATCGAGTTTTCCTAACTTCAACATCATAATGATTGAAAATTCCACCCCCCCCCCTCCTCCTTCCTATTGGCACCGAATTCCAAATATATACTATAAGTTGCTTTGGTGGCTGGGCTGCTAAATTTAACAGATGACAAGAAACAGCCACTAAAAAAATTTATTTCTGCAATTTCTTCAAATATTTCTGAACACCATTTTTTCATTTAAAAAAGAAAAAAAAATCAGAAGATTTCATCTTCTGATCAGAAAATCAGAAGGTAGAGTTGAAATTAAGAAGAATTCTGAAAAAATCAGAAGAGTTGGCAGGTATGCTACTACCATCCAAATTTTCTACTTTTTGTATTTTAATTATAAAATCACACACACAAACGGAAAGAAAGAAAGAAGAATTTTTTTAAATTATCATCTGAGATATACGATCAGAATGCAGTTTGGTTTTTCCAAACTAAATTGAATATATTCTTATCTTGTGCTTGAGCATTACTGTGAGGCAACTAAAAACAATACAATTTTTATTGCATGTTATTAGCTGCAATTTTAATTCCATTTTGTAAACAAAAATTAACTGAACCAATTGAAAGTGGTTTTATCAAAAAAGGATGTATTTGATAAAGAAAATACGTGTACATACTAACCTATTCTTTAGAAGAAATTTTTGTAAAATAAAATAGCAAAATCGTCCGAAAAAAATAAAGTATGATTTTATAGACACCAATGGACCAAATAAAGCTATCTAAATAAGTAAAAAAGGCAATATTCTAAATGTTTTTCTCAACATTTTAAATCTGTTATTAAATTGAAAAACTGCGATAGAAAACAAGATTTTCTTATTTCTAAGCAGCATTTATTTCAACTCGTTTATTAATTTAAATTTTTGGAATGAAGCATTTATACGAGGTTAGAAACAAATACAATTCACGCAGCATAGTGAACAAATCTACAGTTAATCGTTTGTGGTTCATATGACAGTTAAAGGGTTAAATGCCTTTAAAAACAATCAAAAATTGGACAAATATACTGTAAAGCATAAGGGTTATGGGTGGTAGCCAAACCAAAAATCAATAATTAGTTTTCCACTGAAATTTGGATGTTGGTATCTTTGCACTACATTTATATTGAAAGAGTATTTTTTTTTTTTTTCAAATGGAAGTTTTTACATATTTTAAAAATTGCATAAAAAACTTAAAAAATTTATACGGAAATATTAGATTGGGGTATTGGGTTAAAAAATTTGCAGTGCTGAGTTTTTTTTTTTTTTTTTTTCACAAAAATAGTAGCTGGGACTGGAAAATAGTCTCCTTTTTTCTGGTTTTCTTCTAAAATAGTCGCTTTTGAAGGTTTTTGGGCTAAAATAGTAGCCATAGTTGCCTGATGCTGAAAATAGTCGCTTTTAGTAGCATTTTAGTTGCAAATGGCAGCCTTGTTCATATCTCTCAAATTGGTGCGTAAAATTTCCCAATAATTGATACAATTAATTTCGAAATTCTAATAAATATATTGGCAAACTTTCAAAGCGATCGGATTAATTTAAGATCTCCATTTCGTAAATTTAGCATCCATATTTTAACATTTCAATCAATTATCTCAATGTGTCATTTTCCTTTCGGTGAACGTTAAAATTAGAAAATCGTCTGACTTCCCATTGAAATGCATTATGACCTGAAAAGAAATGTTCTATATTTTTTGAACGAATGAAGCAAATGTAACTTCCCAATGAAAAGCATTATGTTTTAAGAGGCTACTTCACACACGCGAAAACACCCGCTCGCTAATGTCAATCCTATGGGGGAAATATTTTAACATATCTCGTTCGCATTTCAATATTTTTAAATGTTTTTTTTCCCTTGGATAGCTGAGGTCGATCTCTATGCAGGATATTTTTTAATTTTTCAATTTTGATTACAAGTTCTTTTTATTAAGATACTTCCAGTTTCGAAAGTGAAAGTTTCCTCAATAATAATAATAAAAAAGTTGTAATCAAAATCGAAAAAGTAAAAAAGGGCCTGTATATAAATCGAAATACGATTAACATTAGCCAGCGGGTGTTTTCGCGTGAGTGAAGTAGCCTCTTAAAAGAAAATGTTCTATATTTTTCGAACCAATGATCCAAATTTAATGAAAAAAGCTATAATTCAGATACTTTGCCAACATACCTACCTAATTACAGACTGAAAGGATGCTTTTTTCGCCATCTATCGCGAGACATACAAACAAACAAGACAGACAGACACCAAAATCTTTTCGGGTCTCAACAGTAAGCCTCAACTGACGTTTCGGCAATAAAAAGAATACCTTTATGATGCGAGACTTTAATCTTAGTGTATAGCTGAAAACAAAAGTGAAAAGTAGTACATCTCTTTTAAGGTTGTTTTCAAATCCAAACCGGCTGTTTTGTGACACATTTCTGAATTCATTTTTTTTTTTTCGGAAACGCATGAAATTGGCAGGTTTTCTTATTTAGAAACTTTGTAATCGAAAGACTTTTTCATTTTTTGGTAAAAGCAGATATTTCAGGAAATACTGTCAAATGTGTCAAAGTCGCCGTTTTGAACAGAGTTTCCGACGACGCAGTACGAGAAGGGGAAAAACATGTTGCCACGTGACAGGAATCACGTATAACTCGATAAATAATTTATTTATTAAAAAATGGAAAACTCATTTCGATTCCAAATAGCTTCAATAGTCAGGCTTGCCAATTTTATGCCCTTGTGTTTAAAAATGAGTCAGAAAGTTTCGAGTTGTTGAGAAGGTTATTTGAGAACCACCTTACAAAATCGATGTAATATATTTCAGTTTTATGGATGAAATTGCCGACATACTTTTACATATATCATATTCATCGATGGAAACGTTGAGTCTTTCTGTGGACACATATATATATATATATATATATATACTGACTGAATATAAATAAATATATATATATATATATATATATATATATATATATATATTGCCTTCTCTCCGTGCGAAGAACGGATTTGCTGCTTGTTAAATGTATAAACAGATAATCGAATATTGTGACCATCAATTTATTTTCTCTTTACAAGAATAGTAGTTAAATAAGCATACTTGAATAAGTTATATCCATGGAAAAATAACTACAAAATTTAACCAAAATCCGGTTGTTCTCCTGCAGCACAGAAATATCTTCCGTTTTAGCGACAGAATAGCTATTGTTTTCCATCACTAAACGTTTTAATGTTAATTAATCTAAAAAATAGTTACAATTTGAAATTCCGGATTCAAAGTGCATCAATTCGAATTTAGGCCTATCTTCCTTACCCAAATTCGGTAGCGCCGCGCCCAGCGGCCTCTTCTAAAATCCGCATACAAATACCACAACCACTTCAAATTTGTGAAAGAATAGTTTACATTATAGCTTTTTTGATTCGTAAAATGAAAATATGCGATAGGCTTCTAGCTAAATGAAAATAATGCAAGAGATTTATTAATGTAGATTTTACTAATTTTCGTATTTAATCAGGCAGGACATTAATTTATAGGCAACCTCGATGATATCTGTAATGCAATAAAAGCTGACACTTTTTTTCTCACAGCTCTCACATATCAGAAACGTCCATTTTCTTATTCTTTGGCGACCTTCAATTTGTCACGATGTCATTTATTTTAAACCCTTTTAAATAACAGTGACATATTAAGTGATATTATCTTTAATAAATAACGCTCGTTCTGGAATGAAATTCTAAACTTCTATTTAAACTGAAGACGCAATGAAAACGCGGAACTTGGAATGTTAAGGCACAAAACACCTCTTATAATAAATAACTAAAAGCATTCATTTTTTTTCTTAAAATAAATAAAATATTTATAAGAATGTGTACTCTTTCGAAAAGTTAAAATTTACTTCATTTAAATAAACTATGAATTGGTCCCACTTATTTTAATAGCAAATTTTGTCTAAGATAAAATATTCTATTAAGCAGCATTTATTGAGATCACATATTTTAACAATGAAAAATAGGCCGCCTTAGTTCCATCCCTGCGTTATTTCCAGACAAGATTTTTCCAACCTTTTCATTCAGTTGGAAAAATCAAAATGTCAGTTCGTATGATATCTTTACCAATCAGTATGATCGAGTTAAAAATAATAAAGTGTATCTACACTGCAAAAAATGTGTTGATTTTTCAGTATAATACTAGCAGCTAGGATGCCAGTATTATACTGTAAAATCAACACTTTTTTTTGCAGAGTACGCATCCAATGTTTAATGGAGTTCCATTACCTGCGGTATATTCTGTTGAGCTATCTATATGTCAGACCAGTAAGGTTATCTGTCGGCCGGTTGTCAGTCCAGGTAGCTCAATAAGCACAGCGTTGGTAATTTAAAAGTCAAAGGATCTTTGATTCGACTCCCGGTCTGGTCACCTTCACACTCAGTTGGAAAAATGTTAATTCGTATATGGTATTTCAATTTCATTTGACAGCTTTACTGGGTTACTTCCGGCTATTTTAATGATCCCTTCCGGTTTGTGAACATATGTAAATTATTTAATATATTGGCTTTTACTCGACGTAGATACAAAATCCAAACTGTCCTGTAAAGTTAACCAATCCTATATTTAACAAGTTAATAAACTGAAGAAGTGATTTCTTGAGAAAATTGACCATTTTCACGTAATTGGATACCTCAAAGGGTAAAAAACACTTATTTTCAACTACAAAGGTATAGAGAACGAAAGAATACTTGAAAATGCTATCTTCTTCGTGACAGTCTTTCAACTTTTCGAAGGGCGCCGATATACTATATATACCGGTTAATTTTAGTTCCCAACTCAAAATATTTGTACCAGAATTTAATATATATATATTTTCTTTTATAATGTACGTGAAAAATCATTTATTCATTTTCAAGTGAATTTGTTCGTAAATTACGGTAAGTTTTCAATATTTTAGCAACAGAATTATTTTGCACTTGAAAGAATTAATATTTTGTTCACAGTATATTTCATCTTCAGGCAAAAAAAAAAAAAAAACTTTACAAACTGAGAATTTTTTTTATTGACACCAGTGCGAATATTTACTATACTTTTTCATGGCTGCTTAAAGTAATATATTTACAAAGACTTTACAGGCACATGAAAAACCTGTGATTGATGGTAGAGAAGCAGCATTTGAAGATAAACGTTAAGCACGAAACTACTCATAAATAATCTATTATAGTCAGTAATGTTTGCAGGCTTATCAAGGATGACTCCGAATAAATATCAGAGAGTCACCAAATCTGCAGACATTCTAAGGGAAAGTGGTCTAAATTATCGTGCACGGAAAAGCATATACAGCTATCAGGATCGGGCCGCTCAAGATTGAATAAGCGAACACCGGCTCCGAGGTCTCCCATGGGTTGGTTCTATAAAAAACTTGTCAATATAAAAGTTTTAGATAATATTAAGGGGATTTATAATAAATTTAAGCGGATTTGATATCTTATCTTGTGAACTGACGAAGTTATGAATTTTTTTCTTCTAAAAACCCCCTTTTACCCCCCCTTGGGGCTGTCATACATAAATTGTCATACAAAAATCTCTCATACATAAATTTTCGGCCTTTTTCCTAAAAATAACAACTTTAAACGGATTCGATACGTATCATAATTAAGAAATTATGGGTTTTTTCTGTTTTCACAAAAAGCCCCCCCCCCCCCTTGTTCGATTTCGCCCATTAACGAACTCAACCGAGATTTTATGTATCAGTTTGGAAGAGATTTGTGCAGAATTATTGCAGTTATCGTGTCCATAAAAAAGTGACACACATACATATATATATATATATATGTATGAAGTTTTGAACTGGGGGTGGTTTTGGGTTCTGGGAGTCATATCGGCGTAGATCTGCAAAATTTTTTCAAAAATTCCAACTTAGGGGAGAATGTAATAGGTAGTATTTCTTACGAAATCTACCTAAAAGGGCGTGCGTAGCGATCGACCTGAGGTATATAATGAAAAAAAAAAAAAAAAAAAAAAAAAAAAAAATTGAAAAAAATTGAAATGCAAACGAGACATTATAAAATAACTATTCCATAGGATTAACATTAGTGAGCGGGTGTTTTCGCGTGAGTGAAGTAGCCTCTTAATAGATTTTATTCTTTTCTTTCTTTCTTTTCCTTATTGAAATTATTTGTTAAAGAAAAGAAAACTATTTTACAATAAATATATGTGGGTATAACTTAAAACTAAAACGCATACACCACATGTATACGTATACATCACCTGTGCTAGCATAAGAAATAGAGGGAGGGGGGGAAAAGGAACAAGAGAGACGGCAGTGCTTTGTAAGAAAACTAGATTCTTTATTCCCAAAATACAGAGAAAAACAGGCATAGTGTGCACACATAATTAATTACGCGTTTCAAGTTACACATAAAAAAACATTAATCGAAGAGCCATCCAGTTTGCAAGGCTTTCTTGATATTATTCTGACACTGGGCATCCAGCCAGAGTGTGGGCAGGAGACGCCACTCGCGTTCTATGTGTAACTTCAGCCGATCCCAGAGCTGACAGCGAACCATGGTTTTAGTGGCTTCCATCACCTGCAAACGAAAAAACAACAATCGGTTAATAAGCAAAAAAGGAGGAATCGGGGTTGCGATGCTGCTTCTCACGTTGATGATGCTCCTGCCGGGAACAGAGGCATACGAGGACGACGAGGCATATGTCGTTTATACAAATGGGGTAAAGTTTGATATTTCACAATTAATCTGGTACAGAATTTGATAAAAGTACTTTTTTTAACAATCAAAATAACAACACTAATGTGTTACTTCCTTGGTATAAATGTATTTTTATGCGTATTTCTTTTTTCCAGTGAAATCTGTACAATGTGTTTTATTTTTTACTTAGTTTCAAAGGAGCTATATAATAACAAAGTGGACAAAAAAGTCTCGCTGCCTGTCGTAAGTAACAGCAAAATATGCTAAAAAACTAGCCTAGAAAATATTTATATTAATGGCAATATAGAAAAAAATATCCAATCTTTGCTTAAAAAAAAAAAAAAAAAAAAAAAAGAAAGTATGCCAGTAAGTATCAACCGACCGAAGACCACCGAGTTTGGTGTAAAACAAAATTTCTTATCCAACACCCATTTTCAAAACAGTAATGATTTCAAGGGGTAGCCCAGGTAGGGAAAGGCCCACCTCCACCCCTTCCCGATGATTAAAATTTTTCTATTGTATTAATGACCTGGAAAGGAGAATTACTTACTGGAATTCTAGAATGCTCTCCTCCAGAAAATATAAAAAACGAGAAAATTTTAATTCAACTTTACATACACTTGACATTTTTTTTCTTTCTTCCTTTTAAATTTTGGCTTAAAAGAGCTATTTAAACTTAAGGCAAAGGCAAAACGAACAAACCGGGAGACAGCGACATTTTTAATTAACCATTTCACACAAGCTAATCATCAAATATGTAATTGATTTTACTTAATTACGAAAACGGCGATGAGCTGTTGCCACAACGGTAGATGCGGCTTCGGGAGCTGTAACATTGTACAGTCAAAGCAAAATGAATAGGAGGTTGATTATAGATGATTGTCATCGGAACATCCGTAATCGAGCTGTTCATTTCACTTTGTGCAATGTTGCAGTCTCCCAAAGCGTATCCCCGTTGTCAGCATGATTCAGTAAATCAATTACATATTTGATGATCAGCTTGTATGAAATGGTTAGCTAAAAAATGTTGCTCTTTTCCGGTCTAGAATGGGTTGAGTGGGATAGAATAGTTATCGCTACTTCGGACAATGATCATTAAATAAAAAAATAAATAAAAAAAACTAGCAGATATTTCTTTCATCATATCACGAATTCGCACATTTCATATCATTTTAAAGCAATGCAATAGAAGTGTGGCAAATTAAATAATTAAAATTTTAGGCCATTTTATGTCATTCAGAGTTGTCATCTGACTGTAATATTTTGTTGAACATTACACACTAAATTTAAAAATAGTGAGCGTTACGATAAGCTGACAACTCTGAATAGTATTGCAAGTTGTAAGAGAAAGATGTACATGTACAGCCGGCACAAAAGAAAATAAAGAATTTTTTTTTTTTTAAAGGGGGGATGGGAGGAGAACATCCCATATATTTTAAACGGCCAAATTGTCACGAGGGGCGGGAAAGAAAACAGCTGCTCGATTTAGAATTAGGTCTTCCTCTTTTTTTTTTTTTTTTTTTCCTTTTAACTTTAAAGGACAGTCTTAATTTTTCCATACAAACACCTAATTTTAACATCATATTTGGATTCTTCACTAAATGTTGGATGCCAAATGGGTGTTATTTGATGAAGTTCAGGAATTATGCAAATGTAAAATTTTAAACTCAATGTTAATTTGTTTTTAATAGTTTCAAAACAAACTGCAATGCAGGTAGTTTTTTAAGGGTGTTAGTCAGCTACACTGCAAAAAATAGTTGTTGATTTTACAGCATAAAACTGGAATTTTTACTGTTTCATACTGTTAATTTTACGGTATAATACTGGCAGCTGGTATGTGCGCGGTAGCGTATTACTGCTTATTTTACTGTTTAATACTGTTAATTTTACGGTATAATACTGGCAGCTGGGATGTCAGTTTTATACTGTAAAATCAACAATTATTTTTTGCAGTGTAGGTCTCAAGTTCTCCTCGCTAACGTTAAACCTATGAGCATGGAATGCATTCTTTTTTTTTTTTTTTAAACATCTTCTCAGAAAATTATATTTTTAACTCTTTCTTTTTTGTGTACACTTTTTATAGATGTTGCTTTCTTTTTTAGTTGACAAATTTTTTCTAAAATATTTTCTTAATTTAATATTTTATGTGTTAAAATCTTAGCACAGCTGACGAGCTGTAAGATTTTAACACTTCAAATAAAATGAAGTATAAATTTTAGAAATATTTTGTCAACTAAGAAGAAATGACATGTTTTAAGAAAAGTACGAAGAAAAAAAGATTTTAAAAATAAGAATACATTCTACATAAGGTTTTGCCCATAGGTTTAGCATTTGCAAGAGGAATTTGAGATAGCATTGACCAACACCCATGAGCATAATTCAAAAACTACTTGGAATGAGCTGAAATTTTGGATTTGCTTATTTGAAGCTTTTATAAATTAATTTTTATTAACATTTTTATAAGTTACATCTTTTTCGAATATTAATTTTATAATTTATATATTTAAAATTAATATTTGATTTTTATTGTTGTTATGACTGGTAATTTTTGTCATACTTTTATGATATGTGGATTTTTGGCAAACCTCATAACAATAAAAGATGCCTTTTAAAATATAACATAGATATAAAAATAATTGTGGTGAGAATCCAATGTTTTCAGATTTGCAAGCAGATAGAGAGGAGAGGAGCCTGAAAATTTGTTGACTTGGTCACAAGATAGTTTGGATTAGGTCCTGCAAGCATGCCAATAATGAACACCCTTCCAAAAGCAAATATAATTGAAAAAAATATATATGGATTTTTTCTCCCTAGGCAACATCAGAACGAAATCTCCCATTATGTGCTGGACCCCGAGAAGCCTGTAATGTAATTCGACAACGTTTCTGGCTACCTCAGATAGTATACAGGATGTGCAAATGTCCAGACAGAACAATATGCCCTACAGAATTCACAGATTTATCAGACAAGAGAACTATTGCATTCAATGTTAGAGCACAGTTGAAGGTACGACATTTAAATAAACAGAATTTTATTTCTATCAATAGTTCTTTCTGATAATCTCTCTTTAAATTTAGTCAAATATGTCAATCATACAGCTCGGCAACTAGAATAGCTTGCTGTGAGAGCTGTACTTGGTTAAAAATAGAAAGTTCCTTAAATGACTGCCAGTTGCAGTTGGAAAACAGTTCAATTTAGGAAAATAAAGTAATAAGTAACTAAAGTTATGTATTTTCACAAATATATATATTTTTAAACATATTTTATCCACATGAATATTAATATTTATATTTACTTAATTTATAAAATAGTTGGCAATAAAAATGGTTACTCATCAAATAAATTTATTGTAAACAATTTTCTAAGGGGGTTACCGATTTTGCATGCTTTGTTGATTGTGTTTACTAAGTTAGTTTTGGTTAATTTGAATATTTTACATGTCCCCTTAGAACTAAAAAAAAATATCACTGTATTAATAATGATTTGTCTTTTCATGACTTGTAAAATATCTAGCAATTAACCTCTGCTTGATTCCTTGTCATATTTTATAGAGCTAATAAACTTCATAATTGTATTATTTATCAATTCTTGCCAAAATCAATTTTTTATTTTACTCAGACAATCTTTATAATTAAAAAAAATTGTTATAACACGAAGTAGTATCAAAAGTAGGACAATGAATTATTTGCATGGAGATTACATGATAAATTAGATAAACAGGTAATAGATTAATCGATAGAGGTAAAAACATCTGTCTTAAACATTTTGCATATGAAATTTATGAAAGTATGAACAAGTATCCTTTGATTTTTGTGTACGCACTTACACACATTGATATTGCATGTTTAGTTAATATAGATTCTGATTTGTTACCCCTATCATTATTTCCATATAGTTTTGCAGCCGAGTAGGAGAGCTTGAACATTGTGGAAAAAATAAAATTGCAGCTAACATTGGATCAAATGGAACGATACATATCCATTGCTACTGCAATCCTCAGCATTTTTATAAAAGACTTTATAAAAATTCTTCAGGAGAATACTTTAAATGTGAACCAGTAAGTTTTCATTTTCCTATCAATACTGATGAAATTTTTAGAATACAGAATATCTTAAGATAAAATTTATGAAAGTTGATATAGTAAAATGTCATTTATTAAATTGTACGATTCCAATTAAATTCTCTTTAATGTTTAATTGAATAGCGAAATTAAAGTACTTCAGGTATTTTCAAAGTGAACCAATATACTCAATAAATATTTAACATAAAAAAAAAATCATTCAAAAGGAATAATTAAAAAACATTCTTTGATGTAGTTATATATTTTTTTTTATCCAGTTCTCTATTCATGATCTGGGTGTCCTGCAGATTCTGGTATTAAAGACAATTTAATTGGAATAGTACAATTTAATAAATGACATTTTAATATACCAACTTTCATAAATTTTATCTTATGATATTGGATTGGTATTCTGTATTCTAAAAATTTCATCAGTATTTTGTATTGGCTGTTGGTTTAATCTTTATCAGATCATTGTAAATTCTGTACTAAAAATTAGCTTAACTGTTTCTTATTAAAATTTATGTAAATAAATTGTACATAAAATTGCTTATAAGTTGTTAAATCAGAGTATGAGTTCTCATATTTTTTTTTTTTTTTAATATCTAGAAAATAAAAAATATGAATTGGAATTATTGTTAGCTTTTATTTTCTATATTTTTATTATGTGAAGCAAAGCTAGCAAGTAACATATGCAAATCTCTCCCAGGGTTATCATAAAAATTTTGTAGCTTATCAGAAATTGAAATTTTTCCGCACTCAAATTTTCCTCTGAATATAAATTAAGTTATTTCAATGTTTAAAACTTGGTTGGTTTCAAGACTTATTTTATATTCTGTTTTACAAATTGAAAGAACGTTCGACAGAAATAGAGTTAGCAGATTTTATTAACAGTACTTCATAAAAGTTTTTAGACTAACATCTATAAAGCCACTAAAAAAAAAAAAATGAATACAGTATTTTCAGGATTGTAAATTTTGAGCTATTTCTTACAGGAATGGACTCTTTGATCATGGGAAAATGATAACTAACTCCTATATGGTTATGGATAACCATTGAGAAAATCTGGGAAAAAAAAAACAAAATGCAAGTGGCTGCAATTTAAAAAAAAAAGGGGGGGGGGGGGAAGAAAGAAAATAAAAGAAAAAAGAAGAAATCTCTCATACTGCAGTTAAATAATATTAAAGATAAAATGTTGGCCTGCTTGCAATATGATCTTTGTACAAACCTCTTAATTTAGAGTTAAAATGTAGGTGTAAAATTAAAGTTTTTAAAATTTTTATATCATTCGGTACACATTTTAATATATGCAGGGGTCTGTCCAGACTTTTTTCACAGGGTCCTGTTTTTGTGAAATTGTGAACAGCTTTTTATATTTGTGAAAAATCTAATCATAATTTTGTGAATTTGAAATGGTCGTTATATTCAGGTTCTTGTTTATGCATTTTTAAGAAGATATATGGATGTAAAATACATATATTTTCTTTATATATGTAAAAGTGACAGGTCAGATTTTATTTTTAAATGATTAATTCGTGAAAAGTTTGGTTTAAAGATGGAAAAATTTAGTGAAAAAGCTATTTTTAAGACAAAAAATTGTGAAGGGTCTTGTTTTAGGGAAAATAATTTTGTGAAGGGCCCTTTTTTGAAATGAAAAATTTTGTGAAGAGTCCTTTAAAGGACCTAATTTTTTCCTAAACAGATCCCTGATATAATTCCGGTAATATGATTCAACTCATGTTTTCTCATGGCATAAATTTATTTCTGAAAAAATTCAAGATAGTGCTGAATTATATAATAAATTATGTGTTAATTAAGCTTTTTTGGTTATTAAGTATGGCTAAAAATGAAATAAAACTTTGTTATTTTAAGATTTCGATATGATTTATTAGTGTACATTTACAAAATAGTGACCAGAAATCCACAAAATTCTAAAATCTGCACAATCTCTGAATTTAAATTATTAAAATTAATTTAATGAGAGAAATCAGCTTAATTAATATTTAGAATTTATAAATTTAAATTATAACGCATATATTAATAAAGATGTTACAAGCATCTTGTAACACAGATTTAAGGGAGTCTACTGTATATACGAAATGTTGCCATGATCACAAAGACTTCTTGATTTCTCTATCAGAATCTTCTGATTCGGCAAAGGATCGAGCAAATAAATTAAATTATGAATAAAAGTAATATGTTGCAATGCTTAGCATACATTTAAGAGAGATCAAACTGGTCTTCAGAGACAGCTAGTATTACAATATCTGTATGTAATCTTGTATAGTAGGTCCTTCAGTGAAACAGACATTCCTTCCACAGATCACAAAACTCAATGTTAATTCAGGGAAAACTTTTAACAATAAATTACAAATTAACTAATATAATTATTAAAATTTGGTTTCCACCATGAGGAAGTAGATATCTCATGCCAATATACTGTGTTTTCTTAAAATTTTAAGTATTAAAATTAAATATTAATTAATAATAAATATTAAAAATAAATATTAATAATTAAATTAAGTATTAAAAAAAAATAAATAAAAAAAAATGACCATTTTAAATTTTTCTTACATTAACACAAGATTTTGTGATCGGGTGAATGAAATCCCAATCTAATGTAGAAAAATTATATTATAATTATTTTGAAATGTTAAAAATATTATTCAAACCATAAAACTATAAGACATGCTGACTAACTGAAAAATTGCTTTTAGTATGGATCTTGTTGGAGAGGTGACCTCTGTGGACATATTACAGCAAACTCTTATGAAACATACCACATGTGCACATGTCCTTCTAGACACATTTGTGTTTTAAAAGACAGAATGAAAGTGTATGCTGATGAATTTCTGTACAAAGGAGCATCTTACAGAGGAATCTGCATTCCAAGGAATTAAATGTGGCAAAAGAGATGATTACATAATGAAAAGTATAAATATATTTAATCATAAGAATCATTATTTTCTAAATTAATGTATGTAGTTGATACCTTGGCACATTCCATTAAAAAGATTGCTAGAGCATTTTACATCCTCTATACTTAATAATTCATCATTTTAACTTAATGTTTTACGTTAAATATTTTAGTTAATTGTGTATTATACCATCACTTAGAAAAATTGTACTAGATTTTCCACAAAGATGAGTAGAGTAGATAAGCATTGATGTTTGGTTCCTTGATCAATCATGTTTTTCCTTTTTTTTAAGATATTTTGATTATTTTAATATTAATAAATCTACAGATCAGAAGCCTCAACGTGAGTTCTGAAAGTCATTGTTTTTTAATCTCACTTTTCATATTATTTAGCATCTTACAATCTGCAATTTAATTTTTTTAATATTACATAACATATTTATATGCATATAAAATACTTCGGAAGTTTCAGATATTAGAAGTGTTAAATTAAGCTCAGTTTATGCAATGATATTCTGAAATTCTTATGAACTCTTATTCTTGTAATTTTTTAGATAAAAAAAAATACATTTCTTCAGGGGGGGGGGGGGGGCTCTGCCCTCCTGAACCCCCCGTAATCATATTAAATTTATATGAATGTTTTCCTATTGATTGTTTGAATAATTACAGTATATATTGGATTCCGTTTTGCACTGTGATTTTATTAGGATAAGCAACTGTTTGGAAAAAGAATTTCATGTTGTCTAAATATCCAAATAGCAATATTTACTTACCTGCCAACCATGTAAGACCTTCATCTGATGGATAAATTGAACACAATCTCATGTACGAAAGTAACTTATGGAAATAAGTTATTTTGCTAATAAAATATTGCAGCGAAATAGATACTTGAATTTTATTATTTTGATATTCTTTGAAATAGGTTGCTGAGCAACTAATAAAATAAAAGAGGAAATAAAAAGAAATGCATTTTAAAATTTGTAAAAAATAGGAAAACAAAATGTTTTATATTTCCCGAACAGTTGCAAAAATTTTTCCAATAATTTAAACAATTAATTTCTAAATTCTAATAGATTTATCAGCAAATTTTTAAAGCTATTAGATATATTTAAGACCCCCATATCGAAAATTTAACCTCCATAAGTTTACTTTTAAATCCATTAATCAAATATGCGATTTTCAATTGAGTTAAAAATGAAATCTGAAAATCGTCTGCATTCCCATAGGAAAGCATTATGACCTAAAAATAAATTTTCTATATTTTTCGAATGAATGAACCAAATTTAACCAAAAACTATACAGGTAATTCCGGGTATCTCACCAACATACCTACCAAAAATCAACCTAATTGGACGTTTTTTACAACCGTTATCGCAGAACAGACAGAAAAACAGACTGAAACCAACAACTTTTCATGTCTCCACGGTGAGCTTTCACTGACGTTTCAGCAATTATTTAGGATTTATATTTACTGCATGTCAGTTTGATTATTGTTTGAAAATTGTTTAAATGTGCTGTACAAGATCAGGAACATAGGTTTAATTAGCAAATTTTAATGTATTTTCATTAATTATGTCAATTTGACTTTTTTTCTATACGAAGCACTCATAACATCATTGTAGCTTTTACACATGTTTTATTTTACTTGTCACATGTAAAAACTATGATTGCTTCATAACAGAAAAAGAAGGGAGGATAAAACGTCAAATTGATATAACCTAAATACATTAAAATTTGCTAATTAAGCCAATGTTTCTGATCTTGTACAACTCATTTAAACAATCTTGTCAAGCAAAAATCAGTCTGGGAGACTATAAATATAGATTCAAAATCATATTAAAAGTGAAAACATCTTAGAAAAAAGAATATTTTAAAAAATCTTATTTGGGAGGTGTGGATGGTGAGGAGAAACAGATTTTATTTTTATTGAAACAAATTTATCCAGCATCAGCTTAATAAAATAGATTTATTTGGCATTATTTTTTATAGCTATTAATTTTAGGCTGCACCAATTGTCAGGAAAAATTATCAAAATCTACAATGCTTTTCTATGGGACAGGATAATACACAAGGAACAATATTTCATTCATGAAGACCATATAAAACATTTTCTTTCAAAATTAAATATTAGTGCATAACTTTCTTTAATGCATCAAAAACAATGTGTAAATCACTCAACTATTTCTATAAAATATGTCATTTTACCTTGTGTGGATACTTTGGTGAATTAGAAGTGGGAAATCCAAATTGAAAATGATAATAATTAATCAAGAATTAAAAAATATAACAATTTAAAAAAAGAAATGCTATGATATAATAAAGAGCTTTATATGTAACGGAAATTGTTAATAAGTTCATTTTGTAAATAATTACAGTTTGCTATTAAAATATTGCATAGAGTTAAAGTTTAGCACAACAAATAATTAAAAGTATCTTTTCTAATTTCAAGTATCATGACTCATTAATCCTGTTTTTAATGAGTCAGTAAAAATATTTTTTATATGTAAATATTTTTGTTAATATATATGTGCATATATTCACACACATATGTATATATGTGCATACAAGAATGAATAAATATATTTCTTATTGCTAGAAATGTAAAATTTTAATTATGATAAAATATTTTTAAAAGGCCATTTGAACTCATGGGAGGAAAATGTTAACTGGCAACTTCCTGGTGGTCATAAACATGCAATTTTGTGGTCATAAACATGCAATTTTGTTCTATTTTTAAATTATTGGATTTTTTTTTTTTTTTTCCCCATTTCTACTGTAAAACAGCAAATGCACATAAAAAACTGCAGTGGCATTTGCAGACCTGCCAACCTTTGAAAATGATAAATAGTAGCACACAAAATTCAAATTAATCTGGAGGTTGGTTGGTTGGTTTTTTACGCTGCAAATTTTAAGCGAACAAATACTAATCAACTGAACGTAAGCATACAAAGTAGGAGACTCTTTTGGTAGTGGGTGGGATTGATTAAATGTAATTCTTCCCATTCAACTCATGCTCTGTCCACTCCTAAGCTAAATTTCCGAACTTCACAATGAATTTTCTGAAAGATTCTAGGGTGGTTGGGGAGGGGGAGATTACCCTCCCCTGACAAAACTACTGATATTTTTCCGGAGAAAAATGTCTAAATTTGTCTAAAATGTCCTGCATCAGGTCGGGTAAGGCCCGCATGTTGGCTCTGTGCTAATTGTTTCTTTATTGCAAGTCAGGTTAATCTCATTTTTCAAAAGTTAGTTCAATATATTGTTTCAGATGAAAACTATATCTATAATAATAAACATAGATGTTTGTCTCCGTGTGTGCTGTTTTGTGAAGAGACTGCTGCGATGCGCATAGATCTGCAAGATTTGTCAGGAAGGTACCTGTTATGTCTGAAGTTATGCACTTTGAGCCAGTTTCTGGATTTTTTAAATAGACTTTTTAAATTGATTTTTTCTTTACGTTTCGTGGCAAATTTTCTACATTAGTAAAAGGAATATGGTTTAAATTTTTTAACCCAATGCAGCAAACTTTGAAGAAATTAGCATTTTTTCAGACGAAATTCGTGTTGTATTTTCAGCGATCTTTTGACAAAATTGACGTCTTTTCAGCAATCCTTTAATGAAATTAGTGTTTTTTCAGCGATCCTTTGATGAAATTTACGATTTTTCATCAATTCTTTGACGAAATTAGTGTTTTTCCAGGGATCTTTCGCCGAATTTTGCGTTTTTTAAACGATCTTTTGACGAAATTCGCATGTTTTTAGCTATCTTTTGACAAAATTCACTTCTTTTCTGTGATCCTTTGACGAAATTCACACTATTTACCGCGATCCTTTGATGAAATTAGTGCTTTTTTCAGCAATTCCTTGACGAAAGTCTTTTTTCAGTGATCTTTCGCCGAATTTTGCACTTTTTACACGATTCTTTGATTAGTGTTTTTTGGCGATCTTTTGACAAAATCATCTGAAATTGGCTATTCTACGGCTTATCATGCAGCACATATTCATTTCAGTCTACATTCTACTGATGGAACTGATATATCAATGTTCAGAGTTGCAATACAGACGCACATGCAAAAAAATTTATGCAAAACTCGAAAAAAAAAAAAAGTTATTTTCTTTTTTTAATATTGAAAAATTATAAATATTCCCCACTTATTTTACTGTTTGCATACAATTCAAAGTTTAAAGATGCCAAACATTGTTGTGACATCATAGATGCTTTTATTTCTATTTTTCGCAGACTAGAGCTTGGCGCCGATCGGTTTTCCATCGGCAGCTGCAAGGACGTTTTAGCCCGGCGGCAGAAGTTAAATCGAATACTTTCGTAGTGTTAGAAAACATTTAAAATTGAATTTCTATAAAATGATTTAAAACTAAATTTAAATATTTCAAAATACATCAAATTTTAATGAACATCAATGACTGACTGGCGGCTAACAAAAAATAAATCTGTGACTGGAAAATTTTCAAAATAGAAATAAAAATAATAATAGAAAATAGCAATAGAAAAAAAATATCATAAATGACACAGAAGAAATGATGTATTATTTTTAGGCAGGTGCTTTTTTTTTTTTTTTCTCAAATTAGATTCTGCAGAAAATTGTTTACTTTCGAATGGCAACTCACATCTCTAAACACAGCCAAAGCCGCTTGTCAAACATCAAAATAAGCTGGAAATGGAAATACTGATCCCATTTCTGAAAATATTGAAGGTGGGAGTATTTCCTCTGAATTGACTGTTTCCTGGAGTGCGGAAACTTTTAAAGTCTTTTTTCTAAGCCGGCACTCTGAGAAAATTCTGAAATCCTTCTTTCAATGTTGTCTGAAATGTTATATTGTTTTTTTTAACGAAAATAATTATTCTTTAATTAATATTAATTAATTTTTAATATAAATGGTAATTATTTTAAACTACTGTTTTTAATTCATAACATCAAAATAATATAACACATAATTTTATTAAACATTAAATTATTTTGCAGAAAGTTTTTGGTTTTATACAAGTCTGTACAATAATACAATGAAGCATAATACTTATAATACAATGAAGCATGCAGATCTGAGTGAAATGTTTTTTCTGGATAATATAATAGATTTAGTAATGTTATAACTTTTGAGCTAAAAATTATGTAATGCAAAAGAGCTAATACAGTTTATGGCTTATAATTGTAAATAAGAAATTTATTGTTAACCACAATAAGTTGTATTCAAATAAATATTTTTTAAATAAATTATCCAACTGATCAATTTTAACGATCATCAAAAAAGAGTTTCTTTTTTCTTCAAGTTTGAGCACAAAAGAAAATTTTCAAGGAAATTAATCAGAAAATATATTTACATATTCATTATAAAAGATAGCTAAGAGTTGTATCATTGTATTTTCTTCTAACACTCAACAAATCAGATTTTAGCAGATACTAAAAAAGGAAAGACATTTTTAATGACAGAAGATACTGAAAACTAATAAAATTTAAAGAATCACAACTCAGTAAGTTTGGGACATAAATTTTTTTTTTGATTTTTTAAAATATCCTTAGACATGCAGAAACATTTTTGTAAATGTAAGTTATAGGAAAAAATTGACCTATTTTATTATGTACAGACCTTGTAAAACAAATATACCATACCAGTGGACCCATGCAAGGATTTTGCACTGCAATCTAATATTTTTTTTTAGCAATATCTAATATTTTTTCAATGCAGATTTAAACTTTTAAAGAAAAATTAGGGATAGGAATATCTGCAAACAGCATAGTCTAACCAGAATATCATCTAATTTATTCCATCAAAATTACAGTAAAAACTAATTGAAGATAGTTAAAAGCCCGCATGAGAGAAAAAAAAAAAAAAAAAAAATAACAATCATATTTTAACTGCATTAGAAAACACGGGCAAAGAAAAAGAAATGAAATACATAAAAATATAAATTAATCTAATATAATAAAGCATAACTTTTAGGCTGTGTTGATGGCCTATTTTTCTCCTAAACATTGCAATTTTAATAATGCTTTTTAATCATTAAATATAAAATAAACCCATGCAGAGATTTTTTTTTGTACAATTTCTTTTGTTATTATCATTGTTGAGTGTGATATAAATAATGCAGTATTTTATTTTTGTGGTAACATTGATTTAAGAAAAATCTTTCATTTCATTTATGAAAACAATGCTGATTTAATTTTTATTAATCTGCAATTTTTAATAAAAAAAACATGTTAAATGAAATGCGAGTGTACTATATGTCAGAAGACACCTAAAAAATCTTTCTAACGATACCCCATTCATTGTTCTGTATTTTGTAAATGTTGTCATGTTATCATGAACCTGTAGGCAGCTGACCCGTGTTTTTCTATTTTGAGAAATCATATTAAAATGGCTGTACACAAAAATATTTTTAACAGAATTATGTTTTGAAAAGTATATTAAATGAAGGGGCATGAAAGATATAGCATCAAACCATGGTTAAATAAATATATATATCTTGGGATTTACAAGCATACTTATGAAAATAGAGAAAATTTCCCCAGAAGCTCATAGGGTTAAGAGAATTGCCGATACATCTATTTTGAAACCCCCTGTCTCGATTAAACCTATCATGACTACAAGAAATAATACAGTAATATAAAGTTTTTGGGCATAGAAATGATATTAAGAATACAAATTGAAACAATCATTATATAGCAAAGAAATATATGCTTCTAAAATGCACCCTTTTACATCAGCAGGGATATTTGTTTTTAAAGGAATAATCCTATTTTTAAAATGTATTTCAAATATTTAAAAAAAAAAAAATACTTATAAAAAATCCTTAATGTGTCATGAATAGAAAGTATTTGCTACTAAAATTTCTTTTAAAAACATTTTTGATTGTTTTTTGACCTAATTATCAAAAATATATTCCATATTACACATTTATTGAAAAAATAATAATAAATTTTGTTAGTATGTATAATTGAGATTTTATGAGCGTCCATACAAATGTCTCATGCTTATGAATTTGTTTATAGTCCCATCATTGTCTAAAATACTGCTTGTTTGATGACATATTAGTCTTGTTGGCAGAGTGAAAACATTAGCAGTTTAGTAAAGTAATGCTTGAGAGGTCTTGCATCTAGAAAGGCAATTTTCATATGCAATAGCAAGGGAGAAAAAATATATATATCTGACTTTTTCAGATTTTAAATAAAAATTATGACTTTTTTTATGTACTTATTTTTTCTAACATTTCCAGATTTTCCAGGTGCATATGAATACTTATGAATTATTTGTATAATTGCAATAATGAATTATTTGTAAATTAAAAAAAAAAAAATTTCTATGAATATTGTATTATTTATGAACTTTTTTTAATGGTATCATCAAGTTGTTTGCCGTCAAGTTTTGACGGGTTCCATCTAGTTGTTTTTTAAAACTTATTTTTAGTTATTTTTAAAATCAAATCTTTCTAAGAAAGAGGGAAAACATTTTACAGAATTTTTATATATGAACATAGATCATATTAATAGCATGTAACAACAATTCTTTGCATTAGAAGCAAATTGAAAATAATTAATTTAAATTTTTGCTTACAGATGGCAGCACTAGAAACAAGGCCTTTCACAAAATTCTTTGTTTAAAAAAGCACCCTTCACAATTTTTTCAGATTAAAACAGACCCTTCACAAAATTCAAATACATAGAAAATATCCGATGTTTTGATATAAATCCCATACTTTTGCATACATCCGATAGTTTCAAAATAGTCATTTGTTGCTGATTATAAATGTTTTCAGACTTAATATAAATTAGAAAATGTAATTTATTGTGCTTAATATGAAAACTTAATAAAACAATATTCTAAATGTCTTTTTATTTTCCCTACTTACAACAAAACTGAAGATCAACTTAACTGAAAGCAGAAACAATTTGTTTTTTACACCATCGAAAAAAAAAACAAAAAAAAAAACAGTAGAACTTCTTTTTAACAAAGTCCCTATTTAACAAAGTTTTCTACGAAATTTTCTGCAGAACCTTGACTTTGAACACCATTAACATGTAAATTAACCTCCATATTATGAAAAACATATTCTATACAACGAAGTTTAGTGTACAGCATTCAAACGGATAGGTTGCTGTTGCTATGAATATATGAATTTATTTCAGTGGACTGTATGAAAATTAACACATTTTAATCAACTAATCAAAACACACACATTTAATCACATTTTAATCCAAAAAGAAAAAGTAGGCGCGTCAGCTTGTGTTTACTTCTCTTTATTATGTGTTTTTTTAGACATTATTCTAATAAAATTTTTCTCACAAGTGTACATTGTTTAAAAAAATGACTGTCCGAATTAAAATATATTTTTCAAATATTCCCATTTTATGTGTACTTTTAATTTTATGTGTATTACGTGCATGCAAGTTTCATAAATTGAAGTTGATTTCTATTTAACGAATTTTCTTCATAACGAAGTGTTTAAGTGTAACGATGAGACTTCGTTTCGTTAAATGGAAGTTTCACTGTATATAGAATTCAGTATCAAGTAATGTGAAAATTTTATTTTTCATACAACAAAATAATAAATGCAAAATATTTTTTAATTCAAAATTGAACATAAATTTACATTCGTTCCGGTATTTTTTTATTCCCTAACCAGTTGTGTAGTTTAAACTGATATAAACCCAAACCAGAAGAAAATCTGATAAAACTGTAGATAAATGTTTGCTTAAATTAGACAGTTTATCTTTCAATGGCTATTCTAAGTTGATATTGTCTCTACATTTAAAAAATTATCTTTAAACATAAAGCTTAGAAAGTTTTTTTTTTTTTTTTATGGGGGGGGGGGGGTAAAAGTCACTGACAGAGGCAATAATATGACAGAGGATTTCTTTATCTACAAAATTACATAGTCAATAAAAGTTGAAAAATTCATTTACACTTGTTTTGAGTGAAAATAAAAAATATCTTATAGAATGATATTTTGAAAATAAATATCAAATACATTAAAATATCGAAATTTTATCAAACATAATGATATTTTGAAATTACATGTCGAATATATATCATGATATATATATATATAGCTATATATATACTGAGCTAATTTATAAAATTCGCAGAAATCTGGAGAAATTGGCACCACCCTTAGCAAATGCTTTCTCCCTTCTGTAGACAATCACAAAGTCAAAATGGAGTGGAAAAAAAAGAGTAAGGCGGTGTCATATGCGATTTCCCTGTCAACCGGTCAAGGTGGCTCTCAAGGTTAAGCACCTATTTGAAAAAAATGAAGTATATCTATGGGTTAAATGCTGAACTTCTTTCAATAAAATTTGATCCAATCTAAACTAAAACTGCCCTATACTTCTTACATATCTTTTTAAAACTTTCGAACATAGCTGAAAAGTGTTTATGAATTCAGTTCATCTGTTGTCTGCACTCTCGTAAGCATATTTTACGATTTCTATGTTATTGAGATTTATCATAGCCATGTTCTTTATTAAAAACAAGTAATATAATTTTTTTTTTTAAGTCAATTCCTACTTTTTAATCATAAATATATAAAATAAACCCGTGCAGCATTAATGTCCTTCATTAGGGGCCGTTCAAGTATTATGTAAGCACCTAGGGGGGGAAGGGGGGGGGGTTGAGATTTGCTTATTTTTGCTGACAAGGGGGAGGGTTTGTGTTTGAATGATGCTTACGTAAGACATTTTATAAATCTCATAAATTGTAAAAAAACAAACTATTAAAAACTTCAAATTGAAAAAAAGAAATAGCAAAAGAATATTAAACTTGAAGTTCAGATGTCAGCTATTTTGACCGCACAAGAAGGAAAATATAAACGATCTCTTTTATCTAGAGGTGACTGTTCATGTTTGATGCATGACAGCTTATTATCTCTGAGAACTTACTACTATTTCCAATTGTGAGAATAGAATAGAATTGAACGAACCAATGCGATATGTTGTATTGTGACAGTACGAGTTTTCCAGGGAAGTTTCCAAAACGTACGTAAAATTCCATCTTCTTTGTTTCCACCCCTCCTCTGTTAAGTGGTTGAACCCCATAACCATACTGACCGACTACTCTACTGTATGGTGTCTTGTGAGTTTTGAAAACCTCTCAGTACTATAGTGTAGGGGTGTTTAAAATAAATGAAATTGGAAATATGTCTTCATTTCGAGAAATTTTGTATAAAAAACTTTTTGAGAGTTTCAAAAAGTCTGCATCAGATAAATCTTTGAAGGATATCCAATGTAAAATGAATGATGTGTGGCGGCAGTACAAAAAGTCTTCTAAAACTGACAAAGAGAGGTATTGGTGCTAAAAAGAATTGAGGGCAAACTGTGTAAGGCAACCAAAAAGAAATCAGTCGTTCTTGATTATTTTATAAAAGTAATTATAATCAATTTATTCAAAAGTTTAAATGTATTTTATCATAACTTTAAGTTTACATAATTACTTGTAAAAATTGGAAAAAGATAGATAAGATAAAATGACCGTGTAGCCATGGCAAAACATGGTCAGTATGGCAATAAATAAAGACCAAGGAAATGTCAAAATACGAGTTATGATATTTTAAATATGGCGTAGCCAAGCTAACCCTTATTTTTTCTTTTCAAATAACTCGAAATTTAATGCATCCATGGGGGAAAAAATTAAAAAGTATGCAAGTTTTGTAGCAGATAATCTTCTAACTGTTTTCAAATTTTGTACCTTACTAAAAATGAAATGTAATCCAATTGAATTGAAAACAATGTATCTTATACTTCTACGAATGTCGAGTCTCATTTTTAAGTACTTTTCCGTTATATGGACTCAATTGTCGCCAAGCGTGTTAGTTGGCGTGAAGTTAAATTCCCGTAAACGTGAAATATTTGAATGAAAATTAAGGATTAAGGAAAAGTGAGCATTTAAAAATATAATATTTGAAAATACACATTTTTATGAACTCTTTTATTATAAATATTTATTTTTAAGTCATAACTTTGTAATAAATAAACTCAATTAGAAAAATGATAAATTAAGTTGTATTATGAGATTACGATTAAATAACCATTAAACAATCCTTAAAAAGGAAACGACAAAAGGCTGAATACTAAAGAAAACATCAAACCCCCAAACGAAAAAAGCTAGAAGAAATCTGCCATGATAATCCAGACATTAAAAAAAATTAGCTTTGAAGGAATCAGTAGGAAGACCAAGTTTAAATGTAGATCAATCATTATTACTTAAGGCGATAGCAGACATAGCTATAATTGGAAGTGCTGCAGATGCAAAAAGAAGAAGCGAGTCAATACGAAGTGTCAAAATTCTTGATGACTTGACTGCAGAACTGAAAAAGGTTGGTTTTCCAATAAGCAGGAGTGGAACATATCTTCTTTTGCTTCCAAAAAAGTCCTCACATCCAGGGTCGAAGACATGTCACCACAGTGCCGGTAAAACTTTCTCGGGCTCAGGCGGACTATCACCAATCTCACATTGATACCATATTTGCAGTAACATCCATCCGCTATTTAGAAACTTTAGCTTCAATTCCTGGACACATGCAAGTGTTTTTTCTTTCACAGGATGACAAAGCACATGTACCTTTGGAAATTGGAAATTACAGCAGTCAATAAACAGGCTCCGATACTGATGCATATGGAGTATCGTGTATCCTTACCCGACCACGACTGGCTCATCGCTGAACACCACAAACTCTATTAACACTCAAAGACTTTGAAAAATTAGTGAAAACAGAAGAGAGTTTCATCAAACCTGTAATCATAGTTACGGTTGATGGAGGTCCAGACGCGAATCCTCGCTGCCAGAAAGTCATATCGTTTGCTATTAACCATTTCAAAAAGCATGATTTAGATGGGAATTTTCATAGCGTGCAATGCTCCTGGAAGAAGTGCATATAATCGAGGAGAAAGGCGAATGGCACCACTCAGTCGAGAACTGTCTGGTCTTATACTCCCTCATGACCATCATGATTCCCATCTCGATGAGAACAGTCGCACTATTGATGAAGAAATAGAGCAAAATAACTTTGCATATGCTGGTAAAACTGTCGCAGAAATCTGGAACTCATTAAACATTGACGGTTATCATGTTACTGCCACATATGTTGATTCAGGCGAACTAGACCCTCTTGGTTCTGACTTGGATTGGTATTCGAAGCACGTACTCAAGAAAGTCAATACTTGCTGCAAATTGTAAAATGCGAAGAAAAGAATTGTTGCTCTTCTGCACGTAGTGGATTATTTCGTATATTAAAAGAACGATTCATTCCTCCTCCAATTAAAATTATACAATCGTCAAATGACATCATTACAAGTGAGGAGGGGGAATTTACAGATTAAAGTCTTCGTCTGGCCTTAAATCGGAATATTACAGCAAAGGAATTTTTAAAGATGCCGTATGACTATTTTTACCCTTCCATAAAGTCGCAATAATGCACAAAAACTTGTGGCCAATATCATGCATATCAGAAGTCAGCAAACAGACAAAAAAAAATTCAACACAGTGAAAAAAGCGAACGACCATTGAGAATTGATGCTCGTCGAGCAAATGAACTTATGTGAGTCGTAAAATTCGTGGAAGATATGGAAGATGTTGAGTGGATCAATGAAGAGGAAGTTGATCAAAATTGCATCCGAAAAGAAAGCAATGAAGATAATCAAGTAAAACTGGAAACTAATATCATAACAGATATGGAAAAATGGCTTGAGCAGCTGTGGTCAGCATCAGAATAGGTATGGGCATGTTCAAATTTAAATTTTACAAATGGCTAAGTTCTTCTAAAATTGTGATCTAAGAAATTTTCTTAAATAGAATTGAAAGGTAATAAAACAAGCATTTTTTTTATTATTATTTTTAAGTTGAGTAAAGTTTTTTAAAATTTGAATTAAGTCCTAATATTTTTAAATTAAATTATTACTGTTAAAAAAAAGTTGGAGGGGGGGGGGGGGGGGGTGCAATTTACTTAACGTAATTATTAAGGGTGGGTTTGCGATTTGCTTATTTTTGCTAACAAAGGGGGAGGGGGTGGGGTCAAAAATTGCCAAAAACATGCTTACGTAATACTTGAACAGCCCCTTATCTTTATTGAACATTATTTTTATAATCATCGTTGCAGTATTTTATTTCTGGGGCATCACTAATTTGAGATAAATCTTTCATTTCATTTATGAAAACTATGGGAGGAATTTTTTTCTCCCATTTAAAACTAAAATTAATTAATTTAATTTAATTAATGAATTAATATTTGAAAAAACTGTATTAACATAAAGTGTCATCCACTACAAGTTTAAAAAAACTTATTTGAACTTGAGTGGATGAAAATATTTTATTAACAATTGAAAATTTGAACAAGGTTTATATATATAGAGAGAGAGTGTGAGCTAATAGTAGGAATTTAATGAAGTATGTAGCATTTATAGTTCGATTACAGAGACAGTCAAAAGAAATCCATTACATTTTGATCTATGCAGAAAAATCGATTGCAGTGCAAAAAAATCGATTGCAGTGCAATTTTAATTATGTTACACCATTTCAAACATTTGATATGCTTTTTTTAAGGTACACTAAAATATGTGTTCTGCAGAATTTTTAATGCAAAGCATTCATCATTTGTTTACAGGGTCACACAAAATAATTCAATTACATGATGTTTGGTCTATGGGGAAACATTGTTTGCAAAGTACTTTAATAATGTTACACTATTTCAAACATAATAAAATTTACATATATTACTGAAGAATTCTTACTGTAGAATATAGAATGTGTAGCATTTATCGGTCATTTACAGAAACACCCAAAAGAATCTGGTTACAGTACTGGCTATGAGCGATAATTGCTGGAAGCCAGTTTTTAACTTTAATTTGAATTTTTAAGTTTAAATAAATTTTTGTCCACTGTCTGGTGTGTATAAATTAGATAGATCATATACATAGCTTCTTAAAATAATTCGAAATCATTACTGTCTATTTCCAGCTGAATGGATTATTATGTATGCCAAAAGATGTTTGTAGACTAAAAATAAATTCATATATACAGGGCAAAAAAGTAAATATATTGCCATCTATAGATGGTAATTGCTAGAAGTGCAGTGATATTGCTGGATTCTAAATATCCTGGCTGGGTCCCTGGGATCCAAGACTTTCAAATATCTGGGTCCCCTTTTTATAACAGCAGGTCCACATTCATAATAATTGAAATTCCTATTTTAAAGGAATAAGTGAAACTTGTTTATTTGGAAAAGAGACATACAATAGTTAGTGTTTGGATAATAATTAAATAATGAATAATTAAAACCAGTATTTCCCAATCAAATAAGATATTTTTTTAAAAACTATTAAGAGAACTTCTTTTTTTTTTTTTTTAAATGTACATGCTTAATTATAAAAAAAGATTATTTGAGTGTAGAAGATAACAAGTATCGCTAATATTTGCATTTCTTTTAAAAGGGGCAGGACGGATTTTATTGAAAAGGACATTTTTGTTGAATGAATGGATGCTGCAGAGTGAGAGAGAGAGGGGGAGGAATCCTCTCTCAGCACTATTTTTGTTGTTGTTGTTGCAGGTCGGATTAACTCTGCTTTTGATTCGAGTTGATTTCAGGCTGAGTGTAGATTCTTGCAAATTGGGTTCGGGTTAACCCAATTTTTAAAAGTTAGTTCAGTATATTGTTTCAGATTAAAAACTATGCCTATATTAACAAGCATAGAACTTTATGTGCCTGCTGTTTTCTAAAGGAATGCTGCATTTTTTCCGTGACTATATCACAAAATTCACGTTTCTTTCGTGAACCTTTGACGAAATTTGCGGGGTTTTTTTCCCACGATCCTTTGCCAAAATTTCCGTTTATTAAGTGGCCCTTCGACGAAATTTGCATTTTTTCCGTGATCCTTCGATGAAATTAGCAGTTTTCCCACGATCCTATGACAAAATTGCCGTTTTTTCCACGGTCCTTTGACGAAATTTGCAATTTGTCACGATCTGTCAATGAAATTAGCCATTTTCCGAGATACTTTGATGAATTTTGCGTTTTTTCCTTGGCCTTTGGACAAAATTCGTGTTTTTTTCTGCAATCTTTCGACAAAATTCATCATTTGTTCCACGATCATTTGACAAAATTTTCTTTTTTTCGAGACCCTTTGACAAAATTTGCCTTTTTTTAAATCCTTTGACGAAATTTGCTGTTTTTTCGAGATCTTTAGACGAAATTTGTCATCTTTTCGCGATGCTTCGACAAAATTTGTCATCTTTTCGAGATGCTTCGACAAAATTTGCCGTCTCTTTCTCCATGGTCCTTCGGCAAAATTCTCATTTTTCTGCAATCCTTCAACTTTTTTTTTTAATGGCCTTTTGACGAAATTAATGTTTTTCCACGGTCTTTTGACGAAATTTGCGATTTTTCGTGATCTGTCCACAAATTTAGCCATTTTTCGCGATCCTTTAATGAAGTTTGCGTTTTTTCCTCGGCTTATGGACGAAATTCGCTGTTTTTTCGTGATCCTTTGATAGAATTTGCCGTTTTTTCTCAATCCTTCGACAAAATTAGTTTTTATGTCTGCAGCCCTTTGACAAAGTTTGCATTTTTTTTCGCGATCTGTCAATGAAGTTAGTGTTTTTTTAGTGATTCTTCTATGAAATTTGCCTTTTTTAGGTGATTCATTGACAAAAATTGCCCTTTGCCAGCAATCCTTTGCTGAAATTCACCGTTTTTTTGCAGTCTTTGAACGGCACGTTTATTTCGCGATTCTTCGAAGAATTTACGTATGGAAAAATTATGCGTCCCATAGGACGCGTAAGAACTATTTTTTTGCATCCCAACATCAACTTTTCCTGTATTGGAAGTGTGCTTTTAGGTTTGTTATACATTTTTTATCTGAAGTTTAATATGTGGTACATATAAAAATCTGTAGATAACAGACAAAGTTGTACAAAAAAAAAAAATAATAATAAGAGTA
Organism: Maratus michaelseni; assembly: GCA_963931845.1. Taxonomy (NCBI): domain Eukaryota; kingdom Metazoa; phylum Arthropoda; class Arachnida; order Araneae; family Salticidae; genus Maratus; species Maratus michaelseni. The sequence continues at coordinate 48,206,798 of OZ007590.1, read as the reverse complement.
CATTTTTGTCTATTGGCAGAAATTGCTGAAGGTGACGTTTCAAGTGTTATGCATTTTTTAACTGAACTGAATTATGTAGTACATATACATTGATCTTACACAGGGCTGTACAAAAGAATGAATACCTTTCCAACTATGGATAGTAACTGCTGAAATCGGGTTTTCAAATGTGTTGTGCATTTAAAAAATTGTTTACCTATCTTCTTTCATCTTATTAAACAGTGAAGTTTTGTTACAGTATTCTGGAAGTGTTGGAAAGTGTTTCATAATCTATTCTTGGTGCATGATTTTCCTTTCATGTTTATTTTTATACTTTTCTTAAATCTTAGTAAATGAATGCTTAAATTAATTATTTATTATTATATCTTTTTTTATTTAATCACCTAAACTCTAATACAGCTTTCATAATAAGTGTAATAAGATAATTATGCTTATTGCCAACTGATTTTTTTTTTAAAAATTGTTTGATTATGTTCTGTAGCAATAGATTTATCTTTGAATAAAATTTCTACATAGAAATTTTGGTCAAATTTATAGTTTTGTTACGAGTTTTTGAAATATTATATACATATATTTAAATACTAAAGAAAACAGGAAAAATATTTGAATATAAGGGGGAAAAGGAGAAAGTCATAAAATAGGGGGGTCATAAGTTGAAAGGTATGATTGAGGCAACAATATTAAACATTTTTAAGGAACTGACTTGTGCAAATCAGTCAGACATTATAATTTATAGAATTGGAAATAAAACAATTTATTCAGAAAAGCAGTATTTAAAAACAATTAATATCTTCAAACAATGTTAATAAATATAGAAAATAAATAAATATTTTTTAATCTTTACACGTGTTTACAATATCAAGCCAAATATATTTAAATTTCTCAAAAGACAATTTGTGGTTCAACAGAAGGGTTCGTAAATATCATGATATTTTTTATATATATCTGATCTTTTCAAAATAGTCAGCTGATAAAAAATATTTTCAAACGTAATATAAATCAGAAACTAAAACATATTGCGGATAACGTGAAAATTCAATAAAACAATATTCTAAATGCCTTTTACTTTCTACTTACAACAAAATTGAAGATCAACTAATAGATAACAGAAAGAATTTGCTGTATAATACACTCATTAAAAAACAAACTATAAGATTCAGTATCGAGAAAATTTTATGTTTTCTGCAACAAAATTTTAAAAACAAAGTAGTCTTATTATTTTTTTTAATTGAACATTTTACCATAAATGTAAGCTTGTCTGCTTTTTTATTCTGTAACATTGTTTACAGTTTAAACTGCACCAAACCAAAACCAGAAAAGATTCTTTTCTAATGAAGCTGTAATTATCTGATTATCTAAATTAGACAACTTATCCTTTAACACTGTCCCACATAGTTATTGTTTCTCCATTTCAAAATTCCACTTCAAACATAAAGCTTGGAAAAGGATATTTATTTTCTTCTTTGCCTAAAAAAGGTTACTGGCAGACTGCCTAAAAGCTCTTTGTCTACAGAATGACACAGTTAATAACAAATTCATTCACATTTGTTTTGGATAAAAATATCAAAAATATCACGCCCAATGATATTTTGAGAATAAATATCAAATATATATATATATATATATATATATATATATTGATATATATCACCGAACCCTGCTCAGCAGACATTTATGACTTGTATAATTTATTTACTTTTAAGCAATCTCAATCTAAATTTCTCTAAAATTTTAAAATCAATAAAACCTTTGATCCCAAAATATGTATATTTGAAACAACATACAGAAATTTCATCTAGTACAAAGTTACTTTAGATCTTAATACGTCTTTTACAAATTATGATGAATAAACAATTTTTCTCAATGTGTTAATTTAAAAAAGTCCTTCCAGCCTGTACCGGGAGGAAAAGGTAGCTTTCCTATATCTTCGTTTTAAAGTTTTAGCTAATGTTACTTGAAAACAGCAAGCAAAAATGCAAAGAAACCGTTTACAAAAGATTCGTTAATACTGAATTTGAATAAGAAATTCACCAAATTATTGAGCTATAGCCAAATTGGCTTCATTTATGAAAACCTATTTCGGTCGCCAAATTTGGCAATATTTCGCCAAATGTCGCCAAGTTTGGCGCTAACGGATATGAATATATAGTTTTATGCGTATGATTGGGAAAATGATTACAACAATGAAAGATAATAATTAGCGAGAAGTCGCGTTCACTAAAACTTATAAATTAATCGTTGGAATTTTGTAATGTGCTATCTTGTTTCAAAATGTCTGCCACCCTAGAATTTCAAACTGCTGTATCTCAGCCGTTTTTTAAGATAGAGGTAAAACAAAAAATGCTCCGGAATCCTTGTATTAAGGCCTAACACGTAAGTATAAAATAAATTTGAATTTTTAACTTTTTTGTACATGATTTATTTTAGTTTTAAATTTTTAAATGTCCGCCATCTTGAAACAAGATGGCGGACAAAGCTGGCCAACGAACTCGGTCGAGACATTAGTGACCTTAATATACACAATGAGTTTCATCAAAATCGATTTATAAATACGGGTGTTATCGTATGACATAGGTCATATATATATATATATATATATATATATATATATATATATATATATATATATATATATATATATATATATATATATATATATATAAAACTTTAAGTAAAATTTAACCATTGAAACATAAGAAACTGACCACATACACTGAAATCCCGATACCAAAGAGCCCTGTCAATTTACAAATTAAAATTGTAGTCCTAATAAATGTAACATTATTAATTCAAATTAAGAAGAAGAAAAAAAAAAAAAAATTAAATAAATAGAAAATAAGGAATGAAATATAAACCACACGAGTATATACACAAATAAAAGCTTATAAAGTAATTTACTTTTTCAAGGGCAAGAAAATCACATTTATAAGCAAAGAACGATTGTTTTCTGTATATGACACCAGCTTTTGCTAAATATAGTGCCATATCTCGCCCGAACAATTGCTGAAACAATATTGAATAACAAGACCTTTACAATGGAATATTATGAATTATACATACAATTTGAAAAGGAGTGTGAAAAAGAAGAAAAAAAAAATAAAAATAAATATATATTACTTATATTAATAATATCCCAAGATATTTAGTATATTGTGAGCACATGTACAAAATTGTATCCAAAAGAAGAGGTTAAATTCACAGTTAAATAGAGAATCCTTCAGATCATAAATTGTATCCTACAGTTACAGTTATTTTTATTTAACTACATAGATTACAACATTTTAAAAAATGTAGAAAAAAAAATTATGATATACATATAAATAAAAACCATTAATTAATTTATTTCAATTTTAATTTAATAAATTAAAATATATAATATTACTTGATAATTTGAAAGTATTTCATAGATATTATTACTTCCATACTAAATTTCCAAGTTTTAATATTTTAAATAAGCTATACTACTGCCATCTATTGTAAAAATATTAGACTATTTTAGCATACTATCAAATTCATTATATAATTTACTTTTGCTGCTGACATCTGGTGTACAGATATTCTACTAAAACTTTAATATTGTATGTATAATTACTTATATGCAGCTGTAATGTAGTGTAAATATATTAATTTTACTAGTTAATATTAATGATATATATAGAGAATAAGAGTTACTAGTATAATATAATTTCTATTTTAACTAACCCATTTAAAATATATCTTAATTTAACCCAAACATTAATGTATAATTCATATGATGCTTTCATTTTATAAATTAGTATTATACTTAGAAATAACATAGATTATTCAATATGGCAATGCACTTATTATAATTTAAATCCAGCTATTTAAATAATATCTACCATGAAAAAAAAATATAAAAAACATAAATATTAATTAAATTAAATGATCTAAAAATAAAATAAAATATATAATATAAAACTAAGAGATATGTTTATTAGTGTACTATATTTAATAAATATTTAATATTTACTAAAATTAAATATGTTTAACATATTAATATTATATTGTATTGATTAACCCATTGTAACATCCTTGATAATTTTAACTTATGTTACAACCCCAATAATATTAACTCCATATAATCATAACAACAATTATAGAATTCGCCCACATGTAAATTTTAATTTATGAATGACTTTTAACTAAGATGATCCTATGCAGCACATGCTCTTAATATGAGTTATACTTTAGCGAAATATATCAACAGTCAAAAGTTGAAAATTAACGTTAAATTTTAAAATATGAATGACATTAAACTAGGATAATCCTATGCAGCAACGCACACAATAGGATTCATAGTTTAGCCAAATATATCAACAATCAAAAGTTATCATTTTTATCAAGGAGATTTTAACAAAAAAAAAAAAAAAAAAAAAAACAGACATTTAACCCAAATTAAATCTATATTTATATGTGTAAAATTTATTTAACTAAATAGTAAGGATATCCATAAACTTGTGCAATTTGAAGGATATGTTTTAAATTTTGATTTTTAAAGTTATTTGAACAAAGATTATTAATTCTATGTGCGAAATTTAGTAAAATATTTACAAATACTGATTTATGTATACATGACAAATAGTTAGTAAATAAGTTAACCTTAAAAGTAAAATCATTTCGCTTGTCATGAATGTCAAACAAAAGTTTATTATCTTTAAGAATTATCTTAAGATCAAGAAAATTAATTTCATTATTTGCCATAACATTGAAACTATAAGTTAAATTTTTATGATATTTTATAGGTAATAAATAATTTGAATTACTATTAAAATAGAAGACAATAATGTCATCTATATAACGGTATATTTTACAATTAGCAATATTAGAGTTACGTTCATAATAATATAAATACAATTCTGCAAGAATTGAAGAAACAATGCCACCTTGAGGGAGTCCACAGCTTTGTATATATATAGTATCATTAAAAACAATATAATTATAATGGAGAATAAATTTAGTTAATGTTTTAAAGTAATTTAACGAAATTTTATTTTTTAATTTAATAGAATCCTTGTATTCCTTATATAATAAATTTACTATCTTGAACATATCGTTAATATCAATGTTATTAAATAAGTCATTAAAGTCAAACGTCTTCATGTATTTTATGTTATTTAAATTTTTAATATTATTGACAGGTTGAAAACTATTTTTTATGCTATACAAATTATCTCTTTGTTTTGTAAGTTCAAACAATTTAGTGAGAATAGTTAATAAAAATTTGCTTGCATTATTGTTATAAGTATTACAACCGATTGTTACAGTTCTAAATTTTAAAGGAGTTTTGTGGAATTTAGGTATAACAACAATGTATGGATAATTAAAGTTATAGTTTTTAATTTTTAGTAATTTATAAAATTGAAATATATGTCGATTATTAATGATTTTATCTAGATTAGTTATTTTAAAATTTAAATTTGTATTTATAGCTTTAGTTATTAACTGCGAATAATAATATTTGCAGATGAAAGCATAATTGTTTGGTGATTTATCTACATATGTAATAATAAATTTGTTTTGTAAATTCGTTATTTCACTATTTAGTTGTTTAAAATTAAAATTATATATGTCCAAATTCCTATGAAGTTCAGCATTTAAATTACTTAAAACATTTAATTTCCATTCATTAAAAAATTCAAGAGGTTTATTATAATCTATTGATATTTTATATATAAAAAGGTCACGATCCAGATTAAATTGTTTTAAAATAGAAAAAATTGTATAACATGAAGGTAATCGAAATTTAGTCCCATTAGTCATAAAATTACGCAAGTAATCATTCTCTACAATATTAATATCCCCTGTAATAATGTGACCATGTACCTTATCTACATAATTGCTATAATTAGGATTATTACATAAGCAAGGAGGTTTATCATTTGATGTTAGAAATTTTGCAAATTTATTGTAATTGAAAATCCTACGTCCTAATGTAACGTTGTATTTGTATGATTTATGTATTGTAAAATTTTTTATGGGGAATTTGTTCTCAATGTTATTAATTACATTGTGTATATTTATTTTATTAAGTACAATATTGGAAAAAGTAATTATAAGTAGAGTGTTGTTAGTTTTTTTGTAAGTGTTTTTTGAAATTTTTACATTAAGTTGATTAATTCTAAATAATAAAAGATCAAAATAAACATCACTAAAATGTGGCGATAGATTTAATGATAAAAAAACTTTATAATACTTGTTAAGATTTTTCTTTTTGATCGAAAAAATATTTTTCCTAATATCAAGCCATTTGTAAGAATTATTGAATTCATATTCCAAATTAGATAATTGCCGTTCAATATCATTACTAGAGATATACTGTGAACTATTACAATTTTTACCCCTTTTTGTACGTGTAGTTTTTGTATTTGCTGTATGATTTAATATAGCATAAGTGCTACTGTAATGTTCATGTTTAGTAGTATTAGTATAAACAAGGTTTGTACGATTAAATAATTTAGAATTAAGACCATAAGGATATAATGAGTTACGAGATTTGATAAAAATTGATTCATAAAGTAGTCTATCAGTGAAATTTTTGTGCATACTTAAGATTTTTATTGTAATATCTTTAAAGTCATGTTGTCTAAAGTGCATGTGCTCAACATTTATAGAATTATTTTTAATAATATCCTGTCTATGTTGATTGATTCTGTAGTGCAATGGATTACATGATTGACCAATATATTCCATCTTACAAATATTGCAGTTTATCGAATAAATAATGTTGTAAGCTTTACAGAAAAATACATTAATTTTAGAGTTAGAACTATTTACAATTTGTAATGGATCTGCATGTGGGCATGTTAAGCAACGTGGTGACGAACATTTTTTGAATTTGAGTTTCGCTTTGGGACAATAAGACAGGTAACTGTTTGACGATCCAAAGAAATCCCTGTCAATTTCCAAGTACCGAGCATTAGACCTAATATAATTATTATCACCTAAATTGCCAGTCGCTAAATCTTTTTTATTATTACTGACCATATTGAGATTTTTATATCATAAATAAAATTTGACAATGTTTAAATATACATAATATAAAATTGTATAAAAATATGATTATGTAATACATAATGCTACAAATTTATTAGTTGATTTCTAGGTTAATTAGTACGAATATTCATTACAAATTTATCATTTTACTTCTAGGATAATTAATACCAATAATTAAAAATTCAAAAAATAAAATTCTATGTTAATTACCAATAATCGTAAATTTAAATAATAAAATAAAAATTATAATAATAATAATAAAAATACAAAACCTGGATTACAAAAATTATAATTTATGTACAATATTTACATAGAAGAAAAAATGTCCCACCTAGAGTTGTGGGTTTTCCGGAAAATTTTGAAATGGAAAATTTTCTGGGAAATTTTCCGAAAATTTTCTAAGCCACTAAATTAATAAAGTATTGTAAAATTAAACTCTCGTTCCCTAGAGGCTGCAAGTAAACAAAACTGGAGTATTTTCATCAACTCTGGATGTGATGCGGTTTTGAGTTTTCCCCTTCCAACAAAAAACAATAAGCAAAAAAATTAAATAATTAGCAAATCATAGAAATCGTGATTTATAAGTTTTCAATCATGTGTAAAGCTGAAAAGTTAAAATATAATTATTCTTTAAGGTGGTTCTCAAATGATCAGCTGAACAACACGAAACTTTCTGACACAATTTCTTACTCATTTTTAAACCCAAAGGCATAAAATTGGCAGGCCTGATTATTGAAGCGATTTGCAAACGAAACGAGTTTTCCATTTTTTGATAAATAAATTACTTATCGAGTTATAGGCAATTAGTGTCACGTGACAACACATTTTTCTCCTTTCTGGCACAAGAATTCGGCTCAAAACTAAAGGTGAAAATAAAGAATTTCACTTAGTAGCCACTGGCCGGTAGTTTGATTTTTTTAAGTAGCCAATAACTGGCTAGTGAGGAATTTCTTTAATAGCCAGTAAGTACATTTATGTCACTGAATATTTAATTTTTTAAAAATATGACTTTCCAGTAAACAAGTAATTTATGTACTAAATAAAAATATTTTAATTTATATTGTTTTGAATAAACTTTAGATATTAATTTTCAATCTATTTTAAATTTAAAAATAAGTTAACAGCAAAGTTATACACAACATGCTTATGTAGCTAACTACATAAGTCACACTAAGCTTAGGTACTTGTGTAGCTAATTACATAAGTACTTTTTTTGGTATAATTAATATTTGAAAATAATAAAATAGGTATATTTATGCACTAAATAATAACAAACAGCATGATATCACACATGCACAATCTGTGGTCAGCGGGCCAAAAGTGACCAACATCTCCAGAAATTCAGGAATTGTGTGCATTTCGCCCATTAGTTTCGGAAAAAATTGCAAACTTTGTCATTCAGGAGCGTGGAAATCATGAATTTCATCGATCGGGTGTGTAAAAATCATGAATATCGTTGATTGGGTACATAAAAATCATGAATAATGCCGATTGAGAGCGGAAAAATCATGAATTTTGTTGATCAAGTTCGTAAAAATCATGAATTTCATGATTCGAGAGTGTAACAATCATGAATTTCGTCAATCAGGCAAGTAAAAATCACAAATTTCATCGAATGGGTGCTTAAAAATCATGAATATTGTCGAGTGAGTGCGTAAAAATCGTTAATTTTGTCGAACGGGCACAGAAAAATCATGAATTTTAGGGAAAAAAGGAAATTGGAAAATCTTGCATTTGGCCGGTTGTTTCCATATTTTTAATGGGCAGTTTTCACGTTTAATCGCCGAGTGGCGACTGGCTAGTGCTTATTTTCACCTTTACTCAAAATGCCAACTTTGATAGTGTTTTCTGTAGGATCTTCTGTCCTTACCAAAAAATGGAAGACTTATTTCGATTACAAAGTCTCTGAATTACAACACTTGCCTATTTCATGCGTTTCTGAACAAAAATTTATTAAAAGATGTGTCTGAAAGCAGCCCCTTTGGATTTGAGAACAGCCTTAATAACTATTATGCATATATAATCAGGGGTGATTGTGGGTTCATGAAAAAATACCTGAAATTTTAGCAAGAAAATATTTCTGTATGGAGAGAGGGGGGAGGGAACAAATAATTTATTACAGGGAGGTCAAATTATGAAAAATGTGAATTTTAATTAGGTTTAGCAATCATATGAAATTGCTATTTTAGTTTTATTTTATGAATTTAACTATCAGAAAAAACAAAACTTCTGTATTGAAAATGAAAAAAATACCTAAATTCAGATATATAACCTGAACACAATTACCTCTGTATAATGTCTCAGTAATTAATTAAAAAATACCATATTTTGCAAAATATCAAATAACAAGAGAAATGGGTGATTCATTTTCTGTGAGTGCTCTTTTATTATGAAAGGGTGAATTGACTTGTTATGAGTTGCAAATTAAACAATATGACAAATCTTAAGTTAGAATTATAACCTGTAGTTTTTGTTTAAATGGTACAGAAATTGAATATTAAAAGAAAATATGGAAAGTTCACATATGTCCTATAAAAAATTTACTAAAAAATTGCCAGTTACACATTTAAAATTTTCCGGAAAAACATAGTGGAAAATTTTCTAGAAAATTTTCCATTTTGGAAAATTTCCCATGGAAAATTTTCTACCCCACATCTCTAGTCCCACCATAACTAGTATAAAATACCTTATTACATATTTAAAATTTTAACAATAGAAGCCCTTACAGAATATACAAACCAGATAGTTCAATATGCAAAATGACCAAACTCTTCTGACCCAAACAAAAGCAATGCAAACGGCCAAATCAACATGTTATTTCAATAGCAAAAATACAAAAAGTTAAGAATGCAAAATGATGTTAATGAAATACAAGAAATACATCAAAATATGCGCATAGGCAGCATTAAAATAATGTATTTAATAATTATGAAAATATAAGATATGCCAAAATTTGGGCTGTAATTAGATGAAATCTAATTGATGGCTGCAATAAAACGATATTCAAATGAATATAAAAATTAAAATAAAAATATAACTATCCACAAATGAATGCGCAAATGCAGCATGTCATTATGGAAGTTCAATATATAAAACTTTAAGTAAAATTTAACCATTGAAACATAAGAAACTGACCATATACACTGAAATCCCGATACCAAAGAGCCCTGTCAATTTACAAATTAAAATTGTAGTCCTAATAAATCTAACATTATATATATATATCAACATTTGAACGGAGGGTGGTTTTGGGGTCATGATCGGTGAAAATATACCAAAATTTTCCGGAATTGCTTTCCTCCGAACAGCTGCAATAGGTAGCTTTATACTTTTTTGTATTGAAAGCTACCTAAAACAAAGAATTATTAATTTCAGAAGTATTTATACATAAATTTATGGGACTGTTCCATTAGATGAAAACCAGTTGCAACTTTGCATCAATGCACCAAATGTGGTAAACTGTATATTTCTCATCAATAAGTGTAGTAATCTGATTATAAATTCTTATAAACTATTTTTCCTTCCATGTTTTTCTTTTACAAGATGATTTAAAAAGAAAATAATAATAATGTGGCCTACACAATTTGGCAATTGCAAAATGATAAACGTTCTGCGCTGAAATTCTTCCAAGGCACATATAATTCATATTGTGAAATTTGTTTATAAAAGTAGATGATAATATGATATATGTTAGTGATTTCGATGCCCTAAAATGGTACTGTAGTCAAAGAGCACACACAAAACCTTGATTTCAAGATTACCGGATTTAAATTTGGCACAAAACTTATTAATAAAAGTTTGAATGCAAAATATTTACCTGCAATGGCTGAGAAACTATTATTTGTACGCGAGGAATAACTTCATTCATCAGGTTTGAATGCCACAGTACTTCTGAAACTAAGCCATGTCGCAAAGCTTGGTCAGCAGTCAATCTTCTTCCATATAACAGAAGTTCAGCGGCCTGATAAAAATAAATATTACATTTTAAATAAGAAATAATACAAATAATGTAAATTTCTAGTGTTAATAATACAAATAACATTTAATTAAATAACTGTTTTTCAAAATTCTTCAACTTTTGAGAAACTTTCATCTGCAATAGAAGTAGACTATACAAAAGAAATGGAAGTGCAAGGAATTTAGGTTAATCAAATTTAAGTGTATAATGTTGGGATATCCACAATGTATAATTTTTGTTTTGTTCTGTGTATTTAGTTATGAGTGAGGTAAAATTGACACAATATAATAAGATGTCAAATTATAGAAAATTTTAGAAGAGCAATTTTGATAACTTTGCACCAAAAAGATTAAAGTATGACTGTCAACTTTTACACTTTTTTTTTTTACATAATTTTTTTTTATGTCAAATAAATATATCTGAACAAGAATTTTTTCTTAATAAATAAAACATGTATTATATTGTATTTCATCAAATAAATGCAACATACATTTTATTAAGAAATTTTGTTGGTTCAAAACATATTTATACGATTTAAAAAGGGTATAGAAGTTGGTGGCTATGTTAAAGTACATCAGAGAATAAAAGAATTTCAGTAACTTTTGGAAAATGATATGTTTTAAGGAAACAAGTAAACTAGTGATTGTATCTTGTGGATTCTTTTTATTACATTAACATATTCAATTAAATTATTTATTTACCAATTTCACCGTAAAAATAACAAATTTATTTCTTTGTCTGTTCTGCATATATGATTAAAAAATAATAATAGTAACATTTTCATGGACTTTTAAATGCTTAGAAATTTATGATGTGTTTTTGAGCAATTTTAAGTATTTGAAAACACTTAAAATTATCTACAAAAAAGTTTTGGAAAATATTAATAACCTAGAAATCCATGCACAGGAATAGTTGGCTTGGATGGGTAGGGGCAGCTGTTAGAACGATATTTTATTAAGTTTTCAAAATTTTTTTAGCAGTTTACTGACATGTAAAACAATTCTATATGTACAGCATAAAAATTCTTGCAGATAAGAACATAATACAACAACCTTTGATAAAAGCATACTTGCCAAATCCACAAAAAACTATTTAATTTGACCCTATGTCAAATAAACATGGTTTGATCCAGAAATTTTACTTAGCAAATGTAATATACACTATGCAAATTTTTTTTTTTTTTAATTAAATGAACTTTCAGGTTAAAAACTTTTTCGTTTATATATATATATATATATATTGTGATAAATCGACCAGTCAACCTAGTACTTACTTGTGACCCGAATAATAAGCTATTTTTACTAGCTACTTACTTATTAGCTTATTTACTAGCTACCCATTGAAAGAAGATAATCATATTGAATGAAGAACCTCGTTGTTTTTAAGTACAAGTGAAAAGCTTTACATCTTGAATAAGCCATGACAACTGTGTGTATGGTATTAATAGCAAAATCTTCTGAGATAGGATTAAAAGATGAGGAAGTTCATAGTGAAAGTAAGCAAATAAAGGGAGATGTCCATGGGTGCAAGAAATCCGTTCAAATCAGGACTGAAAACTTTTCTGAGTATTAGGTATAATCCAATAGAAATTGGCTACGAGATATCTATGACTTGCATTATTGCTAAAAATTGATCTTTTACTATAAACTAATTAAAAGTTTTTGCTATTAAAATTGCTATAATTTAAGTATGTAAAAAAGAATTTATTGTCAGTCAAGAATCTCTCCAGGACTGAAATCAGTCCTGAGACTGAAGTCTTGCACCCATGGAGATATCAATCACAGAAGATTATGCAGCATTGGGAGGCAGTCTTTCTTTCCTATATAAGAGAGACTGATTTGTGAGAAAAGAGAATGGAGAAGGTGGATTGTAATCTTCTGAACGAGGTCAGAATGTTATTGTTTCTGAAGTTTTACGAACATGCTATGTAAATAGTCATCATCATTTCATTTTTTCATTTGTTTTTACGTTTTCGTTTGTTTTTCGTTAGTATTTACAAAGCTATAACTTTACATTACAGCATTTTGCTAAAATATAAATTCATGTGATTCTGCTATACATTCATGCTTGTTCAAAAAATAATTCCAAGGATCATACAAGTTTTTTTTTTCTTGGTCTCCCATTTTGTAAAAAAAAAGGCTATTTTTGTGAAAGATAAAATTTTATTACAATATTTCAAATCTAGTTACTCAAATTTGAAATAAGCATTTATTAATATCAGCTTTTTAAAGTCTTCCTTCTAAAGTTTTTCCCTCTGATAAGGGTTTTTTTTTTTTTTTTTTTTCCAAATTACATATCCTCAAATCCTAACAAACTAACCTTTTAGCAGGTACACATATCTTTTTACATTACACATTATCAGTAACAAATATTGAAAATTTGTGAGAACAAAATTTCAGAAAAATCACATTTGTCATAAAATTTGTGACAGCATACCCACTGGAAAATTAAAAAAATAATGAAGAGTTTGCTTTTATGGAATGGAATTTTGTGAAGGGAACCCAATTTTTGCCTATCCAATACAATGGATTTAACATCTTTGTTCATAAATTACATTCACAAATAAAAGATATGAGCTGTAAATTATGTTTAATAAGTAAAATTAATTAATTTCTATTATTATAACATACCACAGTCGATCCAACTACTTGTGGAAGTGTGAGGGTAATGGCTCCTTCAGGTACATAACCTAGTCTATTAGCAGGAATACAAAAGGTAGCTTTATCGCTGGCAAGAACCACATCACAAAGTGTTAATAGAGTAACTCCAAATCCTACAGCAATGCCATTTACGGCAGCAACAACTGGTTTAGTAAATGTACTAATAGTCAACACTAGATCCCTGTAATATCAAAAATATTTTTTTTAAAACAGAACAAACAAAGATAATCATAATTCATCAATGAAAGTTTAAATTACTAGAAACAAGACATAAAAAACAGTGATCCAACCACAGGTGGATTTACAGAAGTGCTACAGGGTGCTGTAACATCCAAATGATTGTAGTAAAAAAAAATAAGCAGGGAAGACCAATCCATGCTCTGTCAAAATTAGCTTTGAGTTCAAATATTATGACACATGACCAAAATGACCCACTAATTAAACTTTCTTGAACATGTGACCAAGCCCAATTGTCTTCTCGTGCCTGAAACCCATAGGATATAAAATTTAGTCAAAATAGTCAGAAGCGTTTTTAGATCAAATTAGCTTGACCCACTGTGACCCAAAAATGACCCACTAATCGGATTTTCTCGAGAATGTGATCTAACCCAACGAATTTCTCGTGCCCAAAAAAACAGTTACAAAATTTAGTTCAAATTGTCTGAGTCATTTTTAAGAAAAAATAGTTTGACCCATAATGACCCACTAATCGAATTTTCTCAAACATATGACCTAGCCCAACAGTCTTCTTGTGCTCGAAAACAATAGGATGCAAAATTTAGTCTAAATAGTCTGAGCTGTTTTTTAGGTAAAATTAGATTCACCCACAGTGACCCAAAAATGACCCACTAATCTAATTTTCTCAGACATGTGACGTAGCCCAATGATTTTTTCGTGCCCGAAACTCGTAAGATACAAAATTTAATCAAAATTGTTAGACGGTTTTTAGATAAAATTAACTTGATCAGCATTGGCCCAAAAATGACCCACTAATCGAATTTTCTCGAACATGTGACCTAGCCCAATGGTTTTTTGGTGCCCCAAAACGGTAGGATACAAAATTTCGTCAAAATTGTTAGAGCCATTTTTAAGATAAAATTTGCATATATATATATAAAATATAACCACACACAAGATTAGAATATGATATATATTGCAACTTTGAGGCTATTTCACTTTTGATCTCTCTCTCCCATGCACTATCCAACTGGCACATCCAAATAAAACACCTCAAGGAATTACTGTGTGTTCTCTCAAGGTCTATTTAATTATTAATACGAAACATTTAGAAACAAAGTTTGAGACAAAACAGCCAGGATTCCCCTTCCAGTAAAATATGAGAAAGTTGTTGAATATTCAGTTAAGCTGAATAAAATTTTTTTCAAGATTGCAACAGAAATTCAAGAAAAACAAGCACTTTAGTAGCCTAAAATTACAAAAAAATCTCCATATAGTAGATTAAATGTAAAAATAGTAGCTTATAAAAATAAAAAATGAAAATTCTGGAGCAAAGTAACTTTGAAATTGATATTACAGCAGAAGTGATTGTGAGTTCGTAAAAAATACCTGAATTTTTAGCGAGAAAAGTGCTGACTTTAGAACAAAAAGACTGCCAGGAAGGAGGGTGGGGAGGATTTAATAAAAAAGCACACTGTTATAAAAAAGGGTACTCGTGTCCTGTTCCAAAAACATATTTTGAACTTCTTTGTTTAGAGTTTTTATCATAGTCAGGGTTGTTTTGTTTAAACCATGCTGGTTTAAACCAAATGGTTTTTCAAAAAAATAGTTTTTATTTATTTATTTTTATTTTTTCAAATGTGATGAAAAGTATTTAGATTAGGATAGACTAATTTGAATTCTGATGCAATGAAACATGTTTATTGCATAAGAAAATGAGATGATACAACTCAGACTCTGATGCAAGATGTCTGGTGTCATGTCAGGTATCTCCTTATTGGTTGATTGTTGGCTGACTGGTTGATGTTGATTTCATCTATAAAATGAAAAGCAAAATTGTGCTACAATGTTAAAATATGAAACTGTATGTTTTGGATTTAATGGACAGTCAAATGTACATAATGAATTAGTGATGATATGTGTAACTGCTACAACCAAGGTAGGTAATGTGTACTTTGATACAATTGCTACTAGTGAAAAAGCTCATACATCTGGAAATTTGATTACAAAAAATGGTTATTGCTAGTATCAAAAAATGTAAATTGGAGTTGCAGTGCATCATCCGATCAGTTGTTACAGATAATGCCCCAAAATTACAGCATTTATTAAGCACAAATTAACATTTAAATTTTATAACATATGGCTGCTCAGCACATGTGTTAAATTTATTATCCAATAACATTCAAAATCAATATCCTATATAATCACTTTGCAAATGCATTACACAGATCACATGCAAATGCTTTGAAATTAGTTCTCCTTTCCAAAACTAGATGGAATTCAATGAAAGATATACTCGAAGTTTACATTAAAAGATGGGCCACTTTACTGAATATTCACAAAGAAAACAGACAGAAAACCAACAGAAATATTAAAAATCTTGTGTTCAATTTTGTTTTGAAAAGAAACGTTGATGAAATGTTTAAACAACTAGAACCAATTGCAAATACACTTGATGACAAAATTCAAAAAGATAATTGCAGCATTACTGAGGCTGTGTATATCTGGAAAGATCTTCTCTTAAAAAAAAAAAAAAAAAAAAAAGGGGGAAGAAGAACGAGAGAAAAAAGTAGTGATGAAGCACCTCCATAATTGAAATAAAATGGCTTTAAGGCCTATGCATTTTCTTGTATATATGCTGCATCCAAAACAAAAAGAAGGTTTAAAGTTATCTCAACAAGAAAAAAATATACTTTTGATTTTTCAAAGCAAAGGTATCCAATAAATTCACTCATACCATTGATTAAATTTAATGCAAAGAGTTTACCTTTCCAGGAACGAGTCTTTGAATCTAGTATTGTAAATACTGTAACAGCACATGGATGGTGTAAAAGCCAAGAAAAAGAATTATAAATTTAATGGCAAAGTTTTTTGTGAAATTGAAGTACTTTTAACAGAAAAGGCATCTCCTGTCGGTGTACAGAGAATATTTTCAAAATCTGGACTTGTTCAAGCTAAACTGCAAAATAAATTAGGACTTGAAAAAACGCAAAACTTGTGTTTTTCTATAAAGTTTTTAACTAAAATGTAAATATTCACATGTTGTAATATTAAAAATTTTCTATAATAGGGATTGATTGTTTAGGTATATAAGTGATCACACGTTTTATTGTTTATTATATGTAAAAATATTAAAATAATATAAAAATATTGTAATGCTTAAATAAAAATAGTAAACATTATATTATTAAATTTTAACAAAATAACTTAAAGTAATTTTTGTTTAATGCTTGACTTCAAATGTTCGAAAATAAGAATGTTCAGTGTTCTTCTAAAGAATAAAATTATTTAAACTAAAAAAAACCTGGTTTAAACAAAAAAAAAAACAGGTTTAAACAAAAAAAACCTGGTTTTGTGGGTTTTTTTTTTTTTTTAAACCCATTTTTTTTACAACGCTGATCATAGTACTCATATACAAAAACATACTGGTTTGATGCCATTTTTAAATGATAGTCAAACTTTTTATTTTTAAGGTTTGTGATACTGTTGTTTTCTTACCCATAATGCAATGTGATATTTATTTTTGGTCTTCCTTCATCTTATGAGAAAATTTCACATGAGAAAGCATGGGAACTAGGATCATTGGTTAATAGACAATTTTGTTCTAAATACTATATGTCATCAGGGTTCATACTCAATTCTGAAAATATAGTAGGAGTTTTATAGGGGGAAAAAATATTTTTGAAATCATAAAAAAAAATCAATCAATTAATTTATAACTGGAGAGAAAACAGAAAAAAAACTGATGAATTTTGAGATTTTTCCTGATATTGATATTTTGATATTTTCCTTGCAATTTATAGATAAATTTTGCGATAGCTTCACGTGATCGACTGGAAATTTTATGTTGTGTGTGTGTGTGTGTCTCTCCCCCCCCCCATGATCAAGTGATAAATATCATGATTTCTTTTTCTACGAGCAACTGACGAATTCCACGATAATTCCTGTGACCGACTGGTAAATTTCGCAATAATTTCCAGTGACCGACTGGCGAATTACCCGATAATTTCCAGTGAACAACTGGCGAATCATTTACAGTAATTAAATATAATTACTTAATAGTTGCAGCCATTTCTTCAGCAGCTTGTTTTTTATTGCTTCCAATTAACTGTGATAAGTCAATTCCAGTGCAGAAAAAGGTGCCACTGCTGTTGAGGAGAACAGCTCGACAATTAGAATCTTTCTTAGCCAATAAAAATGCATCTCTAAGTTCTCTCATAGCCTAATAATTGAAAAGAAATTATTTTAGAAAATCAAATATTATATACACAATTATTTGAAAAAATGTTAATGAATAAACATAAGAAAAAAATATTTGAAAATGCAAATAGATATAGGATTATTACAGGCTACAATTCTCTTATACAATGAGATGAAAATATCGGTAAATAAAAAAATACTTACATATCAAAATTGTGAAATTTCTATTAATTTTTTCTAATGCATGCAAATATTATTCAAATACCAATCTACATATTGATACTTTTCTTAGCTATTTATGAAAAAATATTGCCACGTGATCAGGGGTTTAACATTTTTAAACTTTTTTTTTTTTTTTTCATAATACAGATATTGTTCACACACTTTTAGACTATTTTTGAGGTATTTACAGATCTATATATATAAAAGCCATTCTAAGTTTGTATGTTCCTAATACAAATCTACAGATTTTGACCAATTTGCATGAAACTTGATATACATACATTTTAGAACATGATAAAGGTCACTGTCAACTTAAAAAATTTATCAGACCACTCTTTACCCTGTTTTTCAACAACTTTCCATAGTTTATCATTATAGAAATCTATTTTTATTTCATTTTCTAATGCAATTTCTTTCCCGTTGCCATAAAAAGAAACTGCATATGGACAATATTTTTATTAGCCAATAAAAATTCAGATTTATTCACTATAATTTGAAATTCGAAAGTGACGTCAGTCTAAGAAGATAGTGATTTTTTCATATATATATAATTAAAAACATTACTATAAGTGCATATTATATTTATTTAAATGTATTTGTTGTAAATTCAAGAAAAATATTCAGGCAAACAATAAAAATATATTTTCTTCTAAATGTGTTCTTTCAAATAAACTTCTAAATAAATCTTCTAAATAATAATATAAAAATAAATATCTTAGCTCCAAATTTTACAATGGTAAATTGTTTCCACTGGTGATAATAACCACATGTTCTAATGAAAACATGCACATTCATTGATAAAGCTGCAACTATGATGCAATTTTCGATGAATTTTAATTACGCCCATGCTGAAATTAAACCAATGACTGAAAATAACTATTGAAATAGAGTTATAGTCCCTTTAACGGGATTTTTTAGTTGTTTTAAATGTAGCTATTTCATCATTTTATGCATTACATATATTTCCACACACTTTCATTTGATATATAAAACTTTTTTCCTTTGTTTTTTAAGGAAAAATGATTTTACTAATTTAAGTCAAATTCAGGTGAAACATAATTGTTGGATCAACATAAGATAAACGTGAGCAATAAAAATGATTTCATTGAATAATTGAGATATGAGAAAATGTTTATCAGTTATAGTCCCAGAATGGTGGAAAAATGGTTAAACATAGTTTAGATACCAAACCCATTGGCCAATTTCTTCGAAACTGTACACAGTTTTTGAGACAATGTTCTTTAACATATTCACCAAATGCAAGCCCAATCGAAAGCATAGTTTGAGCACTATCGTGTGCAATAACATATACATACTTAATGACATAATCATAAAAATACAAAAAACTGGCTCCGGGGACCTTTAAAACACAAACCAACACACTTGCATACGTACACACATGTGAAGGGTGTTTAAAAATAATGAAAGCGTATTCAGAGAATATCAAATTGTAAAAATATATCGAAATTTCCATAATCAGGTTTTTGTTATGATTACAGCACTTTCTGTATACTATATATGCGACCATAAATTAATGTTTTATCATCAGTGGAAGCCACTTGCTCTTCTTAAATTAACGTTTATTATCTATAAAATAAAAGCTTTACTACCAAGCCATCATTTGAAATACAATTTCACTAAATGCTCTGCTGTTTGGTTGTGTTTTTTGCATTTTCCCCTCATTTTGTCAGGAAAATCATACAGTTTTATGTTACACGTACCAGAGAATATATGCATTTTCATTTATAAAGTTGGGGGATTTAAAATTATTGCGGCAAAATAACGTCAGATTTTTCTGTTTCTCAGCTTATGGACGTGAATGCATTATTTTGATAGCCCTTATTCTTAGCTACCTTCATAAACAATAATTTCCATGACAATACCTTTTGTTGTACTGCAAAAGATATTTTGACTCTAGCCTCTTGAACAGATTTCCAAAAGTTCATGAAGGGTTGTAGTTTAGGATTTGGCCCTCTTTAAATGCCAAAAAGCACAAAAATTTAGATGAGATTTAGCAGGGGTATCAGTGCAGGGCATAATCTTGATACCTTGTTTCTTCTTCAGAAAATTAACAGTGGATTGTGATGTCTAAATATCTGATTTGTCTTAGTTCTAATGACTAATGGCACTGAGAATACAAAGATGGTATTTTATATTTGGAAGATTGGGAATAAAATATGTCCTGATAGTATATGGGGTTGATCTTAGCAGTTTTCTCCATTCTTTCTATTTTTTGTTCACTGTTATGGACAAAACTAACAACAATCAAAAATCCTTCAGAAAAATTTTCTTTGGATTCTTTGAACCATGTTTTAAGATACCTCCCTCTGCTCTTTAATGACAAGTACTTGGTAGACCAAGCCTCGCTCGGTAGTTTTATCCAACCTTCATACTGTATTTAAATAAAAACAAAATTTTATTTTTTATTTCTACATAATTCGTGTATATTTAAATAAAGACAAATTTTGTTATTGCTTTTTATGTGAAAATATAATTTCTAGTTTCTGAAAGTTTTAATAATAAATGCTGTCAATTAATTTTTTGTATATGTATTATACTCCATCCCATTACTACATGTTATCAAGATATAAGTTACGATTGTTTGTTATATATTTCTGCAGTTGTAAAAGATCATATTGGTTTATTGTCAAGGTATTCAATACTTTTTTCCATAAAACATTGATTATCAATTAGTGCAATGCTGATTAAAATGTAGAACCTTTCACATCCCACTGTTTTATCCAAAAGGTTCAGTCAGACAAAACAAAACAAGAAAAAGAGAAAGAGAGAGAGAGAGAAGAGGGGGGGGGGGGGGGGGGTGCACCATTTTAAGCATCAATGTTTTTCAGAAAAAAAATTGAGATAGCCATTAACTAGATACTATGTCTTCTTTCAATTTATGTTTAAAAAATAAGCTTAGGGGTTTGGCAGAAAATGTTTCTTGGTTAAAAAGCTGCTAACAGCGTTGCACTAAGCAATACATGTTGTATTACACCAGTAGTTGAGGACACTCCAATTACCAAAGAGTAACAACCAAAATTTTTAAAAATTGCTTATGTACATTATTAATATTGTGTACAAAGGTGTGTTTCGATGACAATATAACATTTTAATATTTTTAGAACTTTTATATGCTAACTAACGATCACCAAAATATTTCAAATGGTTGCCATAAACTGCAACAATGAAATATTTTAACGGCTAAAAAATAGAAAATAAATTAAATAGAAAATTAAGAATATGATATTTAAAAAAATATGCTTTTATCAATTATTAATAGTTTAATCTAAATATAATAAAACATAAATTCATATTTACTGTGACGTCACAAGAATAGCATCTATTGGGTTTATTTTATCTTTATGTATTATAACTTTATGGATACCATTTTTTTTTTCATTATAATTAAATAGAAAATATATTTTTATTTGAATTCCTGGTGGTTAAAACATAAAAGTACATACATAAAGTACGTGTGAAAATTTTGCAGCGGGGTTGGGTTGATTATTGACGGCCAATTATCTACACTAGGGATATAGGCCCGGGGGGAGTGCCCTTCGTGGGGGTCTTTCTAAGGGAACCTAATCCGTATTTACGCATGGATAAATCCACGGCTCGAAGAAAACCACGAAAACTCCGAACGATTAGGCCGACGGGCGCAATTGGGATCGAACCCAGCACCTCCCCGTCTACCAGCTTCGAGAGCACAACCTCTCAGCCACTGGTGGGGCTTTTGCAGCGGGGAAAATGACATTATGCTCAACTTGAAATGCATTTTTACATTGATGATAAAACTAAAAAAAAAAAAAAAAAAAAAAAATTATGATTGTGCCAAAATGATGTAATTTTTACTGATTTTTCAATTGTTAATTATAAACATTAGAATTGGAGCTTTTATTGATTTTGATTGTGCACCCATACATTACACGTTAGCAATTGCTTTAAAAAAAAAAAAAAAAAAAAAAAATCCCACATAAAATTAATTTTTTTAATAAAGAATTCAGAAAAGTAGAGGATTTCAGGAAAAATAAAATTGGTACTTTTCTGTTATACAAACACCATGCCAAAATGTATGCTAATGCGCCAATTATTTCAATCCTTACCATAAAAGGATTTTTATTGTAAACCATGCCAAACATTGTGATTTGCTATTTATGGACTGTGAATCACTTTTTTATTGTTATTATTTAACCGTAACCTCTCAAAACATTTCAATTTGCTATTTTTCGAATAAAAAATATTTTCTTATTAAGTTATAACTTGCTATTACTACTGATGCTGAGATGGATTTTACCATTTGGCAATTACCAAATGATGAAAAAATTATTTTTAAAATAAATATCGGATATGTATCATTACATGTATCCACTGATATATCACTGAACCTTGATTATTTGAACATACAGTAGAACCTTGTTAAGTTGAACACTGTTAACTCTGACCTATATAGGAACAAACAACACAAAAATGTGTACTGGAAAAGAAATGCATGTGCAGGGCTGCCAGCAACTATGGTTAAAAATAGTAGGTACTTAGGGACCTAATGATTAAAAATTAGGGACTTTTTAGGAACACAAAATCTGAAATAGGGACTTTTTAGGGACTTGAAAATAAACAAAATATTTATGCAAATCAAATAAAATATCAAATACAATTTTTAACAATGAAAAAGTACACCTAATATTTTTTTAACTTGTTTAATAAGAATTTTTTTTACAGATTGCTCACAAATTAACTTTTTTAGGTTTCTGACTCATAAAATTTGTATTTATATTATTTTTTTCTTTTATTTATAACAGTAGACAAGCTATCCTCTCTTTATCCTTTTTCACTTTCAGTTCCTTGTTAGCTGTTATACCAGCTGTAATCAGATTTTGTGCAACTTTAACTTCAGATAGGTTCCCTTCTTCTAAAGCACTTTTCAACCTTTGGTTGCCTTCAGCAATCAATCTGTCCAATCTGTTGAGATCTTGGAAACGCAACTAAGAGGGAGATATAAATGGGGAAAATAGGGAAAAATACTTAAGATATGGTTTTCGGGATTGACTTTTCAAATCATTCGGAGGAATAGAGAGTAAATGGGGAAAAGTTTGCGTTTTGATACATAAACCAAACTGATACTAAACCAAATTGTTATTACCTGCAGGTACATAATCCATATTTATCTTAATTTAATAATAATAAACAAAAATAAATTTTCAATTTTCATTCTTTTTTTTTTTGCCGTGGGAAGGGGGGGGGGGGGGCATTGTTGGCATGCCATGGTCACTTTAAAATTTTTTTTTACAAAAATTGGCACGTGGAAGTGAAAAAGTTTGATGACTCTACGGCCTAGCATTTAGCATCTGTTCTTTCACAGAGGTTCATTCTACGGAAAAAATTTGATTTGCAATGGAAAATTTTGAAAATTATTTGCTCACACTACATCTGCACTGTCACAGTACAAACTAAAACTACTCTTCAAAAACAGAGAGGTTTGGGTATTTTAGTTCTCCATTTGCCTGTTTTGCATTGATAGAAGTTGCCCAAAATGAATTTATTCTATTCACTTCCAATTCTCCTTGATTGAGCTTGTATATTTTTTACTTATGTTCAATTATGTGCTGCTATCTAGGGCATTAAATTTTAAACAAATCTAAATTTTCATGATAAATTTTGAAAAATCAGAAGAAAATTTTTAGAGGCAATTATAGTGAAAAAAGGGACTGTTAGGGACCAACAAACTGGCAGCCCTGCATGTGCAAAGCATTGTGCATGCATCAGCTCTTCTTGGCCACAAATGTCAGTTCAGTGTACAGTTGTGTTTGAGGAGTGACAACTGCTCCTCATTATTGTACCAGTTGGTTAACTTGCAGCATTAGTGTGGAAGTTTTATTATGTATTGTACAAGTTAACCATGATAACAAAACGTTATTGTAACAATGGAAATTTAAGCAAACAAACAACAACAAAAAATTTTTTTGAAAATTTCTGCTTTAAAATTATATCCAAAGACAATTTGGATAATCGAAGCAAAGTTAAAAAAAAAGCTAAGCATGAAACACTAGATGAAGCATTATTTCTTTGGTTTTGCTTCGAAAGAGTACATGGTTTACCAGTGTCAGGACTAATTATTCAACTAAAAGCTCTTAGTTTGAACAAACAGTTGCCTAATGGAGACCCAAATTTCAGTGCCAGTCAAGGATGGCTGGACAGGTGGAAGAAATGGCATCTTATAACTTACTCTCATGGGAGAAAGTATGTTTTGTGACAGTACTACATCAGAAAAATTCAAAAAAGAGTTTGACGACCTCATTAAAAAAAAATTAATGGCAGATCAAATCTACACTGTCAATGAATCAGGTTTATTTTACTGGATGCTACAGAGTAAAACCTTAGCCGCCAAAACAGAAGAATCAGCAAAATGTTACAAAAAAAGCAAGGATCGACTTTATCATAATGGCTTGCAGCAATGCATTGGGCAGAAGCTGATGAGTTACTATTTTAAGTAGCCTTTACTAAGAAGTAATACGATAATGTGTCACCTGTAGAGTACTATAGTATGATTTCCTAGTATTTTCTTCAATATAAAAGGGCTTCTGTAAGCATGGTGTCTTTTGTTGATTGTTTCCTGTATTCTCCAGTTAACACAGATTTTCATTATCCATCTCCGGTCCCAATTGATAAGACTTAATGAGGTTTTAGTCCATACTAATTTAGGTTAGAAATTAATGCCTTGGAAACTAACTTTATTAGCTTATTATTTATACTTACTCAATATTCTGTGACATAATACTGATAAATTAAAAATTTTATTTAGTTCTCTTTAATTTTACACTATTAATTTTAAAAAAAATTTAATCAAATTTTAATGGTTTGATTAAATTTTCAATTTATTTTTAATTTTACCATTCAGTGCCACCTACCAAATACTGAAGACTTTGCTCAACTATATGGTGCATGCAACATTGCTATTTTTAGTTCATATTTTTACTTAAAATCAGTAGATCTTAATTTTCTTTACAGCAAAATCAAAACGAATTTTAGCACACAAGATTTAAATTTTATACAAGTTTATGACTTCAGAAAATTGGCAATTTCATAGAACAAAAAAAAATAAAACTTTTAAACATGTTATTAATGTTACATACCTCAATACTCAGGCTGTTTTGCTTCACTGCATTGGGTACTAATATGAACTGCATATAGTGCTCATGTTTTTTAACAACAATTTCCTTATAACGGAAAGCACATTCACTTTGTCTTACACTAGACCTGAGAGTCTCTTCTTCAGGTTTCTTTCTCTTCAGATTTTCTGGTTGATTTTGAAACCAAGATTCCATAAGCTCATCAAACATAGCTTTGATTGATTCTTTACTTTTAGTCTCCACTGTAAAAGACAAATGGCGTCTCTCATATGAAAATAACAACAATCATACAGAAAGAAACAAACTTATAAGTGAGTAAACTATGCAAACAAATACAAATATAAAATGTTTTTGCTGAAAGAAGTTTTTACAAAATCATAATCTGATAAAACTGTTTTAATTCAATCCTTTTTAAAGGTAAATATGTATAAATGTTTTTAAAATTTAGGCTAGAATGTACTTTTGAGACTGCATTTTAATGCTTCAAGGTTTATATTATACCAATTGCATCATTTTATGAATAAGTATACAATAGCAGAACTCCTTCCTTTCAGGAGAATGCTGCATCATTTATGCCTGGCCTTCGATTAGAAAAATAGACACCCTTAATGACCTTCATCCAAAGCACATCTTCTTACCCCCATAAAAAAATGGCACCCTTCTTGCCCCCCCCCTATCATTTTTTTTTTGTAACATTTTCCAACATAGTTGAAAAGTGTTTATGAATTTGGTTTGTCTGTCTGTTCTCTAACTCTCGTAAATATGTTCAGATTGCCATGTAATTTTCATTAGAATAATGTTAAAAAATTTTATTCTTTCATTTCATACTATGAAATGAGATATCTAAATTAACAGTTTAAACAAGAAAGAAACACTATGCATCAAGTATAGATTATGAAACATTTTCCAATACATTCAGAATGCTGTAACAAAATTAAAATAAATGATCAACATAAAAATAGCACAAATAATATATATATATAAAATAGCAAATAGCTGTTTCAGAGCCTCTAAAGCTCCATCATCAGTGCCAAAGTTAAAAAGATTAAAAATTTTAGGTCATGTAAGTATGCTTGCGACTCCGCTCACGACCAAGATGGAATGGCAGTGAGTGTTTAAAAACAACAACGGAGTCAGGAGTCCCATGGGAGACCAATCAGAAGTGCTCCACCAGTCTGGATGAGTTTAAGTACAGAGGGGAAAAGGAGGAGGAGGAGGAGGAGGGGGGGGGGAAGCAAAGAGAATGAATTAATTGAAAGGTAGGCAGACATTTGAAAAATTTGATGTACTGGACATATCATTAACTAAGTTGCCTGAATTCTTCCATATATGAAAAGCTTCCCAAAAATCAAGGTCGTAAATCGATGAGCACTTCTGAATTATTGAACCTTCTGAAAAATAAAAACTGTGATTGTTAGACCAGCAATGGTTTAGTAATCGCAGAGCGTTTAATGTCACAATTTTTAACATCTATATATATATTTGTCTTACGTGGTGCGGAAAGAGGGCTGAATTTCTACCTTATCGTTGGCAACAAACGTAGTTTCCAAAGCTCAGACCAATGAACAGACAAGATTGTGTTAGCTCCGCCTCCAATATGGCTGTCAGTGTCAGAGCAGTGAAACTTCAAGCTAGCAATTATTAAAAATAAAATAATACGAACGTAATCCAAAGTGTCTGAGATGATTCCTCATTTTAATTATAAGTAATATTGTTAATTTCAAATGAATTCTCAACTCTTATTTAGAATTTATTTACGAATTTCACTTGCACAAAAAATTTGATAATAAAATATAAACTTTCTAGAGTGTCCCTGCTGCCATCTGTTGCTGTTTTATTGAAGTAAAAATAATTTCTTTTGCAGAAATCTATAATCAAGTAGAACAAAATTTAAACAATCATTGATGATAAACTATCTTCCTACCACGTAGTGTTTTTTTTTTTTTTTTTTTTTTTTTTTTTTTAATGAATTTAAGCCGTGCTGTACAATATTATAGGTGCAATAAGTTTTAAACTAATTATGTTTCCAAGATCCTTTTTTCATTGTATTTAAATGATTTATATGCCCATTTGTAGCATCAACTAAATGCATTTGTAGTTGTGTGTTCAATTACTTTTTTACATTAAAAAAAATTGTCAATTTCATATGTTCAAATGATTTATTGTAGTACTTATTCCGGCTAGAATAACTAGAAAAATAAAAAGGGACGAGCGGGCTGGGACCGCGTAGCGGTCTCAATGTGAATTGCTTTGCAATTCACGGGGAGCTGAGCCCCCTAGTAGTTTTTATGTTCCCCCAAGCAGACCTTAAAAGGTCACTTAGTTTGACCTATGTGCATTCTATCACACTCGCAAGATATCTTATAAATTCCTCAATGTGAAAATCTGTCAATTGGATGTTTGAGATTTGTAAATTTGGTTTTGTTAAATGGTGCATAAATTACTTTAAAATAGAATCTTTTCAAAATTCTGGATATTTGATGACTAATCCTCATATATGTAAGTATAATTAAATATTCATTGTGAACATTGTTGGAATGTGTACGTTTATTTAGTTAATTATGAATTGAATCAACAATTTCAATAGGATAACCCCGGTCAATGGTAATGGATTTAATGTGGTCTAATTCTGCTTTGAGTAAACTTCCAGATATTAAAAGCAGTGAATTTTTTATTAGGAGGGCGAGATGAAAGATGATATGGGGGTCCTAATCAAAAATTGGCTGCTTTTAAAACCTATGTCCTATGTTCATTGCTCCTTAAACATTTGTTCATCTAGGACAGCGCTTCCCAACCTTTTTTCCTTCACGTACCCCTTGCTTGGGCTATTCATTTCGGAGTACCCCCTTTTATCCGAAATACACCCCCTCCCCTCACTCATATAACGTAAATATGCTTTTTTAAAATTAGTAATATACTTATTAAAAAGAAGAAAGCTTTCCTATTAATATAAGTTAGTGACATAATCCCGCTTATTCGAAGACGAAAATAAGGATTTGCTTTTCAATGCGTTTCAGAATAAAAGAAAGTCTTTGGTCAAGGGTGACCCCCAGGTACTTTGCTTCATTAGTCCAAGGTATTGTGGTATTGTTAATGGTTATTCTATTGGGATATGTTAGTTTTCTAGCGAAATAAACAGCAGCAGTTTTGTTTTCATTGATTTTAATGCGCCATAGGTCACACCAGTCTAAGAAGGCATCAATGTGAGTCTGCAGATACCTGTAAAGTGTGTATGGGTGATGAGCGTAAACGTAGATTGTAGTGTCGTCCGCATAAATTGCAAGGTGGGTGTTAAATGAACGAGGGTTGGGTTGATTATTGACGGCCAATTATCTACACTAGGGATATAGGCCCGGGGGGAGTGCCCTTCGTGGGGGTCTTTCTAAGGGAACCTAATCCGTATTTACGCATGGATAAATCCACGGCTCGAAGAAAACCACGAAAACTCCGAACGATTAGGCCGACGGGCGCGATTGGGATCGAACCCAGCACCTCCCGTCTACCAGCTTCGAGAGCACAACCTCTCAGCCACTGGTGGGGCCGTTAAATGAACGAGGAATGTCGTTAAAGT
This sequence comes from Maratus michaelseni, assembly GCA_963931845.1. NCBI lineage: Eukaryota > Metazoa > Arthropoda > Arachnida > Araneae > Salticidae > Maratus > Maratus michaelseni. Next base: position 48,177,869 of record OZ007590.1, on the reverse strand, counting down.
ATATGTTAAATAACAAGCGTCCGATGACGCTCCCTTAGAGGATGCCTGCTAAGATATGGAAAATGCTAGAAAGAATGTTGTTAATGCGGAAGCGAAAAATGCGATCGCTAAAGTAAGAGAAAATAAGGTGTATAAGCTTAGAAGGGAATTTAAGCCTAATTAGTTTGTATATGAGGCCCACATGCCAGACTTTGTCAAATGCCTTAGCGATATCAAGAAAAATGACAGCAGCAGGAATCTTCGAGTTTAGCTTTATGCTGAGAAATTCGACTACTCGAAGTAGCTGGTGTGTTGTTGAATGTTTTGGGCGAAAACTAAATTGTTCAGGTATAAGAGTGTTGTTAAATTGAATGTGGTTCTGGAGTTGCGACCAAATGACGCGTTCGACAACTTTGCTAAGTGAAGGAAGAAGGGAGATAGGTCTATAGTTGACTGGGTCAGACAGGTTAGCACCAGGTTTCGGGATAGGAGAGATTATAGAAATTTTCCAAGTTTTCGGAAAATAGTTAAATTTGAAAATGGAGTTAGTAAGTTTCGTAATGTAGAGGATATAGTTAGGAGGTAGGTTTTTAAGAGCCGTATTAGAAATTTTGTCGTACCCAGGGGCTTTACATTTTTTGAGTTTAGAAGTAATATTGTGGATAATAATTGGTTGAATTTCAGTGGGGGGTTCATCAGGGGGTCGTGCCAGGAATCTGTGAACAGTATCGCTGACGTGGGTGATATGATTTTGGCTAGCGAGGGTATAATTTGGAGTAGTAATTAAGGCGTTCTGCAATTATTATTAAAAACGGGACAATAACATAAATGTGGTGGGAAAATAATAGTGTATAATGATCAATGGCAGTTTTCGCGAAGATGAGGGTAAATATATAAGTAGTAATGCTTTAATTGACCATTGAATTATTATGTCTAGTGGCCTTTCCCCTCATTTTGAGCATAGCATATTGGAATTACTACACATGAGACTAACTTTGTAGTCCAAAAAGTATCAACTTACTTTATGTGTTTTCACGTTTTCAGTGAAACCATTTTTGTGATTTCCGCCATTACCGATATTATTTGTACGTACCCCCTGCAGACCCTTCACGTACCCCCAGGGGTACGCATACCCCAGGTTGGGAACCGCTGATCTAGGAGTATACTCAAAGCAAAATTAGACCACATTAAATCCATTGCCATTGACTGGGGTTATTTTGTTGAAATCGTTGATTCAATTCATAATAAACTAATTAAACATACACATTCCAACGTTAACAATGTTCCCATTAAAATACTTATACTTCCATATTTTCCGAGAATTAGCCATCAAATATCCAGAATTTTGAAAAGATTTGATTTTAAAGTCATTTATGCACCATTTAACAAAATCAAATTTACAGATCTCAAACATCCAATTGACAGATTTTCATATTGGGGAATTTATAAGATATCTTGCAAGTGTGATAGAATGTACATAGGTCAAACTAAGCAACTTCTTAAGGTCCGCTTAGGGGAACATAAAAACTATGTTAAAAATTGCGACATTAAACACTCTGCGATTGCTAACCATTGCTAGTCTAACAATCACAGTTTTTATTATTCAAAAGGTTCAATAATTCAGAAGTGCCGATTTACGGCCTTGATTTTTGGGAAGCTTATCACATATGAAGAATTCAGGCAACTTAGTTAATGATTTGATTGACACCGATTTTTTCAAATGTCTGACTACCTTTCATTTAATTCATTCTCTTCGCTTAACCCTCTGTACTTAAACTCGTCCAGACTGGTGGAGCACTTCTGATTGGTCTCCTACGCCACATGAGAATCCCGACTCCGCTGTTGTTTTTAAACACTCATCGCCATTCCATCTTGGTCGTGAACAGATATGCAAGCATACTTACATGGCCTAAACTTTTAAATCAGTTTTTAATCTTTTTAACTTTGGCACTGATGATGGCGCTTTAGAGGCTCTGAAACAACTATTTGCTATTTTATATGTGCTATTTTTATGTTGATCATTTATTTTAATATAACGCCACAAAGTTTAATCCACCTATTTTACACCTATGTAACAAAACTTCACCATTTAATAATGTGAAAGATGATGTCGACACAAACAAATGAAATGAAATGAAATTACCCACTCATGGAGAGTCAGCCATTAAGCATAAGAAAATTTTCTCCATGAAGGAAATTATTGAAAATTCAAATTTTAGATTACAGATGTTACATGAAAGTAAAATTAGTACAAAGTTGTAAGTAATATGTAAATAATGTAGAGTAGAATAGTTCTTAAGATCTTTTGGTAAATACATGTTGGGGAGGAGTGTTTTCCTATTTTATTTTAAAATGATGGGAAGTTGCAGCATCCACTAATATTGTAAGCTAAGAGTGGTTATTTGAAAATGAAATTCAAATCAACTTTTCGTAGAATTCCATAAGTATCTCGGCCTTTTAATGGATATGACCAATATTGCTATTAATCTGTGACTACTTTTTGTCTAAAAAGTAATTTGACTTTTGAAAATGGGAAAAAGAGTTTCTTTTTCGTTGTGACTGTTGTATATCCCTGTAAAAGAGCTAAAACAGCTATATACATCGTCTTCAGCAGGGAATATGCTGTAGTAAGCCTCGATAACATATATCTATATCATGGAAATACAAGTATATTTATGAGAGTTAGAGCGCAGACAAACAGAAGTCAAATACATTTTAACTATGTTGAAAAGTGTTAAAAACTATGAATTATATTTCTCTTTTTAACTTTATATTATCAAATATTACCTATTGGCTCGTGAAAAATAATATTGCAAGTTTTATTAACACAATTAGTTAATTTTTTAAATAAAACAGTTTAAATCCAAAAAAATTACATGATAAAGTTTAACTTTAAATGTTTCAAATCTTATTTGCTTTAGTAAGCAAGATTTAAATAAATAAAAATGAACTGCACCAAGGCTTTGCACGCTTTGACAAGTTAAATTACATTTCAATAATAATAAAAAAATTAAGTCAAATTATTTTAAGTGGATGATGGATGTTGAAGTTCATTTTCTTTTTTTGATTAGCTTTATAAGCTATGGCTAGCATGAAACATTTTCTGCTTGCATATGCATATAGCATTTTGAAATAACGTATAAAGATTTTCTGGACAGGGAAAGGCATATTTCATAAGCATAACTCATAAGAAAATAATTTTTACAAATGTTCCATGCAATTTCTGAATAATACAAAGTTATTTTAGTTATGATTATTTTAAGGCGGTTCTCAAAAAAATATTTTTTCCACTCAACATAGAGAAACTTTTTGACGTTTTCTGAGTACCTTTTTAACATAAAAGCATGATACTTGCAGGCATGATTATCAAAGTGATTTGTAATCAAATTTCAAACAGTTCTTGAGTTACAAGCAATTATTTTCTCAGGACGGCAGTTTTTTTTTCTTTCCTGCGCTGTCACGTCTCGAGATTCAGTTCAAAACACCCACTTTGACATAATTTTCAGAAAAATATTCTGCCTTTGAAAAAAATGTATGAACAGTTCAATTGCATAGTTTATTAATAAGATCACCTGCAATTTTATACGTCTGCAAACAAAAATAAATAAAAAAATGCATCCAAAAGAAGCCATTTTGGATGTGAGAACAGCCTTATGCACCTAAAAGTATACATATATATGTATTCATTTTAACTTATATCAATTATTATTTAATTAAAATTATAGAAAAAATTTCCGAGCTTTCTTGATATTTTCCCATAACATTGCATTTGGTAATTATAACTGATAATTATTCCTTTTTTTTTCTTTACAGATACCCATTTATTGGAAAAAAGTTAACATACTTGAAAAATTTGAAAGGGCTTCAGAGGAAAATAATTCTTATGAGACACTTTAATCATTTGTGAAATTTCGAATCGGAAGATTCTGATAGAGAAATTAAGAATCATGATAGCATTTCATATACACAGTAGACTTCCTTAAATCTGCATAGCTTAAAACCAGATATTGTGCAGACTTTAGAATTTTGTGGATTTCTGGTCACTGTTTTGTTTACTTATTTAAACAATAATTTGAATTTAATACTGCACTCAAAATTATAATGAATGCTTACAATAAAGTAAAATAATCATGTAAAATAATAAAAATTAAGAAAAGTTTAAAAAAAATTAAATAATAAAAGTAAAGGTCAAGTAAATAATTAATAATACATAACTAAATATGATAATGATGATGAGATAATTTTTTCTTGAATTATTCAGTGAAACTCGCCTTATAAATGTACACTAATAAAACACATCAAAATTTTAAAATAACAAAGTTTTATTTCATGTTTAGCCATACTTAATAACCAAAAAAGCTTGAGTAATACATAAATGTATTTGGTAAAAAGATCACGAGCGTCACTGATGTCAGCGCTATCTTGAAATTTTTCATAAATAAATTTATGCTTCCTACATTAGAAAACATGAGTTCAATCATATTAACCAGAATTCCAAATTAAAATGTGTACAGAATGATATAAAAATTTTAAAAAAACTTAAATTTTTCCCCTACTATGTCTTAATTGTAAGTTTTTATTGTTTACATCTGAAACGATGTGTAGATTTTAGGGAGTCTACTGTATGTACAGGGTGTTTCACAAAGGACCCCTAACTTTAAAAATCAATAACCCGGAAACGGTGATAGATGGAAGCATGAAACCAGTGGTATGTTTATTAAAAAAATCGTAATAATCTTATACGTAAATCTCAAAATTTAGTTAAAAATAGCACCGATAGATGGCGCTGAGAGCGTTAAGAATCCTTCTAAAGAGAGTTCAGAAACATAGAAAGACTAGCCGTCGAAGATTTCACCATTGAAATCTGATCGCTATATTAGCGTATAGTGAAAATAATTCTAAAAGTGATGTATACTGTGGTGGAACGTGTGTTTATTGTGTTGGAGTACCACCAATTAAATCAGAGTCCTACTGCCACAAGGAGGCGATTTCAAGTCGCAAAAGGCCCAGATGGAAAAACAATTCGTGAGCTTTTCAAAAAAGTTCAACAGACAGGCAACGTGTCCAATGCGAATTATTTTTACTATACACTAATAGCGGTCAGATTTCAATGGCGAAATCTTCGATGGCTAGTCTTTCTATGCTTCTGAACTCTCTTTAGAAGGATTCTTAATGCTCTCAGCGCCATCTATTGATGCTATTTTTAACTAAATTTTGAGATTTATGTATATGAGATTCTTACGATTTTTTTAATAAACATACCACTGGTTTCATGCTTCTATCTATCACCGTTTCCGGGTTATTGATTTTTAAAGTTAGGGGTCCTTTGTGAAACACCCTGTATATATATAACACATCAACATACAATGCAAACAATTTATACTTTAATATTTTATCAATTAATTAGGTACTTCTCCATTATCCCGTCGACCACTTTTGATTAAAAAAACTATTGCCAAACTATAGGATTTAACGCCCAAAATGCATGATCATGGTGGCACAAATGTCAAATGTGTTACACATACTTGTTATCTCATCAAGTGATTTTTAATTTGACGTTTAATGTATTTTTAATGATGTTTTACTGATTTATTAGTTATTTCATTAATTAAAATAAAAATTGTGTCTTCCACACTGTAATAGTAAAAGAGAAAAAGCATTGAAAAAATGTTGTGATGCAAAGTTACGTACAATAGATCAATTTCAAATGACGTTGCACACATTTATCCAAGAGTCGAGAGGAATAATTAAGAAAAAAAAATGTAAATAAATAAATATCTAGGATTATTTTTGTTTATGCTTTCATTAATATATTGTAAATTTTATTGTTTAAAGTTACTGATAAAAGATAACTTAGTAAATGGGGCTTTTCCTTTTTTTTTTTTTTTTTTTTTTGAGATTTCAATGACAACATTCTTCCATTTATTTATTAGGCACTACAGTTGGCGAATAATTTAGCAATAGTTTTTCTTATGGAAAGTTGTCGACGGGATAATGGAGAAGTGTTATTAATTATTATAAGCATTTCTACAGATCAATTTCTTAGAAAAATATCCATTCCAATTAGAAAAGATCAAAATACAATTGCAATTGACCTAAACAGCACAATTTATTCAGCAAGCAAGAATTTTATATTTATAGATGAAAAGTTTCAGAAAAGATTTTTAAATGAGAAAATTAATTTTGAAAGAATTTCAAAATGTTATTAACAATTTCTTACTGCACACTTTTGGTATCAACTTCGATGATACATTTTTTTTTTTTTTTTTAATAATTCAGATTTCAAATTGTTAGGGTTAGGCTACAAAAAGAGAGCTTGAACTCATTTCTAATAGGAATGTTTACAATGTTTTCATGTCTTTGAACATTTTTCACTCATCTTATCTTAGACAACAATAGCTTTTCTTCTAAACTTTTCTTTAAAAAAAGCATCTAGCAGAGGAGAATCTTGCTCAACATATTTATTACCGCAAAATAATGACAGAAGAGATTTCATTGTACAAGCAATATTTGTTGACCTAATCTACGAGAAAGCTTAACTTGTCAATGGACATTATACTAGAGAAAAGTGTACTTCCTCGAGAAGAAATAGTTCTTTACTGAATTGAAAAGAAGGGCACTTTAAATTTGATTTTATTAGATATTTCCATTGAAAAACAATTGACTGATTAAACAAAATTGATTTAGCTTAATGTAGTCATTTTTATGATAAATACTTGCCTAAGAGTGGTGAGCCACTCTTTTGAAAAAGAGAGAAAAGAGACTAAATAGTAAAGACTAAAAAAATACTAGAATGTAAAAAAACAAAAAAAAAAAAAAAAAAAAACAAGTGGGTAAGTGTGATCAAAGATCGCTCAAAGGGTTTCGTTTAATATTCCTTTCAAAACACTTTATCCTTCTTTAATAAATTAAAACGAATTTCATTTAGCAACAACAACAAAACAAATGTCATGTTTTTTATATAGTAAAACTTTACCGGTCTATTTTTTCGGGTTTTTTTTTCAAATATCTAAGCCAGCCGGATAGCGGGCCAAGCCCGCTATTATATTCTGTCAATAATATCCGTCATACGGACTAAATGCAATATTTAAAAAAATAATTTCAAAATTAAACAAATTGTACACCTTCAAAATGTTAAAATATGTGAATTTTTCCATAATCGGATTTTTATCACGATTCAATATGTTTCTCAAACTCATATATTTACTATCCTCTATTATTTATATTGGTACTTGCTTTGTATTATTCTCAAACATTTGAAAAATTAGTTAAACTTCCCATATGACGTAAGATTTTCTTTTTAATTCTCTAATGACGTGATATTAATCTGCTTTGTGTACTTACACATACTCATCATACTCCTTGTATTATTGAGAAATCTTAGACCATTTTCTGTTTTATTACGACTATTACGTCAATCAAATTTATTTCATATTTATATTTTTTTCAATGGGTGAAACTTTTTATTTCATTTTCATTTTTCACGTGAAAATCGTCTGATAGAAAATTAATTATTGTAGAAAGAATTTCATTGTGGATTTTAAATCTTTGGCATCTGCTTTAACGAAAAATGTTTCAATTTAATAGGAAAAGGCTGTTATAATTTTGGTTTTTTATCTCTATTTATTAAAATAATATGAATTTTTCAAATTTTAATATTTTGAGCTCTTCACAGCTGCTATTCAGATTTATGCACTAAGTTTCAACTCTGTAAGTTACATACTTTTTGAGAATGGCTCTGTGACGGACAGACAACGGAGCGGGGGTAATAGGGTTTCGCGAGATGAACGAAACCCTAAAAAAAAAAACTTATAACTCAAATAGTAACTTAAATATGAGTCAATTTTCATCTTCCACATAAATGTTTTGAGTAAACAGACAGATTTCACTGTCAACAGACAAGGAAGGGCACAATATGTTTCTTTGATAGTTAATTTGTGTTAGTAAATGTCCACTATATTACACTTATATTAATTATTAAAAATAATAATTTTTCTTAAAATAAATCATTTATTGAATAGCAATTTAAGAATTATTTTTTTCAGATTACATTATTTTTTATTTATCACTTTTTGTTTAGGCTTAGCAGAGCTTTTTATTTAGTCTTTCTTGTGCACTCTGTTACCATGCATGTGTAACAGACAGGACAGTATTGCAATAAAATACATAATTTAACTAAAATATAGTTTTGCAAATGTTATTTCTGCTCAATATAGCCTCTGAATTATTTAAAGTTGTAAAATTGGGTATAAATTATGCAAAATTTATTTTCACGTCTTTTCTTTTATAGTTAATTTGTGTTAATAGATGTCCACTATGTTATATTAATAATTAAAAATGTTTTTACTTACAATCACTTATTAAATAGAAATTTATAAACTATTTTTTTTCTTTTTCAGAGCAGATTAGTTTCTTATTTATTACTTTTTGTTTAAGATTACAGGGGCCTAAGGCTTAGTTGTCCACTCTATTATGCTGCATGTGTAATAGAGTGCAGATTAGTGCAATAGAATAGGTTGTTAAACTAAGATAGTTTTGAAAATGCCATTTCTGGTCAATATACTCTCTGAATTATTTTGATTAGTTATTTTACCATGGCTGTTCACCAAATGTCTACTACAGGAAATGGGATTTTGCTTTATAGAAAGGTGTCATGCTTTTGTATGAAAAATAAAGATATTTGTAGATATGTTTTGAGAAGAAAGTGTTTCCTTGCTATACAAAACAGGTTGATAAAACAAGATATAGGGTAGATGTGCCAGTAATGGACCGCCCTCCAGTAATGGGCAACCTTTAACATTTTTAGTTTATAAAAAAATAATCAATAAAAATTCAGCTTTTTTTTTATTTCATTAATATGCTTTCTTTAAATTCTAGTTTTAAATACAATCATAATATCAATTATCTATTACTTTTTGTGGGGTGTCCATTACTGGAATTTAGGGTGTTTTGATTTATTTCTGTTATTTACAATTAAATTTCGATTTACATTGGGAAATGTGACTATGAGCATGGTTAAATATTGTTGGTAGATTAATATAATATTAAAAAATGTGGAATATAACAATTATAACTATTAATTAAAAAATAATTTTTTAAGAAATTCCTTAAGGGTGTCCATTACTGGCACATCTACCCTATATAAAAAATTGGATATTTATTCCTCTGCTTCTTAAGAGATATCTAGTGATGAAGATCAGAAGATCAGTAAAGTAACTAAAAAGAATGTTAGAATCATACATGCTTGTGAAATTTAAGGATGGTGGAAGAAGAAATTTAATCTATAGGTATGCTGTTGTGGCTCAAGATGATATTGAAGAAGATGAGGAAGTTCAAGAGGTGACTTTTAAAGCAATAAATGATGCAATAAAATTGTTTAAAATGTTTGATGAGGGCATTTCATATTTATTCATTCATTTTGATCAGATTTTGAAAATCTTACCAGAACCAAAGTTTAATTTGAAAGGTGGCTGTTTGTATTATGAATTCCCTTATGCTATAGATGTATTTCAAAACACTTAATTTAATGGGTACTTTTCAGTTAGCGGGCACCAGTGAAATATATATACACATACATATATGTATGTATATATATATATATATATATTTCACTGGCGCCCAGCTAACCGAAAAGTACCATTTAATGTTCTAAACTATTAAATAGAAAATTTACAAAAGTAAAATAATGTTTATTTATTTTTCCTGCATTAACTGTTATAGATTTGTTCTTCTATATTACAACTGTGTCCACTCTGTTACAAAAGGGTTTTTTCTTGATTTCAAAGAAAAAAAAATTTAATTAGTTTAGAACTATGAAATGTTTATCCAGAATATTATGATTCTGATTTTAAATATTTTTACTTGATGTAAAAATCTACTTTTTATACACAATATTTTAAAATTTTGTGTTAAAGAATAAGAAAAATAGCAATATACAGTAAATTCCCATTTTACCATAAACTTTTATTACATTTATATGAAATGTTCATTTGTCTATGTTGCACAAAAAGGTTTGAAAAATAAGTTAATTTACGTAATTTAATGCATTATTTAGTAGTATAACAGAATGGACAAAAAAAAATCTCCCACTACCAAGCAAAGAGCCTTAAAAATCATGTCCTAATATTAAGTTGAGAAAATTAATTTTTATAATATACATAAATTTAATCCATTTACTGACATTTGACATCAATTTTCTTTAAATATCTGATTTTGAAAAAAAAATTAAAAAATTGAAACATCAAATGTACACTTTTTTTAGAATGATCCATATAGCTTATTACTTAAAATAAAATTATGACCTCTTAAAAAAAGAAGAAAAAACAGGTATATCTAAATCACATTATCAATAACCAAACCCCAATTCAAAATCAAAAAAGTTAAAGCTAATTCAATCCCCACAGGCCAGGTTCAATTGGGTTTAACATAATGCAGGCTCTAATAACATATATTATTCACAAAATATGGAATTTTAAATAGAGAAGGGGAGAATAAGGCAAAAGAATTATACACAAGTTTAATTTAATTATTAGGCATATGAAATTATTTATAATAGAAAAACACATCAGAAGATCTTACTAATTACTTATAATTAAAAACAAATTTTAAGGCGAGACAAAATTACCATAAGCAATTGAAGTATTAAACTATATTAAAAGTTTATATCATTTACATTAAATATTTTAATGACATAAAATTACAGGGCAATTGCAAGGAAAGTCAATTTTAATATATTTAAAACTGAAAAGCATAAGATGAGAAATAAACAAAAATTACTCTTACTTTGTGAAGAACTCTGTTCTATGATGTAGTTACTAAAGGCTTCACAGAAGCTAGAATTCCACAAGCTAGTATGCTCAAGAGGTTCTACTTCAACTCTGAGTTTTGAACCCTTTCTCATGGCTGTTGAATAAATTTTATCACCACACTTCTTCCCCGTGATTTTAACTTCTTTTGTGTACTCGACCTTTTTTACATATCTTCCAGCAGAACTTCTTGGCAATACCATAGCTTCATTATCTGTTTTAATTTTTTTTAAGGCACTAGATAAACAACTTTTATTAGTATTAGGAGGACTATGATTAACTTTGCTTTTTAAACTACCAACATCTTTCATAGTTTTGGTAGAAGGTGCTGAAGTCTGTTTCTTTTTAAGTACAGCACTATTTTTGGCATTCGGACCAGCTTTAGGTTGAACTTTTACATTTCGAGCACTTATTTTTGTATTTTTACTAGGTTTCAAAACAGGTTTTTTCATAATTTTTTTGTTAACTCTGTTCAAAGATGGTTTATCTTTTAAAGCTTTTTTGACAGCTATATTTGGCTTTGGTCTGCCATATTTTGCTCTTTTGAGTGCTAGTTTAGCAGAAGTTTTATTTGCTAATGTCTTTCTTTGTGTATTTGAGCTCATTGGCATTTTATTTCCTGAATTAGCTTTTAATCTTCGGAGGCTTTTCCCAGTATCAGCAGCTTTAGCAGTGATACGTTCCGAATGTCTATGATCAACATTACTAATTAGTTGTTGAAAATCTTTTTGTTTCGACCAGTATATTTCATGCAAATTTTCATACAAGTTTTTTAGTTCTCTCTTTTGGGTGGGTTTCTTTTCTGAGGAATCTTTTGCTTCAGTTTCTAACAGATTTTGTGAATCATAACATTCTACTACAGATTCTTTGGCACTATGAGTCTCACGATTTTGAAGAGAGGAAATAACAGAAGCTGAAGTGCTCAAAAGCCACTCATTCGTTGATTGTGAATTTAAAGCATCTTGATTTGTTTCACTGACACTTGTATCTGGAATTACAGAATTGGAAGGAATGTTTGGGGCAATATCTGCTTCATTTATACGTACATCATCAGTGGAAGGATAACAAGGCTTTAGAACACTAGGCAATGACTTAGAATTTCTCTTCTTCTGCATGTCAGTCATTCTTAATTTATTTCTCTCTTTTCCATAAAAGGAATCAGAATCTCTCTTAATAGCTCTGGAAGAACTTGGAACAAACACATCTAAAATCTCAACATCAGAATCAGGAGAAGGAACTCTACTAGCATTTGAAATTTTATCACTTCTACTTTTATACATTATACGTCCATTAATTTTTGTAGGAGGCATTTGAATATTAGAAATTTCTTTTTTTCTCATTTTCCTAGGAACTGGATTTTTGGATAGATCAGAGTCAGAATCCAATGGCCGCTTTCGGCAAAGTTCTTTAACAGTATTTGTAGATGATGTCGAAGAGCACTTTGGTGAATTTTTCAGAATTGATCTCCTAGGAGTAATATTTCCATTACCATTCACTTTATTTTTTGGTAATAACATGGAAGCGTCATAAGTAAGTGGATATTTCTTGGAGTAGGTTTTATGAGACAGTCCAAGAGTCTTTTCTGAGGGTACATTAGCGACAGCAAATTCAATATCTCGATTGTCTAATACAAAAGACACGTCTTTATCAACTTGAATCACAGAACAAAAGTTTGGATCATTTAACTTAGCAATATCTTGTGCCATGTTGTAGTTAGTGTATCCTAAAAATAAATAAATAAATAAATAAAATAAATATATATAGGCATATTATATAATAGACATATAATATTATATATAGGCATATAATAACATTTAACTAACTTAATATACATAAATAAGGGGTGATTGTAACTCAAAGTAAAAAACCCTAAAAATTATTAACACAAAACAAAAAAATCTTACTTATTTGTATAAATTGTATATATAAATCTTATTATCTTTTTATTAGAGATGGAAAACTTCTCACAAAAACAGGGCAACACTATTTCAACTTCTTCTATCTACGTGAGCTCAGTGGTAACACTACTTGAAAACAAATATGACTACCTGTTGTTTACATGTGTAGTTGCACAATTTTGCTTGTTTGAAAAGTGTAGAAGATATTTAAGATTTTTGAGTGTAAAATTCTACCAAACTTTCTTTTTAAAAGTAAAAGCTAAAAGATGCCAGAATTTCTGAACAAGCATTTCATTTTTAATGGGAAGAAAAATTCATTTTGTCAGATCTTTAATGAAGATAAAGGAAGGATTTGTGAACAAAAAGATGAAGAATTAGAATCTAGAAAGAGAAAAACAGAAGCAGAATTTGACGTAAATAAGCAATTTCATTGTTACATACAGACATTCAAGAGGCCTGCCGCATTGTAACAGCATTGCTCATTAGCCAAGTTGCTGTTGAAAGAGTATTCTCGGCATTAAAATACATTTATAATGATTTAAGATCAAATATGGAGGAGGATTTATTAGATTCAATTCTTTTCTTAAGAACGAACAAATAATTCAACTGTGAATTTAATTAAATTTGTATTTTCAGTGTGAGCTGATGATTATGTTATTTTTTTAATGTTCCTTTTTATAATAAAAATTGCAAGTTTAAAATCTGAATCTCAAAAGCGTGGAATCGGAGCCGTTGCCGGAGCCATACTTTATCATCTGGGAGCAGAGCTGGAGCATCAAAAAATTTTCTGGCTCCGACTCCCTGTTAAATATGGAGAGCTCAAATTTCATAACCGTAAAGAAATTTATTCCAAGCATATATGCAAAGGGCCCTTACTAGATTTAATGCAATTTTATGACACCTGGCTGAAAACAGTCGGAAAAAAGTCAAAACCAATTTAACTTTTTCAGTGGCTAAATATTAAGAGGAAAAAGAAAAAAAAATACAATTTTTTTCTTTTTTCTTTTTTTTTTTTTTAAGATGCAAACTTTGTTTTTTAGCTTTGCTCTTACAGAAGGTCAATTTCTTTTTCCTGCTTTCTATCTGGGTATTCCACATCACAAATGTAGTTAGCATTTCTATATGCAATTCTGGACATTTTTGTACTGAGATGAATGACACATTACATAGAACCAACAGTGTAAAGATTGCACCATGAACAAACTAATTAAATTTCCGGAGTCAAACCTTAGCATTACAGGAGTCCTATATATGCTTTCTTCAAACTGTACTTTTTAATAATCTTGTTATGCCTGTAGAGTAAAAAATGCTTAACTGATCGACTAATTTTGTGATTTTTTGCTGCGAGATAGACAAAATTTGTTGAAAAAAAAAAATCTGAAATTTCGCCAATCGATCGTTGAAAAAAAAAAAAATATCACAATTGATTGATGAAATTTGCGATTTTTTTTCAGACCCACTAAAAAAATTTGCAATTTTTTTTCAATGAGCGACTGACAAAATTCGCAATCTTTTCAATAACAGATTGACAAAATTCTCAATTTTTTTTTTTCAGCGGCACATTAGAGAAATTCACAATTTCCCCTCTATGAACATTTGAGTTTCACGATTTTTTTTCTGTGAATAATTGATGAGATTCGTGATTTTTTCTGAGTACGATCGATGAAAAATCATAATTATTTTTCGTGCTGACTTATGAAATTCCTGATTTTATCTGGAACCAATTGGTGAAATTTGCATTTTTAAAATTGACGAAATTCACGATTCCCCCACAAAGTAGAAAAAGTAGATTTACAAAAAGTAGAAATCATTAAAAAATTGAGTGATGGAGCAACGCACAAGTATATAGCCGATTACGTACGGCATTGCTGTCAGAACAGTTTACGATATTCATAAACAGAGAAAAAAAATATTGGAATTCTACACGAAAAGTGATATTAATGCTGGAATCATGTATTGAAAATCTTTGCATGATTCGAAATCGAAAGATTTAGATTCTATTGCTTATGAATGGTTCAAGCAACGCCGTAGTGATGGAGTACCAATTTCAGGACAACTACTTACAGCAAGAGCAAAAAAATTTCATGCCGATTTGAATATTAAGGTACCATGTGATTTTTCCTCAGGTTGGTTAAAACGTTTTATAAAAAGGCATGGTATTCGTTATATTAAAGCATGTGGAGGAAGGCTTTCTGCAGATAAAGTAGCTGCCGAGGAATTTGTTGATGCTTTTGCTGAAAAAGTTTCTGAGGAAAACTTATCTCCGGACCAAATCTTCAATATGGACGAAACAGGCCTTTTTTGGAGATGTCTTCCAAGGAAGACTTTTGTTACAAGTGAGGAGAGTGCTCCATCTGGAGTGAAAGAAGCCAAGGAAAGAATAACAGTTTTGCTCTGTAGTAATGCAGCAGGAACTTTAAAATGTAAACCTTTGGTTGTGAGTAAAAGTGCAAGGCCACGTTGTTTTCCTATTCCTGATAAATCTCCACTTATTTCTAAGCAGTTCCCAGTCATTTATACGAACAACCAAAATTCATGGGTTACCCAAGATATCATTACTGATTGATTTTTCAACAATTTCGCTAAAGAAGCACGAAAACATTGTAATGGTATTGGATTAGCATCTGACTGCAAAATTCTGTTACTGTTAGACAATTGTAAAGAACATCCAGATGAAGATGTGTTGCAGACTGATAACATAGATGCCCACTTTTTACCTCCAAACACAACTTCCTTGATCCAACCTATGGATCAGGGTGTTATAAAAAGTTTCAAGTCTTACTACAAAACTGAATTTATGAAAAAAATTCTTGATGTAGATCCATGTCTGAAATTAGCAGAATATAAAAAACATTTCAATCTCATGGACTGTGTCAATCTGGTGGCTGAATCATGGAATCTTGTTTCTCAATCAACATTAACTAATACATGGCATAATATATGGCCAAATTCCCTGTTTATTGATAATGAAATTGATAAGGAATTTACTGGATTTAATCTCGATCCAATAAAAGAAAAAGCAAAAGAACTGTTGTTGTTTGCAAAAGCTGTTACAAAAAATGACAACATATTTGATGAAAATGAGATTATAGACTGGATGTCTAATTCGGATGAACTTAAAGAACAGTATCAAATGACTGATGATGAAATTGTTGACAGTGTTTTAAATCCACCCAAAAGCAATTCTGATGATGATGATGATGAAGATGAGTTGGATAATTCTGAAAAAGTTCAATTTGAAGAGGGTTTGAATTCGGGGGAAAAATATCTTAATTTCTTAAAACAACAAAAATGTGTTACTGAACAGGAATTAATGACTATTTATAACTTGCAAAAAAAACTTAAATTAGAACAATCTAAAATTTTGAAACAGACAACTATTGATTAAACGTTTTCAAAGTTAAAAAAATAAGTTGTTTTGTTTATATTGTTTTCAATTTTTTTTTCATTCATAATAAAATAACTTAATAATCTAATATATTATTGCTATTAATGTTTTTATTTATTTTTAATCTTTATTATTATTATTATTAGTTTTTTTTTTTTCAATGGCCTAAAATCCGCAAAATCCCCACAATGTCCTCTCCCAAACAGTGCGGATTTCTGTCCCTCTACTGTATATATATATATTAAATATACACATGTATATATATATGTGTATGTGTGTGTATGGAGGAAAAGTTCAATAAGCATGAGTTGCCAAAAATGCAAATTATAAATTAAAAACTGATCAAAGATCGCAAATAAAAAATCACTTTTTCGAAAAGAGTTCGCGCATGCCCAGAAGGCATTTATTCGTTCCTCCGTTAAAAGATGAAACAAAGCATGGATCATTCCATTTCTTTTTAAGTTTTTCTAAATTTACCATGGGCGAACGGCTCGATATACGGAAAAACAGTCTACATATTCTGAAAGAACATACTTTTACGTCTCGAACGATCTGGTTGGTTTGAAAAATTTTTACATTTAACCCTTTCAAAAAAAAAAAAAAAAAATCAAAAAGCATCGAATTCATATTTTTTATTTTCTCCTGTTTTCCGAACCTTGCATCCACCGGAATACAAAAGATACGGAAAAACGACGGTCACCAAATTAAAGATCTAAGTTTGCCCTTTTCAAAGCCACTATTGGTTTTTAAAAATATGAAAATTAACCTTTCGAAAAAGTATATTTTCTGTATGCCGTTTTGCAGTTTTTGCGATTTTGGCAATTTTTAAAAATTCGCATCGCCGCACAGTGGAGTATTTAACCCGAAATCCTGGCCAAAAATATTTTTCTATGTAAATATAGTCCGATTGCCTTAAAATTGTTAGATGTTATTGGGTATCAATATGGCATGTTTGGTATTGTAAATGAAGTCTATAGCATTTACGGTTCATTTACAGAGACACTCGAAAGAATTCCCTTACATTATGTCTATGGGGGAAAAATCGTTTGCTCTGTATTTTAATGATATCACACTATTTTAAATGTACTGAAATTTATATACATCACTGAGGTGTATTAAGGCACTTATTGTAGAATATGGTGTGCATAGAATGTATCGTTCATTTACAGGGACACACAAAAGAATTTGGCTGAAGAATAAATTTAACTATTGAAGTCTATGACCATTAATTGCTGAAAGTGCGTTTGTAGTTGTGATATGCGTTTTTAAGTTGAATTTTTTTTAAATTATTACTTTGTGTGTATACATTCTATAGATCATATACAGGGCTGCACAAAAGTTCTCAAGCACATTTCGTTTATTCACTGAAATGGCTGAATGGAAATGTTTAACTGTGTTATGCGTTTCACTGAACTAACTTTTAGCATACTATATAGTATACATACATACATATCCATAGCTTAGTTTAATATTTTATATCTTAAAAGCTGACGAAGTGTAAGTAAGATTTTAACACTTCACATAATAATAAGTATACATTTTATAAATATTTTGACAACTAAGAAAAAAAAAAGAGACATCATTTAAGAAGAGCTAAAAAGAAAGAACTTAAAATATTAATTTACTAAGTAGATATTTTAAAAATACGAATACATCACATGCCCATAGACTTAACATTACCGAAGGAGTTTGGAAGTCGAGTGACTTGCAGCTTTAAATGTTTACTGTTTATAAGAGAAAAGTAATTGTTGATAGATTTTTTTATTTACTAGTAATGTTTAATTAAATGTATTTAATTGTACTATCTATAAAATTTATTATTTACATTTAATTTACTTTAATAATAATTATTACATTTAATAAAGATTATTTACATTTGATAATACATTTACAGTGGAGTATCTACAGTATAGAGATGCTGGTTTTTCAGTGTATTTAATAGATTACCAGTTTCAATCTGATTCTTCAGAACTCTGTTTTTCATCTTCTTCATCACACTCTTCTTGGCTTTTATCAGGACTACCATCAGACCTAGCTAGAAGAAGAAGTTGTAGGGTCTCGCTACTGTATGGCTTGCTCATTTCCCTTGATCTTTGTCTAGAGCAGTTTAAAAAAGGATCACTGCTTAAAAGAAGCCAATTTGCAACATCTCTATACCAAACTTCTCTATTGCGAACTTTTCTATTGCACTTTCTTGAGTACTTTCTACGGTACTGTCTAAAGTGTTTGTTTCTGGACTCGGCAGCTTCTTCTGACCATTGGCCAATGGGTACGACTTCTTTCTTAATTACAGTGCCACCATGAATCAAAACCTTGTGCATTGTTGGAATCACGGGGTACCAATTGTAAAGGTTCATATACAGTCTTGCTGTTTCATCAGCAGATGTTTGGAACTTTTTTTCGTCAATGCGATGCCCACTTGTTATGACTTCCAATGTTACTCACAACCTTTTAATCATTTCTGCGTCTTCTCCAGAATTCCCTTCTTCCCCCCCCCCCCCCTTATTTTCTACCTATGAGCCCCTGAAACTAATTGGAGAAACTTTTTTCAATAAATAAGTATTTACAATTTGAAGCCGATCTGATATTTCTATCAAGAGGTATCGAGTTGCATAGGTATGTACATACTTACATACGTACATACATACATAAAGGATATGTAGGGGCAAAAGCTCTCAGGCAATATCCTAAAAGCTAAAAACCTGCAATACTAGAGTAAAAATAAAGTTTTTATCTCTTGAATTCGGTTGCCGCAAAAAATGGGATTTAAGTAGTCCACAAAAAAAAAATTATATAAAAAAATGGCAACAATATGCGGAAGATTTTTTTTGCAGAAATTGACACTCAAGACTATAACTAATACGATTATAATTCAAACATAGTCCGGCAAAGCCCGGCACATATTTAAAAAGCTTTTGATATGTTTAAATTAGAGCCAAAAACGCTTTAAAAATGACCCTTTTACACATTTAATGTTTTTTTATTACATTAAAAACTAAATTATTTAAAATTACACATAGTTTAACACTAAGCTCTGACCTTTGTTAAACACGCAAGCCCTGTTTAGTTCCAATGCAACAATTCATTGAGACACAAAAAAATTATATTTAAACATAACAACAATGCCTAAAATCAACAAAAAAACACGTCTTCTCATAAAGAAACTTCCTCTTCAACTGAGGCCAGAAGCCACCGGTTATAACTCAGGTTCCTAAAATAAACATAGATCGACTCATCAATTAGTTAGCTATTAAAAAATATAATTTTTACAATTGTTGACGAAATTTTAATTTTTGCATTTTTGGCCAGGTTTTTGGGTCAAATACTCCACCCACTGTGCGGCGGTTCAGAGAAAGGTACAAAAAATTAAAAATACCAGACAATATCTACATTTATTCCTTTTTCGATATCTGTATTTGTTTTAGAAAAATACGAATATTAACCCTTCGAAAAAAAATTCACGCGCAGGACTCACTTTTGCGAATTTGGATTTTCTGCGATATATAAAATCTGCATCAGCTCGCTAAAGTAACCAAACAAAAAACAAACACACCTAAAGACATCTACATTCTATCGGGTTCAAGCAGAAACCTTTAATTTAAAAAAAAATGCACGTTAACTCTTTTGAAAACGTTTTTTACCATAAGTCAATTTCGCTTTTTAACTATTTCTCCTATCTTTAAAAAATCCGAATCGGCGTTTATAAACAAGATACGAAAATCTAAAAATACTGCGCCTAATCTATATCCCTTTGTTTTTGAAAATCTGGTATCCGTTTTGAAAATTTTAATTTTAACCCTCCGAAAAGAAATCCTTTCCAAAACTCACTCACACGATTTTCGTTTTTCGGTCCAGGTTTAAAAATCAGCATCGACTGAGGAAATGTGAGTACGGACAAACAGTAGACTCCACATCATAGACGTGTTCATTTTCTTCAAAACGCACAATTGGGTTTTAAAAAATATCTACATTAACCCTTTAGAAACCGATCGATTACGTAACCAACTTTCGCGATTTCCGCTATTTTGGCAATGTTTAACCGTGGTTAAATTTCACTTCTACTAGGAAATTTGGTTGGGTCGAGTGTTCTGAAAAGGCCTCTTCCAGAACAGACTGCGCCCCCTGGCGGTGGAAGATGGTATAGGAGTATATCTGGTTCTATGGACCCGATTACGACGGGGTTTGGTTTTAAGTTTCCTATAGAACAGATTATTAATATTTTTGGCACGTGCAACGCCGGGTGGGTTAGCAAGTATAATTATAATTGAAAAAAAGTTGGGTTTTATTCATTTAACAAAATCATTTACACACTATTAATAATACAATTTTTTTACACACTGTCCCCTCATATATGGCTAATTATTATACTATTATTTTCCCATTTCATCTTTATAACTATCTAAATTTTATTTACACCCTTTAGCCTTCATCACTTTCTAAATTTTGTTTACATTAATTACTATTTTGTTTAAAATTTATTTTATGCCGAAGTTGTTTGTAATTCCAGCTTTTCCTAATAGATGGCAGTGCCAGAATTATAATTTCACTACAGTTTATAGTTTCAGCTTTTCCTTTTATTTATTAGTGGTAGATGGCAGCACCAAACACATTTTTTTTCTTACATCATATGTATTAACACAATGACAAATCATTTTTAACCATTTAGTATTTCTTGGTGAAATGAAGTGTAGCATTCTTTACAAAGCACTTCTCATCCAGTTCAATCATCCTTAATCTTTGTTTTTTCTGAGTTTTGTCCATTGCTTTATGAACATATGTATTATTTCTATTGTCAACATTACTTTTTCAAAGCAAATACAAAACGCAGTATGACAAATGACAGAATATATGACATGACCCATATGAAAGGATTTTTAACAGGCTTCTGACATAGTACACTAACATTTCGTTAAAACATGTTTTTTGATTAAAAATTAAATCAGCACTGTTTTCATAAATGAAATGAAAGGTTTTTTTCAAATCAGTTTTGCCAGAAAAATAAAATACTGGATTATATTGTGCTCAATAATAATTATAAAAAAATAAATAAATAGTACAATAAAGTTAAAGTCAGACATTGTTGTTGCACAGGTTTATTTTTCTTTATCCCATGTTTTTGTATGAAACAGATAATGTCATCCTCTAATGCAGTTAAAATATGGTTGATATATATATATACACACGAGCAGGGAAGACCAAGCTATGCTTGGTTAAAATTAGCTTTGAATTCAAATATCATAACCCATGATCAAAATGATCCACTAATCAAATTTTCTTGAACATGTGACCAAGCCCATTTGTCTTCTCATGCCCAAAACCTGTAGGATATAAAATTTAGTCAAAATAGTCCGAGCTATTTTTTAGGCATCAGCATTTATCAGCCTTTATGAGTAAAAAAAAATTCTGAAACTCACGGCAAATATTCTGAAAGGTTACAGCACAGGGGAGAAAATTTCCTCTCTGCAATAATTATTCTTGTTGCAGGTCGGATTAACTATGCTTTTGATTCGAGTCGATTTCAGGCTGAGTGTAGATTCTTGCAAATTGGGTTCGACTTAACCCAATTTTTCAAAAGTTAGTTCAGTATGTTCTTTCAGATTAAAAACTATGTCTATATTAATAAGCATAGAACTTTGTGTGTCTGCCGTTTTCTAAAGGAATGTTGCATGTTTTCTGGGACTATTTCACAAAGATCATGTTTTTTTCGTGATCCTGTGGCGAAATTAGCATTTCTTTTTTCCCCTGCGATCCTTCGACGAAATTCGCACCTTTGACGAAATTAGCAGTTTCTTCCACAATTCTTTGACGAAATTGGCTTTTTTTTCTTGCGGTCATTTGACGAAATTTATGTTTTCTCTGTGGTCCTTTGATGAAATTCGTATTTTTCCCATGATCCTTCAACGAAACTCATGTTTTATTTTCATTTTTTTTTTTACAGTCTTTTGACGAAAATAAAGTTTTTCCGTGGCCCTTTGACGAAATTTGCGTTTTTATCGCAATCTGTCAATGAAATTAGCCTTTTTCCCAGATCCTTTGATGAATTTCACGTTTTTCATGCGATCCTTCAACGAAATTTGCCTTTTTTTCGCAATCTGTCGACAGAATTCTGTTTTTTTTTTTTTTTTTTTTTTGCGATCCGACGATGAAGTTTGCCGTTTCTTCGACAAAATTAAGTTTTTTCCACGATCCTTTGACGAAGTTGGCATTTTCTCCGTAGCCCTTCGGCAAAATTCGCATTTTTCCGCGATCCTTCAACGAAACTGTTTTTTTTATGGCCATTTGACGAAATTCACGTTTTTTTTTTCACGGCCGTTTGGCTAAATTTGTGGGGTTTTTTTTTTTTCGCGATCTGTCAATGAAATTAGCCATTTTTCGAAATCCTTCGATGAAGTTTGACGTTTTTTAGTGTAATTTATGCGCTATAGCGCGTCCGCGGCATCGCTGTATGTTTATAGTCTGCAGGTGCCCTAAAAAGTCTGTGACCCCCCTCGCAGTGTCGCGTACATTCTGCCACGGGGCCTCAAGCATATGACCTAGCCCAATGATTTTCTCGTGCCCAAAAACCGTTGGATAAAAAATTTAGTTCAGATCGTCTGAGCCGTTTCTAAGATACGAACAGCTTGACCCATGACTAGAAGGACCCACTAATTGAAATTTCTCGAACATGTGACCTAGCCCAATAGTCTTCTCGTTCCGCAAAACTGTAAGATATTAAATTTAGTTCAAATCCTCTGAGCTGTTCTTAATATAATAATAGCTTGACCCAAAATGATCCACTAATCGAATTTTCTCGAACATGTGACCTAACCCAACAGTCTTCTTGTGCCCGAAAACCATAGGATGCAAAATTTAGTCTAAATAGTCAGCTGTTTTTTAGATAAAATTAGCTTGACGCACAGTGACCCAAAAATGACCCACTAATTGAATTTTCTCGGACATATGACTCAGCCCAGTGATTTTCTTGTGCCTGAAAATCGTAGAATACAAAATTTAATAAAAATCATTAGAGCCATTTCTTAGATAAAATTAACATGACCCAAAAATGACTCACTAATCGAAAGTTCTTGAACATGCAACCCAGCCCAATAGTTTTCTTGTGCCCGAAAATGGTAAGATACAAAATTTAGTCAAAATCGTTTGAACAGTATTTTTTTAGATACAATTAGCTTGACCCTGATCCATGGTAACCCAAAATGACCCACTAATCGAATTTTCTCAAACATGTGACCTAGCCCAATGGTTTTTTGGTGCCCCAAAGCTGTATGATACAAAATTTCGTCAAAATCGATAGAGCCATTTTTAAGATAAAATTTGCATATATATATAATCACACACCATTTTTCCAGATATTAGAATATATGATATACATTTTGGCCTTTTCTATCTTCAATTAGTTTTTACTGTACCTTTGATGGAATACATTAGATGATATTCTAGCTTGACTAATGTTGTTTTCAGATATATTTAGTCCTTAATTTTCCTTTAGAAGTTTAATCCTGCATCTAAACAATATTAGACTGCACTGTGAAATCTTTGCATGGGTCCGCTGGTCTAATTTATATTGATGTTAAATAGTGGTTTATTTATTCATTTTAGTTATTTGATCTCTTGTGGGTTTTATAATTTTTACTCATATATGTGTTATTAAGAGCTTAATATTGTCGATTTTATGCCTAATGTTGACAATATTTGATGAAATAACATATATTTACTATGAATTATTTTTATGAAGCTCGTCTGACGATTCCATAAAATATTCTTAGTTTTTCATTTTTGATTTTATTACCGTAAAATCCCGAAAGTAAGCCTCCCTCCCACTTTTAAGCAATTTTGGTTTTCTTTACCATTCCTGAATATAAGCCCCCCCCCCCCCCAAAAAAAAAAAAAAAATCCATAAAATCTTGAAAGTAAGCCCCCCTTCTACTTTTAAGCAATTTTTATTTTATTTTCCATTCCCAAATATACCCCCCCCCCCCCCCACTCACATACAAAAAAAAATTTTATGCACAAAAAATTGATTTTAAAAATCCAAGGGAGGCAATTTTCAAATTTTCATTCTTTTGATATTTTTGACAGATTTCCACTTATGTTTTTATATGATGTTAATGAAATTCTTCCTCTCACATGAAATGTCTGTTTCCCTTCTATGCCCTCTCTAACATAAAAAGTTTGAAAACTTGAGAATCTTAAATCCTTCTGTACTTCTTTCATGCTCACTAGTAATGTAACAATTGGTAAAAAAATCAATCCTCTACACTACAATCTCCCTTTCCATCCAAAATTTATTCCTCTTCTCCCTCAGCATATAAAGTTTAAAATCATTAAAACTCTTTATAAAAAAAAATTATGCTCTATTTGTTGCTCTCTACTAACAATAAATAAATATTCAGCCATTTAAATTTTTTCTCTACCACCAAGATGTCTGCTTCTGCTCTTTTGCCTCCCCTCAACAAAAAAATCTTTAAAACTATTTAAAAAACATATTCTGTCTTACATTACTCTCTAGTAAAAATAAGTAAATAATCAATCATATAAATTACCCTCCACTCTACTTCTCTCTCTCTCTGAAACTTGCACTTCTCCTTCCTTCCCTCTCTCTCCTCTCAGGATACAAAGTTTAAAATCTTTATTAAAAAATTTGCTGTCTAGTAACAATAAATAACTAATCAACCATTTCAATTATCGCTTTACCACCAAAATGTCTGCTTCCTTCACTTAGTTAACCCCTATAAAAAATAATAATAATAATAATAATAATAACTATTTATAAAAGAAAATCCTCTGTCCTCTTTGTTGCTCTCTATTAACAAAAAATAAATAACGAATCATCTAAATTACAAACTCCTTCCATCGAAATTCATTTTTCCATCTCATCCAAAGAGTACAAAGTTTAAAATTTATAAAACTCTTATGTGAAGAAATTTTATGTCCTACTTGTTGCCTTCTAATTTGTCACCTATGTTTTCTGTCTACTCCAAAAGTGCCTGCCCCCCCCCCCCCCCACACACACACACAAATTTTAAAATCTTTAAAACTCTATTTTTTTTTTAAAAACCGCTGTATTTATTTCTCTTTAGTAACAATATTAATGAATAATCAATCATCTAAATTACCCCCCTTTCTCCCAAAAATGCCACCCCTCTGTCTTCTCACCCAGCAAATAGTTTAAAATCTTTAATATTATTATTATTTTTTTAATGTTGATCTATTTCTTATTTTGTAGTAAGGTAACTCATCTCATATAAGTATCACTCATCTAAAATCACCATTCCGTTTGAAATTTTTTCTCTGGCCTATTCTCCCAAAGAAGAGGAGTAGATTTCTAAATATGTGAGAGGAAAGCAAAAATTTTCATCTTTTTTGCAGTTTGGCTGTTCTTCCCTGAATCACGTGTATGTTTTCTGTTTTGAAATAAATATGATCTCTAAAATAACTCCCCACCCATTAACAAAATATCAGCTGTGAGAATAGGCAAACTACAAAAATACTAAAATCTTCTCTTTGCCCTTCCCCCCTCCATGTCTAGAAATTCATCCCTTTTTCTGGGGATGGAGAACGGAACTTTAATGGGAGAGTTAGATGACCATTTATTTATTGTTGCTACAAAGTGACAATACCACATAAAATCTTTATAAAATAGTTTTAAAGATTTTTAAGTTTGTGTGCTGAGGGGTGGTGGAGGGAGAAGCCATTTTTTAGAGGTGTGTGTGTGGGGGGGGGGGGAGCAATTTAGATAATTATTTAATTATAGTTGCAAGAAAGTTCTAAATAGATATTAAAAAAAAACTTATAAAGAGGATTTTTTGGAAGGGAGGAGGATATAATGTAGGTTGTTATTTATATATTGCTGGGAAAAAATCACAAATAGAGCAGAAAAAATAAGAAGAAAACTATGCATTTTTGTTACCAGAGGGGAGAAACAGTAATTTTGAGAGCAGATTTAGATTATTGATTATTTATTGTTATACAATAAGGAATTAAAAAAATGTATTTAAAAAATGATTTTTAAAAATTTTATTTTATTTATTTATTTATTTTTATTTATTTTTTTCGGGGGGGGGGGGGGGGCAGGATTTATTGTTGGGTTGGGAATTTATTTTATTATTATTATTATTTTAATCTACCGATTTACGGAAAATTCTCGCCCCTTTTTTTTAATTTTACGAGATGCATTTGTAGGGGGAGGATCTTCATGAGATAAGGATGGGGGGGCAGAGGGGGAGAAGCAGGGATTTTAGGAGGATGGGTTAATTTAGGTGGTAGGTTGAAGTTATTTATTTTTAATATAGAGTATTTAATAAGTCTGAAAAAGAAGTTTAAAATTAAAATGTTATAAAGGTTAAACTATGCATTTTTGGTACCAGAGGGGGTGGGGGGGCAAAGGGGGAAACAGTAATTTTGAGAGCAGATTTATATGATTGATTATTTGTTGTTGCAATAAAATAAGAAATAAAGAAAAATATTAAAAAAATGATTTTTAAAAAATTTTCTCTTTTTTTGAGGGGGGGTGGGGCAGGATTTTAGGGTTGAATTTATTTTTATTTTATTTTATTTATTTATATTTAATCTGTCGAAATACGGAAGACTCTCACTCTTTTTTTTCCATTTTACAATTTTACAGATTTTTAATTTTATGCGATGCATTTGGAGGGGGAGGATTTCATGAGATAAGGTTTGGGGGGGGGGGGGGCAGGGGAAGAGAAGCAGAGATTTTAGGAGGTGGGGTTAATTTAGGTGTAGGTTGGATCTATTTATTTTAATATAGTTAATATTATTTAATAAGTCTGAAAAGAAGTTTAAAATAAAAAAGTGTAAAGGTCAAACAATTTTACTATGCATTTTTGGTACCAGAGGGGAGGGGGGCAAAGGGGGGAAACGTTAATTTTGAGAGCAGATTTAGATTGATTTTAGATAGATCATATTTATTGTTACAATAAAATAAAAAAACATATTTAAAATTTTTTTTTTAATATATATATATATATATATTTTTTTTTTTTTTGGGGGGGGGGCAGGATTTTAGGGTTGGGAATTTATTTTTATTTTATTATTATTATTTTTTTTAATCTGCCGAAATACGGAAGATTCTCGCCCCTTTTTTTACTTCTAAATTAATGATAAAAATAGGTTTTTAAATGTTTTTTAGAAAAAATCCCGATTATAAGCCACCTCCCAAATTTAACCTTTTTTGATTTTGAAAAAGGGGGGCGCTTACAATCGGGATTTTACGGTAAGCTTAATTCTTGCAGTAAACTTTCCATTGTTTTTTATAATAACTGATCATCATCCTTTGTTTTTCACATGTGTTTTCATTTTTAAATATACACATATATTAAATATATATATATATATTATATATATATATATATATATCATCATCATCATCAACCATTTTCAATCCACTGCTGGATGTAGGTCTCCCTCAGATTTTTTCATTGTTGCATGTCTAGTACTTTAGCCATCCAATTAACACCGGCCACTTTTCTGATTTCGTCACTCCATCTTACTTGAGGTCGTCTTCTTGGTCGTTTTACATCTCTGGGATACCACTGTAGGGTGTTTGTGCTCCATCTATTGTCTTGTCTTCTTGCAATGTGCCCAGCCCATTTCCATTTTAGTCAAAAACTTTCGTCTGACTTCTTATCCACGTTATTCTCTTTCTGTCTCTTCTGGTTATGCCTAGCATACATCTTTCCATATATATATATATATATATATTTTCAAAATATTAAAAATCTGAGGTTCAGGTCCACCAGGAGAGAGAGGGTTTGGACTACCTAAATCTCAATTTGCAGGCAGGTGGGCTAGATTTTGCTAGCCATCGCCAACAGACACACACACACAGAGCGAAACTTTCTTTTATTAGTATAGATATGTATGTGTATACACACACACATATATATAGCAATGTTATGCTAATATGATGATGAAACCACTCATTTTATTTGTGGTATTTAGGCATTTGGGACTTGAAAATTCTGTCTAAATTCCAAATTTCATTTCATTCATCCAATTTCATTTATTCAATTTTTAATTTAATTTCTTCTTTTAAATAAGTTTTTGATATCCATATTCAGTGTGTTGGGGAATACTTTCATTGTCAACTAATTATTATATAGTTAATCATTATTTCATAGATATATATATATATATATGTATTAACATTTGAACAGAGGGTGGTTTCTGAGTTTGGGGATCACTGTTGGTGAAAATATATTGCAATTTTCTAGATTTGTTTTCCACTGCATGACTGCATTAGCAAGGGTCTGTGTCTAGACTTTTCTCACAAGGTCCTGTTTTTGTGAAATTGTGAACAGCTGTTTATATTTATGAAACATCTAGCAGGGATGAAAGTGCACTAAAGCCATTTTGTAGCAGCAAAAATCTAATTTTGTAGCAGTAAAATACATTTTTGTCGCAGCAAAAATCTAATTTTGGAGCAATAAAAACTGTTTTTGGAGCAGATTGAAATTCTAATGTTAATAAGAATTATTGCTATCTTGAAAATACTCTGAAAAAAATTACTCTGATTAAATTTTGCCACACTTTTTGCTAACCCTGAACATTCTAAACAACATTTAGGTACTGATTGCAATAATGCATGTATGTTAAAGAAATACTAAGTAATGTGCAAGTACAGCTGACTATTAAATTAATGAATCTATAAAATCCCCCCCCCCCCTAAAAAAAGAAATGTGGAATCCAAAATTTTTTGCAAGCCGTGATGTGACTGCAGTAAGGAAAAAAAAAATTCTGGCAACCATTTGTGGAGGGCGCGAACAGTCAACCCCGAATACAGGGGTGATTCTAAGTAAAAAAAAAATTTCTGAAATTCACAGCAAATTTTCTGAAAAGATACAACAGAGGGAGGGGGGGGGGAGGGGTAACCACTCCCGTCACTTTTTTTTGCGTCCTTTGACGAAATTTGCAGTTTTTTCAATATTTTTTTATACAATTTGCCGTTTTTCGCGATCTTTTGACGAAATTTGCCGTTTTTCACAATGTTTTTGACAAAATTTGCCGTTTTTCGCAATGTTTTTGACGAAATTTGCCGTTTTTTCGCGATTCTCTGAGGAAAGTCACGTTTTTCTCACGATCTGTTGACAAATTTTGTCGTTTTTTCGCGATCTTTTGACGAAATTTGCCTTTTTTCGCAATGTTTATGATGAAATTTGCCATTTTTTCGCAATCTTTTGACGAAATTTGTCGTTTTTCGCAATGTTTTTGACGAAATTTGCCGTTTTTTCGCGATTCTCTGACGAAAGTCACGTTTTTCCCGCGATCTGTTGACAAAATTTCTCGTTTTTTCGTGATCTTTTGACAAAATTTGCTATTTTTCGCGATGTTTTTGACGAAATTTGTCGTTTTTTTTCTTTTGACGAAATTTGCCGTTTTTCGCAATGTATTTGACGAAATTTGCCGTTTTTTCGTGATTCTCTGATGAAAGTCATGTTTTTCCCACGATCCTTTGACAAAATTGGCGACTTTTCTTCGAACGAATGACGAGATTGATTTTTTTGGCGATCATTTGCCGAAATACCGATACATTTTATGTCCGAATTTTCGGATTTATGACCGATATACTGTTTAGCTCTGGTTAGAAAAACTCTGAAACCGGTGTAAGCTCGGTCCAGTTGCCAAGGTAACTGGTCAGTCGACTTTATTTGAGGGAAGTTCGGTATTTCTTTTCGCGCCTATTTCCCCCCGTTCAGCTGGTCAGCGCGAGAATTATCGCAGTCCGCTCCCACTGACGAAGTTCCCTCCCTACAAGTTTTGGAACCTTCCAAAGCTGCAACCCTACCCAGGGTTCTTCTTGTCTCGGTAATACAGTATACATTTTTTTTTTTCGGAAATCATTGCCTTAATTTTTTGGAAAATTCGGACCCGAATCACAGTTTATTTCAAGTTAAAAAAAAAAGTATGAACGTTGTACCGTACGGAGATCGGCCGGGCAGGGTTACACACAGCAGTGACGTCAAGAGGTAATTCAAGCGAAGTTGCAAGAAATGGCGCAGGTTTGGCGCAAAATTGAAAAAAAATAGCTGTTTTGTAGCAGCTTGGCGCAGAAAAGCAGTTTTGGCGCAGGTCTTACATCCCTGCATCTAGTCATAATTTTGTGAATTTGGTAGGATTGCTATATTCAGGTTCTTGTTTATATTTTTAACACGATCCTTTTTATAGGTAAAAGCAAGATAATATGTTCGTTGGGACTTCAGTTGTTTTGTGCCAGGTCTGATTATACTTTTAAATGATTATATTTGTGAAAGATCCAGTTTGGAGATGAGAAAGTTCAGTGAAAAGTCTACTTTTAAGACAAAGAATTTTGCGACAAGTCCTGTTTTAAGGTAAAAATTTTTGTGAAGGGTTCTGTTTTAAAAAAAAATTTTTTATATAAAAGGTCATTTAAAGGAACTCTGATTAGACAGCTTCTTACTTTTTCTAATGGAAGCTATAGTGTCATAAGTGAAATTTCCAAAACCAATATCATAGATTTTCATACCTTTCTTGCTTTTGGACCAGATGTCTTATAATTTGTCAAGTGTATTTTTTTCATTTATTTCTAATATTTTAATTAATTTAGTTCAAATTTATCAAAATAAATAATAATAATAATTATTATTATTATGTTTAATATTGTATTTTATATGTTTAAATTATACTTTTAGAACACAAATTTATTTTAAAATTTGCAAAATTAAAGTGGTCTTATAAGTTCTTTTTTAACAGACTGTATAACTAAAACTTCCAGTGCTTATTAGATAACATGAAAAAAAAAAAAAAAATCCAATTACTGCCTCCTTATTTTGTCACTCTGCCCTATTTTCATTAACTAAAAATGGTAATGTGTCTGAAATAGCTCATAATATTATTACTTGCAAAAAAAAGCATACACTTTACATCAGTTATATTCTTTCATATTTACTACAAAGGTCATGAAAGTTCAAACACAACACTTAATATCATGAAATTAAACAAAATACTTTTTTAGAGATATAACATACGTGAAAAAATATGTTCAATATTTAACCCGCGAGAACTCACTAGATTTCTTGTCACACCAGAACTTAATACTTTATTCTTAGTCTTAATACTTTATTCACAAAAAGATGTAAAATGATAAAAGAGAAGTTTCTAAAATTTAATTTAAAATGAAAAAAAGGGTTTAAATAAGAGTCTCATTGCCACAGCTGGGACAAAAAAAAGTATGATGGTGAGAGAAAATCTCACGCGCGAGTTCTCCCGGGTTAAAAATGGCTTAACTGTGTGGGAAAATCAAATTGTATTTTTATTATTACAGTAAAACCTCTGAATAATGGACACCTCGAGAGTACAGAATTTGTCCGCTATTGAGAGTTTAAAATGTACAAATATACAGGTTTTGGAGATCACTAAAGTGTCCGCTAAATAGAGGTGTCTGCTATTCGGGAGTGTCCGTTATGGAGGTTTTATTGTATTATTATTAAATACAGAATATGAAATTTAATATATATATATATATATATATATATATATAAAGTAGCAACAATTTTTTTTTTGCATTTAAATACTCTTATCTAATTAATTAATACATACAGAACTAAGATACACTAGAAGAAACACAATTATGGTCTGTTGCTTTTCGTATCAAGACTATTTATTGCCTTTTCTATATTCACTTAATGCTATGGTAATAAAAGATTTCTCAAATCATATTTCCCATAGTACTTTTACCTAAAATGAACAAATTATACTTCTACAAATAAGGAGATAAAATCGAGCAGAAAATCACATTTATTGTTATTACAGTTCCTAACTCAAGATAAAATGGGGAAGCAGAACTGTGGCAATGTATCTGCTTTTAATTATTTTTCATGATAAATTAAATTTAAAAAAAAATTCAATATTCTTTATTAGCTTAATAAAGAATACATATGTTTAAAAGTAAATATTTTATATTAAGTTATGTTTTTGCCCTTCTTATAACTATTTCTCAAATATACCGCCATTTAATATTTATTTTCTTGTTTATATTAATTAGAAAGAAAAATACTTTAATGTGACAACATACTTTTCATAACATACTTTTAGATTTACAAAAAGGGATTAATAAATTAAGCTTAAACAAATATAGAGAAATACCTAAGTACCCAAATTTCCTCTGGTATATGCATCAAGACTAATGTTGTCAGATCTCATATTGCAGAAAGCAGGATGACACTTTCTCATTGAGGCTTAATTTTTTTCCATCATATTAATTTTTTTAATGAATTAAAAAGAAGAAAGAATTAAACAATTTCTCAGAAATAATACATCATGAAGTTGATTAGGCAATCTAATGTTTAAAATAATTAAGAATAATTGTAGAACAATCATTGTTCATAAATGAAATTTAATCAATAGAATTTTTATTAATGTAAAGGCTCTGGTAACAGGGGTCGATATAGGTTTTCTTTCTTGGGGCCCATTTTGTGAAAAGTAAAGATTATTTTTGTGAAATTTATTATATCTTTGTGAAAAATAACAAAAATTGAAATCTAGTTAACTCAAATCTGAACCAAGCATTTATTAACAAAAACTTTTTAAAATCATTTTGCTGAAGTTGTCCTTTCTGATGAACTTATTTGTTTACAAATTACACATTTTAAAAGTCACAAAATAATAAATAATTAATAAATAGTCAGTTTTTATGGAATAGAATTTTGTGAAAGGGCTTATTTTATTAAAAGAAATTTTGTGAAGGGCCCTGTTTTATTATAAGGAATTTTGTGAAGAGACCCATTTTATCATATTGATTTTTTTGAAAGGGTTCATTTTATCAAATTGATTTTTGTGAAGGGGCCCATTATTTTATTAAATTGAATTTTGTGAAGGGGCCCTAAATGGGCCCCAATTTTTCCTGGATCGACCCTTGGGTAACACAAGAAAAACAAACTTTTAATTAAATTTCTGGTAAGTAAAATGTGTTTGGTTTGTTGCAATTTCACCTAGCCATAAGTTATGTCTTTTTAAAAAGTGTAAGTATAATTTAACAACCTGACAAAATCCCCTTTCCCCCACTAAAATGAATGACAATCATATATTTACAAATTAAAAATTCGGTACTTTTCGGTTAGCCGGGCGCCAGTGAAATGTATATATCTATATATACATATATATGTATACATACACACATATATGTATGTATATATATGTATACATAGATATATAAATTTCACTGGCGCCCGGCTAACCGAAAAGTACCAAAAATTCTAACTTATATTTCTTAAAATTTACCACCTTTAAAAGTTTTGACGAACATTATTTTATATAGTTGGTTATTTTAGGCTTTTATATTTTAAAATTAAGTTGGATTCAATGTAAACTAATAAATAAGCATCTTATGCACAAAATTTCAAAAGACTTGTGTATATGAAAAATCTGGACAATTGTCATCTTTTGCACAGTACTTCTGTGGATGGGTCATGGAACTCCTGCAAAATGGGGCATCTGGCAACACTAGTCATAATTCTTTAATTTTATTAAATAGAGATAGAACATCAAGAAACTATTTAAGGCTGTTCTCAAATCCAAACCTGCTACTTTATGACATTTTTTAATTTCTTTTTGTTCGAAAACGCATGAAAGTGGCAAGTGTTGTTATACAGAAACTATGTAATCGAAACAAGTTTTGCATATTTTAGTAAAGCCAGAAGATCTTTCAGAAAATACTGTCAAAGTTGACATTTTGAACCAAATTCTTGCCACAGCGATGCCAGCAAGGAGAAAAACACGTTATAATGTGACATGATTCGCTTATAACTTGATAAGTAATTTATTTATCAGAAAAAGGAAAACTCATTTCGATTCCAAATCGCTTCCATAGTCAGGCTTGCCAAATTTATGCCTTTGCTTTTAAAAATGAGTCTGAAATTGTGTCAGAAAGTTTTGCATTGTTGAGCATGTCATTTGAGAAACACCTTAAAGAAAAAAAAAACAATGTGTGTTAACTTACTTAGTCAATAATAAATAACCTTGAGAATAAATTAATCTTTCAAAAGTCAACACAGTCCATAAAAGTGATTGAGCAAATACAGGTGCAATTTACATGTCACTAAGTATAAAAATATACCTGTAAAAAAAATTTCAAATTAAGAAAATTACACAAAAATTTAATGGAACAATTTAATTAGTGAAACATCAATCAAAATTTTGCAACAAATGCAATAAACTCATTTTTTCACATCGCTAGGTTTAAGTTGTTTACCCCCCGCCCTCAAAAAACAATAATTAAACAGTAAAACAGTAGAATTCAGCAGCAAACTTTACCTAATGTAGACTGGGAGAGTTTGAGGTTTGGGTTACTGAAAATCTGAAGATTTACAGAATAAGGAGTAGGTTATTTACAACTCATAATACACCCTAATGAAAGTTCTAACCCAATACAGGACACAGAAAAGTATAACATACCTTAAAATAATTGTAAAAAGTTTAAAAAAACTTGCATACAAAACTGAAGAAATGACCAGTGCTATGGCAAAAAATATCTCATAATGCTAAACTATTTTTTAATGAATTAAATTTCATACTCTACCTCAACAACACTCAAATATTATACATACTAATTTGAGTATTTTTACAGTGAATACCGATCACAATATGTACAAACTTTAGTGTCCCTAAAGAAATA
This sequence comes from Maratus michaelseni, assembly GCA_963931845.1. Taxonomy (NCBI): domain Eukaryota; kingdom Metazoa; phylum Arthropoda; class Arachnida; order Araneae; family Salticidae; genus Maratus; species Maratus michaelseni. Next base: position 48,143,153 of record OZ007590.1, on the reverse strand, counting down.
AATATATATACAATATGAAACTCCTTCCAGAAGAAAAATATTTAACCTCAATGACATATTCATACATCATTATTTAAAATATAACACTATATTATTTGGAATGTTCTGCTTTACCAGCAGAAATTGTTTAGCAAGAATCGAGTTAGCATGATTCTAATGCATAATAAACAGCATTGCATAAATTAGAAAAAAATAGTTTTCTATAAATAACAAAAAAATTTATTCCACAATTTTACACTTAAAAAAAAATTAAATGAGCTTTAAAAAAAAAAAAAAAAAAAAAAAAAAAAAAAGAATCACAATTTTCCTTAATAATTCAGTAAATATAAATAAGATGAATGATTCATTGCTCGAAGAGCAAAAATGAAGTGTTAAATCAGTACTTTTTTTAGCTGCAAGCCAGGCCGCAAGTGATATATATACAATATTTATACATTTATATATATGTGGGCATATATATAATATATATGTAGCATATAGTATATATATCACTGGTGCCCGACTAACAGAAAAGTACCAAAAAATCAAAAATTTAACTACAGGGGCCACGCTTGTCATTCGCCTATGCACCAAATACGAATACATCATGAAATTGGCGAATAAAAAATTATGGCGAAAAGACTGGCAAATAATTTATCGGGAACTTTTCATTCTTGTAATCATGTTTTGAAACACGGATGATTTTTTAAAAAAGTTTGTAGTGAAAAATATGTATGCTATGCCCACAAAAATAACAATAATAAAACGGTACTAAGTTCAAATTTAATCAGCAGTTTTTTGGGTTTTTTTTAGTTGGAAATTTTTGCCTTATTTAACCACAGCATTTCGACGATTAAATAAGGCAAAAATTTCTATTAAATTTCAGTGGTATGCAAAAATTGGAACAGTTGGCACCCATGCTTTACGGTAATACTTTTATTTTTAGATGGAGTATAACTAAAAAAAATTAAAAAAGAGAAAAATGGGCACAATTTTTAGACACACAATGTAATGCAGTGAGAAAATGCTTTTTTACCCATTCAATAAAGTCAGGGCTGAAAGAGTTAATGATAAAAAACACATTATATACTTTCGGCTAATTATAGATAAATTTGGCTAATTTATTGGCTAGCATTTTGAAAATCTTAGCGCGGCCCTTGACTATCATATATTTTTTCAATAAATAAATAAATATACAAAATGATAGTCTGTCTTCATATGATGTTTTAACTTTAGGCAGTAATTAAAGCATTTTTAAGAATTTATTTATAACTTTTTTTTATTAAAAAATCTAGAGGTCAAAACAAAAATCAGAAAAGTGTGAAATGCCAACAGAAATACTGTAAATTTGAATTATAATAGCATTCATCATATACATTTAAATATTTAATGAATTTTAAATATTTAGGATTTTGTTTTTTATATTTTCATTCTGGCTTAATTTTCTGAACATTGTTTGCATTCACACATTCACGCTTTTAGGATTTTTGTTTTCACCTCCAGATTTTTTATTAAAAATTTATATTTCGTTTTTAAGAACTCTTTTAGAGATGTAAAATTCTGAATAATAATCTTTTGGAGAATATTCTCATCAAGGAGAACATTTGATAATATTTTCTTAAATTTTACTTACAATATTAATGCTAATGCTATTTTAAACATTTTATATGAGATTGAGTATTTCCAATATTTAAAAATGTCTTGCAACATACTACATGATAAAGAATCAGCATAATAACTTTGGCGATAATTTTTTTAAATGAAAAATGGTCAACGGGATAATCGAGACGTACCCATTATTGTATGCTACTAACTAAGGAAATTACTATTTTTATAATTTCTGCAATTACAAACTAATAATTATATTATTAATTAAAAAATAAAAATACAGATAAAGTTACTATTAAGAGTTTTAATTGTTTTGGAAAGTTGAAATTCTTGGTAGTTATTCTGTATTTAAACACAAGGAAAAAAATCATAAAAATCAGATTTAAATTTTTTTTAAATCTGATTTTTTTACACCTTAGTTCTACATTATATTTACATTAAATTAGTTAATTCTCTGCCGGGTACTATAGGTGTTGATTCATGGTTGCCAGTTGCCACAAAATTTTTTGTTGTGGCCACTAACTTTCAGTGTTTAAGTCGCCAATGTGATTTAAAAGTGATCAATTTCTGGTATTCCCAGTCACCACCATAAACTTCTTATGCAGCAACTTTGGAAAATGGGTATCTCCTGAGACGAACCTCTTCCAAAAAACTTTGTAATTTATATTCCACCAGGAGTGGCTGGATGAAGTGAAAGTTCTCCATGATATGATTATACCTCGACAATATTTCGAGGATTTCAAATTCGAAAATGTTGAAATGCACCTATTTTCAGACACCAGCCCAAAGGCGCATGGCGTGGTCGCCTATTTCAGGATTAAATATTCATCAAAAGTTTGTACTAGCTTTGTAATTGCCAAGTCGCACATAGCGCCATTAAAGCCTAGAATAACTTTACCCCGGCTCGAACTGTTCGGAGCCCTGATTTCTGCTAGACTGTCATCTTATTTAAGTAGCATATTTCCAATCCTGAAAGCAGGCGATGTATACTTATGGTGTGACTATGTCTGCACTGGATTAAAGGAGCTTCTGAAAACTTAAAACAATTCGTCAGAAATAGAGTAGTAGAAATTAAAGAGAAAAGGAATCCTATGAATTGGCATTATTGTAAGTAGTAAAGATAATCCTGCTGACAAACTCATGTGCGGTATGCCCATTCACTCTCGTATTAATGATCCAGCTAGGCTTTCAGGTCCAGCTTGGCTACACATGGCCCTCTGATACATCTCCGATTAACTTAGATTCTGTGGATGACATAAAAGAATTAGAAAGGGAAATGAAGGGCACTAAGGTTCTGCTTCAAATTTGCCAGGAACATAAAGATTCTTTGTTTGATATTCACAAATATAGCGACCTTAATAAAGTGTTACGGGTTACTGCTTATATTGTCCGTTTTTTTTTAAAATTGCAGACGTAAATCCAAAAGAAAATCAGGTCCCATATCAGCAGAAGAATTGGACGATGCACAAAAGTACTGAGTTCATTTTGTTCAAAGAGCCGAATTTGAAAAGGAGTATTTTCAACTTCAGAAACATTCCACTATCAGTGCTGATTCAAGACTTTATGGTCTAAATCGCATATTTTCTATAGATAAATTGATTTGTCTGGGAGGAGGTCTACAACATTCTAAATTCCAATTTTCGGCATAATATCCCCGGATTATTCCAGGAAAAAAAAAATTTACAGCCTTATTAATTAAGAGAGAGCACCAAAATCTGTGCCATGCTAGCATATCCGAAACCAGGGGTGATTCTGAGTAAAAAAAAAAAATTCTGAAATTCACAACAAATTTTCTGAAAGGTTACAACAAGGGGAGGAAGGGGGAATCCACTCCCAGCACTAACTATGTGTTTTTTTTCCGCACCCCTTTGATGATATTCACCGTTTTTCGCGATCTTTTGACAAAACGTGCAGTGTTTTCTCGACCATTTGAAAGAAATTTGTCATTTTTACGCGATCCTTTCACGAAATTTGCCGTTTTTTAGTGATTTTTTGATGAAATTTGCCGTTTTTTTGCGATCTTTTGACGAAATTTGCCATTTATTTTGCGATCCTTTGACGAAATTTGCCGTATTTTCGTGATTTTTTGACAAAATTTGCCATTTTTCCCGCGATCCTTTGACAAAATTTGCCGTTTATTTCGCGATCCTTTGACGAAATTTGCCGTTTTTTCGTGATCTTTGACGAAATTTGCCGTTTTTTTCGAGATCCTTCGATGAAATTGCCTTTTTTTCGTGATCTTTTGACGAAATTTGCCGTTTATTTCGCGATCCTTTGACGAAATTTGCCGTATTTTCACGATCCTTTGACGAAATTTGCCGTTTTTTCACGATCTTTTGACAAAATTTGCCGTTTATTTTGCGATCTTTTGACAAAATTTGCCGTTTATTTCGCGATACTTTGACGAAATTTGCCATTTATTTTGCGATACTCTGACGAAATTTGCCGTTTTCTCGCGATCTTTTGATGAAATATGCCTTTTTTTACAATCTTTTGATGAAATATGCCGTTTTTTCGTGTTTTTGGGACGAAATTTGTCGTTTTTTCGTGATCCTTTGACAAAATGTGCAGTTTTTTTCGATTTCCTTTTAATGAAATTTGCCGTTTTTTCACGATTTTTGGACGAAATTTGCCTGTTTTTGCGATCCTTTGAAGAAATTTGCCGTTTTCCCGCGATCTTTTGACGAAATATGGGGGTTTTTCGCGATCCTGTGACGAAATATGCGGGTTTTTTTGCGATCCTTTGACGAAATTTACGTTTTTTCGCGATTCTTTGACGAAATTCACATTTTTTCCATAATCCCTGGACGAAATTTATGTCTTTCCCATGATCCTTTAACGAAATTGACGATTTCTCTTCAAATGATTGACAAAATTGATTTTTTGCGGCAACCATTTGTCGAAAAATGTGATATATTTTATGTTTGAGTTTCCAGATTTATGACCGATTTATTTTAATTTTTGGAAATGACTGCCTTAATTTTTCGGAAAATTCGGAACCGAATCACCCTTGTCCAAAACTCTTACTCAACTTCGAGAAAATTTCTGGATTTTACGTGGTCATGAAAACCTGCTTAAATAAATGCCTCATCTGCAGACGATATAAGAGTGAAACCAGGCAATCAGATCATAGCTCCATTGCCTGCTGACAGACTTGATGCTGAAAGTGCCTTCGAGATAGTAGGAGTAGATTTCGCAGGGCCTTTATACACAAAAGACATTGATAAAGCCTATGTGGCACTGTTTACCTGTGCAGTGACTCATGCCATACATTTGGAAGTTATATCCAATCTGAGTACAGAAAATTTCCTGCTAGCTTTTTCACAGTTTGTGTCAAGACGTGGACTTTGTAGAACTGTGTATTCAGACAACGCATTAATGTTTAAAACTGCAGACTGTGAACTCAGAACACTTTACCTAAATTTAACCAGTGAAGTTGTACTAAACTATTTTGGTAAAAAGGTTATAGTTTGAAAATATATTGTTGAGCGTGCAGCCTGGTGGGACAGGTACTGGGAGAAAATGGTTCGAATAACAAAGAGTGCCCTAAGAAAGGTAATGGGGCGGGCATTGGTTACTTACGAAGAACTTGAAATGGTTCTTATTGAAATTGAAGCAATAATAAATTTGCGACCCCTTACTTACATTTATAACGAACCGGTTGAACCAATCCCTCTCACTCCTGCTAATTTCCTTACCAGAAAAAGGTTAACTTCTTTACCCTCCAGGGTTATCAGCAGTAATCAGTCTGTGACAAGCAATAAAAAATTGCTTTTTAAACGATATATATACAGAGAAAAACTGTTAAATCAATTTTGGAATAGGTGGAGGGGAGAATATCTCCTCCAACTCAAGAGTATGCACTTCATAAAACCTGTAAATGCTGTAACATGTATTAATGTTAATGATATATAGTTTTGATAGGTAAAGACCCTTTGCCCAGGCTCATGTGGAGACTCGGGAAGATGCTGGAAACCCACGAAGGCAGGGACGGTAAGATAAGAAGTGTAACAGTGAAAACTGGTACTGGAGTTCTGAAAAGAGCAGTGCAGATGGTATATCCCTTGGAACTTCACTATACAGACTAGGAAAACTCTTGGTTTTGTGTTTATTTTCTTATTATTCTCATTTTACAATTTGATAACTGTATTTAGTATTACTAGCATCTGTTTAGCATTATTATTTTATTTGCATTAAGTTTGAATATTTCAATTGTAATTATATACAAAATTTGTTCTATATGTGATTAGTATAAAATATTCATGCAGTTCTAATTTACAGAGTTAAGTAATATTTATGCAAATTGAAAAATATAGTAATTTGATGAATGTATTCATCGGGGCGGGAGGATGTTTCAACTCAATTGCACCAGGGAAAAAACTATTCCCTGTTGGGGAATTTGGTAGCTGACGTCGTCCCGTCCTGAAGAGAAACTTCAGAAAAATAGATTTTTTGATTGTGAACGAAAGCAAAACTAATTTGATCCGGCATTAATGCCAAGTGATAGAATATATTTGTGTGTTGAGTGTAATTAAGTGTTAACTGTGTGTCTAAATTAAAATTTTAAAATAATAAGCGGGACTCGCCTTTCATTCAGTTGCTATTGTGATTTTTCATTGAAAAGATGATATACCGGAATCTGTTATGATTTTCGGAACACTGTCATTGATAACACACAACTGTACATAATTTCAAAGTTTTAGAAATTGAGGGAGTGAATGGAAAATAAAATCGATCGTTTCATCTTTATAAGCCATGCTTGACAAGTGCAGTCTTCACTGGTAACCAAGTTATTAAATGTTTTTTTTTTACCCAAGAAATAAGCACAAATGGCAATTTTTCTCTCTCCTATCTCCTACATGTGACAAGCAGTGATCTTCCTCTTCGTATTTTTAATGGAAGAACCAAGCTTAAAATGCATTTTCATCTCATGCACAGAAAACACAATTCTTTCCCACTCTAGCCAGTTAGCATGCCACGTGATTAGAAAAGGTAGAAGGGGCAGATTTCAGTAAAACAGTAAGAAATAGTGTCAATCCAACCTCTGTGGAATCTAAAATTAGATAACAATGCTTAATTTTTTTTTTTTTTTTGCAAGTTTCAAATTAGAATGTTGTGTTCAGAATTAAAACTAATTAATCTAACACATTCGTTTTAAAGAACAACAACAAATAAGTGATTATAAGTAATTCATTTGAAGTACAGTCGAACCTGGTTAAGACGCATTTCAAGGGACTGGACAGAAGACACGTATTAAGCGGGATCGCGTAGTATTAAATGTGATTTGTATAACGTTGTAGGAACTGAGTTCATTTACACATCTAATCGTCTAAATGAACTTTAGAGCTTTCACTTATATGCTTACGCTCAAAAATAGTGTCTATTATGCATATTTAGATTGAAATTTAACTGTATTCAAGTTTAATTCATTGGGTTGTTCTAGGACCATCTAAAAAAAAAAACTGAAAAATACAGATTAAAATATGACTTTAACGTGTACGTTATATAACAAAAAATAATTTTCCGGCCAGCCCATTTTTTTTAACACAACCAAAAATATTAAATATTTGCAAAACAACCCAGTCATTAAAATCATATTTATTACTTTTGATAATGAGTAACATCTTTCTTTATTTGATGACTATTCTCCATATTAACAGAAAATTTGCTAAAACTCAACACACACAATCTGAAATGACTTGTTTCCATAAAACTCATGGTACAACTCTCACTCACCAGACATCAATAAAACAGGAGAAAAAGTAGCAAAGATATACAATTGAAAATGAAAAAAACATTTCTATTTCACTTCATATTTAAAAGCACACAGTACTAGGGAGGCTTGATTTACCTCAGTGTATGAGAGGGAAAAAAAAAAAAAAAAAATTACAACACACACTGCACAGAGAAAGAAGAATAAATGACAAAAATTTATCTATATTTCTCTACTTCAATAAAACATACACGAAGTGAGAGATAAAGAATATTAAATAACGGGATCAAAGATGAGTTCCAGTGTTGCTAATTTAGTAAGATTTTTTTTAATTCAAATAGCTACCACTATTTCAGATTAGTAATATTCGCCTTAATTAATCTGTCATTCAATAAGCCAAATATTACTAATATTCGCCTTAATTAATCTGTCATTCAATAAGCCAAATATTACTACAGTACAGAACCATTTATCCGGAATGGTCGGGGCCAGATGTATTCCGGATAACTGGTTTTTCTGGATAACTGGTTGGACATTAAACAATACCTGTTTGATGAGATTTGTAGAATATATGTGGCTGTAACATTGCTACTGATTTTAAATTAATTACTAGATTACTCTGATTAAGGCTCAGATCCTTTCAGGATCAAAGATTAATCAGAATTTGAAGAAAGCAAATTCTGGCAATACCTTGGAAACAATAATACTGCATAAAACTCAAAATGCTCAATATCAAACTAAACAGGCTTTCATTTTAAATCCAAGATATTGATCAAGTTGTACAATGTATGTGGTTATCTATCAAGCAATGAACATGTCAAACTGGCACTGCATGGCACTTTTTTCTGGAAAGATTCTGAAATCAGTCAATTGGAAATATCATTCCGGATAACTGGTTTTCCGGTTAACTGGATTCCGGATAAATGGTTCCATACTGTATTCAGAAATAATGGTTGATATTTGAATACAAAAATTTCCCTAAATTGGCAACACTGAAGAAGAGAGAAGAAATTTGTGGTTGATGCATGACTTTGTGTATTTAAGCGAGATTTTTTGCCTCAAGAGACCGAAAATTTATCGTGTATTAAGCGAGATCGCTTAATAACCATTCGTATATTAAACAGGATATTTTTGCATTAGCCTTACGGGTGATCTTCAAGGAACTTGAAACATCTGTGTATTAACCGGGATCGTGTATTAACCGCGAGCGTCTTAACAGGGTCCGACTGTAAATCTATAATACTTCTTTAATTTTAAATAATTATTAATTTTAATAAAATTAAAGAATAACGGGCAGGGAATATTCAGAAAATCTTACCAGCTAGTTAGAAGCAACACACAGTTAAAAACTTAGACAGAATTTACGCAAATGCAAAAATAATTCATTACTATAACTATACTACATTTTTTTCTGTAAAATTAAGAAATATATAAAACAGGGGAAAGTTTAGTATAGGATGGAACGTAGTATCATATTTACATCACGGTAATTTGGAGAGTTGCAAAATAAAGCTAGCAAAGTAAAAAACATTTTCTATAGCCAGTAGTTTTAAAACAACTGCTTAAATATTCACTCACCCTGTCAGAAAATACACTCCCAGGGCCAAGTAAAATAAAGTAATTCCTCACCCTTGAAAGAATAATATGTGGTATAGTATAAATAATTTATATATTCTTGAAGCCTATAACTATAATAGATAAAATTGCTACATTAAAAGTAGTCTTGTAGAATATATATAAATATACAGATAGAACTTCTAAAATCCGGAATCGCTCAAGACTCTGCAATTCTAGATTTTTTAAATTTTCGGATTTTAGAGACTGAGAAATAACAATTTAAATTTTAAATTAAAGCCACACATTAAAATAAGAAACACATACTGTAGAGTTTCAAATATTCTATACCCGAGTGATTCCGGATTTTAGAAGTTCTACCTGTATATAGTTTTGTAACGACCAAATCAGACTTCATTTTCTCTTTATCCAAACCTTTAACTTTTACAATTAAAATTTATAGAGTTAAAAAAAAAAATTTATGTAAAAACATATGAACCAGATAAAATTTATTAATATAAATGAGATAAGGGATAAATTATATAATAATTATACTTTGTTTGCATCTTCAAATTACTATTGTTCTGATAGTACAGCAAAGTGGGTAATCTTCTCAGACTTTGTTAAAGATGAACTAAAGCACAAACGGTACTTTTCGGTTAGCCGGGCGCCAGTGAAATTTATATATCTATGTATACATACACATACATATATCTATACATACACACATTTATATATGCATGTATATGTATATATACATATATATACACATACATATATGTGTGTATGTATACATATATATGTATATATAGATATATACATATCAGTGGCGCCCGGCTAACCGAAAAGTACCGCATAAACATTAGTTGTTCAATAATTGTAACTCTTTAAATCAAAACTTAGGGAGTTATTTATTCTCTCCTTTTCAAACCTCTGCATCCATAGCATGAACTAAAAGATATTTTACTAAAAACAATGCAAACTTAATAGCATTTAGAATGCTATTTGAATGATGCATTGAATATTATAAGTTAAAAAATTCAAAGTTACATATTATTAAAGTTAAAATTAATAAAAGTTAAAGGTACTTCTCCATTATCCCGTCGAACACTTTTCATAACAAAAAAACTATCACCAAATTGTAATGCTAAATAAAGAAATGGAAAATGTTGCCATTGGAATATCAAAATAAATAAATAAAGCACAAGAAATTTGGAAAAGCCACACTCACCAAAGTGTCAACTGTCAGTAAGTTTGAACAAAAAGCAATTACAATATATTAATGAAAACAGAAAAAAAATAAGCTTGGATATCTAATTTATTTACATTATTTTCCTTAATTATCCCTCTCGGCTGGTGAATAAAATGATTGTGACGTCAATTGAAACTGATCTATTGCAGTAACTATGCATCACAACATTTTTTCCAATGCTTTTTCTCTTTTAATATCATGGAACTGCCGTTTAAGGATGCAATTGTTATTTTAATCAACGAAATAAGTAATAAATCAGTAAAACATAATGAAAAATACTGGTAAATGTCAAATTAAAAATCACTTGATGACATAACAAACACGCATAATGCTTCCGACGTTAAGTGAATGGGACTGCATTTTTTGCATTAAATCCTATAGTTTGGCAATAGTTTTTTGTTATGAAAAGTGGTCGACAGGATAATGGAGAAATACCAAGTTAAAATAACTTAATTACATCCTTGTAAATAAAATATATACCTATTTTTGCCACTTTACCAGAAGGTGACAATAACACACTTTTGTGGGGCAGTCTTTGTTGGTATTTTTCACCTTTGGCAAACACTAACACTGCCCAGTTCAGTTTTATTCAGACCACCCTATATATATTAATTTTATTAAATCTAAAATAAGACAATTTCTTTGTAATGTGAATCAAATATTGGGATGTATTTAATTGATAAAATGCTAAATTATAATTTTTGTATATTATTTTTTTTCCCTAGCCCCTACACCACAATCTGCAATAAATATGAATAATAAGAAGAATACAAAATTAATGATAATAAAAAAAATTATATGATGCATTCTAAATAACAAGAAATTTCCTTCATTCGTTACAATTAATTTATAGTCTACTATGTCATTAATTTATAGTCATCTCTATTTTACTTTTTTAATCTTTATAATACTTAAGAATTTATAAAGATAAACACAATGAAAGCACATAAATAAAAAGGTATTTACCTTCTGCATTAAAACGTCAACAGTTTTGATCAGCTAAGATTGGTACATGTAGTGGATATCACATGTGGATAATTCTTAGTACTGTGACATCCTAAAAAACAGATTTTTAATATGCATGTATAAGTAACAAAAATAAGTATTACAAATTTAAAATGAAATATAACAAATGCAATTTTACAATATTATTCCAAGTATAATTTAATAGTGAAGATAATAAAAAGATAAAAAATTACTTTATACAATAAACTGAGGTAATTTAAGCAACAAGAAAGTGATCACTTTAACAAGGACCAACTAATGTTATTTAAACTATTTATAATTAAAATAATTTATGAGAGAGTTACCTTTTTCAAATTTTTAACTTGTAATTCCATAATTATATACTACTAATAAATTGATTATGAGATATGATTCATAATAAAATTTGAAGCGATTTCAAATTTACATATTTACATTGTTTGCAAACAACAATTACAACGTAGGGAATTACGATCACGTCTATACCACATTAAAAAGAGGGAGGGTGAAAATTTTCATGTACGAAGAGAATAGAAGCAAATCAGACAATTAATTAGAAGAAAACACGGTTGAAAAAAAGAAAATAATAAACAAAATAACAAAACGTTTAAATTCACCCAGCAGCCGATGCCTCTTGAGGGAAACCAATTTCACCATCCGCGCACAGAAAGTTCAGAAACGCTGCCAACTTTGAATAAAAACTTCTAACTTTGAAAGAGCCGGAATGAGTTCATCAAAGGAGCTCATAACGCAGCTATGAGTATCCATCAATTTATAGGGACAAATAATGTTGAAAGATGTTCATTTTTAATTTTATAGTTAAAAAAAATTGATACCTATGCATAAAATTACCATTTATGTAAGCATTTATAAATTGGAAACTCCTTGAAGCCGTGCGAAACGGAGCTTAAAGCTTAAACCAGCGTTTGTAGGAAATATCATTGCCGCCTAGATTGGAAATATCCGCACATGTGCCTTGGAAGCCAAGTTGCTTGCTTTTTTCTTTGCTCTGAGTTTTATTTACACGTGCTTTTTTCCTTCAAAATCCTTCAATATCCCTAGTGAAGATTATTAATTCACAGGGTGATTATAATTAAAGTCTCACTTTCAAAACGCTGTAAAAAAGGAACCAGTGGTCAAAATGACTTCAAATTTGAACTGGAAAAAGGGGGAAACGTTGTATGGTATAAGAAAGAAAAAGTTTCAAAGTGTATCAATAGATGGTACTGTAAGCGGCATAATGAAAGTGGATTCGGCTGCAAGTGACATTTTTAATCGAAATACGACGCTTTGCCCAACACCCCCTAGATAATGAAGACAGCCCGGACACGCTTTGTTTTGACGTCACGCTACGTCACAAGAAGCAGGTAAAACAAACAGTGAATGTTCGAAGAGCGTGTATGTTTTGGTTTCGTTAGTTGATGTAATTATTAATTATTACTGATGTTTATCTTGTTTGAATAGGAAATATTTGTACATCAAATATGGTGTACTCTTGCTAAATCCTATTGTGTCAAGAAAATTATCAAAAGCTACAAAAATTCTGGTATTATCGCCAAAAAATATCTCACTGCAAATATATTTGCAGAGAGATATTTTTTGGCGATAATAATAATCAACGGCTATAGCGCTATGCATGCAACGATGCTGCACGTGGAAATTATGTTTCTCTACATATACAAGACTTTTAAAAGTAATTCGAGTGCAACATGTTAAATATAGGGTTACGGATAAATTAAAATTGAAAGGCAAAATGTAGTTTTTCTGTAGCAGCTGTAGAAAGTGACCATAAATTATTAGTAAACTTCAATATTTAAAAATTGTTTTGATCACCTATTTGGAAAAGTAAGCCACTTTTTTTAATACTATAGATGATTCGGTAGACAAATATAAATCCGTTTGGAACTGAGTTAAAAAATAATGTATATCAATTATGCGTCAATATATTTGAATTCGGACTGAAAATTAGCTTTGATATACACTCATGTCCAAAATTAAGGTCGCAAACATAAAATCTGTGAAAACTGATGAGCTATTCACTGTGTTGCCAAGAAATTTGGCACAGAGATATATTACAATGGGAGAAAGAATATAGAAACATATGGAAAGGATTTTAATTGTGAATTAAGATACAGGGTATATTAAAAAGTGTTAAATCATGAATCGGAGATAAAGCATTTATCTCGGGAAAAGTATGTCTGATATGGAGTGTGACCACTGTGCACTGCTATACAAACCTCACAACGAGCTCTCCTACTGTTTATGAGGGTGTCAATAAATGTTTGTGGCAGCAAAGCCCATTCTTCCAAAAGCGCGGCTTTTAACTCCTGGAGGGTCCTAGAAGTGGGGTTACGCTGTGCAATGGCTCTTCCTAGACCATCCTAAACATGTTCAATAGGATTGAGGTCCAGAGATCTCGAGGGCCAATTCATACGGCGAATATCCTTCTCTTCAGGAAAATCACCAACAATGTGAGCACTGTGTGACCTCGCATTATCGTCCATAAAAATGAAGTCTGAGCCTACAGCACCCCGAACAATCTCACATAGGCTTCAAGGAACTCATCCCTGTAGCGATGTGCATTGAAAGTACCCGCATCGAAGACGTGCAGTGGGGTACGGCAGTCCAGCATTGAGCAGTCTGAGACAAGAATTCCTTTGTCACCAAATCTGTCGATTTATTTTACGTAGGATGGATGATAGCGAGCTCCACGTTCTCTCCAGATGAAGATTCGACTAGAATCACTTTGTGTGGTGAATTTGGACTCATCACTGAAAAGAACACGTTCCTACTCTTGTCGTGTCCAAGACTGATGTCTTCGGCTCCACAACAACTGAGCTCTCCTGTTCGATGCAGTGAAAGGGACACACACGACTGGATGCCGGACGTAAAGTGCCGTCTCTGCCAGTCGTCTATATACCGTTTGCCTGGAAATTCTTATTCCAGACGCATCAGTAAGGTCACCAGCAAGCTGAGGAGTCGTTGCCAGCCTATGTCGTCGTGGGCTTAACGCCAAATAGCTATTCTGTGCAGGTGTCGTTGCCTTGTGGCGGTCTTGGCAGGCCTTCCTGGTGATATTGGGATGGTCAAGAAAGAACCATTGCACAGCGTAACCCCCCTGCCATGACCCGCCAGGAGTTAAAAGCCGCGCTTTTGGAAGGCTTTGTTGCCACAAACATTTATTGACACCCTCATAAACAGTATGAGAGCTCGTTGTGAGGCTTGTATAGCAGGACACAGTGGTCACACTCCATATCCGACATACTTTTCCTGAGATCAAGGCTTTATCTCTGATTCATGATTTAACACTTTTTAATATACCCTGTATTTTAATTCACAATTAAAATATTTTCCATATTGTTATGTTGCTATATTCTTTATCCCATTCTAATATACCTCTGTGCCAAATTTCGTGGCAACACATAGAATAGTCCATCAGTTTTCACAGATTTTATGTTTGTGACCTTAATTTTGGACTTGAGTGTATATATAACAGTTTTGTAATAAGAGCTTTGCAATGTTTCTGTTGATCGTAATATTTGTTACTCATTAATAAAAACTATATGTTGTTCTACATTCTTGTTCTTATTTCATAAACGTATTTTTAGCTGGAGATACATGACATGTTTTTTTTATTATTATTATTATTTATTTCAAGTATTTTTATTTATTGAATTTTTTATCAGACAGGAGGAGCAAGGCAAGTTTGTGTAATTATAACAAACTAACATTTTTTAAAATACTTAGAAACTCATTACATTTCTTGCATTTGAATTAAAAATATTATGTATAGTATTTTAACAATCAAAATATGAACAACAACAGAAATGACAAAGGTATAAGTGCTATTATACTAAATATTACTTTCTTTTTTTTCTGCATAAAATAGAAGAAACTTGAAGAAATATTAAACCAATGATTGTTAAAATTTGTCTAAAAATTCTGTAGTTTATATTATTTTAATAAAGAACTATTTAAAAAAATCCCTGACGGCTCGGCCTACAGGCATAGGTAGATTTCGAAGACGCAGACCGTGGGGCACCTGTTTATTGGGAATTGCAGAAGAAAGACCTATTTGCCATGATGTGGCAGTTGGGACCACCCACTTCGAAATATACCTCTGCCTGTAGGCGGAGCCAGCAGGGATTTTTTTGTTTTTATTTTTTTTACCGTAAGAGTTGGTCCTATAAAAAACTTGTCAATATAAAAATTGTAGATAATATTAAGAAGATTTATAATAAATTTAAGCGGATTTGATATCTTGAGAATTGACAAAGTTATGATTTTTTTTCTTCTGAAACCCCTATTCCCCCCCCCTCCCCTCATCCTTGGGGGCATTTTTAATGAAATCAAAAATCTGTCATACTTAAATTTTGGCCCTTTTCCTAGAAGTAATACTAACTTTAAACGGATTCGATATGTATAAAAATTAAGAAGTTATGGGTTTTTTCTGTTTTCACGTCTGCTTGTAGGCGAAGCCAGCAGAGATTTTTTGTTTTTAATTTTTTTTTACCATAAGAGTTGGTCCTATAAAAAACTTGTCAATATAAAAGTTGTAGATAATTTTAAGGAGATTTACAATAAATTTAAGCGGATTTGATATCTTTTGAAGTGACGAAGTTATGAATTTTTTCTTCTAACCCCCCCCCCCCCTTGGGGCCATTTTTAATTATATCAAAAATCTGTCATATATAAATTTTCGGCCCTTTTTCTAGAAGTAATAATAACTTTAAACGGATTCGATGCGTATCATAATTAAGCAATTATGGGTTTTTTTCTGTTTTCATAAAAAAGCCCCCCATTTGCCCTCCCCCCTTGGTTCGAGCTTGCCCATTAACGAACATGACCGAGATTTTATGCCCCTTGATTTTATGTATCAGTTTGGAAGACATTTGTGCAGAATTGTTGCAGTTATCGTGTCCATAAAAAAGTGACATAGATAGATATATAAAGTTTTGAACTGGGGGTGGGTTTGGGTTCTAGGAGTTATGATCGGCGTAGATCTGTAAAAATTTTTCAAAAATTCCAACTTAGGGGAGAATGTAGGGTAGTATTTCTTACGAAATCTACCTAAAAAGCAAATAATTTTTTTGAAAACTAATTATGTCAAGTGAATACACTTTTTTTTTAATTTAATATAAACTACCGAATTTGTTCCTTAACTTGTTTAAACATAAACTAGATGGAACCCGTCAAAACTTGACGCAAAAAAAAATACTATAACAATATCAGTAAAATAAGCTTCTTTATTATTTATGAAGGGGTGCGTATAAAACAGTCTTTCAAATACTTTATTTAAATTTTTTTCCCCAGTCAAATACAGTACTATTTCCGATGCAAACTCCAAACAAACAATCCGTAAATAACTGTGTAATACAAATCAGTTTGACATTACCACCATGTTCCCCACGGCAAGAAAAAAATTTCATGGACCTATGAAGTATATACAAATAGTATATTCCTACGTTCATATCATATTCAGTAAATAAAAGAACATAGTAAATGAAGCACACATCTCCCCCCCCCTGTGATAATGCAACCGAATGAGCTCCTATGCGCATATGCATTGCATCTCCCAAAAGCACCGTCGAAATTCGACGTTAAAAAAGTTTTAAAATGATTAAATTAAAAGTTTTAAAATGTCCTCTTTAATGATTGTTCGTTTCAAATCCATATCTTCTAAACCGCATCCATTGTTTTAAGCTAATCAATTTTTATGCAAACATAAAGAAGTTTTTTACAGTAATAAATCTATCTGCAGATGAGGGAGATTTTTAATGTTTTCAAGTGTAATTTATTTGTATGGTTTCTTCGGTTCCTTGACATAATCAGGATGGTTATCTCTTTTCCATCACAGTCGGGGATATTTTTCCTCTTACACAGTTGGCAAATGTAAAAATATAAAAAAAAATACAATTCCTAGCATATTCTGATATCTGATGGAACATATTCATCAACGAATTCAACATATCAATTTTATGTTCAACATAAACAAAAAAAGTTTTTTTTTTTTTTTTTTTTTTTTTTTTTTTTTGACAGATTTTTGTTTAGCGCCAAAATGTTCTATCGTATGGATAATCTGATCTTATGATTTATCACTTTTATTATTATTATTATTATTATTATTATTATTATTATTATTATTCACTTTTTATGATGATTAGGGAAATCTATTTTCAATTATGGCAACTTTCCCAGGGGCTATTTTACATTATTGTAGTAAACGGATGGTCATTGTTGAGATAGGATTGAAAAACTTTTCATGCTTGAAAATTATTTAAAAAGTCGTTAAATTAAGCGGCAGTATTCAAATAAATTTCAATCGAAAGCTAATTTTTTTTCTAATTGATGATGTAAGAATTGAAATTGTAAAATGTAGAAAAAAATAGAAATTTGTAGTATTTAGAAGTGATGTAAGCGCGATGAAAGCTAAAGCGATAGCGCCTTTGTTGTCACAACTGTTGTACATTTCTAAAAATTGCCACTGTATTTTGTCTGGCGTCCAAAAGTAGAAAAACATTTTTTGACATCGAAAGAGAAATTCACAGTGAAAAAAATAGGACTTTGCGCTAATAAGGAACTGTTAAATGAACTTATAATAAATCTACCAAAATAATTCCAATGAAATATTAGTCTTACGTTGTTTATTCTAGCTAAAAATACAATCATTATTTCAAGATTTTTTTCTACCATAACACTATTTTTAATAACTTTAAATTTCCTGAAATCCTTTACTTTTGTGATTTTTTTTTTTTTTATTAAAAAAGGAATTCTAACCTAACTTTAAGAAAAGCAATTGGTAAGATGTAATCAAGGTATGCAATCAAGATGAAGAAATTAATGACTGCTCCAATTCTAATCTTTATAATTATGAATGCAAAAATCAGTTAAAATTATGTCATGTTAACACAATCATATACATTTTTCTCTTTAGTTTTATCAATGTTAAAATGCACTTCAAGCTAAGCATAACGTCATTTTCACCGGCGCAACATTTTCACGCATACATACGTTACATACGTTACATTAATGCTTAAACACCATGCATATAAATATAAATATATTTTGTATTTAATTGTAATGAAAAAATGGCATCAACAAAGTTATAATGCATAATGATAAAATAAACCCAATGGACAATATTCCCGTGACGTCACAATAAATATGAATTTTTATTCGCTTCTAAAACACGCGGATAAGTATTTTTACTGAAATTTAACTTGCAAATTAACAAATTCTGCCTTAAAACCGCGTGCTTTTAATATTTATTATTTCTCTTTTATTCAACCACAGAGTTTAGAGAATAAACTCTGTGCTTCGCAACAGTAGGCGTTATCCGATTATGACGTCATTAGCAGAAGTAAAAGTTTAATTTAAAATTACGGTTAATTAATTAAATTTTCGAACAATCGAATGCACGATAACAAATCTGTGTCCAAATATCTTTCATTTAAAAAAAGAATGATGTAATGTGATGCAGTAGTTTGTTCTCCCGGATTGTCAAAAGAAATCGCTTAGCGTTTTAAATATATAGATTAAAAGTGTTTTAAAATAAGTAATTTCATTTATGAGATTTCACGATAAGGTTTTCATAATACTTTCTTTTTTTTTTTAAATGGTTTTAAAGTAAATTAAAAGTGTTTTAAAATGTAGATTTCACAGTTAAAATTATATAAAATAAATATTTTAAATGATAATGTGGAAGAAAGTTTTGAATTATCAAACGTTGGAATTTTATTAATTCAAAACTTGTAATGGATATTTTATATACACCGTGTCCCAAAAGTTTAGACAATCAATAAAATTTACATTAACATAAAAAGTAATAAGGTACAATTAAAATTCGTGAGATAGGTAATAAATAAAAGCAGTTTTGCTGATATACACATATAAATTATGATCAAAGGTTTGAAATTATAAAATATACATTAAATTACATAACAATGTGCTGTCCCAAAAGTATAGACACAATAGAGCATTACATGTTTTCTTTTATATTTTTGTTGACAAAATAAAATATTTTTATTTTCGTCTGCTTCTATAAATGCAGACTATTTTTCCCTTTAATTGAAATATCGTCTGCTCTATTTTTAGCATAACAGTTTATTGAAATTTTGTGGAATCAAATGAGTTCAATGTATTGTTTTGTTTGTGATTCGGAAAAGGCATTTCCTGCGTATTCTGATAAAAATGCCACGTTCTAAAGAAATTTCTAAAGATGAAATTATTAAGATTTTACATTTAAAAGCGCAAAGACAAAATCCTGTACAAATATCGAGAAGAATAAAGATATCCTTGAGCAGTATTTATAGCGTTTTGAGATCAGGTGGTACATGGAATACTAGAAAGCGAGTCGGAAGACCAAGGAAAACATTGTTACGTGATGATAGCATGTTATTAAAAATGGCTTCAGTTAATTTAAACGGCCCTGATGGTCATAAATTTTACTGGCATGACCTAAGAAAAGAACCCAAGAACTGCTTCAGCAGGCAATAAGGCGGAGGATCCATAATTATCTGAGGAGGGTTTTCTTTCAACGGCCAAACATTTCTAAGATTTATGGACAGAAAAATGAAATCAGAGGATTATCAGGATATTTTACGTACCAATTTACTGCCAATTATGGATTTGCTAGCAGGATAGGACTGTATTTTCCAACAAGATGAGGCATCCATTCATACCTCCACATCATCGAAAACATGGTTTAGGCAAAAAAATATCACAGTATTAGACTGGATAGCACTTAGTCCAGATTTGAATCCCATGGCGAAGATATGGGGGATCTTATCTCGTAAAATATATGAAAATGGAAAGCAATATACATGTGTAAGTGACTTAAAAATTGCAATTGACAAAGCGTGGTATGAAATACCTCCTTCTGTAATGCAATGCAATGCTGCCAATAATAATTCTATGGAACAACGTGTATTTGATGTTATAAAGTGTCGTGGCAATACAATTAAATATTAAAAGTAAGTTTTTAGTTACTTTTATAAATGTAAAACCAAAAAAATTACAGGTGTCTATACTTTTGGGACAGCACATTGTTATATAATTTAATGTATATTTTATAATTTCAAACCCTTGATCATAATTTATATGTGTATATCAGCAAAACTGCTTTTATGTATTACCTATCTCACGAATTTTAATTGTAACTTATTACTTTTTATGTTAATGCAAATTTTATTGATTGTCTAAACTTTTGGGACACGGTGTACAGACAGATCTTAATATTTTGAATTTAATTTGTTTTTATCCAACTTTTAAACCGATGTACACAGTTGTTGTGAAAAGTATAAACAGTTAATACCTGCTAAAACGGAATTACAAGAAATTGGGGAAGTTTTCCATTTTCTACGTTTTCTTTCTTAGCAGGAATAGTTACTGTCGGGACCATGAAATTGTTTCGTTTTCGCAAATTTTAATGCACTTTTCTTACTTTTGAGCAATAAATACTTAATTTAAAAAATATAAAACAAATGTAAACTTATGTTCATGTATGTGTGTGTGTATTTGTGTACATTCTACAACGCATTTAAAATAAGCAAAAGTAAATGATTTATAGTATTTTTTTGTTCAATTTTTTAATTAAAAAATATGTAGGTAGTTTTGGTTTAAAAAAAAAAAACTTTTATTTTTATTTTCTATATTTTGTTACCGTTTACGTTTTATTTATTTCAGTCTTTTAATATGTTTGTATTTGTTTTCATCTGTGAATTTTCCTCCCAATAATAATTAATTTCATCTTCAAATAGTTATAAATTTGATTAAGCTGCCATGTAAATGTGTAATATATATAATAATAGAATAATTGAATTAAATAATTTATGTATAATCAAGTAATTTTAATTTCATCAGAAGTGAAAAAAATATGTAACTATATTTTGATTCGGCTGATCCCTCATATGTTGTCAGAGTTCCCTGCTTTGGATGACATCATAATTACGTGTCTAGGCTTTCTCCCTTATCTAGGGGGCTGTTCAGAACCGAAAATCAGGCGGCACGCGGGTGATTGAGATTAAAGTATGGAGTGAATCTATACTGATTGACTGAGTCTGATTTGGACGTCCAAATCAATGATAATGAGCCCGGACTTTCATTTGACTAATTTGCGTATTTTAATGATATTTTGTTGGAATCTTGAAGTGATCTTGGTGGCCGAATGGTTAGCGGACTGCTTTTTATTCTGCAGGTTGCGGGTTCGATTCTCCTAAATTTCTATCTTTTCATTTAAAAATGTTTTATCGATTGCTTTGTATTTTTCATGATTAATGGAATACAGTCCCTGGCCAAATTATTAGACGCAGTTGTTTTTATTATAATTTATTAAATATCTGGAAAGATACATGAGTAATTATCCTGAAACTTTAGGAGTGTAAACAACATGATAAACGTCATATATTTCCGCGAAGATTTTTTCCCGAAACCCCATAAGGGGCCGTCAACAAATTGAAGAAAAACAAATATCTTTTGGATAACCCTGTAAAAACTAATAGTGCAAAAAGCATTCAAACTGTAGATTGTGATTAAGTGGCTTATTGTAATAATTTGGGTTCATTTTTATGAAGATAGCATGTATACTCGAAGAGAAATTCACGTTTTTATAAAAACAGTCCCAAATTTTACCAAGTTTTTTGCTTATAATTTGCAGAGTTTTTAATATAAAAACAAGTTATTTTCAGAAAATATGACAAACAAAATTATACACAATATCCTGCAATCAGAATTAAAAATATATAAAAATTGTATGAAAAATGAGCAGGTTTACTAAATATTGTTTCACTGCGCATGCGCGAATTCAATCAAAATATACTGTGCATAATATATTAGCTAAATGTATAGACCAACTTTTATGAAAGTCTCAAAAACATAGCTTGAAAATTATGATAGTAATCGTCGATAGAATAAGCTCGAATTTCGCTGTTCCCAAAAGGAAGCAAAAAGATGAGGGGTTGTATCAAATATAGAATGAGAGACACTTCATTCTTATTATGTCAACTTTCATAAGCTAGTATATTTGGATAGAACCCCTCATCTTTTTGCTTCCTTTTGGGAACAGCGAAATTCGAGCTTATTCTATCGACGATTACTATCAGAATTTTCAAGCTATGTTTTTGAGACTTTCATAAAAGTTGGTCTATACATTTAGCTAATATATTATGCACAGTATATTTTGATTGAATTCGCGCATGCGCAGTGAAACAATATTTAGTAAACCTGCTCATTTTGCATACAATTTTTATTAATTTTTAATTCTGATTGCAGGGTATTGTGTATAATTTTGTTTGTCATATTTTCTGAAAATAACTTTTTTTTTTATATTAAGAACTCTGAAAATTATAGACGCAGTATAGACTGTATATTTTATAAAAGTAAAATTTGATATTATTAACAATTACTTATTTAATTAAATACGATAAATTCAGTTATTTTACGATTAAAATTTTACATTACAGTGCCTTTTAATATTTAAACATTATTATTATTTTTTTCTTTTAGCAAATGTAAAATAAGTAATGAAAATATAATCAATTTGCACGAATTTCTCCAGGATTTTATAATGAGTACTTCAACAGTGAATTTTTAGTACGAATAGAATGCAAAGCATAATTTTACAATGTAAAAAATATTATAAAAATAAAATGTAAAAGATATACATTATTTAAACTAGAAATATCAGTTACCTATTTTTGTAAAGAGGTAAAATACATGTGGTTTACCGTCTAGTTTCGTATTGAATATGAATAAAATATAGTTAGAATGTTTATAAATTTTCTACTGAATGTATAAGTATTTTAGCATTTGTTTCTCGTGTTTTATGATGTTTATTGCAATATAATAAATAATGCAATTTACATCAAAAAGTAAATTTCAAGAAAAATATATTTTTAGAAATTAATAATTATGTTTCAACAATGTTGTTATCGAAAAATATATTTGAATAAAATGTTCAAAAGCTTTTTTATCAAATTTTAACAAAGATTTTATTTTACTATTACAAATAAAGAAATAAATCTTTTAACATATTGGTATCACGACCTTGATTTATTAACATCATAGAAACTAGACAGAGTTTCTCGCCAAGCATAAGAAACAGCAATGCATTGAACCGTAAATGAAAGGAATTTCCGCCAATGGATGCCAAACGATTTTACAATTTTTTTTTTTTTTTTTTAACTCTGTCTAGTTTATATTTTGCGGACGGGACAAAACGGGTTTTTGACACATCTATATCTCGCGTTCTACTTATGATAGAAACAAAATTCTTGATTCTATGGAATGGGGCGTGCCACGGGACTAAAAATTCAAAAGTAAAGCAAAATCCGACGAATAGTTTTTCAGTAAATGCGATTTTAAAAGTGCTGTTTTTTGCACTTTTTAAATCTTGTTCAGACCAAAAACTGTTGACAGGGCTACAGCAATGTGTAATTATCGGATTTTTACGCGGTTTACGTTATTTGAATAGTTTTTATGAGTAGTTCGGACCTTTGTAAGTTTCATGTAAAAATATTAATTAGTTTTTGATTTATATCAGTTTAAAGTTGTTGATTCCTATACTTAACATAGAGCAAAAAACTGTTGACAGGGCTACAGCAATGTGTAACTATCGGATCTTTACGCGGTTTACGTTATTTGAATCGTTTTTATGAGTAGTTCAAACCTTTGTAAGTTTCATGTAAAAATATTAATTAGTTTTTGATTTATATCAGTTTAAAGTTATTGATTCCTATACTTAACATAGAGCAAAAAAATAATAAATGACCCAACTCTTTTAGGAATGGTCATATACACATGATATTAAGATATGTTATTACACTCGACCCAAGTAAGCTTCCTATTATAAAAAATCTTTAAATTTAATGTTCGTTTACAGGGTTTCACAAAAGATGTTTTGATATAGGGCTAAAGAGTTGTGTAATTATCCGATTTTTACGCGGTTTAGCATTTGAATTGTTTTTATAAGTAGTTCAAATGTTTAATATTTCGTGTAAAAATATTAATTAGTTTTTTATGTATACCACTTTAAAGTGATTTATTCCTATACTTAAGATGAAGCAAACAAAATATTAAATGGTCTAACTCTTTTGAAAAAGAACGTATGCGCATGATGTTAAGATATGTTACTACGAATTACCTAAGTTAGTTTCCTATTCTAAAACAGAATTGTAGAATTTACTGTTCGTTTACAGGGTAACTCAAAAGATTTTTTAATAAGACTAAAAAGTTGTGTAATTAGCAAATTTTTACGTTGAAGTACATGATTCCTGTACTTAACACAGAGGAAAAATATTAGTAAATTGCATAACTTTTGTCAAATTCGCTATATACACAAGATATTCAAATATGTTACTACATCCTCTCTATTGTAAAGCGGCATTGAAGCATATACGTTTCGTTTACAGAGTCTCTTAGAAGATCTTGATTACACTACAACCGATGTATATTTACTGAGTGAGATGCATTCTAATGATTTTACACTGTTTCAATCTCTGTAAGGTTTCATTATTTTGCTTTAAAATTTAATATAAGATCATTTTGTCCGTCTGAAATCTCGTCGATGTTAAGCTCTAAATCTATTAATATATAGTATTTTCATCGATTAAAAAAACTGTGTTTATTTATAAATATATAATTCTAGCGTATTAGGAATTGATTGAAATAGCGATTACAAAATTCCAACTTTACGTTCATGCGCTGAGTAATAGCAGAGCCGTCCTTAGCGAGGACGACTTAAAGCGTGGCCCGGTGCAGGGATTTTGCGAGGCCCTTTCCTTACAGATTCTTAACATAATCTTATCTATACTATCAATAAAAAAGAATGGTTTTCACCTATATACTGTAACCCAGGGAGCCCGGGTTCGATCCCCTAGCTACTATAAAGAAGTAGCATTTGTTTTGTGTGTTTGTAGGGATAATTTCTGGAACTACTAAACCAATTTCAAAAGTAATGGTGGCAAATTGATGGTGGAAAGTCCCTCTTCCAACATAGGCTATATTTTATGTCAAGAGCGCTATATTTTCTTAACTAAAATCATAAATTTCTATTAAAGATTTTCTATTATACCTTCTTCTTTTTATTAAAGAAAAATATTTTGCGTCCGGGTGCGAGGCCTCTTTAGGCGCGAGGCCCTGTGCGGCCGCACCTGTCGCACACCCCTAAGGACGGCTCTGAGTAATAGAATGTAAAAATGTTGATACCCCAAGATTACAAGTTTTGCGTTTAAATATTTGCCGTTCATCAAATCTCCGGCTATGACGAACTTAAAATGCTAAATTTCGTATACAATAGGTGATCGGTAACGAACTGTTCGGTTTACGAACAAATCGGTTAACGAACACTTTCGCGTGAGATTTTTATGTTCGGAGAACGAACTCCTCACGAAACAAAGCCATGATGAAGCAATGCCGTGTTTCATATTTGCCGAGCTATACTTATTGCCTCTATTGTCAACTTTGAGAACATTTTAACAGTTGCATACATATGTCCTAATTAATTCATGGACTGCCGGAGATTGGGGACCTATATTTTAGGATCACCGAATTGGAATGAACAGACTATATGAACAGAAATCACTTTAATAGTTTTTATACTTTTGCAAACGTTGCGAATTTTATATATTTCAAATTCTCGAAACGTTGAGTTAAAAAACTTAAACAAATAAAAAACTTCTAAGGTGCTCAGTAATTTTCAAAAAAAAATATATTTAATATGTTAGTATAAAAATCCCTGTAAATTTTTATACTAATAGAAATAGGTTCGTAGGGAAAAAAAATGTTGATTATTCTCGGTAAAGTATGCTCCATAAACTTATCGTTGTAGTTGACTGAAAAAAAGTGCTTCTTATTTTTCCACATTTTTCTGAAACTGTAGTATTTTAATTAGTTTGTAAACTACTGTAAAATTGTGTAATTTTTTGTTTTTGAATGTTTATAAACGGAAGAGTGATATAAACAAAAGAAAAAGGAAAATAAATATGTCATAAATAATCTGATGAATACAATGTATGGAAATTAATATAAAAGTTTCCCAGTTGTTATGGTAGCGACATGTACATTGGAATAAGTCACTCAATAAATTGTATAATTCTGATGTATAATTCTGTTTATAGCATCACTATTATTTTTTTTCCCCTTTTATCTTTTCTTTTCTGAATAAAAATGGAATCAATATAATTGAAATTAAATACCTTACAAAAAGGAGTGATATCTCATCAAAAACAACTCGTTGTAAATGATCCCGCCAAGCCACAAACCTAAAACGTCAGTCACAAAAAGAAGTGATATCACATAAAAAGAAGCGATATAGAAGTGCATACTCCGAGTCCCGTGTAAAAATCTATCACCACTCATAATGTTTCCAAAGGACTCGGAGTGAGGTACAGTATGTGAAAACTGCTTGGCGACCTGCAGGCTTTTATAATGTTTGCGTTTCCTGCAATTACATATGACTATATTATTTTAATTTACGAGGGCTATCCAGAAAGTAGATTACGTTTTGGAATAAAAAATAAACAAAGTATAGGAAACAAATTTTATTATATACAGATGGAAGCCACACTCAAATACTACTTTTCTACATAGTCACCATACAAATTAAGGCATTTATCGTAGCGATGTACGAGCTTGGAAATGCCTTCGTCGAAAAATTCGGCCGCCTGCGCTTTCAACCAACAGTTCACGTGTTTCACCCATGTTTCGTCACCAGTAACGATGCGATCGAGTAAAGAGTCACCATCCTTATGGTAAGCGTCCAAAAAGTTCAACGCTGCAGCCATTCGCTGATTTTTGTGGTCCTCTGTCAAGATTTTTGGAATCCATCTTGCACAAAACTTGTGGTAACCAAGCTTTTCGCTGATGATTTCGTGCAACAAACACTCTTAATTCAAAAGAATGAATTATTCACTCAATAAAAGAACGTAATATTTAGGGGGGATATTCATTCCTTCTGAGTACCGACTTTCTCAAAAAGGAACGCTTTCCGAAAGTAACTGGTTTGATAAATCATCTGCATTGGAGCTATATGCAAAAATACTCCGGTTTTGAATCGAAGTAGGGAAATACTCTAAAAGGAGTGATTAGAGAACTTTCCTATTGGTTGTAATTCTGTCATGTGATATTTGGTTTGGCGGGGGATCCAGTTTGAAAAGAGAATGGCTTCGGGATTCGGCGTCTTGTCCATAGATAAATAATAATGTTTATCTATGGTCTTGTCAGGCATAAATAAGCATGATTGCCTTGTCACTGCTCATCGTTAAAATTACGTTTTGTTAAATTAGTGCTACTCTGAAACATATAAGTTCATTAGTATTTTTATTTCATGGATTTAAAAATTGGGTAGACATGTCGTGTCCGCAGAAGTAAGAATAATTATAATAAAGAATAGAAGAAATTTGCATTTCATTTCCCCCAGAAAAAAAAGCAAGATGGCCACTAGCCATACCAGAAAAAGTTTTTTCTCCTAAGGTACATTTTTATTTTATCGTTCGTATAATGATATTTCTTGTTCTATTTTTACATCGTATATATAATTTTGGCATTATTTTACGTTGTTACTATTAAACATGAAACATTACTTTCTTTAATTATCGTTTTTTGTTTTATTAATATAAATAAAATGCACTCAAAAATGTTTTCTGGGTGTCATATTATGATTTCGTACAATTAATTTTGAAAAAATTAAAGTGATTTATTATAATTAATAAAATACTCTTGAAAGTATAGTTTTATCGTATTCAAACTGTATACTAATTACTTTAATTCCGATTTACTTTATGTAAACAAATATTATTTGCTGTTTATATTACTATTTATTAATATATATTGCTCATGATACGGATAAATATTAGTGGAACACAGAACTCATGATATTAAAAACATTATTTTTTTTAACTAGGATATATGTTCTATTTTTCTTAAAATATTTCCAATACGTACAAGTATTTATTAGAATCTGTTAATTTATCCAATATACTCTAAAAGATAACTTTTACACTTAAGCATTTGTAAATATACGTTTTTATAAGAACTAGAAAATAATCGCATTCCCCTGATAATAGTAAACTTTATATTGTGAATTGTGCACATCTATATTTTATTTATTTGTTTTCGAATTTACATACTATTATGTAAATAGTACGAAATGTGAAATATAATTTTAAAAATTGACAGAAAATATTAATAAAAAATGCTGTTAATTTAATTCTTGGCACAACTAACTTTAACTTAAATATGTATATAAATGATTTTTTGAATTGTTATTTTTTGTGTTATAAGTTATGAATATTCAAAAGTCTAACTGCACTAACAACATTTATCTCAGATTGCTATTTCTACTCGCTTCAGTATTTCATACTACATTGCATAATATTATGTAAATTCCAAAACACATAAAGTATAGATGTGCACCTTTGTATACATAATAAATACTTGAACATAATATAGATACTTGTATTGATTAAATATTTTAACAAACATAGAACGTATATCCTAAATTTAAAACGCATAAAAACATGTTTTTATTATTATGGATTCTGTGTTCTACAAATATTTTTCTATGCCATGAGTAAAATATATTAATATATAATAATATAAGAAATAATTAAAGAAATTCATATTTTTATAGTTAAAAGAATAACGTTAAGTAATGCTAAAATTATATATACAATGTAAAAGTACAAGAAATAATTTTATTATAAGAAAGATAAAGTAAAAACACCGAATCTTATAATATTGTTTTAGGAAAAAAATCTTGTCAATATATGTATAATCAGTTTTTTTTTTTTTTTTTTTTTTTTTTTAATCCCAAATGTTAAAAATTTTATGAAATCTCTTCTAAAATTTATCTTCAATTATGTCATTTATGCATATTAAAATGCAAAGCTAAGACAAAAAAAAAAAAAAAAAAAAAAAAAAAAAAAAAAAAAAAAAAAACAGTACCTACAACAAAGTTAATCAAAAAAAAAAAAAAAATCATTCCATTTGTATTAAATAATGTTAAAAAAACAAACAAAAAGTAATTTCTCAAAATAAGAGTGAAATCACACATTTTGCCTATTAATTTAGTCGAAAAAAGAGTAAAAATGACTTATCAAAAAGGAATGAAAATAACCACTCCGCAAAAAGGATGAAATTCACTCCTATAGGATAAGTGCATGTTTAATACTGGAAAGGAGTGAAAAATTACTCAGTCTGAGTTAAAATCGCTGGATTTTTTTAAGAGAGAACTTCGCGAAATTTGTGGTAAACTCAAAGAAAGTTCCGTTATTGTGAACTTATTACTGCACGCACCTCGCAGCTCGCGGGATTTTCAATTAACGCAGACATTTCAAACCGTCACAGTATCTGAACGGAGCACAGCACGAACCTCTCACTAGCACGGTTAGATGCCGACTGAGCTGCGCAACGCTCTGACCCCAAGATGGCCGCGCTAGCCCCGCCCCTAGCGGACACAGACGAAAACGTAATCTACTTTCTGGATAGCCCTCGTAATTTAATTTAATTTAATTAATTTATTTATTTTGCTCCCATAAAATTGTAAAAAGTTGAAGCTTCTGTGTTTGCATGTCCTTTCTTATTTATGAGCATGAAAAATCAATTTGTTGATTTTATTTACCATTATTTAAACTAGAAACACCACTCTTACGAAGAGGATTTTTTAAGTAAACATGTAAAGATTTTGAGTTTGTAATATATATATATATATATATATATATATATATATATATATATATGATGATGATCATACGCATATTAATAACATTGTACCTTATAATAAACGTTAACTAAATTGAGATATATTGCAGTAATTCTAGGGTAAGCGGAATCGCATAGATCTGGGGAAAAATCCGTTCTGTCAGTTCTTTCGCATACAAAAATATTTAAAAAATGATGTAACAAAAATTACAAATTTATTTTTTTCGATTTTCAAAATTGATATACTGCATATATTATAAAAGCCTGCAGGTCGCCAAGCAGTTTTCACATACTGTACCTCACTCCGAGTCCTTTGGAAACATTATGAGTGGTGATAGATTTTTACACGGGACTCGGAGTATGCACTTCTATATCGCTTCTTTTTATGTGATATCACTTCTTTTTGTGACTGACGTTTTAGGTTTGTGGCTTGGCGGGATCATTTACAACGAGTTGTTTTTGATGAGATTCTATTTATCCCAAAAAATATAAAGCAACTGATAAATCATTTTTAAATTAATAAAAATAGGAAAGAAAAAATCTGAAATAAACGGCGATCATGGTCTTTGTATCCATACCTTCCAGGTTCATCTGTGTAGAACAACCCAAACGTCAGTAAAGTACGTAACAATTTTTGGTACTTTTAGGTTAGCCGGGCGACAGTGAAAAAATATATAAATATATATATACATATATATATCTACATATATGTTTGTGTATATATGTATGTATATACATATACGTGTGTGTGTATATATATTTATACTAGGGGGCCTACCCCCTGCGAGCTACGCTCGCCAACCCCCGCTCAGACTTCGAGGCCTCTAAAAACATGACAGCGTGCTTTGTTTTAAAAATATTGTTAAATCTGTAATTGGGATTCCATGCTTTTAACGTTTTAATGGGTCATTTTTTTTATTATCATGGCCTCATACACAGCTGTTGCGACAACTGACGACTGTTTTCGGAATTGATAAGTAAAATCAATTACAACTTGGAAACCAGCTTGTATAAAATGGTTAGGTTTAAATTGTGGCAACCTGTCGGACTTTTATAACAACGATCTGTATTCTATTCTTCCTTTGCGTTTAAGGATGAGAAAAATTCCATCTGTTTGTGAGTAACATTAAGAACCACGGTATTAAAAAGTACTATGTTATAGACATTTTCAGCAACAGATTTTAATTTTCTTTCTATTTTAATGCACCATCATGCATACTTTCATGTTATTTTAAATATGTAAATTATTTATTTTAATTAATATGTATATACGAATTTTCTAATAATTATTTATCATACAATATTAATTAAATATTTTATGCATGCATGCCTGCATTTATTCGGCATCAATTGATGAGATATTTAAAACAAATTTGCTATCCGCGATAATTTTACACCATGTTATGTCACTTGAATATTGTACATAAAAAAATCGGGTACTTTTCCAGTATAGGATCCTTTGCTTTTAGGTTTGGCGTATTTCCAGCTTCAAAAAGGGATAGATTCGTTAATATACATAGATTTGTTGCCAAAAGTTATGAAAACAAACCCAATGAACTTTTGGTACTTTTCTATTATAGGGGTCTTGACGCTTTTTTAAAAAGCTTGGCGCAATTCGGGCATCAGAAAGTGAGATTTGCTGCCAAATGACATAAACAGCCATGGAAACAAATTCGACGATTTTTTTGTTTATATGCGTATTTTAATTATAGGTATATTATTATTGTTTTTTCTATACAAATTACTTCTGATTATATATAAAATAGGATAAATGACATTCTACGCTAAACAAATTGTATAAATATTGAAAAAATGCTTCTGCATACGAAATGACATATACGAAATGACAAAGTTAATAGGTTGACAGAAAGTATGTTGCCAAATTTCCTTTTCTGTCAAGGCTACAGTGTCTCACAAAAGTGATGGGACACTTGTGCTTTATAAAAAGAAACTGCAATAAAATAAATAAACAAACATGTGCAAAAATTTTTTGGGTGTGTTTCATATTTAAAGTTAGTAACAATTATTACATAACATACATTTTGTCAAAATATTAAAATATTAATTTAGTAAAAATACAATTGTTCAGAACGGAACAAAAAATGGCTCACATAAGTGATGGGACACTTACTTTTCCATCAAATATTTATCCAAAAATTTTACTTTTTAAAAGGTTTTAATATTTTGTTGGATTTCCTTTTACTTTTAAAACATGATTTAATCTTTTTGGGATGGATTCGACTATTTTTTTTGTGATTTCTGGAGTGATTTTACCCCATTCTTCTTGAAGCACCGATTTTAGTTGTTGTTTTGAAGAAATGGTGTGTTTGCGAATTCTTGATTCCAATTCTTGCCAAATATTCTCTATGGGATTTAAGTCTGGAGATTGTGGTGGTGTTTTTATTATTTCAGGACAGTTATATAGCAGCCAGAGTCTAACGTTCAGAGCAGTGTGCTTGGGGTCATTGTCCTGGTAGAATTTAAAATCGTTATGAAGGTTCAATTTTCGTGCTGAAGATTTCAAATTTTGCTTTAAAATATCAATATACTTGTACTGATCCATTATACTGTCAATAAAAACAAGATTACCAACTCCAGCGGACGACATACAGTGTCTCACAAAAGTGATGGGACACTTGTGCTTTATAAAAAGAAACTGCAATAAAATAAATAAACAAACATGTGCAAAAATTTTTTGGGTGTGTTTC
The DNA here is from genome assembly GCA_963931845.1 of Maratus michaelseni. Taxonomy (NCBI): domain Eukaryota; kingdom Metazoa; phylum Arthropoda; class Arachnida; order Araneae; family Salticidae; genus Maratus; species Maratus michaelseni. Next base: position 48,110,659 of record OZ007590.1, on the reverse strand, counting down.
ATATTTAAAGTTAGTAACAATTATTACATAACATACATTTTGTCAAAATATTAAAATATTAATTTAGTAAAAATACAATTGTTCAGAACGGAGCAAAAAATGGCTCACATAAGTGATGGGACACTTACTTTTCCATCAAATATTTATCCACAAATTTTACTTTTTAAAAGGTTTTAATATTTTGTTGGATTTCCTTTTACTTTTAAAACATGATTTAATCTTTTTGGGATGGATTCGACTATTTTTTTTGTGATTTCTGGAGTGATTTTACCCCATTCTTCTTGAAGCACCGATTTTAGTTGTTGTTTTGAAGAAATGGTGTGTTTGCGAATTCTTGATTCCAATTCTTGCCAAATATTCTCTATGGGATTTAAGTCTGGAGATTGTGGTGGTGTTTTTATTATTTCAGGACAGTTATATAGCAGCCAGAGTCTAACGTTCAGAGCAGTGTGCTTGGGGTCATTGTCCTGGTAGAATTTAAAATCGTTATGAAGGTTCAATTTTCGTGCTGAAGATTTCAAATTTTGCTTTAAAATATCAATATACTTGTACTGATCCATTATACTGTCAATAAAAACAAAATTACCAACTCCAGCGGACGACATACACCCCCATACCATAACTCCTCCTCCACCATGTTTTACTGTTGGTACCAAGTTCTGTTTGCGAAGTTCTTCCCTGGGTTTTCTCCACACCAAGATTCTACCGTCAGAACCAAATATATTAAATTTACTCTCATCAGCAAATATAACTTTATTCCAGTAATCAGAATTCTTATTTATGTTGGATTTTGCGAAAGCTAGTCTGAGTTTTCTATTCTTTTCACTTACGAAGAATTTTTTCCTGGCTACTCTACCGTGATATCCAGCAGATCGAATTACCCTTCTAATAGTTTCAGGATTAACAATTATTCCATATAATGCTTGTAAATCAGCAGCAACTTTTGAAGCACTAATTCTTGGATTTTTTTTAATATTTCGAACGATAATTCGCTTTATTCCATTGGATAGCTTTGATGGTCAGCCAGGTCTTCTTTTATCCTGAATCATATGATTCTTTTTATATCGTTTAATGATATTGAAAACTGTTGAACGACTCAAGTTAACTGTTTCAGCAGTTTTTCTAATAGATTTTCCACGTTCAATATGCAAATTAATAACTAATTTTCGAATTTCAGGCGAAGTTTCTTTTCGTTTAGCATTCATGACTACACAGAGCTAAAAAACACAAAAATTCCAAAACAAACTGGAGAGAAATACTGCAGACGATTTTATAAATTATTGCCAATTGCTTTTAAGTAAAAATAAAACCCCAAAAAATATTTTTATTGCTTATTTCAGGCGATTTTTGTTGCATATATAATGGTGTCCCATCACTTATGTGAGCTATTTTTTGCTCCGTTCTAAACATTTGTATTTTTATTAAATTAATATTTTAATATTTTGACAAAATGTATGTTATGTAATAATCTTTACTAAATTTAAGTATGAAACACACCCACAAAAAAAATGTGTACATGTTTTTTTAATTTATTTGATTAGTTTCCTTTTGTAAAGCACAAGTGTCCCATCACTTATGTGAGACACTGTACACCCCCATACCATAACTCCTCCTCCACCATGTTTTACTGTTGGTACCAAGTTCTGTTTGCGAAGTTCTTCCCTGGGTTTTCTCCACACCAAGATTCTACCGTCAGAACCAAATATATTAAATTTACTCTCATCAGCAAATATAACTTTATTCCAGTAATCAGAATTCTTATTTATGTTGGATTTTGCGAAAGCTAGTCTGAGTTTTCTATTCTTTTCACTTACGAAGAATTTTTTCCTGGCTACTCTACCGTGATATCCAGCAGATCGAATTACCCTTCTAATAGTTTCAGGATTAACAATTATTCCATATAATGCTTGTAAATCAGCAGCAACTTTTGAAGCACTAATTCTTGGATTTTTTTTAATATTTCGAACGATAATTCGCTTTATTCCATTGGATAGCTTTGATGGTCAGCCAGGTCTTCTTTTATCCTGAATCATATGATTCTTTTTATATCGTTTAATGATATTGAAAACTGTTGAACGACTCAAGTTAACTGTTTCAGCAGTTTTTCTAATAGATTTTCCACGTTCAATATGCAAATTAATAACTAATTTTCGAATTTCAGGCGAAGTTTCTTTTCGTTTAGCATTCATGACTACACAGAGCTAAAAAACACAAAAATTCCAAAACAAACTGGAGAGAAATACTGCAGACGATTTTATAAATTATTGCCAATTGCTTTTAAGTAAAAATAAAACCCCAAAAAATATTTTTATTGCTTATTTCAGACGATTTTTGTTGCATATATAATGGTGTCCCATCACTTATGTGAGCTATTTTTTGCTCCGTTCTAAACATTTGTATTTTTATTAAATTAATATTTTAATATTTTGACAAAATGTATGTTATGTAATAATCTTTACTAAATTTAAGTATGAAACACACCCACAAAAAAAATGTGTACATGTTTTTTTAATTTATTTGATTAGTTTCCTTTTGTAAAGCACAAGTGTCCCATCACTTATGTGAGACACTGTATATTCTCTGTTTCGTCAAGGGTTTGTTATTTATGTGTAAACATATAATTCATTATTAAAAAAGTAATGCTACTGAAATATTCATTTGTTTTAAACTTTGATAGCATTTCTCTAATGTATAGGGAGCATTTTTTTCCTTGCTGCCAATAAAAGAGAGAAAGGAATAAATGTAATTTTACCATAATTGATGTCATATTCTCATTAAAATTGGAAAGAAAATCAAGCAGGATATTTTATTCTCCTTCCGTTCAGTTGGGCAATTATTATTTCAGATATTCGTTTCAAATATCCGAATTAGTGATTTTATAAATTCGTTTAATTAAATTTTACAAAAAAATAACAAAATGATATCAATAAATAATAAGAAATAAATAAGTATTGCACTGCCGCGCAATACTTAAATTACTATGATTTCCTCCCCCCCCCCCCCTTTCTTTTGCGTTTACATAAATGACGTCATTTGGACGAATGTATTCAAAATATTTTCAGTTTATAAATTAAATTAAATGCTGACAGACGATTGAATCCTGACGATAGAAATGTGATTTTTTTTTTTTTCAAATTTCATGAAAAACATAATTTAATCACAATCTTGTCTTCATTATCGATTGAAATAAAAGATAAATTCAAATTCAATTTGAAAATGACGAATAAAAAGAAATCAATAATCCCTATCGGGATCCTTTTCAATTTTTTTCCCTTTTTTGTCACAAAAAACTGAGTAATTAGTTGCCATCATTACAGAAATGTCATTAAAATTAGAAAAAAATTAATATCTCGAAAACTAATTCCAATTTCAAAATTCTATTACCAGTTTTGACATCCACGGATTTTTATGGACAATTGGTATTAATTTCACCATCAAGCGTTTAATATTTTATTAAACTAGTCGTTGGGGGCCACCGTAATACTTACCCATCATGGATATGCATAATGTAAAATATTAAAATAAAAATGTGTAAACTACTTATAAAATGCATTGCAATTCAAATAAAATCGTGGCTTGATGACGTCATAAACTTTAAAGGCTCGATTACTGAATTGCTTGAAAGAGGTTTTTCCTTATAACTCCAAAAATAATAATCCTATTAACTAGCGGTTTATTGCATCTGATTAAGCGTCAAATTTCCAATTAAAATATCTCTTTGAAGTGAAATTTGGATGAAATACAGGGTCATGAAAAATCGAAGAGTGTGGAAAATAGGATTACAAATATCTCGGCAACTAATTATCCGATCGACTTCATGCTTTATGTAAAATTTATGTTTTTTTATTGTCTTTTATATTCATTTCTTAAAATAAACAATTTCGAAAATTTTTATATACCTTTTATCAGAACGAATATTTCGAGGGTCCGAATAAAATAGTTCCGGTTAATCGAGGTTAATGAAATGAAATAGGCTTCTTCCCATTATTACATACTAAGTACATACCAAATTGCAAGTCTCTATCTCAATTTTTTTCGGGAGATAGAGCGTTTACAGACACACACACACACAGACACACAGACGGACGGCAAAATTTTTTTTCTAAAAATATGTTTTTCGGAATCTCCAGTGTCTGAAACGTGTAAATCCGTCAAAAAAAAATTTTCGATTTTCAAAACGATTACAAGACTTACCCTATACTACGAATGATGGGTAAGTAAAATAGCCCTGAAACATAATCAGTCGTTTACTCAGTCGTTTCATAAAATCGTTTCATAAATTCGTTTCATAAAATCGTTTCACAAATTCGTTTCATTAGGATTTTATATATATATAGGGTAGATAAATTCGTTTCATAAAATCGTTTCACAAATTCGTTTCATTAGGATTTTATATATATAGGGTAGATTTGTTACACTAGCGCCCGGCTAACCGAACAGTACCCAATTTTTTTTTAGAGTTTACATTAATTTTATTGAAATCAATACTGTATTTCAGGAATTCGGTGATCCGAACGTCCTCTCCCTTGTTAGTTAAAGGTGCACTGTTTATAGAAAATTAAACTTTACTTTATTATATGCATTGTTTTGTACAATATATATATTAGGTAGATTTCGTAAGAAATACTAACCTATTACATTCTCACCTAAGTTGGAATTTTTGCAGATCTACGCCGATCATGACTCCCAGTACCCAAAACCATCCCCAGTTCAAAACTTTATATATCTATCTATCTATGTCACTTTTTTATGGAGACGATAACTGCAATAATTCTGCACAAATATCTTCCAAACTGATACATAAAATCAAGGGGTATAAAATCTCGGTCAAGTTCGTTAATGGGCAAAATCGAACCAAGGGGGGGGTGATGGGAGGCTTTTTGTGAAAACAGAAACCCCCCATAATTTCTTAATTATGATACGTATCCAATCCGTTTAAAGTTATTATTACTTCTAGAAAAAGGGCCGAAAATTTATGTATGACAGATTTTTGATATCATTAAAAATGACCCCAAGGGGGGGGGGGGGGGGGAGGGGGGTTTTAGAAGAAAAAATTCATAACTTCGTCACTTCAAAAGATATCAAATCCGCTTAAATTTATTATAAATCCTCTTAATATTATCTAAAACTTTTATAGTGACAAGTTTTTTGTAGGACCAACCCTTATAACAAAAAAGAAAAGAAATCCCTGTCGGCTCCGCTTGCAAACAAGTTAGGTTTCGAAGTGGGCGGTTTCAACTACCGCATCATGGCAAAAAGGTCATTTCTTCCGCAATTCCCAACAAATAGGCTCCCCACGGTCTGCGTCTTCGAAATCTACCTGTGCCTGTAGGCCGAGCCGTCAGGGATTTTTTTATGTAACTGCTGTCAACTAAGCAAATCTATCAGTTTTAGTAGGTGCTGTAGTTTTAGAGACAGATAAGTTGACAGCAGTTATGTAACTATATGATGGATATATATATATATACATCATACTTCGGTATTCCATTATTTTGATGTTGGATCATAACGCTTAAAAAATCCTTTTAGAATGTTAAAAAGTTGAAATTTTTCTGATATCCGATCATGCTGCTACAGCTGTATCAATCAACCTACGAAACCAAGTAAAACTATAAACACAAAAAAGCCCAATCACGTGATCAAACCACCCACAGATTTTCTCTGGGTCGATCGAGTGCAGCGCGGGCGAAAATTTTGCGGGTTATGAACGCTGATCGGGCTAAATAAGATCACGTGATACTTTCATGAATATTTTGGATTTTTTCTGAGTAAATATGGGCATGTATTCCTATTACGAGAGTCATTGTTTTAGAAATATAAGGATATGTAGTCGTTGTTTTTACCTGTTCTGAACTATAAAAGCATGAAATAATTAAATTATTACAAATACTTGCTCTGATAAGACCTACTCCATACGCAAATCTCCTTCGCCCGCGCGCCGCCTGATCTTCGGTTCTGAACGAAGCCAGTAAGCCAACCGTATTGTTCAATGTGCATGAGTGTTTCGGTTGTTTGACGGAAAAAATGACTTCCAAATCAGTCAACAAAGTGGTAAGTGGAAAGCCCATCCTCCACAGCAAGGTCGTACCACATTGGATGGAAAAATCGGTTTTTAATTGTCCTTGGACCAAAAACGCATAAAAAACACATAATGATTCGGTTTTTAATTGCGCATAAGTGTCTTATAATTTGCATAGTACACCGCTTACAGCGCCATCTACTGATACACTTTGGATTTTTTTTATTATGCCATACCATTTCCCCCTTCTTCCAGTATATTCGGTTCAAACTGGAAGTCATTCTGACCAGTGGTTCATTTTTTACAGTATTTTGAAAGTGGGACTTTAATTATAATCACCTGTAGTTTGAGGCTATGATCACACGATTACGTGTTTTTGATTTCCCTACTGTTTATCAACTTTATGCGAAATATAATTCATGTGAATTAAATTATTAGCATGGGTGAGATCAGCTAAACTACAAAAATAGGATTTTTTTTTTTAATTTCTGACCCCCCCACCCAAAATGCCTAGGAATTTGCTCCCTCTTTTTTTTTTTTTGGGGGGGGGGGGCAAAGAATAATTTAGTAATGATATTTATCATTACTAAAAAGTAATAAATAAAGCGGATTTTTTTTTAAATCAGAGTTTTCTAGCAGATAAGATCCAAATTTTGTTTCGGATGAGAGAAAGAGTTGTTTCAGCACCTGCATGGAAATACAAATTATGAAAATATTTAATAACACAAAAGGTAAAATTATGGTTTGAAGGAATAATCATAGGATATTTTTGATGCTCGGATAAGTTGCTGTTTCTCAGTCTACCATCAACTCGGATTGCATCATTATCATCTAAAAACGGACACAAGTTTGTCAGTTTACTACTGTTAGGGATTGCAGTACCCTTTTCTAAATACTGCATTTCCTTCACGAATGAAGTCCTCTGGAATTTTTTTACAATACAGAATAAGGACTGAGAGAGTTCACTGCTGGTTAAAGTTCCATCTTTGGGATAGAAGGGATTTCTAGAGTTATGGATGAATCTGTTACACCATGCTACTACTCTTTGCAGTTTTATGAAGGAAGAACTGTCATTAATTAGGTCTAAAGGCTCAACAGTGTTAACTAAGGTGTTACTGATGGTGCTTTCAAATCACGGATAAACAGCTCACTGGTTTCAACAGAAACAATATCAGGACACTCCACCATCTCAGGCTGTTGTAGGAATGGTGGACCGAACCACCATAAATCACACTGCTGGATGTTGATGGGATCTAGACCTCTAGAAATAAGATCGGCAGGATTTTGCTTGCAAGGTACATAATTCCACTGATCAATCGAAGTTAAACTTTGTATAATCGATACCCTATTTGCGACAAATGTCTTTAGACCATTCGACTCCTTTTTTAACCATGCAAGTACAATAGTACTATCTGTCCAAAAACAAGTTTTAGAAACTTCTTGCTTTTGAGCACTTAACACTTTTTGCATCAACTTAGATAACAGGACTGCGGCAGAAAGTTCTAAACGCGGGACAGTAATATGCTTTAGAGGAGCCACTCTAGATTTACTAGTGAGTAGTTTGATAGTAGAATCACCATAAAAATTAATATATTTTACATAAACGACCGCTCCATAAACAAGTTCAGAAGCATATGAAAAACCATGCAATTATCCACACTATTAGATTGTTCTACAAATACAAATCTTGGGATATTGATCATATTTACAGTTTTTAAGGAAGTAAGAAAATTAGTCCACTCGATATTTTCTTTCACTGGAAGATAATCAAACCAGTCTATTTTCAGCAACCATAATTTTTGGAAGAAAACCTTGACCCTCGTAATTATTGGACCTATAAAACCCAATGGGTCATATATTTTAGCAATTTGCGATAATACTGAGCGTTTAGTATACCTTTCAATTTGCTCTATAATTAAATTAAATCCAAAACAATCTGGTTGCGGCTTCCACAATATTCGTAAAGTTTTTGTCTCATTGGAAAATGAATATTCAGATATTGCATTTTTACACAAAAGAGAAGAATTATTTACCGATCATTTGTGAAGATCCATGCTTCCCTTCTTTGACAAAGATATCAGCTGTTGTTGGATCTCTTTAGCTGTGTATAGATCATCAGCACCTGTCAAAATATTATCCATATATACGTCTTGAAATAATACATTTGCAGCTAAAGGAAATTCCTTTCCTTCATCTCTAACTAGCTGGGTAAGAGTTCTTGTTGCTAAAAAAGGGACACTCGTTGTGCCATAAGTCACCGTACATAATTTATACACCTTAACTGATTCATGCACCTCAGGTTTAAACAAGATTCTCAATAAATCTCTTTGACTTGGATGTATCAATATCATACGGTACATTTTTTTAATATCTGCTACAAAAATAAATTTGTGCTTTCGAAATCGCAACATTATACTAAATAACTCATCTTGGATTGTTCCTCCGTTATACTGCAAACTATTTAAAGATTTTCCAGTAGAAGTTAAGGAACTAGCGTTAAAGACAACTCTTAATGGTGTGCTACTTGATTCAGCACGGAACACGCAATGATGGAGTATGTATTCTTCAGATTCTGTCACCTCTTCCATATGACCCATACTTAAATATTCTTACATAAAGACTTTATAAAGGTCATTAAATTTAGGTTCTCTAAGCGATTTCATAATGAATTTAAAACTTCCATAGCCTTTTTCTTTGATTCTCCAAGATAAGATGGATCTTCCTTAAATGGCATTTTTACCATGTATTGCCCTGTTGCAATTCTGGAATAATTTTCCAGAAAATTTTCTTCAAAAATTTCTGCTTCTTTATTTATAGAAACTTCAGACTCTCTCTCTATGTTTTCTATTTCCCAAAAATCTCTAATTACCCTTTCTAACTCCAAATTATCTGTTATCAACCCAGAATGTATATTAATTTCACCCTTAGTCAGAAGGGTTCCGCTAACAATATAATCGAAAACACTGTTTTGTAACACTATTCTAGTATTTAATGGTTGGGGGTAAATTTGACCTGGCCTTAAAAATTCATAGAAATTTTCTGCACCCAAAAGCAAATCAATAGAGCCTGGCACATTAAACCTTTCATCGGCTAATTTGATGTTATTTAACGATGGAATACGTCTCAAGCGGTCTAGAGGGCGTAAATTCCGTAACTTTCGGCACGACTAAAAAATCTAATTTTAAATAAAAATCTTTATCTCTACTCGAAATAGTTGTGTTAACTCTAGATCTAACATTAACCCCTTGGGGACGAGCGACACGTATACGTGACGCATAAGATGCTCAGAATCTTCGATTATTCCCACCAGTTACGTTTTACAGTAAGCTTTGCCTTATTTAATGTTAGCATTTCTTAGATTCAATTAAGCGAAGATTTCTGTTTTGAAAAATTGGTGGTAAAAGATTAAAAATTCTGTAAAGGACGCTCGTCGCGAAGGGGTTAAGGAATAAATTATTTATTCCTGAAATAGAAATATTAGTCTTTTCTCTTTTCAAATTTAGTTTATCTACTAACCTTTTACTCATAAAATTAGAGTTTGCAACGACATCTAATAAGCCACTTGCTTCATGAAAATTACCATATTCATCTTTTATTAAACAAACAAATGTGTTAAGTAACACAGCTTTTAACTCGTTAGAAAAATTACATATCGTTGAAAATAAATTGCTTTTGTTTTTAGCTTGGAAAGGGTGGAATACTGGAGCCGAAGCATCCAAATTAGATTTATTACAGTCTTTGTTTATAGGACTCATTTCAGTGAAATTATCTCTGGATTTTCAACTTTATTTATTTTTGTTCACGCAGGAAATGTAGAGTCACATGGTGCCTTTTCTTGCAAATACTACAAGAGAATTTAGATTTATAATCAATCACTTTATGATTCATAAGACAGTTAAAACAAAGATTTTTGGATTTTACAAGCTCAACTCTATTACCCACTGACATGTTTTTATAAACAGAACATTTATGCAAAGGATGATTTTTACTACATGACAAAATACATTTAGAATTTTTTACGTCAGTTAGAAAAACTTTAGAAACATTTCGATAATAAGTATTTTTATTACTCGCTCTAGAATTGTCAACCACGGGTTTTCCCTTTGACGTATAATATAAATCAATTTCTCGAGATAATTCAATGGGAGAAAACCAGGATTCTGCTTGTCTAACATTTTTAAAATACATAACATCTTTATCAAGTGTTTGACAAATCTTATCAGAAACTATTAACTGTTTTAAAGTTCCGAAATCTGTCACATTTCTCAATTTTAAATAATAATCCTAACTCGTTGTTAATCGGGATGCAAATTGTACATATGTTTCATTAGGCTGACGTTGTGCTTTCCTAAAATGTTCTAAACAAGTCTGGGGGTTGGCTCAAATTCTGTAACTACTATAGCCTTTACTTTTGAATAATCTTCTAATTCCCCATCTTTAATGTATGTAATAATGTTTGTTGCCCTTTCCCCTAACAGATTTAGTAGAATTTCCGATTTATATTTTTCTGGGACATTTTTAGAAATAAAGGCTCTTTTAAAGGTGAAAAGAAATAACCCCAAACTTCCGGTCTAGATGGAATTTTAATTGTTAACGTTCGTACACTTTTAATGAGAGAGTCTAAAGATTCTATACTTTCTGTTTTCTCGAGATCACTTAAATTATCATTTTTGGCTTCTGCTCGGGCCTTAGCCAACTCAATTTCTAACTTTGCATGTTCAATTTTTAATTTCTCAATATTTAGTAATTTCGATTCCTCATTTTTTTTCCTCAATTAAACTGTTTGCTATATCTTCAACCAGTTTATCTGCTTTATATTTCGAACTTTCCTTTATTAAATATATTAAATCACTAGCGGCCCGTCCCGGCATTGCATGGGTAGAGAATGTGTTGACTACAATGTAGGGTAGAGAAGTGTAGGTACTTTAAAAAAGTTGTTCTAAATTGGATAAAAGTGGGAGTGAGACAAAATGGCAGTACTTAGAAATTTTGAAAATTAAAAGCTTGTAAAAATGTGATAAATAAATTTTTCTGTTTATGTACATATCGAAACTAATAAATAATACACGGCCCATGGAAGGACATAGCAACTACATGTGCTCATGTAGAATGAATGTCGTTTTCCTGAATTTCACGCTCCTACCTAAATCTTCTGCTGAGATATGGCGAAATGACCGAAAACTTTTTAATACCCCTTTAACAACCTTCTGGAGGAATTTCCAAAATCGCCGTAATACGTGTTTAACCATTTTTTTTTTGTAGATTTGTTTTAATTAATTTCGCCCTCCTACATAAAAGCTGAGATATGGCGAAATGACCTAAAAAATTCGACCCCCCCCCCCTTTAACCATCTTCTGGGAGGAATTTCAAAAATTGCTGAAATACGTGTTTTATTCATTTTTTAGTAGATTTGTTTTCCTGAATTTCGCGCTCCTAACTGAAACTTCTGCTGAGATATGACAAAATGATCTAAAACATTCGACCCCCTTGTAACCCCCTTTGGGCGAAAATTTCTAAAATCGCTGAAATACGTGTTTAACCAATTTTTTAGTAGATTTGTTTTCCTTAATTTCGCGCTCCAACATAAAACTGCTGCTGAGATATTGCGAAATAACCTAAAACACTCGACCCCCCCCCCCCTTTAATCCCTTCGAGGGGGAGGGGGGTAATTTCCAAAATCACTGAAATGCATGTTTAATCATGTTTTTAGTAGATTTGTTTTCCTGATTTTTGCGCTCTTAACTAAAATTGCTGCTGAGATATGGCAAAATGACCTAAAACATTCGACCCCCCTTTAACCCCCTCCGGGAGGGGAATTTCTAAAGTCTCTTAAACACATGTTTAATAATTTTTTTAGTAGATTTGTTTTCCTGATTTTTGAGCTCCTACCTATAACTTCTGCTGAGATATGGCGAAATAATCTAAAACAAACGACCCATCCCCCTTTAACCCCTTCGGGGGGGGGGGGATTTCTAAAATCGCTGAAATACATGTTTAATCATTTTTTTAGTAGATTGGTTTTCCTGATTTTCGCGCTCCTACCTGTAACTGCTGCTGAGATATGGCGAAATGACCTAAAACATTCGACCACCCCCCTTTTACATCTCGGGGGGGGGGGGGGGCTTTCTAAAATCGTTGAAATACGTGTTTAATCATTTTTTAATAGATTTGTTTTCTTGATTTTCGCGCTCCTACCTGTGACTGCTGCTGAGATATGGCGAAATGACCTAAAACATTCGACCACCCTCTTTAACCCCCTTCTGGGGGGAATTTCTAAAATCGCTGAAATAGGCGTTTAATCATTTTTTAAGTAGAGTTGTTTTCCTAATTTTCGCGCTCCTACCTATAACTGCTGAGGAGATATGGCAAAATGACCTAAAACGTTCGAACCCCCCCTTAACCCCCTTCGGGGGAGAATGTTCAAATATCCTTTCTTATTGCTTGCCTAGGCCATAACAGCAATCTACAGTCCAAATTTCGTGACCCTGACTTGTGTCAACATGACGTAATTTTAACTGATTTTTCAATTTTTAATTTTAAAGATTAGAACTGGAGCCTTTCTTGATTCCTTCATCTTGTTTGCATACCTTGATTACATGTTACCAATTACTTTTTTATTTTTTATTATAGGTTAGAAGATTCCATTTTTCTTAATAAAAACATTTACAAAATTAAAGGATTTCAGGAAAATTAAAATGATTAAAAATGTTATGGTAAAAAAAAAAAGCCTTGAAATAATGATTGTATTTTTAGCTAGAATAAACAATGTAAGGCTAATATTTTATAAGAATTATTTTGGTTAGTTTGTTATAAGTTCACTTAACAGTTCCTTATTAACGGCAAAGTCCTATTTCTTTCACTGTGAATTTCTCTTTCGATGTCAAAAAATGGTAGTCTAATTTTGGACGCCAGCCAAAACACAGTGGCAATTCTTAGAAATGTATAACAGTTGTGACAACAAACGGCGCTATCGCTTTAGCTTTCATCGCGCTTACGTCACTTCTAAATACTACAAATTTCAATTTTTTACTACATTTTACAATTTTAATTTTTACGTCATCAATTAGAAAAAAAATTAGCTTTCGATTGAAATTTATTTGAAAACTGCCGCTTAATTTAACGACTTTTTAAATAATTTTCAAGCATGAAATATTTTTCAATTCTATTGCAACAATGACCGTCAGTTTGCTTTAATAATGTAAAATAGCCCCTGAGAAAGTTGTCTCAATTGAAAATAGATTTCCCTAGCATTTTGGCGCTTAACTAAAATCTGTGGGGAAAAAAAAACTATTTTTAGTTTATGATTAACATAAAATTGATATGTTGAATTCGTTGATGGATATGTTGCATCAGAATATGTTAGAAACTGTATTTTATTATTTTTTTTAAAGAACCATTGGATATTTAACTGTATAAGAGGGAAAAGATCCCCGACTGTGATGGAAAAGGAATAATCATCCTGATTATGTAAAGGAACCGAAGAAACCATTCAATTAAATTACACTTGAAAACATTAAAAATCTCCCTCATGTGCAGATTGATTTATTATTGTAAAAAAAATTATTCATCTTTACATAAAAATTGATTAGCTTAAAACAATGGATGCGCTTTAGAAGATATGGATTTGAAACGAACAATGATTAAAGAGGACATTTTAAAACTTTTAATTTAAACATTTTAAAACTTTTATTTAACATCGAATTTCGACGGTGCCCTTGGGCAGATGCAATGCACATGCGCATAGGAGATCATTCGGTTGCATTATCACAGGAGGGGGGATGTGTGTTTTATATACTATGTTCTTTTATTTACTAAGTATAGGATGAAAGTAGGGATATACTATTTGTATGATACTTCATAGGTACATGAAATTTTCTTTCTCGCCGTGGGGAATATGGCGGTAATGTCAAACTGATTTGCATTACACAGTTGTTTACGGATTTTTTTGTTTGGAGTTTGCATCGGAAATAATACTGTATTCCACCAGGGAAAAAAACTTTTAAAATAAATTATTTGATAGACTGTTTCATACGTGTTCTTATGTAACAAAGAAGCTTATTTTGCTGATATTGTTATAGTAATCTTTATTCGTCAAGTTTTGACGGGTTTCATCTAGTATAAAATAAATCTTCATCAAAATAATGAAAATTTTGAATAAAAAATTGAAATATAACCTCAAAAAAATTACTGAAAATAAAAAAAATAATTGCAGTCTGCACACCGCAAGCTTGTCAACTATATCCTTATAAATTATGGTTAAATCCCCGTGCACAGTTTTCGTTTCTATAAACCTTTTTTAAGACAACTATTTTGACCAACTTTAATATTAAGTATCTCTTAAAATAATTCATCGATTTAAAAACTGTGTACTTCAGCGTGTTTATCTAACATTTCTTTATAAAACTACCAATTTTCATATTTTTATATGCAATAGTTTTCTGGATATTAGTCCAGAAAGACTTCAAGGTACAAAATCTTCGTTGACAGCGGCTGCGGCGGCGGTGGTTACTTTTTTTTAATATAGAGAGATTTTAAGCATTGAAAACTTCTTATATATACAATGAGGAATTTGCACACGTAATCGGCCAACTTTATATTTTTCTGATAATTCCAGGCTTATAAATTTCAAAAATGTTCTCAAAAATGTAAAAAAATCGTTCAATAATTGTTAAATTAGGTTTAAAGTTACGAGAAAACCACGCGACTTGAAAACGCTGCGCGATTGGCTATGACGTCACTGTTCACGATATGCCAATGTTTACATTTTGTTTGCAAGAGGCGTTTTGGTTCTCGGCTCGGGTTTTGCAAGCATTTTGAATTTTTTTATCTCCAAATTTATTTCTACTTTGGTCTTTACGATATTTTTATCAATATCTCATTTTCGTTGTATCTCACTATTCTAAAAAAAAAGTACTTTTAACTAATGCTGATGCCGCTGACGTAATTGAATTTTTTGTGACATTTTGACTTTCTCGGTTTATAATACAGTAATTATTGCATATAACAACATAAAAACATGTAGTTTTGTAGAGAAATGTATAATAAATACGCTGAAGCAAGCAGTTTTTAAATCGAAGAATCATTTTATTAGCTATTTAATGTTAAAATTGGTCAAAATAGCTCATTTAAAAAGTTTTATAGGTTCAAAAACTATGCATAGCAATTTAATAATCTTTCTTAGGCATACTTGACTAGATTGTGGTGTGCAATATGCAAACATTTTTTTTAATTTGTTAAATTTTTAAAGTATTTTTCAAATTTTTCATTCAAAATTTCATTATCTAAATAAAGATTTAATTCATAGTTTGAAATAACATTTTATTTCCCACTATTACCCGTTTTAAAAAAGCCTAAATATGTGATAACATTTACAAATATTTTTCAATCGAAACATTTATTTACACGCGATTGTAAAAAAATAAACTTTAAAATAATTAAATTATTACGTGCGAAAAGCAATGAATGTTAAAAATCACTCCTAATTAAAACGATATATATTTAATTCGTCGTATTTACATCATATAAACGAATTTCTTATAGCATGTAAAATAAAACTTTTTTCTAAGCATTATAAAACTTCGGGAAGCAGCGACAGTTTTAACTTAAGACTGTTAAATCCAAAAGAGCTACTTTCTGACACATTTCTGAATTCATTTTTGTTAGAAAACGCATGAAATAGGCAGGTGTTCTTATTCAGGAGCTATGTAATCGAAGACGTTTTCTCTTTTTTGGGAAAGGCAAGAAGATCTTTCAGAAAACGCTGTCAAAGTCGGCGTTTTGAACTGAATTCTCGACACGGCAGCACGAGAAAATGGAAAAACGTATGTCACGTGACACAAATCGGTTATAACTTGATAAGTAATTTATTTATTAAAAAAATGGAAAACTCATTTCGATTTCAAATAGCTTCAACAGTCATGTCTGCCAATTTCATGGTTTTGCTTTTAAAAATGAATCGCGTTGTTGAGAAGGCCATTTTAGAATCACCTTAACTATTTTATAACAGCTGATTTTCAAATCTTTAATTGATCTTTCTTAACTAATCACGAAAACAGACCTCAGCTTTTGCGACAACAGTGGATGCGGTCTGGGGCGCCGAAAATCCCCCACTCAAACGGAAATAAACGGCAATCTGATTACAGGAGATCGCCTCTTCTTGTGATAATATCATTTAACCTTCCATAATCAGATAAAGTTTTTTAAACGAAGAAAATTAGCGTGTTTTTAAAGCCTGTGGGGGTCTGGATGGGAGTTGTCGAGCATAACTGTTAGGAGGGCATAATATATATATATATATATATATATATATATATATATATAGAGAGAGAGAGAGAGAGAGAGAGAAATAGGTGTGTGTGTGTGTTTATTTATATCTAGTTCAATTGCATAAATATCTTATTATTTTTCCTAATCAAAGCTTATATTTTGATTTCTGCTAAAAAATACTGACGCATCACAGAAATACGTTTTTTTTTTCAGGTTAATTATAAATTTCAGTCTTTCTTTTATGCAAAAAACATTAATTATATACTGGTATGTGAGCTGTTTGGACACATCATATCAAATTTGTATATATATTATATATATAGGTTGTTGTATCAGTGCTTTATATATGTGTAAACGGATATTATAATTATGTTTAAATAAAAAGTGATACAAAAGTATTTATACTTCTAAAATTATTTCCACCTGGTTAAACAAACAAAAATCTGAAAGGTACTTTAACATTGGGGTTTGTAATGTTATATTAAAAAAAAAAAAAAAACTACATTCAATACATCTAAGTTATAAATTAAAAAAACCCATCATGTGTGGTGATAAAATTTATCAACAAATTATTGTTTTGAGTTAAATTCCAATTAATTTATATTTACATTCAAAAGATATTCATTTTATGAATTAAATTAATCAAAACAATCATTTCCTTACTTTATATTTTTATAATGTATATAAATGAATCAAGGAGTTTTTTAAAATTATTGCAACGTTAGCAGATTACCGTCAAATTCTCAAATATCTGGCACATATTGCCAGAAATGCTTTTGCCTCTGTAGTATATTGAATGATTTACAAAAATCATTTTTTTTCTAATAAAAAATAATTATTCTAACACACAATATCGTATTCGTATAACTTATAACTGGTATAAATATTTTATATTGGAATCATTTTTTTTCTTTCAAAATTTAAATGCCAATGGAGAAAATCAAACTTACTTTAACTGTTTTTGTATTATACTATTTTTTTAAAAGGTCTTAAAAAATTAACGATAACTGTTTTGTAGTTTGCAAGTTGTTTAGATCTTTAGTACATTTGTATTTTTTTAAAGATTCTATTACTTTTGATAATGTAATACCCACGAATTTTATTACAAGAAGAAAAGAAAACTCTCAAACGCGCTATCCAAAGCATAAACAAATGCTGCGTTTCTCTCCTTGTCATGAACTATGACGTCACAAGACTGGCGTAGTAAAAAGTGTCGTTTTCGGAACACGGTAAATAGTGCGCTATAAAAACTGTCAGAAATCAACAATTACAGCTCAAAATTAAAAAAAAAAAACATACTGTTCTTCTTATTTTTCTGTTTTCTATTATATAAAAATAAAATTAGAAAACGTGAAAATTCCTCATTGTAAATTTCACAGCTCGGAGATACTAAAGTAACTGAATCAAAGGATCTAACTCTTAAAATACCCACATACAACTGACCATGGCTAAAAGGTGGTTTTGACAAATCTAAACCGATTTTTTCAAAAGTTTGACCTTGGGCTTTATTTATAGTCAGTGAAAAAGCTAATCGGATAGGAAATTGTATACGCTTAAATGTAAAAGGTACACAGAAAAAAAATAACACCTAAAACGAGTAAAAGAAAAAACGATTTGGGTTGAAAGATTCTTAGGTATGAGGTTACATAATTTGGGTTTTTTTGGTTACCACTGTGTATCCATTTTGGGTATCTTAAGACCCCTTCTGGACACCACCCAAAATGGGTATTTTACAGTGCCCAAAATGGATACACAGTGGTAACCAAACCAAAACAGGCATGGGTCATGACATGAACCCAAATTGGCTAACCTGATACTTAAGAATCTTTCAACCCAAGTCGGGTATTTTTTACCCGTTTTAGGTGTTATTATTTTCTGTGTATATTATTGTTTGATGGAATAAGTGGTATTCGAGGAATGAGAATATTTTAATTAATATTGGAATATATATATTTTTTTACTTCAATAACATTATTCTGCAAGTTACTAACTATAAGTCTTGTACCATTGCACAGACCTTACTAAATTTCTTAGTAACATTCTGATAGTTCCTGGCTTTAATTTTAGTTTATGAGGTGGCATTCCAGTTGGTGTTAAACTGTTTAAAAATTCTTCAGTATGTGCAAGTTAATCTAGTGGATCATCATTTGTGATGGTGTCGATGCTTTCAAAAACCCTTTTAGTTCCTGGCATACACTGTAAAACACGATTATTAATTTCAATTGACAAATTGTTTGTCAATGTTAGTAGGTCTCGTTCTTTAAGCTTTTGAGATGTCACTGTCTTAAAATTAATGTCACTGTAAAGTCGCTGCACTGGATCTGGTATATCTGGGTAGTAAATTGTAGGCAACTTAATAGTTTCCCCACTTTGACGTTCGCCAACTTGTAACAGCCAACTTGCAAACTCTCTCTCTGTTTGATGGGCACGCATATTTTCTGTAAGTTTCATAATGTAAAATTCAGACCAAAGTTTGTGCTTTTTTATGCTACTTGAAACTCTTAGCAAACTAGTGCATTTTATGTAGCGGAATTTACTCAATTTATAAGTATATGTGTAAATTTAGTACATTTGTATTGCATCTTTTGTGTAATTCAGTGTGATATCTTGATTTTTGATGAAAAATGACAACTTATGAAAAATTATTTATCATCTAGCTACTTTTGAAAATAACAGAAATGCAGTTCACTATATCTCCGATATCTTTCTGAAATTTCACGATATTCAACTCGATTCAATTAATTAACTATTGAATTAATTGTTCTATATATCTGGTTACCAAATTATGAAAGGCAAAACAAATTTCTATCTTAGCACACGCAATGAAAAATTATTTTCTACAAATTCTCATACTTCATTAAATGTCCGATGTATTCATTTCACATTTCATTATAATAATTTCCTTTGTACACTCTCAATTTTTCAATAAATTTTGGGAATTTGTGTAAAAACTCTGGCAAGTCATAAAAAAAACAAGAACGAAAAATCATGCGTCAAGCATAGATTATGTAACACTTTCCAACGCTTCCAAAATAATTTTACAAATCATACCGTTTAATAAGCTAAAAGATAACATCTAAGTAATCCGAATACTTTTCATCAGCCCTGTATAGGATCTATAGATTTGTATATATACTACATAGGATGCTAAATTTTAGTTCAGTTAGGAAACGCGTAGCACAGTTTAAAATTCTCCGTCTGGAGTTAAATAATACGGAAATGTGTTCGCGAACTTTTGTGCTTCCCTGTATAGGATCTACAGAATTTATACACACCACGTAATAGACAAAAAGCGAGTTAAAATTAAAATCGCGTTCAGTAACTTAAAACGCACTTCCAGGAATTATTGTTAACAGACAGTAGATAATTCTTTTGTGTGTCCCTGTAAATGAACGATGACTGCTATGCACACACTATTCTGTAGTAAGCCTCTTGTAATGCACCTTATATAAATTTCAATGCGTTTAAAATAGGGAAACATTATTTAAATAAACCGCAGACGATTTTTCTCCATAGACGTAATGTAACGGAATTCTTTTGACTGTCCCTGTAAAGTAACTATAAGTGCTATGCACACACTATTCCATATTAAGCTTCTTCTAATGCACCTTAGTGATATATATAAATTTCAATGCGTTTAAAATAGTGAAACATTATTTAAATAAACCTCAAGTGATTTTTCCCCATAGACCGCAATGTAATGGAATTCTTTTGAGTGTCCCTGTAAAAAAAGTATAAGTGCTACACACTTCCGTTGAAATAGGGAACATGCTATAGATAACGACTATAACATATAAAAATTGCAGAGCAATCCGAGCATATTTGCGGGAGTTAGAGCACGGACAGACGGCCATACGGCCAGACAAACCGAAGTCATAAACACTTTTCAACTAGGTTGGAAAGTGTTAAAAACCTATGATAAATTTGGAATTTTGAAAAGAAATGCTTATATCTTCATGAAAATACCTGTTATTCATATGAAAATTCACAGAAACAGTTCCCACAGTAAGTAAAATCATTTGTGAATGTTACAGATTATTTTCACCTTTTTTATGGTATAGGGTGATCACAAATATATATTTTGACACTCTTTTATTTAACTCAACTTTGTTTTCGTATGTAAAGATGGAATTTTGTAATCGATTTTTCACCTAACTTCTCATATGATAGAATTAAAAAAAAAACTAATCAAGGAAGCGCCTTATCACAATGAACCTATATACTAAATTTGAAGCAAATCGGATAATTCTGCATGAAAAACCCATTTATCTGAATTAATGGGGGATTACCCCCCCGGTCTCCCCTTTATACTTAACTAATGAACCCCCAAAACTTATCAGGGAAGCGCCTTATCACAATGAACCTATAAACAAAATTTGAAGCAAAACGTATATTTCTATCAAGAGTTATCGCATTATGTACATACCTACATACGTACATACATACATACAGAACTGGCGGGCACATTAGCTCTCAGGCTTTGATAGCCTGTGAGTTAAAAATATGTGCACGGGTGTGTTTCCGATGATAATACAACATTTTAATATTTTTAGAACTTATTTATAAATGAATACATTAATTTGAAGGATTTTTTTTTTTTTACCCGCAACAGGGGATAAATCGCCAAATATTCTTGAGGGTTACAATTGTATACGAGGTACAACAACAATGCATTTAATGGTGTGCCAAACCACGCTCGCCAAAATAGGCTGTGAAATTGCAACAATAAGGCATTTGAAACGCTAAAAAGTAGAAAAAATATATATAAATATAAAAAAATAGCGTATGATAATTAAAAAATTAAGGTAAAGCCAGGAGAGATGACGCAGTCGGAGAGATTGCGCACATAGAGGTTTGGGGGGAAGGAGTAGAGTGAGCGTGCAGCGACTCCAGGTAGTTGTACAACAGTAGTGGAGTGTCTACTTGAAAGTGCACGTTGATTGCTTTGAGCGTTTAAGACAAAGTATTGCTATTTTGTTTTGTTTTCACAAAGTAAGTGCTTGAATTTTCATAGCTCTTCATCAGAATTTCTATACAATGTCAATAGTACAAAATATTTTTAACTTAAACGATTTCTCATAAGCTACTAATCTAGACAAACAATGTAAACATCATCGGTTCGTTTTAGAAGAGGCCATGTTTAAATAAAAGGCCGCGCAATCTCTCCTACCGAAATTGGAAAATTTGCGCATTTGCTACTTAGGAGAGATGGCGCAGTGTTTCCATTCGTTTCTATGGTAGGAGAGATTACGCAGCTTATTGGTAAATTTGCATTAAAAAATGAAAAATGAAAATGGACTAATTTTAAGTTAAACGTGTTATTAAGTAACATTATTTTATTTTTTAATCTTATCTGGTCTTGCTTTTTCTGATTCTTTAAATTTTTTTTCCTTTAATTAAAATTTTTTAATCGTTTTTAAAATTATTTCCTTTTTCTAATTCTTTAAGCATTAGGTTGAAATATTCACTCCTAATACAATATAATTTGTTCACAAAAACCTTACAGCAATGTCATTTAAGTGTAATTATTACTGTTTACAATTTAATTGTAGTTATTATAAGTAACAATCTCTCCTACCCATGTGCGCAATCACACCAACCCTATAAGGAGAGATTGCGCAAAATAACTTTCTTGGTTTTATTACAATTGTTCTATTAAATTGCAACATAACAACAAAATAGCAATGGAAATGCATAAAAAACAAATGAAGTAAAAGTTATTCATGAATAGTTTAGCAAAAAATTAATATTTAGGTTTTTTATTGCTATTCTTTTGAATTGTGCGCAGACTATCCTAGCTTTACCTTACGCCTTTACCAATTAATATTAACTAAATTATGATTATACGTTTAGAAATCAATTTAGAAATCCTGGTTTCTTGAAGAAATAATGACGGTCTTCATAACCAACATTTGCTGTTATAATCAGATGATTTTTATAGCTTTCCAAACATATTTATGTTCTTTTGAAACTTGACACTTCGACATTGCAAGTTACCATATGTTTATCATGTGTTTACCATGACATTTAAAAGAGGAGTACTTTTTTTTTTTTTTACGATTTACGTTAATAAAATAATTTTCGAAGCGTATTAAAATTGTCGAGAAATTTTTGCTTCAGTGCCCAGAGAACACTTCAGTGTGTGATACTACGAGGGAAAGTTATTAAGTAAGTCACAAAAGATAATTAAATAATAACTTACAATGATATTCACTTCAGAACTATTTTTATTTCTCAGCATATTCTCCACCAATATTTATGCACTTATATCACCGTTTTATCAGTGCCCCAACACCAGCTGCATAACATTCTTTGGGTTGCTGTCTCAGCCACATTAGGACTTCAAGTTGAACCTTTCCATCATCTGTGAACATCATCTTGCAACTTCTTCAACATCCACCATACAGCTTCGACTAAACCCCAAGCGATTTTCATCTGTTTAGTCCACTAAAAAACCATCTTGGAAGCAAGGTGATGTTCACATATGATGAAAAGGTTCAACTAACAAAGGTTCATCGTCCTAATGTGGTTGAGACAGCAACCTAAAGAATGTTATGCAGCTGGTGTTGGGGCACTGATAAAACGGTGATATAAGTGCATAAATATTGGTGGAGAATATGTTGAGAAATAAAAATATCTCATCAAAAAGTCACCTGTAAAAAATGCAGCCAAGTCTCGTAACTCATTTACCGTAAAAAGTACTGAGATCGTATAAAGTCAAGTTTAACTATCTTATTAACTCTGAAATTTTCATTCACAAATCACTCCTAGTCTCTACATCTTTAGTTAATTATTATTTTGTGACTTGGCAATTACGTAGCACGAGAATGTGATGTATATAGTTAGTCTTAATCAAATAATACTATAACATATTAAAGTATAATAACTTCCCTGTGCGTATATAATTTGCCTTAATTAAATTATCCCATCCCATCCCATAACATAACATAGTAAGGTGTAATAACTTCCCTGTGCTGCGTAATTGCCAAGTCACAAAATAATAATTAACTAAAGATGTAGAGACTAGGAGTGATTTGTGAATGAAAATTTCACAGTTAATAAGATAGTTAAACTTGGCTTTATACGATCTCAGTACTTTTTACGGTAAATGAGTTACGAGACTTGGCTGCATTTTTTACAGGTGACTTTTTGATGAGATTTCACTTCTTTTTGTAAGTAATCCTCCTTTTCTTGATTTTGGGTTCTTTTTGGAGATCATCCACTGATTTTCGCTAAGCCCTCACTCTGTCCCTATTATTTACAGGTATAAAAAATTTGAAGATTTAGTTTCGTTTGCAAAGTACTGTAGATAAAAAGAGATTTCAGGTTCCTAGGCAAGCACTAAGCTATGGGAGGGGGAGTGTCAAAAGTACTCTCAATTGCTTCCAGGATAGGTGCTATCCATCTGAGATATTACTCGCAGCCCTAGATACTTGATATTTAACATAAAAGAACTTTTTTAGTATAAAAAGAAAGCCAAAATTAAAATTTCCGGAAATTTCCAATAAATCAAACTTTATTCCTTTTTTTCGATGTTTTTTTTTTCGTTTTTTTAGTCTTTTTTTTATTATTTACGGATTTTTTAATTTTTCCTTACTTTGTGTGCTAAACCCTGCCTTTCTGCCAAATGTCAAGCTTCTAGGACTACAAAATTGAATTATTTTCAAATTTTCGACTTTTTATAAATTTATTGATTTTTCGATTTTAATTCTAAAATACCTGATTGTCATGCCAATATAGTAATTCTTTGATCCGTCTTCTTAGGATCATTTAGGTTCAATTTAGAGATAAATCAAGTGAATCTTAGAGTCACCATGATTTTATTTAGAAAGGACTATCAAGCCATAACCAGCCAGTAATGTCGGGAGGGTAGGGGGAGCTGTGAAAATTTTTGTGGGGCTAACATCATTTAACAATCCATGTTTCATATGTGTAGTAAAAAGAGTACAACCTGTGAAAGAAAACAAACCTGTCTATAAAGAAATCGTCTATATCGTAGCCAGTCTATAGCGGAACTTTTCTATAACGAAAGAAAAGAAAACCATAATCCGGGTGAAATAACGTAAAACAATTAGGGGCGTTGTACTAGCTAATAGGACAATTATCTTAAAACTAATGTTTCTAGCAGTACAAAATCAAATTGTTTTCGAATTTCCGATTTCTTAAAGATATTTCGATTTTTTTATTTTATTTTCGAATTTAACGAATATTTTAATTGTTCCTTTTATTGAATAGTAAATACTAACTTTACACCAAGTTTTAAGTTTCTAAGACTACAAGATAAAATTATTTTCAATTTTTGATTTTTTCGAATTTTTTTTATAATTTTTTAGATTTTTTAATTTTTTTCTTATTTTGTATCCTTTATTACAAATTTCAAGTTGCTAGCGCTACAAAATCGAATTATTTTGAAATTTCCGATCTTTTTCGAGTTTTTATTCTATTTTCGAATTTATTGTGTTTTAATTTTTCCTTTTTCTGTATCCTAAACAATAAGTTTACGCCGAATTTTAAGTTCTAAAGCTACAAAATCGAATTTTTTTCAATTTTTCGAATTTTCGATTTTATTTTCGAATTTTAATTTTTTTTTATTTATTTCTTTTTTTGTATCCTAAATACTACCTTTATTCCAAATTTTAAGTTTCTAACTTTACAAAATCGAATTATTTTCAATTTTTCGTTTTTTTTTCGATTTTTTGATTTTATTTTCAATTTTTGTTGTGTTTTTAATTGTTTATTTTTCTGAATCCTAAACACTACCTTTACACCAAATTTTCAGTTTCTAAGACTACGAGATCATATTATTTTCATTTTCTCTCTTTTTCTTTCTTTCTTTCTACTTTTTTTTTTGAAAGTTTCGATTTTTTCTTTAATTATCCATATTTTTTAATGTTTCCTTATTTAGTATCTTAAATATTAGCTTTATTCCAAATTTCAAGTTTCTAGCGCTGTGAAATCGAATTATTTTCAAAATTTCCTTGTTTTTCGATTTCTTTCGATTTTTTTATTTTATTTTCGAATTTTATTGCGTTTTTATTTTAACTTATTCTGAATCCTAAACACTATCTTTACCGCGAATTTTAAGTTTGTAAGGCCACAAATCAAAGTAACCACAGATTTTTTTCGAATTTTTTTCGAATTTTTGATTTTTTTTTCGAATTTTCTGGATTTTTTAATTTTTTCTTATTTTGCATCCTAAATACTACCTTTATTCCGAATTTCAAGTTTCTAGCGCAACAAAATTGGATTATTTGAAATTTTTCGATTTTTCGATTTTATTCTCAAAATTTTTTTGTGTTTTTGATGTTTTATTTTTCTGAATTCTAAACACTACCTTCACACTAAATTTTAAGTTTTTAAGACTACAAGATCGTGTTATTTTCAATATCCAATGTTCGATTTTTTTTAATTTTCGAATGTTTTTTTTTTCTTAATTTTCCGGATTCTATAATTTTTCCTTTATTTGTATCAGTTGATTCCAAATTTTAAGTTTCTGTGGCTGCGGGATCTACCCAATCTATTTGATGACGCGAGAGTGAGTGAGTGTGTGAGTGACAAAAAATCGAAACTTTGAGTTCATATATCGTCTGCACTAATTTATGGGTATTTTTTGAATTATCCATATTTTTGAATTTTTCCTTATTTAGTATCTTAAATATTACCTTTATTCCAAATTTCAAGTTTCTAGAGCTGTAAAATCGAATTATTTTCAATTTTTCCTTATTTTTCGATTTTTCCGATTTTTTCGATTTTTTTATTTTATTTTCAAATTTTATTGCGTTTTTTATTTTAACTTATTCTGAATCCTAAACACTATCTTTACTGCGAATTTTAAGTTTCTAAGGCTAAAAAATCAAATTATTTTAATTATTTTAATTTTTTTCGAATTTTTGAATTTTTTTTTTCGAATTTTCCGAGATTTTTAATTTTTTCTTATTTTGCATCCTAAATACTACCTTTATTCCGAATTCCAAGTTTCTAGCGCAACAAAATCGGATTATTTGAAATTTTTCGATTTTTTTCGATTTTTCGATTTTTTTCAATTTTGCTTTCGATTTCTTTGGTGTTTTTAATGTTTTCTTTTTCTAGATACTAAATAATACCTTCACACCGAATCTAAAGTTTCTAAGACTACAAGATCGTATTATTTTCAATTTTCAATTTTGATGGAATTTGTTGAATTTTCGAATGTTTTTTTTTTCGAATTTTCCGGATTTTATAATTTTTCCTTTCTTTGTATCCTAAACACTACCTTTTGTCCAAATGTCAAGTTTCTAGGGCTGCGTGATCTACCTAATCTTTTTGATGACGCGTGAACGAGTGAGTGAGTGAGTGACAAAAAATCGAATGTTTGAGTTCATATATCGCCTGAACTAGAAAAGACAGAAAGTTGTAATTTTAAATTTTGGTCCTGTATGCCGAATACTCTAGAAAAACGAAGTTTCAAATTTTTGGGATACTCCAGTGCGGAGATATGGGGGGTCAAAAGTGCCCTGAGTTGCTTCCAGAAAAATATGCTTACGGCTGTCCTCTCTCGAGTTGGCGAGGGCACTGCCGTGCCTCCAGATCTTGCCAGGGCTGTGGTTTTCCTATTAGACTTAATGTTAGCTATATGCTCCATTTTTCTGCAACTAAATTTCCTCATGCCAATATAGTAATTCATTGATCCGTTTTCTTAGGATCGTTTATGTTCCATTTAGTGATAAATCAAGAGAATCTTAGAATCACCATGATTTTATTTAGAAAGGACTATCAAGCCATAACCAACCAGTAATGTCGGGAGGGAGGGAGAGATGTGAAAATTTTTGTGCGACTAACATCTTTTAACAACAAATATTTCATATATAAATTAAATAGAGTAAAGCCTGTGAAAGAAAATGAACCTGTCTATACAAAATAAAAGGTCTATAACGTAGCCAGTCTATAGCGGAACTTTTCTATTACAAAATTCGTAAACAAAAGAAAAGAAAAGCATAATCCGGGGAAAATAACACAAAACAATAACGGAAGGTGTACTAGCTAATAGGACAATTATCTTAAAATCTATCTAAAACAAACTATCCCCATCCTGTGGGATTTGTTTTTCAATGTTTTACTTTATTTAATGCAAAACATAGATTGCATCCGACAACTCATAAAAAAGTCCTCCGGCCTGTACCGGCAGGAAAAGGTAGCTTTCCGATATCTTCGTTTTAAAATTTTAGCTAATGTTACTCGAAAACAGCAAGTTAAAATGCAAAGAAACCGTTTACAAAAGATTCGTTTACACTGAATTTGAATAAGAAATTCGCCAAATTATTGAGCTATAGCCAAGATGGCTTCATTTATGAAGACTTATTTTTGTCGCCAAATTTGGCGAGATTTCGCCAATTGTCGCCAAGTTTGGCGATAATTTGGCGCTAATGGATATGAATATATAGTTTTATGCGTATGATTGGGAAAATGATTACAACAATGAAAGAAAATAATTTGCGAGAAATCGCGTTCACTAAAACTTATAAATTTATATTAAAATCATTAAAATTACAGACATTACAATACACTTTCATAAAACATTAAAAACATATTAAAATTGGACGTTTCGGATTTACATGGAAAATCCCTCTTCAAAAACAACATTTCACTTAGCGTAAATCATAGTTCAAAAATATTAACAAATAGAAAATGCAACGTATCAAAATTTCGAAGTCAAAGTTACAGTTATAATAACACGGAGTATTCATTCGGGATTGCACCTGCTTGACCATTATTGACCATAAATTTATCGTTGGTTTTTTGTAATGTGCTGTTTTGTTTCAAAATGTCAGCCACCCTAGAATTTCAAACTGCTCTATTTCAGCCAATTTTTAAGATAGAGGTAAAACAAAAAATGCTCTGGAATCCTTGTATCAAGTCCTAACACCTAATTAAAAAATAAACTTGATTTTTTAACTTTTTTGTATATTTATTTTAGTTTTAAAATTTTCCGTGGCCGCCATCTTGAAACAAGATGGCGGACCAAGCTGGCCAACGAACTCGGTCGAGGCATTGGTGAGCTTAATACACACAATTAGTTTCATCCAAATTAATTTATAAATACGAGCGTTATCGTATCAAATTATTTTCATTTTTTCAATTTTTTTCGAATTTTTTTATTTTTTTTCGAATTTTCTGGATTTTTTAAATTTTCCTTTTTCTGTATCCTAAATACTACCTTTATTTCTAATTTGAATTTTTTAGCACAACAAAATCGGATTGTCTTCAGATTTTCGGTTTTTTTCAATTTCTTCGATTTTTTCAATTTTGCTTTCGATTTTTTTGGTGTTTTTGATGTTTTCTTTTTCTGGATGTTAAACACTACCTTTACACCAAATCTTAAGTTTCCAAGACTACAAGATCGTATTATTTTCAATTTTCAATTTTGATGGAATTTGTTGAATTTTCGAATGTTTTTTTTTTCGAATTTTCTGGATTTTATAATTTTTCCTTTCTTTGTATCCTAAGCACTACCTTTTTTCCAAATGTCAAGTTTCTGGGGCTACGGGATCTACCCAATCTTTTTGATGACGCGCGAACGAGTGAGTAAGAAGTGACAAAAAATCGAATTTTTGAGTTCATATATCGCCTGAACTAGAAAAGACAGAAAGTTGTAATTTTAAAGTTTGGTCCTGTGGGCCAAATACTCTCTATAATTGAAGTTTAAAATTTTTGGGATACTCCAGCGCGGAGATATGGGGGGGTCAAAAGTGCCCTGAGTTGCTTCCAGAAAAGTATGCTTACGGCTGTCCTCTCTCGACTTGGCGGAGGCACTGCCGTGCCTCCAGATTTTTGAAGTGAATATCATTGTAAGTTATTATTTAATTATCTTTTGTGACTTATTTAATGACTTACCATCGTATAACAACCAAATAGTAAAACAAAAATTAAAATTGCCTATATTTGTTTTATTTAGATACTAAATAACTGAAAACAATTTAAACAAGAAAGAATAATAACACGTTAAACATACATTATGAAACATTTTCCAACACTTCCAGAATACTGTAAGGAAACTTCACCGTTCAATAAGGTGAAAGAAAATATCATAAGTAAACAATGTAGAAAACGCGTAACACATTTAAAAACTCAATTTCAGAACTTACCGTCCATAGTCGGAACAAATCCAATTTTATTGTACATTTAGAAAATATTTACAGTACTAATTTTGTTAGATACTAAATTGAAAGTGAGAAATCATATTTACGATGTATCGTAATTTAAAAAATAGTTTAAATTATGGGCAATAGATGGCAACGCGCTGTTTCAACGAGTAAGAATGCTGAAGTTGATGTGTAAAGATGGTTCAAAGATAACCAAGTTTTTAATATTTATTCCGTTTAGATGTTTAAATGTGAAAACAAAGTAAGCTTGAGCATTCTTGAAAGCTGAGAAAACTCTATCGTTTGGCTAAAATTTTAATTATTTTTTAATTTCTTTTAACCTCTTAAATATGCCACATATATTTAATTTTTAACACTTTCCAACCTAGTTGAAAAGTGTTTATGACTTCGGTTTGACTGCCACCTGTTCGTGCTCTAACTACCGTAAATATACTCGGATTGCCCTGAAATTTTTATATATTATTGTCGTTTACTATAGCATGTTCCCCATTTCAACTGAAGTGTGTATAGCACTTATAGTTTTTTTACAGGGACAGTCAAAAGTATTCCGTTACATTACAGTCCATGGGAAATAATCGTTTCAAATGCATTTTGATGACGCTACGTCATTTAAAACATAATGAAATTGATATATAATTATGAAGCGTATTAAAACATGATTTTTGTAGAATATGGTGTGCAAAGCATTTATTATTTATTTACAGGATCAAACAAAAAAATTCTGTTACACGTCGTTCTATGGGAAAAAAATCGTTTGCAGTGTAATTTAGTGATATTTCACAATTTCAAACATAATGAAAATTAGTTGCATTACTGAAGTGCACTGTAAATTGCTCTCTTGTGTGCATTAAGTTTATTTACAGGAACACACAAAATATATTGGTTACAGTACATATGCGGTATTTACAGTCTGTGTCTGATAAGTGCGTTTTCAACTTTGGTTTGCACTTTTAAGTTTAACTACATTTTTTCATAGTACGTGTGTGTTTATAAACTCGGTTGATCATATACAAGGCTACACAAGGGAATTCGTAAGTATTACAGACTACGGGAGTAAATTGCTTAAGGGTAGTTTTTAATTGTGCTTACGTATTTTCCTGCTGAACTATTTAGTAGACTAATAGAAGTTTGTGGAATATAAATAAATTCATATATATAACACAAGGAAGGCTACACAAAGAAAAAAATACATTGTCGTTTACGGTTGGTAATTGCGAGTGAGTTTTAAGTTGACTTTTAGCTTAATATGTGGTCTTCAGATAATTTACAGGGCTGTACAAAAGATTTCGAATGCATTTACATTGATTGGCGAAAATTGCTAAATGTGAATATTCTAACTGAACTAAATTTTATTATACTATATATATCCACATCTATTGATCATATGCAGGGCTGTACAAAATAATTTGACTACTTTTTTGACACTGGAAGGTCATTTCGAAAGCTGTAGTTTTCAATGTGTTATATGTTTTCTAAACTGTTTACTTACATATCTTCTTTCATCTTATTTAACGGTGCTGGAGTTTCGTTACAGTTGTCTGGCTGTGTTGGAAAGTGTTTCATAATCTATGCTTGACGCATGATTTTTTGTTCTTGTTATATTTATACTGGTGTACTCCTAAATATAAATTCATAATTTCGCTCTACCACCATTAATAAAGGTAAAGTTAACTTTTAAAATGACATTATTATATCACTAAATTATTACCCTGATGATCTTCTTTCATTGATATTCAAATATAAAGTAACCCCATGCCATGGTTATATTCTAATACAAGATTTTATCATACTAGGGGGCTCTGCCCCCTACGAGCTGCGCTCGCCAACCCCCGTTCTGACACCGCATGATTTAAAAACACTCTGATTTGATCATCTCTAAAACGATTACGGAAGATTGTATTATATTTAAACAACCAGTGGCGATCTGCTGTAACAGGGTTTCCATTCATTTTCCTTTGACTGAGGGATTTTAATTTCGAATCAACTGCTGTTGAAACAGATTACAACTGTAACTGTCACCAAAATATATGATTTAGCGCCAAATGTGCATAATCGTGGCGTCGCGTCACTTTCAGTTGACATCAGATGCGTTACACGAGTTAGTTTTTTCATCGGGGAATTTTTAATTCAACGCTTATTTGTCTTTTAATACTTCTCCATTACCCCGTCAATCAATTTTCATTAAAAAAAAAAAAAAAAAAAAAAAAAAAAACTATCGTTAAACTGTAACACCAAGTAAACAAATAGAAGAATTTTGACATTGGAAAGGAAATATTATTATTTACGCTGTTTTAAAATTTGCAATAATAGGTAAAAGATATGTCGAAATAAATTGATCTCTCATGAAAATATAATAATTAATTGAAATTGTTTGGAAATATTGTTTTTTTATCATTTTAAATGTGACGTGAATTTCCCTAGTTACTCGTATTTCTCTTTTTAATATTTACGCGCAAGTATATTGTTGTGAGCTCGGGGTTCGAAAGGACTGATGCCAGTATATAAGAACAATAAAAAGGCTTTATTCACTATAAACAGTGCAATACGATCACAAATATCTTCTGAAAATTACAAGATATTCAGTAATCTTCAAATCTAATAACAGCACAGCAAAATTTCACTCAGAAACAATGTGTTCAATACGACGTATCAACGACAAAATCAATCTGAGTAACACAGTTCTCAATGCAAAGCCTCTTGTATGAATTCAATCGCAGTTGACAGACAACTAACTAACTGGACTGGTGGAGGTCCTTATATAGGTTTCAGAGATCTTTCCAGATTATTCCAGAGCCTTCAGATGCTAGAAATTACCAGAAAGTGCTTTAACTTTCGATAGAGAACCCAAGCAAGAAAGGATCCCAATGTATAGGTATAAGGGGGGGGTGTGGTTGCACAAAAAGTCGCCAAATCCGTCGCCAACTTGGCGACATTTGGCGACAAAAATAAGTCGCCAAAACCATCGCCAACTTGGCGATAAACCCATTCCTTGGCGATTTTACCATAGACTTCCATTATAAAGATGAGGGTGTAAGGTTGTTTTCCTTGCAAACCATCTGAGGCCTTTAGCATTGAGTTACATGATGCTCCATAGGAAATACATTAATAATACTGCAATTTTCACAATAATAAAATAAAATAAATTTAAACAAATGGAATATTTACAGATATATACAAAATTCATAACATTGCCCCCCTCTCAAGGACTGCACGTCCCGGGCAGTTCAACCTTTGATCGGAAAGCAAACCCGTTACCAACAAATGCTATACTATTCAAAACACTTAAAGCAAATATGCAAAATAACCATTAAACACATTCATAATGCTAAGCAAAAGAAATTTTTACATTAATTTATATACAAGACCATGGTCATACTAATTTACATTATTTACATTACACTATTTACAATCAATGAACTAAATTCACTGGCTGAGCTGGCTCCGTACTATGGCCATAGTATGGAGCCAGCCTGTCGTAATGAACGACTCTAGGCTTCGAACTTGGTGACTTTCGGATCCGAATTACGACATCGTTCAGTCTGTTTAGGACTGTATAAGGACCGTCCCAGTGCGATTGCAGTTTGGGAGAAAGTCCTTTACGTCGAGTCGGATTATAAAACCAAACCTTGTCACCTTCTTTGAATTGATGTCCCGTGGCTTTCGTGTCGTACCTGGTCTTCATCTTCTCCGTCTGTATATTGATCCGCTCTCGAGCCAAGTTGTGGACGTCTTCAAATCGTGCCTGGAGATTCTGCACGTATCCCTCTGGCGATGAAGGCGCATCTGGAGGGCGACCAAACAGAAGATCACAAGGTAAACGAAGATCACGACCGAAAAGCATCTGAGACGGGGAATAGCCGGTTGTTTCATGGACGGCGCTGCGATAGGCGAGAAGAAACAAGGGAAGTTTTTGGTCCCAGTCTTGCTGGTTTCTTGAGACTAGAAGTGAGAGATTGTTGAGGATGGTACGATTAAATCTCTCAACCATGCCATCCGACTGCGGATGTAAAGGCGTCGTCCTAGTTTTGTCCATTCCGAGAAGTTGACAGAGACCCTCAATCACAGCAGAGATGAAATTTCTCCCCTGGTCAGAATGCATTTGAAGAGGGACTCCATACCTTGATATCCACTGGTGTACCAAGGCATCCGCAACCGTAGAAGTTTCTTGATCAGGGATGGCATAAACTTCAGGCCATTTTGTGAAATAGTCCATGACAACAAGGAGGTATTTGTTGCCATCAGCACTTCTTGGCAGAGGACCTAGGATGTCAAGGGCGATGCGTTCAAAAGGTGCTCCTACATTGTAGAGATGTAGTCTTCCTCGGCTACGTTTCTTTGGTCCTTTCCGAGCTGCACATGCATCGCAAGATTTGCACCATTGTTCGACGTCAGCTCTCGCTTTTCCCCAGAAGAAGCGCTCTCGGACTCTGTGTAATGTTTTCATGACTCCAAAATGGCCACCAGTGGGACTGCCATGTAATTCCTTAAGGACCTCTGGGATTCGGGATCGAGGAAGTACCAACTGCCACCGAGATGTCTTCGATCTTCCGATTCGAATTTTCGGAACAGGACACCATTCCTGACGTGGAGAGAGTTCCAAAGAGCCCAATATTGCTTCGTCGTAGGACTGTAAGTCGAGATGTCTTTCCAACTGGGCTTCGTGCTAGAAGATTCTAATAACTCCAAGATTGGTTTGATCTCAGAGTCTGCCATTTGATCTTCTCGAATCTTCTCATCACTCCAGGGATCTGGTGGCGTCAATAGTGAAGTCTTCGTCTGGCGTAAGACATATTCGGGATTATACTTGCTCTCCGCTCTGGAACAATAGCGACAGCTCTCGGGACACGGTCTTCTTGATAAGGCATCAGCATTTCCATGCGATGAACCTTTACGATGCCTGATGTCAAAGTCGTATTCCTGGAGTCGTTGTATCCATCTGGCTACTTGGCCCTCTGGGTTCTTAAAATTCATCAGCCATGTTAAGGATGCGTGATCAGTACGAAGGAGAAATTTCCTGCCATAGAGATAGTGATGGAAGTGTTCTATGGCTTTTACTATAGCTAATAACTCCTTACGAGTGACGCAATAATTCCGCTCTGGTTTCGACAAACATTTGCTCCAGTATGCTACGACTCGTTCTTGGCCATCTATTTCTTGGGAAAGGATAGCTGTCCTTCTTCGTGATATCGTTAAGTTTACGATAATCCACACAAAATCTTGTGGAGTCATCTTTCTTTCGGACCAACACGATGGGAGAGGCCCACGGACTTGATGACGGTTCGATGATGTCACTATCCTGCATCTCTCGTAAGAGCTTAGAAACCTCTTCTTGTTTTGCGAACGGCAAGCGTCTTGGATGCTGTTTAATCGGTGGATGGTTGGCAGTATCAATTCTATGACGTGTCAGTGAAGTGCGCCCTATATCACTCTCGTTTTGTGAAAACACATCCTTAAATTCCTGGAACAGTCTTTCTGCGGCATGTCTCTGTTCAGGAGATAAATTTTCATTTCGTCCAATTACAGGTGTTAAACTTGTAGGCGGCTCCGATAACGTCAAGCTCGGGTCTTTGCAAACACAGGTGACTGGAGCACAGGTTGCAAGCACTTCACCTTTCTGGATAATTTTAGACTTTTCACTTACGTTCGCAATCCTCACAGGTACCACATCTCTCGACAGATCTACCAGCGCTGATGCTATTAGCACTCCCTTTGGGCTCTTCTCAGGATATCCAGTCAAGCCATACTGGAAAATTCTTTCGTTTCCAGTTAATCCAGGTATCATCATTTCGGTCCGAGGAGGGATGATAACATCTGCCTTGGCTGTGATCCGTTGAATAGACCCGGACTCATTTCCAAGTTTGAAAATAGTGACATCTTCTTGAGCAGAGCGTAACTCATTATTCTTAAAGTCCAGTGTAAATCCATGCTCTTTTAAAAAGTCCAGTCCGAGTATGAAAGGGTCTGAAATATCGGCCACATAGACTGTATGATGGTAAGCGGCGTTCCCAAACTTTATTTTCAATTTCATTCTTCCATGTATGTCAATCTTATCCCCGGTCACAGTTTGAAGGATAACACGGGGCGGGGTCCAGAGGAGTTTTTCTTTTAGCCGCAGAGCTAGATCTTTCCGAACGATGGTCACATTGGCTCCTGTATCGATGATCATATTAAAGGGCAAATCATTCACACGCCCGACTATAAAAACTCCGTTCTCGCCGCAACTTCTTGCAGAAATTTGACACACTTGATAATGAGGCTTCTTAAGATCTGGAAAGCTCCGCCCCGTAAGATGGTCAATAATCAGTTTTCTTGCTCCTCCGTTAGCGGGTGAGCTATTACCTTCGGTGCTGGGTCGTCTTGGGCAGTCGATTTGGATATGGCCTTCTCCACCGCATTTCCAGCACTTGATCTTCCTGTAAGGTTTGTTGGCCATTAAGGAGTTCATCTTTCTCATTATGTCATTCATCTGCTGCTGTAAGCGTTCCACAGCTCTATCCGACGTCTCAGGCAGGTTGGCTGCTCGCACAAAGTGTCGATCTTTCCTAGTAGCTTGCTTGGCTGCCTCGAATTTCAGAGCGTAAACCAAAGCCCCTTTTAAATCATTGAGATCTGCAATCCGGAGTGCTGTCTGGATCTCAGGGTCACGCACACCATCGATAAAATGTTGCAGAGCTAAACTTTCTCTAATTTCAGTCGGACAGCCAGGATAAGCAAGATGGGAAAGTCTCTCGACATCCGTAGCAAGCTCTTGCAGGGATTCAGTGGATTTCTGCTGTCGAGATTTGAGCTGGAGTCTGCTACATTCCTTCATGCATTTCTCGCCAAAGCGCAATTCTAAGGCACTGACGAGCGTTTCAAAATCCAGCGGTTCATTTGCAGGCAAAGTCTGTAAGACGTCGGCAGCATCAGCTCGTAGAGAAGCAGCTAACTGGCAAGCCTTTGTCTGGGAATACCATCCATTGGCGTCCGCTACG
The DNA here is from genome assembly GCA_963931845.1 of Maratus michaelseni. Lineage (NCBI taxonomy): Eukaryota > Metazoa > Arthropoda > Arachnida > Araneae > Salticidae > Maratus > Maratus michaelseni. Next base: position 48,074,261 of record OZ007590.1, on the reverse strand, counting down.
ATCCCAAATTGTGTCTTAAAAACTGGCCAGGAGGATTTGCCGTCATAGGTCGAAAGTTTAATAAAGGCCCGAGGAAGCATATCTTGATACTTGAAATCTTCGGAAAAGTTTACGGCAGTTATCTTCTGTTTCTTGATTTTTTTCCAAATCTTTTTTTACATTCTCTATGCTTTCTTCAACGGTCTTGGCGATCTTTTGAACTTTTTCTTCTACTCTTTCTTCTACGGTTTTCGCTGTCATTTGAATTTCTTCTACCTTTCCTTCTATTTCTTGAAATCTTCCTTCAACTTTGTCTTCCACGCCGTCAATTCTGTCATTTAAAGATGTTATTTTATCCTCTATTAAGTCTTTCAACTCTCCAAAGTTGGTTGACATATCCTTTTTCATTTCATCTTTTAAGTCGCCAAGGTTGGCAGTCATTTTCTCGTCTATCGCTGACATTTCCTTCTTCATTTCTTCCGACATTTCCTTCATTTCAGCCTGGTTCGCAGTCATTTTCTCATCTATCGCTGACATTTCCTTCTTCATTTCAGCCTGGTTCGCAGTCATTTTCTCATCTATCGCTGACATTTCCTTCTTCATTTCTTCCGACATTTCCTTCATTTCAGCCTGATTCTCAGTCATTTCCTTCTTCATTTCTTCTTTCAACTCAGCAAGGTTGGCAGTCATTTTCTCATCCATCTCCCCTAATTTCTCCAATAATTTAGTCAGTTGCGCCTCCATTGCTCTGGTGATCGGCATTCAACCCCACTCCTGACACCAAATGTTGTGAGCTCGGGGTTCGAAAGGACTGATGCCAGTATATAAGAACAATAAAAAGGCTTTATTCACTATAAACAGTGCAATACGATCACAAATATCTTCTGAAAATTACAAGATATTCAGTAATCTTCAAATCTAATAACAGCACAGCAAAATTTCACTCAGAAACAATGTGTTCAATACGACGTATCAACGACAAAATCAATCTGAGTAACACAGTTCTCAATGCAAAGCCTCTCGTATGAATTCAATCGCAGTTGACAGACAACTAACTAACTGGACTGGTGGAGGTCCTTATATAGGTTTCAGAGATCTTTCCAGATTATTCCAGAGCCTTCAGATGCTAGAAATTACCAGAAAGTGCTTTAACTTTCGATAGAGAACCCAAGCAAGAAAGGATCCCAATGTATAGGTATAAGGGGGGTGTGGTTGCACAAAAAGTCGCCAAATCCGTCGCCAACTTGGCGACATTTGGCGATATATCGCCAAATTTGGCGACAAAAATAAGTCGCCAAAACCATCGCCAACTTGGCGATAAACCCATTCCTTGGCGATTTTACCATAGACTTCCATTATAAAGATGAGGGTGTAAGGTTGTTTTCCTTGCAAACCATCTGAGGCCTTTAGCATTGAGTTACATGATGCTCCATAGGAAATACATTAATAATACTGCAATTTTCACAATAATAAAATAAAATAAATTTAAACAAATGGAATATTTACAGATATATACAAAATTCATAACAATATTTTTATTACGTCATTTTCTACATTTATTGCTTTTAACACGTGATCATTTAAATATTATTTTAAAGTTTTATTTCTGTTTTTAATAGTCTCGTGTAAATACATTTCTTAATTGAAAGGGAATCTTATTACGTGCGCTATTTTACAAATTGGCAACGGTTCAAATAATGGAATTTATGAAATATGAAATAAATCTTCGTCAAAATAATGAAAATTTTGAATAAAAAATTGGCAACGGTTCAAATAATGGAATTTATGAAATATGAAATAAATCTTCGTCAAAATAATGAAAATTTTGAATAAAAAATTGAAATATAACCTGAAAAAATTACTCAAATTAAAAAAGTGATTGCAGTCTGCACTCCGCAAACTTGTCAACTATATCCTTACAAATTATGAATAAATTCCTGCGGATAGTTTTCGTTCCTATAAAACTTTTTTCAAAAAACTGTTTTGACCAACTTTGATTTTAAATATTTCTTAAAATAATTCTTCGATTTAAAAACTGTTTGCTTCAGCGTGTTTATCGAACATTTCTTTATAAAACTACCAATTTTTAAAATTTTACATGCAATAGTTTTCTAGATATTAGTCCAGAAAGACTTCAAGGCACAAAATCTTAATTGACAGCGGCGGCAGCGGTGGTTACTTTTTTTTAATATAGAGAGATATATATTATTTCTGTTGTCAACATCCCCTTTTCTATGCATTTACAAAACGCACAACAGCACTGTAAAAAAAAAATTGCAGTAAAATTACGGGCAGAGGCCGGCAGCAGAGATTCCAGTCATACCCCATAAAAAAAACAATCCATGCCCATCATTTTGTGCAGCCCGTAATTTTACGGGGCAAAGTAAATACAACATTATAATGCACAGGATATAATGCACTTTAAAAGACAATAACACTTTACTTACTGCTCCGTAGCACGTAGCACGTTAGATAATCATCACAGAATCGCTTTTTTGGTGGGTTAAAATTTTCGAAACACGAGTAAAATGAAGGGTTACACCCTAGCGGAGGACAATGTATGGGGTCGTACCGTATTTTTGCTAACATATGGGCTAGAACTGTAAGAATATGTGGATTGCTCTTAATTTTCGAAGTATCTAAGGAATAAGGCCGCTTATTTAGTGGATCAGACCGTTTTTCATCAATTAAGGCTGTTGCTCGTGAAAATTGAAAGGCAAACGCTCATAAAATTACAGTTTTTTCTGAGAGTGAGTGAATGAGGTATAATTTAAAAGGTTTTTCAACCTGATTCTGACATAGTACACTCATATTTTGTTAAAACATGTTTTTTGATTAAAAATTGATCAGTATTGTTTTCATAAATGGAATGAAAGGTTTTTCTCAAATCTATGTTGCCACAAAAATAAAATACTGCATTATATCATGCTCAGCAATGATCATAAAAAATAAATTGTACAAAAAGGATAAAGTGTGCATGTCTCCACACGGGTTTATTTTATATTTATGATTAAAAAGCAAAATTGAAATTGAAATGTTTAGAAGAAAAGACACCATCGATCGATCGAAGCAGTGGTGTTTCACATATTGCCTAAAAGCTATGCTTTGTTATATTAAAGTAAATTGTATTCCATATGTATACAATTCATTTTAGTTTGTCCCGTGCTTTTTCCGAAGCGGATGACGCCATCTTCTAATCAGTTAAAATACTATAATATATTGAAAAATAATTAAAATATGTAAGAACACATATTCGAGAAATGTGGGCGAGTGAAGGTTCTTTTATACATTTAGTTACAATTCACGAACACAATACGTAACATCACAACACCAAAACAAACCGAGATTAATTATAGCAGAGAGAAACAAAAGCAAACAGAGGGCGTTACCGTACAGATATTTTTGCAAATTTTAGGGCTGCCATCTAGAGACAATTAACTGAAATACAAACACCATAGAACTCCCCCGCTTAAAATTTGAGTTGGGTAGGAGCTCTTCTAATTCTGGAAGACCGTCTAGGTACCTCTGGGGAGGAAGAAGAAAGATTAGTTTTTGAAGGTTCTGGCAGAATCATCAAATGTACTATTTGGAACAGTAGGTTTTGGAACAGGAGATATCATATCAGAGTCAGCTGGTCTAGGGCATGGAGTATTTGGTACACAAGTCAGCTTGTTTAGGACTTGAAGTAGTTGGGTGGAAAAAGTCATCTGGTTTAGGATTTGGAGTATTTGGGTCGAAAGAGTCAGCTCGTCGAAAATCTGTGACACTAGGATGCATTAGTTGAGAATCACCTAATGCATTAGTTGTTTAACAACTGTATTTTCACTTCTGTAACTTTCTGCAGAATTTGTATCCTTAGTTAAATGTACCTTTGAATCTACATTAATTATCTGATCAACATGTCTTTTCCAAATATTTGAACAAACTTGAATTCTATAATATGACTTGCCCTGTCTAACAATAATGTGACCAATTTTCCACTTGGTTTCAGGAGTATAATTCCTTACAGCCACTTTCTAATTAATTTTAAATTTATTTACTTTAGTATTGGAATTTCTCGCATTTTGTTTATCATGAACAAAATTTGTAACTTTTGGAAGTATCAAATCTATTTTTGTTCTCATATACCGCTTTAGAAATGAAGATGCGGGACTCTCCCCCGTTGTAACATGAGGCATCTTTCTATACTGTAAAAGAAAGTTATTTAATTTCATTTGTAAAGTACCAGATTCTGAAGATAAAGCTTTTCATCCACGTTTGAGAATTTGCACATATCTCACAGCCTGACCATTGGTAGCAGGATGGTATGGAACACTAAACCTATGTTTTACATTATGATTACTTAAGAGTGTTTTAAATTCTATAGAGGCAAATTGTTTAGCATTATCAGATACCCCGTGTCTGGTAAAAAGTGAAGAAAGAGAAATAATCGTATATTCTGAAGTTGTATTGGGAACAATGAAAACTTCTGGCCATTTGCTATGAGCATCAACCACAAGAAAAAGCATTAATTTGAAAAAAAATTCAGATTCATCAATTACATTACTTGAGTTAAATTGTGGAGGTAAATCTTCACTGCGTAATTGAAGATGTGAAACAACAACGACAATTCCGTTTTCGGGTGTTTTCTTATAACGAATATCATATTTAAACGCTTGTAAATATAATACAAATCTTTGAATTCTAGCAGCTGAAAGTACAGGAATAATCTCAGTAGGAGACAAAATAGATACCAAAGGTTTATTATCCGTAAATAAAGCAAATCTATTATCGTACAAATGTTGAAAAAGTTTCTTTACACCAAAGATAATAGTTAGTGCTTCTTTATCCACCTGACTATACCTATTTTCTGCATCGATTAAGGTTCTTGACACAAAACCAATAGGTTTTCCACGTTATCTGGCATCGCATGCGAAAGAACTGCAGAGATATCGTATGGAGAAGCATCGGTTGCTAACACTAAAAGCAATTTAGGGTTGAAATGTGTAAGAACTCTTTCAGATATAATTTCATTTTTTATACTTTTAAATGCTTGTTCACAAACAGCAGACCATATAAATTTCACATTCTTTCTGAGCAATTGATTTAAAGGATAAACAATTGTAGATAAATTGGGTACAAATTTAGAATAATATGTAACTAAGACTAAAAAAGCTTCAACCTGTCATACATTTACCGGTCTAAGAGCATTTAAAATAGCTTCTATTTTATCTTGTATTTTATGAATGCCTTCTTTTATCAACCTTATAACCCCAGTATGTAATTTCAATAGCCATAAATAATGATTTGTTTTTATTTATCCTAATATTATATTCACGTAATATTTCTAACACTTGTTTTAGCCGTTTCAAATGTATTTCATCAGTTTTCCCTGTAATACCAATATCATCAATAAAAGATGTAACACCTTCAATGCCACTTAAAATTTGTTCAATTGTTCTTTACCAAATAGTTGGAGAACTAGTAAAGTCCATTGGTAACTTTAAAAATTGGAATAAGCTCTTCGAAGTGTTTATAGTTAACAACTGTTCTGAATTTTCGTCTACAGGTAATTGAAGATATGCTTGGTCTAAATCGATATTTGTAAAATGTAAACCACCCCCCTAATGTAGCCAGCATATTCTCTACCATAGGTAAAGCATATTTTTCAACCTTCAAAAATTTATTTACTGTTACTTTAAAATCACCACATAAAAGAATTTTACCATTAGGCTTAACAACTGGAACTATAGGAGTTGCACACTTACTACTACTGACAGGTTTTATAATACCCTCATCTAGTAATCTTTGCAATTCTTCATTTACTGCTGCACGTAATACATAAGTAACCGTTTTAGCTTTTCAAAATGCGGTAGTAGCATCTTTTTCTAAATAGAGTTCTGCTTTCAAACCTTTAATCTCCCCAACTTTATTAGTAAACAAATCAGAAAAATCATTCAGTAATACTTTCAATTTGTCAGCAGAATTCGCAATTTAATTTACATACACAGATTTAAAATTGGTGGGGAAAATATTAAATACAGAAACCCAATCTCTTACAAACAATAATGAAAAATTATCTTCTTTAATCAAATATAATTTGACATTTTTAGTTGTATCGTCGTAAAGAAACATCTACCTTAACCGAGGCTAACGAAAAAGACAGGTTACCGCGGTGCATTCCACTTATCTTTTTTTACAGACCGCTAGAGTGACGTGATGCTCTTTTCGTACACCTGCATCGGTGGATTCGAGCATCACGTGACTCCCGCGGTCTGTAAAAAAAGATACGCGTAAAGCACCGCGGTAGCCTGTCTTTTTCGTTAGCCTCGACCTTAACATACCCAACAGGTGTAAAAATTTCCCCAGTTGCAGTTCTTAATTGAACATGTGGCGAAAAAATTCTGCATAAAACTCTTAACATGTACTGTAGAAATTCCGGAACCGGTATCTAACTCAATTTTAGCTTGAGCTTTATTTTCAATTAAAACAGATACTTTTATTGGAGCCATTATCAATTAAAACAGATACTTTTATTGGAGCCTTTATAAACCTTTATCATGGCTCAAAGATAAAATATTAACTATATACAATACATTCGTTTGTTTCTAAACATTGTTATATTTACTTTTACACACTTACCTTAAATGGCATCTTTTTTTTTTATTATTATTTATTGCAAATTGAATTAATATATCTACATACATTAATTAAATGTGACGCATTAATTACTACATCGATAGCATTTCGATTCTTTCTTATTTACCTCAGAATGCACCTTATTTACATTATTTGAATGATTGTTGATTTTCTGTTTTTGAGAACTATTTTGAAACTTGTTAGGTTGTACATTTTTGAAGTGAAAACTTCTTTAGGCGCGTTGGGCATTTTTTGAGATGGGAAAAAATCATTGAATTCGCGACCCTGTTACCGACACTACTGTATATGTTGCCAATTCATACAATGAAGCGAAAGTATCAAAAGGAAATAGTTCACGTGCAGAAAGCGAAATAATTGGTATTATGAATAAAAAAATTTCAGTAAAAAATTTCAAGATAAATTTAGCACGCGCGGTGAAAACAGATAAAAGTGACTCAACTCGCGAGACCAAATCAAAAGATGAAAATGAAATAACAAAACACGAAAATTTTATAATTTAACGAGCACGAGAAAAATAAACGGAAGTAATATAAAAAATAATGAAAATAATGAAATCAAGACTCCCTTATCACAGATCAGACTTGACAATCCGGAGAAAGTCTTTGGGTGAAAATGTCCGCGGAAATTGCCAACTTATTAACTGACTTTCTCCGGAAAGTATCGCCGCCTGGTGGATACTACCGATACTAGTTCATAAGAAAATGCATTTTAAAAAATGGAGCTAAGAAAAAATTTCGTGTTATTGACAAAATTCAAAAAACATTTTTCGACAAAAATAAATACATAAATAAATACATAAATAAATAAATAAATATTTTGCACAATAATCATCAAGTTTTCAAAAATATTGTTGAAAATGAAGATTTAAATATAAGATTAATTATTACATACTATAGTATAAGTCAATCTTCTGTAGTATCAGGTCCACAGCCAAAGTTAGCGCCTAATATGAGCGATGCTGGAAGAATGTGGTTCCAAGTGTACGGGAGTTACAACACTGGTTAAAAAATTAAATTATTTTTGGTACTTTTCGGTTAGCCGGACGCCAGTGATATATGTACATATATAAATATATATGTATATACCTATATATATACATACATATATGTGTATGTATGTACATATATGTATATGTAGATATGTGTATATGTGTGTGTACATATATACATGTATATGTATCACTGGCACCCGGCTAACCAAAAGTACCTTATTTTTTTTGCAAAACTGCACTTACTGTAACAAGCCAATTAGATGTAGGCCTGATTACAGAAGAATCCCCATTAAAGATTTACAAACACCATAAGCGTAGCATGACAAGAATTTATTTTTTGGGAGGAAAGTTGGGGAGGAGGGGACACGTATAATTTAAGTCATTATTAAGCATTTTTATGCTTTCCAATTTTTTAAAAAAGCGTTTATGATTTCAGCTCGTATATTTGTCTGTCCTTCCGTCTTCTAACTTTCGTAAAATAATTGGATTGCCATGGAACCTATATACATTATTATGGTTTGGTTACTGTTATTATTATTAAGGCATGTTCTCTATTGAAGAGGAATTCCTTTTTAAAATATAACCTATATGATCCAAATAATATATAAAAATTTTAATTCCCTAACCTTTAAAAAACCCACTATTTTGACGCAAATAGCATTTAATATGACAAAGAACAACAACATTTGAAAAACTTTTTCAAATGGAGTAATATACCTCCAAAACTATAGCTTATAAATTAGCTATTGGTCAATAGTACGATGCAGCCTGTGTACATAAACAATAATAGTATTTATAATTCATACACATTAAATGGAACTATATTTATTATATAAGACCGTTTGTTTTTTGTTATTTGAGACTAGTCGAATAAAAAAGGAAACTATGTTTGCTTTCACTCATAAAGCTCGACACTTTCAAATTTTCTAGATCGATATAACCATCAGCATCGGCTGAACGAAAGGCAAGACTTCTATTAGCAAGTTTGTGATAAACTGATACGTTATAATAAATGAAAACACGGATAATCTTTCGTAATAGTGTCCATAAGCCAAGGTGGCGTCAAACATGAGCGATGTTGGCAACAATGTGTTTTGAAATGTACGTCAGTTACAACAAAGAAATTAAATATGCGCCAGCGCCAAACCATGCTAGCTAAGATACGCCAATCAAAGCTAAGTACACTTGTATATCCATCTTTGACGCCAATTGGCTGTGGAACCTGATTATGGGACTTGTCATGTAGACTTTTCACTTCTTCATACGTATAAACATAATAATTAATATAACATATAAATAATTCTCATTTGAAAAGGACAACCATACAGTATATCATAAAGCAAATAAGAAAACATGTATGGAAAACAAATTTAAAAAAAGACCTTCCTTGTCAGTTACTTTTAAAAATAGAGCCACGCGATTTTAAATAAAAAAAGTCCTTCCGGCCTGCACCGGGAGGAAAAGGTAGCTTTCCTATATCTTCGTTTTAAAATTTTAGCTAAAGTTACACGAAAACAGCAAGCTAAAATGCAAAGAAACGTTTACAAAAGATTCGTTAATACTGAATTTGAATAAGAAATTCGCCAAATTATTGAGCAATAGCCAAATTGGCTTCATTTATGAAGACTTATTTTGGTCGCCAAATTTGGCGATATTTCGCCAAATGTCGCCAATTTTGGCGAGAATTTGGCGCTAACGGATATGAATATATAGTTTTATGCGTATGATTGGGAAAATAATTACAACAATGAAAGAAAATAATTTGCGAGTAATCGCGTTAATGTGCTGTTTTGTTTCAAAATGTCAGCCACCCTAGAATTTCAAACTGCTCTATCTCAGCCATTTTTTAAGATAGAGGTAAACCAAAAAATGCTCTGGAATCCTTGTATTAAGGCTTAACACGTAATTAAAAAATAAATTTGAATTTTTATTCTCGGTCGAGACATTAGTGACCTTAATATACACAATTAGTTTCATCAAAATCGATTCATAAATATGAGCGTTATCGTATGACATAGGTCAGATATATATATATATATATATATATATATATATATATATATATATAATAATAAACACCAATGGAAAATAACTTGCAGAATCATTATCACAAAAGCCAACCAAAAACTTTAAACCACATAAATTCAATACTAGAAAAACAAAACTAAACAAACTACATTTACTACATTTACACAGAACCAGAAAACGCAACTAACTACTTAAACTCAAAACAAAAGAACACAACAAATTGCAGCAAAAATTAAAAAAGCCAAAAAACAACAAAGAAAAGCTAAAACAACCTGTGTCAGGTGGCATGGCTTGAGACATGCACTGCTGTGTTAAACTAGTTTTACGCATGCAACACTCCCCCATACCTGACAAGTACAGACTGAAAATGAATGAAACAGACATAACAAAAGGAAGCAAACTAAAGCCAGACTACACCAACAAATTCTCGATTTACACCACAGTAAACAACCCACTACACCGACAAACTATAACTAGACTACTTCATCAATTTCTCAACTTACATCATGGCAAACATCCCAGTACACCGAAATACTAAAGCCCTCAACATTTGAACGGAGGATGGTTTTGGGGTCTGGGGGTCATGATCGGTGAAAATATATCGAAATTTTCCGGAACTGCTTTCCTCCGAACGGCTGCAATAGGTAGCTTTATACTTTTTTGTATTGAAAGCTACCTAATACTCCTGTTACTGACGGTAGAGGCGCTAGTAGCAGGACAACCATGTGGTTTTTAACCACGTGTATAGCGGTCAAAGGAAACTTGCTGATTGTAAGGTCTAATACTATGATAAGGAGGTCTTGAATGAAATATTTCACGAAAGTTTTAAGAAACGTGGTTACCGATACGGAAATGAAGTGATATCATTTTATAGAAAAGAAAAGTTTGTTGATAGAAATTATAGATACCGCAAACAATACGCGCAGTATGAAGATAGAAAAAAGTACAATGTTCACGAATACACTAAACAAGACAGGCAGCAAAGAAGTCATTTTTGGAGTGATAGGAAGCGGCAACCCTATTTTGCAGATAAATGTTATTACAAAAGATATGAAACTAAATCTCATGGAAGAAATGATGAATGTATTGAGAGTTGTTTAAATTGTGGATGAAAATTCATAAGTTTCATTGGTATTCATTTCAAAGAATACCAATTAATTAAATTTTATATTTCATTTATTTGTAAATTTACGTTTTAAGCTATAGATTGCAATTTTTGTATGTAAAATAATATGCATTATTTTTCATGTACAATAGCGCATTAAATGAAAATTGTAATATAATTTTTGTAGTAGTAGTTTATATTAATGAATTAAAAAAAACACTTCATTTTAAAGTATTTTCTGCGGAATAAAACGTTTCCTGACGATTCAAAAAATACACACGTAATTGTTCAAGTTTTCACTTTTGTCGGCACTCCCGGAGTGCCATTGGTTTTTTTAGTATATGCTACTTTATTTACATTTATACTTTTGTGTTTCAATTCAGAAAGATAAATTCCAGCATTTCAGCATTTTCAACGGCTTTATTGAAATTTAAATCATCAACCGGCGTTATTAATTTACTTTGAAGAGTTTAATTTTTTAAACCTGTAAGGAACTGTTCCAAAAGATTTTCATTCAATGTATCACCCCAAAAAGCACAAAAAATTGTCAACTTTTTTAATCTAACAGAAAAATCTTGTATTGATTCATTTTCGTTTTGGTAAGAATTACGAAATTTAATTCTTTCACAAATTTTGTTTGAGGCGGGGCTTAAGTGTTTCAGCAGAAGATCAACAATCTTTTCACATTTCATTAATGCAGCAGCTTTAGGTAAAAATAAATCACATAATAAATTATATAATTTCGGACCCATGCAAGAAATAATAGCATGAACCCCTTTTTTACACCGTGAAGTATGAAAGATTGTTCCAGCTTTTTAACATACGCTTGAAACGTTTCAATAGAATCGTCGAATTCCTTAAATTTGGAAAACATTATAGCACTTTATTCAACTCAGAGAAAAAAAAAATCTACACTTACCACCGCCGTAAATAACAAACTTTTTGTAAAAAAAAAGATTATATATATCTACCCTATATATATAAAATCCTAATGAAACGAATTTGTGAAACGATTTTATGAAACGAATTTATGAAACGATTTTATGAAACGACTGATTAAACGACTGATTATGTTTCAGGGCTATTTTTAATAAAATATTAAACGCTTGATGGTGAAATTAATACCAATTGTCCATAAAAATCCGCGGATGTCAAAACTGGTAATAGAATTTTGAAATTGGAATTAGTTTTCGAGATATTAATTTTTTTCTAATTTTAAATGACATTTCTGTAATGATGGCAACTAATTACTCAGTTTTTTTGTGACAAAAAAGGGAAAAAAATTGAAAAGGATCCCGATAGGGATTATTGATTTCTTTTTATTTGAATCTACTTTGAATCTATATTCTTTTTACTTTGAATTTATCTTTTATTTCTATCATTAATGAAGACAAGATTGGGATTAAATTATGTTTTTCAGGAAAATTTGGAAAAAAAATCACATTTCTATCGTCAGAATTCAAACGTCTGTCAGCATTTAATTTAATTTATTCGGTGCTTTTCCACTTTATGGGGCCTTGACGAAATAGGGAAAATAGCCTTGGCGGAAAAGGAAATTTGGCAACATACTTTCTGTCAACTTATTCACTTTGTCATTCGTATACAGAAGCATTTTTTCAATATTTATACAATTTGTTTAGCGTAAAATGTCATTTATCTTATTTTATATATAATCAGAAGTATTTTGATAGAAAAAACAATAATAATATACGTATAATTAAAATACGCATATAAACAAAAAAATCGTCGAATTTGTTTCCATGGCTGTTTATGTCATTTGGCACCAAATCTCACTTTCTGATGCCCGAATTGCGCCAAGCTTTTTAAAAAAGCGTCAAGACCCCTATAATAGGAAAGCACCAAAAGTTCATTGGGTTTGTTTTCATAACTTTTGGCAACAAATATATGTATATTAACGAATCTATCCCTTTTTGAAGCTCGAATTACGCCAAACCTAAAAGCAAAGGATCCTATACTGGAAAAGTACCCGATTTTCTTATGGACAATATTCAAGTGATATAACATGGTGTAAAATTATCGCGATAGCAAATTTGTTTAAATATCTCATCAATAGATGCCAAATAAATGCAGTCATGCATGCACAAAATATTTAATTAATTTTGTATGATAAATAATTATTAGAAAATTCGTATATACATATTAATTAAAATAAATAATTTACATATTTAAAATAACATGAAAATATGCATGATGGTGCACTAAAATAGAGAGAAAATTAAAACCTGTTACTGAAAATATATATAACATAGTACTTTTCAATACCGTGGTTCTTAATGTTATTCACAAGCAGATGGAATTTTTTTCATCCTTAAATGCAAAGGAAGAATAGAATACAGAGCGTTGTTAAAAAAGTCCAAGAGGTAGCCACAATTTAAACCTAACCATTTTATACAAGCTGGTTTTAAGTTGTAATTGATTTTACTTATCATTCCCGAAAACAGTCGTCAGTTGTTGTAACAGCTGTGTATGAGGACATGATAATCAAAAAATGCCCCATTAAAACGTTAAAAGCATGGCAACCCAATTACAGATCGACTAATATTTTTAAAACAAAGCACGCTGTCATGTTTTTAGAGGCCTCGAAGTCTGAGTGGGGGTTGGCGAGCGTAGATCGCAGGGGGTAGGCCCCCTAGTATATATATATATATATTACAAAATTTAAATTTTTTCCGCAATTATTCTATAAAATTTGTCCATTCAATAATATTCGGTATATAACCCAGCTTATTAAAATAATTCTCATTCTTAAAATAGCCTTTTACTATCCATATGTAAAGCCAATTATTCCTAATCCACTTAATAATATTTATTCGAATGTAGTTATTCTAAAAATGGCGATAGCTTTTTTAATTTATTCTTTAAATAGAACATCTTTATTTTAATCAATTATTAAAATTCATTAGTATTATTCCCGTGTGGTCAAATTGCTATAACTTCTTTATTTAAATGCTAAAATATCGTATCTCTTAAAATATTCCGCTCAAAAAACCTTATTTCATAAAGTTATCCTATTATTAAATATCAAATGTCTATTAAAATATTTCCGAAAAACTTTAATTCTTTCTTTTTTTTTTCCCTTTTATAAAGATTCATTTTCTTTTCTTCTTATTATTTTTATTACGTATTAAATTCGAAGTTTAGCTACAGCCTCAAAAACAGATAAGCTGTCGACATTAATATAATAAGTCGAACAGGATGCTGTTGATCAACAGAAAGTTTGTGTAGTTAAACGTGAAATTTGCCGATTAGAAGAATATGTTACGAGGACGTCTACGCCATTACAGCACGTTTACGTCTGGTGTTTTGTTATTTTGTAGTTTTATAATAAATTAAAAATGGTCAAGCCTAAAAGAGAAAAGAAGAGGAAAAGTTGGCCTAAGTGAAGTTGTTGCTAGAGAATATACTATTCATCTTCATAAGCGTCTTCATGGTGTTGGTTTTAAAGGATTGCGAAAAAGCAGAACTTTTGTGTTATCAAGAAATTAACGATTTTTAGATGTGTGAAACTCTTAGATATGTCACGATTTTTAGATGTGTGATCCTGTGAAATATGCTCAAGAGTAACTGTAAGTTGGTATTTTTATTTATTGGTATCTTTATATGTTGATATTTATTAGTTTATGTTATATTTAAAATGTTTTATTTATTTAATAGTCTACCTTGAAATTTAAAGGTTTTATATACTATGTTATACTGATTAAAATTTTGTTTTTAAAATTTATTTCTGTTGCAAATATTTAAGTGTTGTTAAGGTTAATTAATTTATTTGATGATTTCGTGTGATACGTCATTGTAATATTATAGACAGCGGTATAATTTATATTTTCATGTTTTAAGAACAGATATTCTTAAAAGAAAAATTCTATTATTTTTAATATGTTACTGAGATCTGATCTGTATTTTATAAAGAGACAACTTTTATCCTAAGGGAACATTCCTGGCACCATGCCAAACCTAAGTTACAAAACAGCTATTATGAAAAAAAAAAAAAAAAAAAAATCTGTATGTTGAATAATAAGTGACTGGTGGTTTGAATTGTAGTAAATTAATGAGCCACTGAAAGATTATTTATGATGTAAATATGTAAATAGAGTGTTAGTATTTCATTGTTTATTTAAACTGTGAATATATAAAATTAAATTTAGTATGTTATTGTTTATTTTCATTTAATGTAGGATTTATGATGCATTTACCAACTTGCTAAAATATTTAATATAGAAAATTTGAAAATTTTTGATGGTGTTATAATATTAATAAAGTGTTTAAATAAAATGCTAGGTCAGGTAGAAATTAAATTACTAGAACATGTAGACATTTAGCACTATGTTAACCTAGCTGAATTGCTCTATTAGGTAATTTGAATTTTAATAATCTTAAGCTCACCAATGGGGAATTTTTTTACACCTCATTTGTCCATAGCTTAGGTAAAAATAAGTTCATTATTTACCAAGTCCTCAGCAGTAATAAATTTACTAGAATTGAATACTCAGAATAATTATGATGTGATGATAGAATTAATACGTGATGACGATCAATATGAAGATAAAGTCATGTTTTCCTTGATGACAAATAATAAAAATATTTAGAAGAGAAATTGGAAAATGTAGGTAAGTTGCATTCAAAAAATTCATGGGGTATGTAATAAAATTTTGTTGATGATGTTGCTCTTCTTGTTCTTTTTGCTGATGATACAATTGTTATTATTATTATTACTATGATAAAAAATTTATTCTAAGGTAGTTAATACAACATATTAAATTTAAATTTAGCAAAAATAATAAATAAAATTTAGGAGATTTTTATGTATTTTATTGAATAAATGTTCTGGTTAATGCTTAATTTAGATTCACAAATTCTTATAATTCTTAAAAATTCAATAGGAAAGGTTTGAATTCAGTTATGTTTCTGTCAGAAGGGTATATAGGGTCTTAATTTGGAGACATGGAACAATTCGCAACCTATTTTTCACCAGATAACTTCAGACTATTTCATGAGCAACCCAAACAACAATCAAAATCACCACAGACATCACAATCACCATCACAAAATCAAACTAAAGTAAAAACAATAGAATAAATTCTAATTCTTTAAATATCTCTTATTACTCTAGTTTCAACATTATCAGGTATGTCTTTGGTGTACAACAGAGATATTACCCATTTTTGAAAGTTTAATATTTTAAAAGTTAAAATAAATGTCACAGCTTTTATTTCAACATTGTGGTTATATTTTAGCCTGATCAACTAAAATATTTACTTGTTTTTGAGAGTTTTTGAGGTTGAGTAGACACCTTATGCAGGCATAAGATGTGTATTTTGATTTTAGGAATTGTCAAATTGATGTTGAAAAATGAAATTAAATGTTTTAATTCTATATCAAAATAAACTATTTTTACTTTATTTACTTTTTCTTAAACCAATTGTTTCAAAAATTTAATATTATGTTATTTACTTCAATAGATAATCAAATACTAACCGTTTATAAATATTTCTATAATTATATAAATGATTGGATAGTGATGATGTGATTTTACAGTGATTGTTTTGGTGTGACAATAGAAAATTAAGTATCTAAACTAATTGCCTTTGTATTCCATTTCTCAGCTAAAATTAACATCTTTTATTTGTTATTTATTGTCTTTATTTATTCTAAGTTTGCCAAAAAAACAACTCTCTGCATTTAGGATATGAATACTTATAACTTAACAGTATAATTTTGTAAAAGGGTATCAGAGGAAAAAATTATTGTAAGGAACTAATGGTTGAGAGTCCAATTTCTAAATATTTAGATTTAAATTTATTTGGATTTTGAAATTATTATATATTTTTTTTTGTATACTTTCGACTGGCAAAATACTTTCTTATATAATTAAAAAATAAGAAATTTATTTATTTGCTATGTAATTATTTTATCCTCAACCAAAATTTTTCCTAACAATAAATAAACAAACTGTGATATTTTCTTAAATTATACTGATGTTATTATATTATTATTTCTACTATTGAATTATATTATGAATTACTACATATGTTGAGAAGTATTAGTTATATTGAAAGTTATTATTGTTATGTTTATGAATTGAATTTTATTATAGCATTTATTTATATTATTGAAGAGTTATATTATTTATTAGTGAAAAAATGTTTGACAAATATTAGTTAAAGATGGTGGGATCCCAACAGAAATATAACAAATCCCACAGGAATATAACTAAGATAACATATTCCAAGTACAATAAACGACCAAGAGATAATTTGACTTGTTTATTATGTGAGAAAATTAATGTGATACTTAAGAGAAGATGTTGTGACAAGTGCTAGCATTATAAGGTCATTATAAAGTATTGGTAAGAATGACTACAGTTTTAAAATTTTGATGGAGTAATGTCTTTATTTTCAGCCTTTACATAAAAACTGTATTTTTAAGAAAGGGACTGCAGTAACCATTTTTTTTTTAAAAACAAAATTAGGACTTATCACGATCCAAGAAAGAGACTGAAATAAAACAGTTGGATCTAATGAACTCAAATTTGAATTAAATCGATTTTTTTTAAAAAAAACTTTGTTTTAACAATTTGCTAGTGACTACTTATTCTAAAGCTTGTGAACTTGGTAAAAGCAAAATTCTGTTACTATTATTATCCTGTTTATTAATATTTATTATTTATTGTTATTGTATTTTTCTTGTGCACTTACAAATGGTAAGTGAGATTGTAACCATTTCTTGTATTATTTTACAGGGGAAATGCTCGTAGCTTTATTTTTATTTATCTATTAATTTTAATTGATTACTATTATTTTATTTTTGTTTTTGTTTTTGTCTTCCAGTTCTTCAGAAATTCCCCATCTCCTTGCTGGCAGTCTCTAAATTTATACTAGCCAAAATTCAAATTTCTAAAGTATTAAATTTATATTGTCTGAATTTATAGTTACTTAACTATTAACTTCATCCAAAATCTTTAGGGAGGGGGGATAATATTACAAAATTTAAATTTTTCCGCAATTATTCTATAAAATTTGTCCATTCAATAATATTCGGTATATAACCCAGCTTATTAAAATAATTCTCATTCTTAAAATAGCCTTTTACTATCCATATGTAAAGCCAATTATTCCTAATCCACTTAATAATATTTATTCGAATGTAGTTATTCTAAAAATGGCGATAGCTTTTTTAATTTATTCTTTAAATAGAACATCTTTATTTTAATCCATTATTAAAATTCATTAGTATTATTCCCGTGTGGTCAAATTGCTATAACTTCTTTATTTAAATGCTAAAATATCGTATCTCTTAAAATATTCCGCTCAAAAAACCTTATTTCATAAAGTTATCCTATTATTAAATATCAAATGTCTATTAAAATATTTCCGAAAAACTTTAATTCTTTCTTTTTTTTTTTCCCTTTTATAAAGATTCATTTTCTTTTCTTCTTATTATTTTTATTACGTATTAAATTCGAAGTTTAGCTACAGCCTCAAAAACAGATAAGCTGGTTTGTTGATATGACAGGCATCTGGTACGAGATTATGGAATATTCTGGATGGGCGTAGAAAGTTTTTGCATTTTACAACAAAATAAATCCGCCGGAAATATTGATAAAATTCCAAAAGAGACCTTTTGATTCGATAGAAGTGGGTCACGTGACGTATTCTGTATTATTACGCAAGCTAGTTTAAAAACACGATCATCCTGATTCGGAGAGGATTTTTCGACGCTGGTGTTTGCTAAAAGAATCGGGACGGATTCTAGTAAATAATGGAACGTTGTATTTTTTTTTTCGTTTAGCGTTGGCTAATGAGCATTTTCCCTGAAGAGATGTCTTAAACTGGAAATAAAAGGTTCTTCCACAAAAATATGGACTGACATTTCTTGTTGTTGATGATACCACCCGGCCGCCTGATGCGAACTAAAAGGGAAACCAATAACATAGCTAAACCTATTTATCACGAGCACGACTGCCTTCTTCCCGGATTTGAACTTGGAAACACGACATATATATATCATCACTTTAGTAACATATATCATGACATACTGAAATCAAAACTGTAGAGCCATTTTCATTTTTGGCGCATCACTTCTTTTTAGCACTTTCCAACCTAGTTGAAAAGTGCTTATGACTTCGGTTTGTCTGGCCGTCTGCCGTCTGGCCGTCTGGCCGTCTGCCGTCTGCCGTCTGTCCGTGCTCTAACTCCCGTAAATATGCTCGGATTGCTCTGCAATTTTTATATGTTATTATCGTTATCTATAGCATGTTCCCTATTTCAACGGAAGTGTGTAGCACTTATAGTTTTTTTACAGGGACACTCAAAAGAATTCCGTTACATTGCGGTCTATGGGGAAAATCATTTGCTGTTTATTTAAATAATGTTTCACTATTTTAAACGCATTGAAATTTATATATATCACTAAGGTGCATTAGAAGAAGCTTAATATGGAACAGGGTGTGCATAGCACTTATAGTTACTTTACAGGGACAGTAAAAATAATTCCGTTACATTACGTCTATGGAGAAAAATCGTCTGCGGTTTATTTAAATAATGTTTCACTATTTTAAACGCATTGAAATTTATATAGATCACTAAGGTGCATTACAAGAGACTTACTACGGAATATTGTGTGTATAGCAGTCATCGTTCATTTACAGGGACACGCAAAAGAATTATCTACTGTCTGTTAACAATAATTCCTGGAAGTGCGTTTTAAGTTACTGAACGCGATTTTAATGTTAACTTGCTTTTTGTCTATTACGTGGTGTGTATAAATTCTGTAGATCCTATACAGGGCAGCACAAAAGTTCGCGAACACATTTCTGTTTATTGACAAACTCCAGACGGAGAATTTTAAAATGTGCTACACGTTTCCTAACTGAACTAAAATTTAGCATCCTATGTAGTATATATACAATTCTATATATCCTATACAGGGCTGAATAAAAGTATTCGGATATTTTTCCGAATATTGTATATATTGGAAATTCCTGAAATTATGTTTTTAAATATGTTATGCGTTTTCCAAATTGTTTACTTAGAAGTTATCTTTTAGCTTATTAAACGGTATGATTTGTAAAATTATTTTGGAAGCGTTGGAAAGTGCTACATAATCTATGCTTGACGCATGATTTTTCGTTCTTGTTAAAATATTTCTGGTGATAAAATTTTCCATCGTCGCCATTTATAATATATTGAAGATTAATTAAAATAAGTAAGAACACATATTCGAGAAATATGGACGAGTGAAGGCCATTTTACATATTTAATTACATTTCACGAACACAATACGTAACATCACAACATAAAAACAAACAGAGTTTAAGTATAGCAGAGAAAAACAAAAGCAATAGTAGCGTTACAGTACAGACAGCTTTGCAAATTTTAGTGCTGCCATCTAGAGACAATTAATTGAAATACAAAAACCATGAATACGATTGTTAATTTTTTTTTCTTGCACCTGTTTTTTGCTACCTTCGATCAATTTTTACTGTAACTTGATGAAATAAATGAGATGCTACTCTGGGTTAACTAATGTTGTTTGCAGATATTTTTATCCTTAATTTTCTTTAAAAGTTTAAATCAGCATCTAAAAAAATATTAGACTGCAGTGCGAAATGCTCGCACGGGCACTGGTTAATATATAATCAGAAAAAAAAAATGCATAAATTTTTTAATACAACAAAACCCGAAAAGTTATGCGAAATACTTTAATATGATATATTAATAATTATTTTTGGTTACAAATCCATATTACTCGTGTCTTATTGGATATACTGACATTTACCGGGCGGGATAGTGTATTTAAATCTAAAATTGTGCGGTTTTCAGCTCTACAGTAATTTTCAGATACTATAATCTTCGCGTACCAGTATTTAAAGGTTTGCATACCAGAACTGGTACGCTCACCATAGTTTGGGTAAGCCCGCTATATTGTCATTCTGCGACGTAAAAGAGACCAATAAGCAGTAAAAATAATGAAACAAAGATGCTATAAAAATATTTTTATTTTTAGTCAACAACTTAGGTGCCCTTTTGTTAAAGTAGTCAGTTGGTACTTCATAGCAAATAACAGAGGCTTCACAGTTTTCATACAGACGCCTTCAACAATCTGTCCGCGTAGTGGAGTAGGAACTGGAGTTGTGGTAACATTCGCAGTTGGAGGAGACAAGATGGGTAGCAACCACAACAGATCACAATTGCATTCAACAAAATTACCTATACAAACGAAAAATATATATTATTTGAGATATTGTGCTATACAGTATAAAAGAAAAGGGTTCAGCATTTTTAATAAAAAAAAAAAATGTTACAATAGAAAAGTAGTTTTGGAAAAGTTTTACACCATTCAACCAAAGTAGTTTGGTTGAATGCTATAAAATGTAAGTTTCCCAATATTTCTCTATTTACCGTATTTTTCTGTGCATAAGTCGCGTTTTTAAATTGCTAAAACGCAAAGAAAATTTTGGGGCTGACTTATACAACCGACTCAGACGTATTACGATCGCGGTTTTCTCTGCAACCCCCCTCCATTTTATTTCTCTTGTTTTCAACTCTTTCCCGTTTTAACACCATTGCTCTATTACTCCCTTTCTTACTAATTTTTACTTGGGTTTTTTCTTATGTTAATCATTATTGTTCTAATACTACCACCCAATTTTCCATTATTGTTTTGCTACTATTAGCCACTTAGATATTAACTCAAGTTGATTAGCAGTGTCGTACAACAACCGTATTTAATTCATGAGCAACTAACAAAAGAACCCAGGCTTAAAGATCATAAGACACATTTGAAGTTAACACACAAAATTTATTTAAAACAAAGTATTAGGTATTTATATACTTACAAATATACTCGTACTTAAAATAATTACTGAATAACATTGAAATATGATATCTTAATAACTCAAGAAAATATGCCTATAGCCGTGGAAATTCGTTAAAATTAAACCAATTTCCCTAAGGTTTTCCGCATATAGAATCTTCCCATTACACCGGGAAAAAAACTTCCTAAAATCTATATATATATAAAAGCCGTTCTTTGTATGTGTGTGTGTTCCTTATAAAAATCTACACTTTTTGTCCGATTTGAAAGAAACTTGATGTACATATGCTTTAGAATACCAGTAAAATTACTGTCAACTTAAAAAAATTCTCAGAGCATTCTTTATCACTTTTTTCAAACATCTCCCATAGTTTTTCATTACAGAAATCTTATTTCTCCTCCCCCCCCCCAATTTCCAATGCAATTTCTTTCCCGTTGCCATTAAAAGAAACTGCGTATGGACAATAGTTTTATAAACCAATAAAAATTCAGATTCTCTCACTATAATTTGAAATCCGAAACTGACATCAATTTTGGCAGATAATGTGATTTTTTTTCGCATATTACAAAAATTATTATAAGTGCGTTTAAACGACACACTACATTTATTGAAATGTGTTTGGAGATAAAAATACATAACTTAGCCCCTAATTTTACAAATGTAGATTGTTTCCACTAATTTGTTAATATTAAAGTAAATTTTCCAAGAAATAAAAACCCATTTTTGCATATTCAAACTTTATGATTAAATTTATTCTACATAATGAAAAATCGTCTGTCAAATATTGACATTTACAGTTACATGCAAATGTAACACTTGCAATTGCAAAGCCTTTTGCAACCCAAAATTATATGCAAAATTACTTTTGCATCTAATTTTTAGTGCAAATTAACATTTATTCGAGCTCAAATTAAAATTAATTTGGGTGCAAATTACATGTAAATGTTACGTTTGCATGTTATTTTGGGTTGCAAAAAGCTTTGCAATTGCAAGTGTTACGCTGCATCTAACTCTTAGAAATCATTGTCTGAGTGCAACGAAGACTCATACACATCGCAGTATTACTTTGCCCCATATATAGCTACGATGGATATTAAAACCTTTCGTCAAGCATAACTCAAAAAATATTTAACGGATTTCGTTCAAATTTTTACAGCAGGTACCTGTAAAGGTGACAATGTCGTCTATTTATTTCCAAGAATAAGTGTCAAACCGTTTGGAAGTTATATTAAAAAAATAGATAAAAAAGCACAATTAAAGTACATACGTCATTAAATTTTGTGCGTACGTCATTTTCACCGGCGGGAGATTTTCGTAGACAATCGGAATTGAAAAGTTCATGGAATACATGGAGCAAAAAAATATGCAAGCACTAATATTCAGCACAATAAAATATATTTCAATTTAATAAAAATGGAAAGTTAATCTGGAATTTTTTCTGTTTGAAAAGTATTAGAGATTAGTAAGAGTAGTGTTAGTATTAGAGATTTGGCGTAAATCACACCATTAGCAGCTTTTTTATTTCGCGTGTGTATGTTAGGAACAATTCTTTGATGTTTAAATAAAAGGTTTCGATTTGTGGCATTATTTCTTATTTTCTTTTCCTTTTTAGTATTTTAAATGGAATTAGTGAAAGGCGTGTATTTTAAATTAAATGAGTGAAAGGCGTGTATTTTAAATTAAATGAGTGAAAGACGTGTATTTTTAATGTATGTATTTCAAATGAAATCAGTGAAAGATTTGTATTTAAATGAAATGAATACAATATGAAGATGTTATGAGAAAAATATTTGGCGATTTATCAACTGCGCCAAGTTAACATAAAAGTACCAATACATATTTGGGTACTTCTCTATTATCCCGTCGACCACTTTTCATAACAAAAAACTATCGCCAAATAAACGGGAGAACGTTGTCATTGAAATATCAAAATACATAAATAAATAAAATATAAGAATTTAAGGACACAATTGTTATTTTAATGAATGAAATAACTAATAAATCAGTAAAACATAATGAAAAATACACGCAAATGTCGCGTTAAAAACCACTTGATGACGTAACAAACACGTATAATGCTTCTGATGTCAAGTAAATGGGACTGCATTTTTGGCGTTTAATCTAACAGTTTGGCGATAGTTTTTTGTTATGAAAAGTGGTCGACGGGATAATAGAGCAGTACCTCTATGTGAAATGAAACAAGGCACAGATGTCATATACGCACCACGTTGGCGCGATTTTTCCCTCCACCAGCTTGGGGAAAACTTTGTTTTTGAATATTAGTTACAAATAGTGTGACAAATAGTACACGTGATTTTTTATTTCAATATAAAAATAAAATAACGTAATAAATGAAACAGCTTCTATTATTTTAAAAAAGGAAATAAAAATAAATAAATAATAGTTTGATATAAATAAAGGCGCGGATGTCATATACGCACCACATTGGCGCGATTGCAACAAAATGGCAATTTTATGCCTCACATGGTAACCCGGTTATTTTGTTTCAATTGTTGTTTATTAACTTTTATTTTTTATTTTAATTCTATAAATTGTTTTTATTATATATATCAATATTTATTTATATCAAACTATCATTTATTTATTTTTATTTCCCATTTTTGAATAATAGGAGCTATTTCATTTATTACGTTATTTTATGTTTATATTGAAATAAAAAATTACATGCTATTATTGTATGGTATTTGTAACTAATATTCAAAAACAAAGTTTTCGCCAAATTGGCGGGGGAAAAATCGCGCCAATCTGGTGCGTATATGACATCTGTGCCTAAATTAAAATTGATATACATATAAAAATAATCTATAGAATTAAAATAAAAAATAAAAGTAAACAAACACAACAAACAGTTTTCGCCAAAGGGGCGGGGGAAAAATCGCGCCAACGTGGTGAGTATATGGCATCTGTGCCGGGATTTTTACCCTTTTATCTGTGCTTTCGGAAATATAAAAAAATTAAAAAATTCTTATATCAGGTGTATAATGTTTTGCATTTTTATACGGGCCACTTCTCCATTTTAAGATTTTAAATGCTATTTATATCAGAAATTTCTTTCTTGAGATTCCCACAAGTTTTTTCCGGTAATTTTTTTAGTTCGCTTATTAATTGTTTACAATTTGCCCCCCTGGCAATAACAATTATTTATCACAAAAAATGGGTACTTCTCTATTATCCCGTCGACCACTTTTCATAACAAAAAACTATCGCCAAACTGTAACGCTAAATAAACGGGAGAACGTTGCCATTGAAATATCAAAATAAATAAAATATAAGAATTTAAGGACACAATTGTTACTTTAATGAATGAAATAACTAATAAATCAGTAAAACATAATGAAAAATACACGCAAATATCGAATTAAAAACCACTTAATGGCATAACAAATACGTATAATGCTTCTGGCATCAAGTAAATGGGACTGTATTTTTGGCGTTTAATCTTAGTTTGGCGATAGTTTTTTGTTATGAAAAGTGGTCGACGGGATAATAGAGAAGTACCGAAAAATGGCTTAGTTTTGTTAAATTTGTTTGTTATGTATTTTCATTTCTTATTAAAATATCGAAAATGGCAATAAAATTTTATTTTAGCACCGTACTTAATTTTTTAAAATGGCTCAAAAACATGGTTTAATAAACGTATATTTGTAAATATTTTAAAAAACATGTTTTTCCGCTCTCTAGAAAAATTTGTAAGATTCTACAACTGCCTTTGGCACCAACCAGTACATGATACGGAACTTTTCCCTATTCAGATACACAGAAGAGGTTGGTCACAAACAAGAGTAATGCTAGCAACAATATTGTTTTAACTCTATAAGAGTTAGAAACAATAATGATATTAAATTCCCCGATTAGCTTAGGGCCCGATTACGGAACTTTCTCCTAGAAACAAAAAACTGTAGAAGTCTTTTACATTTGTTTCGAATGAAGCTCGATCAACAAAGTATTAATTGATAATACAAACAACACTAATATTAACATGGGGGCAAAAGTTTGAATTTAAGTGTATATATTTGGAACCCTCCCGCCCCCCCAACCACCCACCAAAAAAAGAAAAAGGAAGTTACAGAAATGAATTTAAAATGGCGTGAAGCCACCCTTTCTGACATAAGAAATTGGCTGCGAACCCGATTACGAAACTTTCACTTAACTTAATAACATGTATATAATAGCCCTGAGGACAATTCCCCTTCCCAGTTATACGGACCTTGGGGCTTTTTTAAAAAGCTTGACGCAGTTCGGGTTGAAGAAGTTGAGATTTACTGTCAAATGACATAAACTACTATGAAAATAAAACTGGTGAATTATTATGCTGGTTTATGTATGTATTTAAAAAAATTGCATCTGATTGCACTCTTTAGATAAATTACTCCTGTTTGCATTTAATAACAGATAAACGGCTTCCGTTTACTAAATTGTTTAAATATTGGGAAGAGTTGGCGAGAGATAGATAGACGTGTAAACAAACGGGTAGACAGACGGGTAGAGAGACGGATAGCGACAGAGATAAGCTAACGGGTAGCGAAACGAATAGACAGACGGGTAGCGAGGCAGGTGCAAAAAAGTGTTGACAGAGGGGTAGTGAAATGGGTAGGGAGACGGGTAGCGTGGTGGATAGAGAGACGAGTACAGAGACGACTTGACAGACGGGTAGAGAGAGGGGTATATAGACAGACAGACCTGTTGATAGACGAGTAGTGTAATGGGAATCGAGACAGGTAGAGACACGATTAAAGAGTCGGGTAGAAAGACAGACGGATACTGAGACGGGTATACAAAAGAGTAGAGAGACAGTAGACAGATGAGTTCGGAGAGAGACACAGCTAAGACATACGAGTAGTTAGACTGGTAGACACGTTTGTAGCAAAGCATGTTATCAATGTGGTTTGAAGTATACGAGTTTCTATAAATAGTTATACAAATAAACAAAGGAAATTTTTTTAATTCAAATATTAAATATTTGATTTAATATTTCAATATTTAATATTTTATTTTTTAATATTTTATTTAGATATTTGTCACAAAGAAAATGTTGCAAAAATTAAATTAAATTTGCGTTAAACTACGCTTGCTAAAATACGCTATTGGCTGCAAATCTGATTATGTGACTTTAAAAATATCGTTTTAAAAGATCCGGCCGTTTTTTTTTTTTTTTAAGTTTTGAGCAATTCCCGCTTAAGAAAATGAGATTATTTGCCAAATGTTATAAAAAAAATGCATATGAAAACATAACAATATATGAATTTATATATGATATTTTGTAATTATATCATTTAATTTGCTATTTTTCATATGTTGTATCTTTATCTATCTCTTGTCTATCATATGCTGTATATTCACTTAGATTCTTGTTGATATCTTCTTTATATCGTAATTGTTAACTTTATGTTCTCAGCAATATCACTCAGACTAATCCCTTTGAGGGAAGTCCTAGTTACATAGTAACTTTTTCAGCTTGAGCTTCAACCAAGGAGGCACATTTAAACTCCTTGGATTTAGGTGGACAATAATTGCCCACTATTAATAAACATTGGATTTAAAGAAAACAATACAGTATTTTCCATTAATCATTCTTTAAAGAAGGGTGTTAAACAAACGGGATTACAAGTACAAGTGGGTAAGTGTGATAGAAGATCGCACAAAGGGTTTCGTTTAATATTTCTTTCAAAACACTTTATCCTTTCTTTAATAAATCCAAATGAATTTCATTTAGCAAAAAAAAAGTCACGGTTGTTATAAAGTAAAAATGTACTTCTCGTTTTTTCGAATATCTGAATCAGCCCGATAGCGGGCGAAGCTGTCATAATAATATCTGTCATGTGGACTAAATGCGATATTTAAACAAAAAATAGTTTATACAAAATAGATATTATTTAAACCTATTGCGTAATCCTCTATAATCCAGGTCCTACTGCCAAATTGCGTATTTTAGAAAGTGAGACTTTTTGTGACAGTTCTTTAAAAGTATCTACATTGATTTTAAACTGTGTTGTTGCTAGCAAACGCCGATGTTTGGAGCTAACCTTGCCCACAGATTACGGAAGATTAGTTATTTTATATTTTACTAGCTGTTACCCGTGACGTCGCTCACGTAACATTAAAAGAAAAATAAATGCATGAATTAAGGAAAACGTTTCGCCCCCGATAATTAAAAACATATGCAACTCTCTTTATAACAAACTCCGTTTTTTCGAATATCTGAACAGGCCCGATGGCGGGCGAAGCCCGATATTATACTCTGTCATAATAATACCTGTCATGTGGACTAAATGCGATATTTAAAAAAAAAAAAATTCAAAATTAAACATGTTGTACACTTTCAAAATGTTAAAATATGCGAATATTTCCATAACCGGGTTTTTATCATTTTCAATATGTTCCTCAAACTCATATATTTGCTATTCTCTATAGCTCATATTGATAATCGCGAGGTATTATTCTCAAACATTGGAAAAATCCTTTAAACTTCCAATATGACGTCAGATTAATTTTCTTTTTAATTCTCTAATGACATGATATTAATCTGCTTTCTGTATATACACATACCCATACTCCTTGTATTATTGAGAAATCTTTGAAATTTACCGTTTTATTACCAATATGACGTCATATTAATATTTTTTTCAATTGATGAAACTTTTGATTTCATTTTCATTTTTCACGTTGAAATCTTTCAATAGAAAACTAATTATTGTAGAAAGAATTTTATTGTGGATTTTTAATTGTTGGCAACTGCTATAACGAAAAATGTTTAAATTTAATAGGAAAAGGCTGTTAGAATTTTGTTTTTGTTTTTCTCTATTTATTAAAATAATACGATTTTTTTAAAATTTTATTATTTGAGCTTCTTAGTAGGTATTTAGCTATACGTACACAAATTTTCATGCCTGATAGTTATATAGTTTCCGAGAACGGCTCTGTGACGTACAGACAACGGAGCGGGAGTAATAGGGTTTCGTGAGATGAACGAAACCTTAAAAAATGGTTTATCGAAAAAAAAAATAAAATGACGTAATTTTTAAATATAAAACATTAATTTTAATTTTAAAAACTAATATGTTTTTAATAAGTTCGACAAAGTGGCGACATTTTTATTTCACCAGCTTCGAAATTATTATCCAACTCTTAAAAGAATAATATTTTTTTGAGAAATAATGTTTTGCATCAAAAATCACATAATTTCTGCAACAACCAAATTGATTTCAAACATAACGGTCGAAAAATCTTGGTGACCGTCTAAGTATTACGATTTGTTTCGAATTATCGAGGCTAGTAAATTAAAACTTGACATGGATATTACTTTTAAGACGTAAATCCTTACAGAACTGAAAAGAGTTTTCTAAAAAGTTCGAAATTTAAAAGGGTGAAATGAGTTGGAAAACGTTCTAAATTAGGATTTATTTGGAACTGTTTAAGAGTGGAAACTTGAAATTTGACATGGCTCACTGCAAAAAATAATTGTTGATTTTACAGTATAAAACTGGCATCCCAGCTGCCAGTATTATACCGTAAAATTAACAGTATTAAACAGTAAAATAAGCAGTAATACGCTGCCGCGCAAGCAGTAATACGCTACCGCGCATGCCAGTTTTATACTGTAAAATCAACAATTATTTTTTGCAGTGCTGTTACTTTAGAAACGTAAATGCTCGCCCAGAACAGTTTTCTAACAAATTCGAAATTTAAAAGGGTTTAGGAACAAAAAAGTTCTAAAATTGCGATTTCTGTGATACGGTTGGGGCTAGAAACTTGAAATATGCCATGGTGGTTACCTTTAAAATGTAAACGCTGACTAAGAACGCTTTCTAAAAAATTCTAAATTTAAAAGTGTGAAATGAGCGAAAAACTTTCTTAAAACGAACTAAATTGCGCGATTTATTGCGAATTGTTAGAGCTAGAAATTTAACATGGCTGTTACTTTAAAGACATACATGCTTCCACAGAAGAGTTTCTAAAAAAATCGAAATTTACAAGAGTGAAATGAGCGGCAGACAGACAGACAAAGCGAATTCATAAACACTTTTCACCTATGTTTTGGAATGCGTTAAAAAACACAAACTGAAAAAAAATGAATTTCAACTCTGAATCATTTAAAGGGAAATGGCTGTAGTAATAAGCCTTTTCATGCTTTGAATTATAGGATTTTCATGAAATATCGTTAAAAACTACGGGTCTCTAAATTAATTTTAAGCAAAAATATTGCAAAACAGACATGATAATGCTTAAAAAAGAAAAAAAAAAAAACGCAATTTAAAGTTAATCACAATAAATAATTTTATTAATGTTTTATTAACGGTCACCATTTTTGCATTCCTGCAAATTTTAGTTACAAATAGGAATGGCAAAATGTATTGGAAATACATTTTTGACATATTAAAATTTAATGCAAGAAATTCTTTTCATGCATTTTAGAAATAAATACAGAAAATTCTAAATTAACTATGAGCTATTTTTTTAAAAATATTTTTATTATAAGCGTTCAATGCTTTCAAAGCGCTTTTCCAAAAAACATAAATTACTTTTTAACACTTTTCAACATAGTTGAAAAGTGTTTATGAATTCGGTTTATCTGGGCGTCTGTCCATTCTCTAATTCGATAAATATGCTCGGATTGCCAAGTAACTGATACTATTGGTGTTTGTCATAGCAAGTTTTGATGTATATTGAAAATGAAACATGTATTATTTATAGTTCGTTTACAGGGGCTTTGAAAAAAATTCCGTTACATTATGGTCTATGGGGGAAATCGTTTGCAGTGTATTTTAATGATGTTACACTATTTCAAACTTATAGAAATTGATATATATCACCTTGGTGCATTACAAGATGCTTACTATAGAATATGATGTGTATAGTATTTATTGTTCATTTAGAGGGACACACAAAAGAATTCGGTTACAGTACTGTCTATGAGCAATAATTGCTGTAAGTGCGTCTTCAATAGCGGTATGTGTTTTTAAATGTAACTAATTTGTTACATAATTTTTGGTCTTTATAAATTCTATAGATCCTATACAGGGCTTGCACAAAAAAATTCCAGTACATTTCCGTTTATTGACGGAAATTGCTGAAGGGTTTCAACTTTGCTTTGTTATGCATTTCCTATAACTGAACTAAATTTTTGCATACTATGGAAGAAATATACACTGAAAAAAAAAAGAAAAAGAAAAAAAATGTTGATTTTATAGCATAATACGGGCACCCCAGCTGTCCGTATTATACTGTAAAATTGACAATTTTTTGTGCAGTGTATATACAAATCTGTAGATCTTATACAGGGCTGCACAAAAGAATTCGGATATTTTTCCGGCTGTAGATGATAATTGATGAAATTGGGTATTCAAGTGCGCTTCTTTCAAATTGTTTTCTTAGACATACTCTTTCACCTTATTAAATGGTGCAGTTTTGTTACAGTGTTCTGAATGTGTTAGAAAATATTTCAGAATATAAGATTGATGCATGATTTTTCTTTCTCGTTTCATTTATATTTTCAAGTACTTACTCGCCGTACTTAACGGGCTTCCGCCTTAGTAATAATAATAAAACCCATATTTATCATTCTTGCCATTTATGTATCAAAACATACTGAAACTCACCGTTCTGACAGATAGAGATTCCGTCTAAGTTCCACTGTTTTTTAAGAAAGTGAAAAGGAAAACAGATGAGTCTGTATTATGATAATGTTTTGACAAAAAATCGATAAAACTGATTGAACTTTGATGGCATTTTCGGCAGAACTGAATAAGCAGGTAAATTTTGAAATAAATTATTTCCATAGACGTAATTAAAATACCCACTTGTAAGACTTAAATACTACAGAGAAACCAATAAAAAATAAGAACAATTAGTCAGAATAAAGGAATGGATATAAAAGATGAAATAAATGTGAAAGTTAATGAGGTAAAATGGATGAGATATCATTCTGAATAATGTATCTTCAGCGAAATCCAATTAAAGCATTAAATGAAAAGGAACTGACACACTTTTTTTTCATTTTGTTGCTGGAAAATAAGGAAGAAAATTTAAACAAAATATGTAATTACAAGCATACAAAACTGTAATTATAAAGCAAATTTTAAGAATACACAGGCAGATACCACATATAGCATTTGATTACATTTTTAAAAAGATATATACTGCACACACAAAAAAAAAGGTTGATTTTACGGTATAATACTAACACATCCAGCTGCCAGTATCATACAGTAAAATTAGTATTAATAAACAGTAAAATAAGCAGTAATACGCTACCGTGCATGCGTGGCAGTGTATTACTGCTTATTTTACTGTTTAGTACTGTTCATTTTACGGTATAATACTGGCAGCTGGGGTGCCACTATTATATCAAATTTTTATTGATATAATAGGCAGGAGCCGCAGGGGGCAGAGTCTCCTAGAAAATAATCAAGAAGTATCCGTTAGGCTTAACTTTGAATTACATATTTATTTTTCAATTTCGTCGATGTGTAGATTTAATGTAAAATTTATTTTTACATAAGTCATCGAAAATTTTTTATATACTTTAACAGGAATTTAGGCTACAGTTTTGCAATCGGGTTTGTAGCAAAGCATGTTATCAATGTGGTTTGAAGTGTACGAGTTACTATAAATAGTTATACAAATAATAGTCATATAATCAAGGAAGAAATTTTTTTAATTAAAATATAAATATTTGTCACAAAGAAAATGTTGCAACAATGAAATTAAATTTGCGTTAAGCCACGCTTGCTAAAATAAATATGCTATTGGCTGCAAATCCAATGTATGATATTTTGTAATTCTATCATTTAATTTTCTCTTTTTCATTATATCGGAATTGTTAATCCTATGTTCTCAGCAATATCGCTCAGACTAATCCCTTTGAGGGAAGTCCTAGACCGGTAATACCACTATTATACGGTAAAATCAACTTTTTTTTTTCAGTGTATGCTTAGTTGTAAAGTAAAAGGAGTTAGCAATTATGGGTGTTGACTCATGTATAGACTTGATGTATAATGCAAAGAGGGTTAATTCAACCATATTAATTTTCCTCTGGAAATAGCAAGTTAGGATTTAGAATTTACTTGCTTTCATTACTGGAAATTACATACACAATTTAATTATATAAAAGCAAGCGGGGGAATTCTGTATTTAAGAAATGTATTTTTTCCCTAGCTAATAAAAACTTATATCAATGAATAAGCTTTATTTCAGTTTTTAGTATTTAAAAAAAATGTATTTAATGTATTATGTTTAATTTGTATTTATAATGTATTAACTTGCATTTCCAAATTTTTCATTTAAATTCCACATTAAAAAAAAAAAAATCAAATAAGAAGCAACTGAGAATGTGAGAGGAAAAAAAATATTTTTCCTTCTTATATCAGATTTAAAATTCAACGAAAAAAAATATAAAAAAGTAAATTTGTACGCTTAAAAATCGAACGAAATATATATAAGAATAGAAAGAAAAAGATGAAGAAAAAGAAAAGGTAAACGTATTTGTCAAAACACATTTTTATCTAAGTCTAAAACTTTTGCGAGGATAAATAAAGATAAATTTAATAAAGATTTTCGTAAAGAAGACGGTAAAAAAAATACACTTTACATTAATCATCAATATTAATAATTCATCAAGAACACGATTTTTTAAATTCTTCTAATATCTATATTAATTAATTTACATTTTTATTGCAGCATTTTCTGTATCGCTACCTACTCCCATTTTGTTTTCATATTAATTTTATTACTGAAATTATCTCCAATATTAACACATTTTGCGCTATACGTGTTCACGACATTTTATCAGTAAGCTCCGCCCATCTGCGTCATTTTTGCATATTTTATTATTTAACCAGCTGATTTTCTTCATTCATGTTTATATTTAAAATTAATGCATTTAATGAGGATGATGTTTCATACGATATATTTATAGTATATTGATTGTATAAATATAAATATTATGATATATTATTTTAGAAATAATTTAATATTCATTATGAAACAGTAACATCCACAGGCGGCATTATAGAAGTTCAAAACTCGTACTTTACGTGAAACAGTACAAAATGTCTTAAGATTTTTTTTTTCAATGAAAAGTACTACTACTTCTAAATTTTCAGATCAAAACCGTTTTATTCTTTTTTTCTTTTCTATTATTTATTTATTTATTTATCTTTCTAGCAGCGTATAGCACTCACAATCTGTACCGATAAAAGTTTTTCATCAGATAGTCAAAGCATTTTTAATAAGTCTTCGTATTCATTTTTAGTTTCCCCCCCTCCCCCGCCACCACCACCATATTTTGAATTCTAGGACTTTCATGAAACATCGTTAAAAACTACGGGCGTCTAAATTAATTTTAAGCAAAAATATTGGAAAATTGTTGTTTGTATCATTTTTCGCAAAATGAAGTGCATCAAGTTCCCCTGAGATTCAATGCGTAATTTAATCGGGATCGTAATTTAATGTTAATCGCAATAAATGATTTTGTTAATTTTTTATTAACCTTTCACCACTTTAAGCCTTCCTGCAAATTTTAGCCACAGATAGGAATGGCAAAGTGTATTGAAAATACATTCTTGACATATGAAAATTTAATGCAAGAATTTTTTTTCATTCAACCTAGAAATAAATACAAAAATGTCTACATAAACTATGATCTATTTAAAAAAAAAAAAAAAAAAAAAAAAAAAAAAAAATATATATATATATATATATATATATATATGCTGCGTTAGATGTTTTCAAATTGCTTTTTCAATAAATATACGTAATTTGCAAGAATAAAAGGTTTTCACCAGACAGTCAAAGCATTTTTAATAAGTCTCCGAATAATATCGAAGAATAAGAAAACCTGCTAATTTCTCTCTCTCTCCCCCCCCCCCCTTCCCCGTACTTTACCACTTTAAGGTGGTTCTCAAATAACCTGCTCAACAATGCAAAATTTTTCTGACTCTTTAGGTGCGTTCATAAGTATATAAATACGTAGCACCTACGGTAGTCGTCTAGTCCGTCCGTCTGTCCGTATATATTAGCGCAAAAAATACCCAACCGAATGATTTGAAATTTAATATATGTAATCGTTGAAGAATTTTGTCGAGTCATTTCAAATTTTATGAAAATCGAATCAAAACTTAAAAAGATATTAATAAAAGTTTTCTTTATTCTATTAAATCTTATCTTATCATACGTAATCTATATGATAAAAGCGCAAGTCATGTGACTGAGGAAAACAAATACGGGCTAACCACATCTTTTTCCATATGCCAAGCGGCTGTTTTTATTTAAAATTAATTTTTCGAATAAAATTGCGAAAAGTTACATTTTTAGAAAGATCGTTCAAAAAAATTGTTTGCTTGAGATATGAGTTACAGTATAAAATGTATAGATTCTGAGATAACTTCAGTGAAAATTAGGTTAACAGCCGAATATCTCAATCCATTAAAGTACATAAACAAAATATTCATTCATCGTGAGTCATAGAAATATTAACCATGGAGGTAATTATTCGCAAAGCAAGATCTCCAGGTGAATTTACAACTCTGTCTGGTGTCGAAAAAAAAATTCGCCTCTGTAAACATGGCATACGTAAAAAGAAAAAAAAAGGCATCCTCATTTCGTTCATAGCAGACGATATAATTAATTTCACTGAAATAATAACGATGATATTTTACATTGTAAAACTAGTTATAACACGAAACGAACGCACCTCATTTGTCACGTTTAACGTACAGTTTCCAACTTGTTTTTAAACGCAAAGGTATAAAATTGGCAGGCATGACTATTGAAGCGATTTTGAATCGAAATGAGTTTTCTGTTTTTTGATATATCCATTACTTATCGAGTTATAAGCGATTCGTGTCACGTGACGACACGTTTTTCGCCTTTCTCGAGCTGCGGCATCGGAAAATCGATTTTAAACGCCGACTTTGACAGTATTTTCTAAAAGATATTCTGTCTTTACCGAAAAATGAAAAACGTCTTTCGATTATAAAGTTTCTGGATAAGAATACCTGCCAATTTCATGCGTTTTCGAACAAAAATGAATTAAAAAATATGTCATGAATTAGCCAGTTTGGATTTGAGAACAGATTTAAGTGTCTATTATGTTATTCCACATTCTTTTCACTTGACCATATATCACTTTGGTGTATTTTCACTGATAGATGAAATTTCAGTTAAACAATTCCTAGAATTCTTGATTACAATGTTTACTTTTCTCTGAACTACCGGATGATCTCGGTGCACTTTTTTCGGAAATTCATTACATTTGTCAACTATATGCAGCATGATTTATAGCTACAGTATTTGATGAATGCAGATACAAAGTATTTCACAAACTAATAAAATTTTGCGAAGAATGCTAGATGATTAATAATATTATTTTAATCTGGATGGTTAATTTGACTGATTTACAAAATATATACAAATTAAAATGTCCCGAACTGTAGGAATGCCATGCAAATCTATCTCCTAAGACGTAAACCTGCATAAAACGAATTTTCCTACAGTCCTGAGCGATTCCGTTTTTACAGTGTTTTTTGTATTTTCGCCAAACACCTGAAGCATACTTTGAGGTCAGGGCTTGACAAAAACCGTCGCCAGGTCACCACCGGCGA
Source organism: Maratus michaelseni (assembly GCA_963931845.1). NCBI lineage: Eukaryota > Metazoa > Arthropoda > Arachnida > Araneae > Salticidae > Maratus > Maratus michaelseni. The sequence goes on along the minus strand of OZ007590.1, from coordinate 48,038,061 downwards.
CCAAATGTTTTTATCTAGCGACCAAGTTATTTAATCTAACAGGGCTTTTGTTGTTGATTCTTTTTTGTACAAAAATTAATCTAAGCTTTCTTGAAATGAGCACAAATGCCACCCCCCCTCCTTTCCCAATATTAAAAAATAAACTTCGAAACTATATAATAATATAAATGCCAGACGATTACATCATGAAACAATACTACATTAAAGTCGTGAGTATAAAATATCACAAATTTACTAAATGGTGTGTACAAATGTCAAATTTAAAACTTATACATACATTAAAATCAAATTAAAAACATCAACGTTTCGACCAACTTCTATGGTCATCCTCAGGAAAGAGTTGTTACTTTGCTTCTAAAGTTTTAGTAAAGTAAAGTTAGAGACTTAGGGATTTTTTTTTAATTTGTGGACAACTTGTTCTTCGCCTTTAAAACTTTAGAAGCAATGTAACAACTATTTCCTGAGGATGACCATGGAAGTTGGTCGAAACGTTGATGGTTTTACTTTGATTTTAATGTATGTATAAGTTTTAAATTTGACATTTGTATACACCATTTAGTAAATTTGTGATATTTTATACTCACGTCTTTAATGTAGTTCGAAACTATATCCACACAAAAAATATTTTTAACTTTTGTTTTTAATTTGGCAAAAATAAGTCCATCAAATGTAAATTTTAAAATAATCAAATCAGAATTATTTTAGACTTCGACAGAAAAATAGGCAAAAACTTGTTTTCCTAAGTTCACTATTTCGTCGATGTGCTCCTCAGCAGATATAGATTTTGTAGCATTCAACTATCCGGACATTTGAAGCATTCGGCAATCAGCATTTTCTGAACATGCGAATTAATTCACTCTTTACAGTACTTTTTTTTAGTTATTATTATTTTTAAAGATATATGATTTTGATAAGTTTCATTAGAAAACTTAGTTTATATTATCTTTCTAAACAATGTAATTAATAAGTCTAAACAATGCCACCTGTTATTATTTTTCCTCAATTAATTCCTAAAATGTTTGTGCTTTTTGAAAATTAATGACGAGAAAGGAGGGGGTGGTAAATATTTTTTACTGGCTACTAGAATTTTTTTTCTGGCTACCAGATTTTATCAAATTTGTAAAGTTCTGCTTGAGGCACACCTGTTTAGAAACATTGCTTCTAGAGCGACAGTATCTTACATATATAGTGGTAAATGTTTGGACAAGCCATGCATATGTTTGGGATTCAATTATACGTAAACAAACCTGACATTTCTTTCGTTCAACGTGTGGTGTAACACGTATACGATTTAATATTCATTCCTTCACCCGGAAATAGTAAATGATGAAAGTAACCGGTTAATTGACTGAATAATTATTCTTGCCTGGGCACAGTCATCCAAGCAGGAAACTCTTTAATAGAGGCGGAGGAGGGAGGGTGGGGTTGTTACCAGGGGCGCCATTTCGGAACTTTCTTGGGGGGGGGGGAAGTTTTTTTTAAGGTAGTGGCATAGCCGAGGGTGGAGTTCGGGGGGATGCACCCCCCCCCCCCCCCCGTAATCTCTCCGAACGAAAAACGCTTATTGAATCATATATACAGAGACAGCAATACTTCTAATACGGAATCTTAAGTGACCTCTGAAAAATTCCGTTTTAGACAGGTTTTCGTCTTAGCAAATAGAATTTTAAAATATTAAAAAAGTTTTTAGTTATAGACAGGTACCGTTTTTTTTTTTTTCAGGTATTCTTTAAGACTGTTAAATCCTCCTTTCTATAAAGCACTTCTGAAGAGCATATAGGTGTATTACAGTGAAACGTGTCAAAGCGAAACCTGTCTGTAACATAATTCTTTCTCAAACGGGCAAAAAAAATCATGTTTCGACGAAAAAAACGTCTTCTATCTACTAAATCTATAGTAGATAGATGACGTTTAAACACAAACGGATACGATAAAACACAAACGGAGATTTCGTTCCGTTCCTTTATAACTCGAGTTCTGCTGAATGGAATTTGATGGAACTTGCACTGTTGGATAGATAATTTTTCAGGGAAGGTTTTAGTATATAACACATAGTTCTACGTATATTAGTTATAGAATTATGCTGGAAAGTTCTGTTATTTTGGACGATAAGGTTACCATAGGTCATTTTTTTGGCGACCATTATCGTTGGGGAAAGAATTGAAACGGTTATATCAGAAAATAATGCAAACACATAGAAAAATAAAAGAAAAATTCTGTTATTAAATGTTTTTTAAAATCTCCCCCCCCCCCCTCCCCGCAAAAAAAAAGAAAAAGAAAGAAAAAAACTGTTTTAATGAGGCATAATATTAAATTTAAACCCCAAAGGAATGTTTGTAATGCTTAAAAATATTTGCAATGCATGAGATTGCAATTCAGATTAAGTCAATATTTGGCGATTTATCGTTTGCGTCAGGTTAACAAAGATGCATCTGATAATTTGATTTAATAAAATATGAGTAATTTTTTTCCCCCTTTTTTTCTTTCTGTCATTTTTCTTTTATATATCTCCCCTATCATGTGTCTTACAAGAGGAACTAGCAGATGTAATTGTAAAAATGACTGCATTTATGAGTTACATGTTATTTGTTTATTTATGGTTTTGATTTTACTTTTGTCGCCAAGCAATGTGATTTTCATCCAAAAAAGGCATAAGCGTGACATCAGCTTGAGCGATATTAGCAATAATAGTGTTTTTTCGTGTATATAAGATCCTTTTTGGAGTACATTTTTATATTCAAATGCAAATTATATAAATAGCAGCTATTGTTATGAATATGGGATCAAATATTTAAATTTTAGTGAATGTCTGCCACTCAAACACATATTGTAAAATAATTAAATTTTAGACATTTAAAAATTTACTACGGAAACATGCCGGTTTGTTTTCACCAAACATATTATTTTTATAGCCTCGAACTCAGATCAGCGAATATTGTCTATTCTTTTATTTTTATTTTATTATTTTTTTAATATATCGCCAATTTTACTTATAGATATATTCACTGTTTCAAAAGTTAGGAACCAAAGAATATTTTTAAGGAGATGTATGCATTTATGCGTTATTACTATCACAAAAGGCTACATTTTGCGATAAAAATTGTTTGCTGAAATAAATTTTCAATGCTCTTTTTGATTCGTCATTTCTTTTTAGTTTTTTCTGCATATCTTCCCATCTTTCAGGAAGGTTTTTAAAAGACATTGAACTAATTGTCCGTATTCCGGTCACCTATCACTTGGCATTTTTACTATATTGTTGGATGCTTCGTTTATGTTTGAAGGTTACTCTGGACGACGATTCAGATTACAGAAGATTAGACGACTTTTGACATTAGCGATTACTAAATTTATGGGTTTTTTTTTCATAATGAAGCAAAGTTTTACCAAAAAAGCAATGCTTCCAATATACGGTTGGTTGATTTTATGACGGCCGATTATGTACACGAGAGATATAGACCCTGGGGGGAGTGCCCTCCGTGGGGGTCTTTCTTAGGATCCTAACCCGTATTTATCGCAAGGTTCGAAGAAAACCACGGAAAACTCCGAACGGTTAGGTCAACGAGTGCGACAGAGGTTTGAACCTACCACTTCCCGTATGGCAGCTTTGCGAGCAGAACATCTCAGCCACTGTTTTGGCGCTTTCAATGTACGGAAAAACTTTGTAATGTCCATGGTGGCGAATGGAATAAATAATACTTGTCGATTTATAATTTCAGGCTGGATAAGAAAAATTGAGTACGTGAAATTCTGATTGGATAATTTTAACCAAGTTATTTAATCTAACGGGGCTTTTGTTGTTGATTCTTTTTTGTACAAAAATTAATCTAAGCTTTCTTGAAATGAGCACAAATGCCACCCCCCCCCCTCATTTCCCAATATTAAAAAATAAACTTCGAAACTATATAATAATATAAATGCCAGACGATTACATCATGAAACAATACTACATTAAAGTCGTGAGTATAAAATATCACAAATTTACTAAATGGTGTGTACAAATGTCAAATTTAAAACTTATACATACATTAAAATCAAATTAAAAACATCAACGTTTCGACCAACTTCTATGGTCATCCTCAGGAAATAGTTGTTACTTTGCTTCTAAAGTTTTAGTAAAGTAAAGTTAGAGACTTAGTGATTTTTTTTAAATTTGTGGACGGCTTGTTCTTCGCCTTTAAAACTTTAGAAGCAATGTAACAACTATTTCCTGAGGATGACCATGGAAGTTGGTCGAAACGTTGATGGTTTTAATTTGATTTTAATGTATGTATAAGTTTTAAATTTGACATTTGTATACACCATTTAGTAAATTTGTGATATTTTATACTCACGTCTTTAATGTAGTTCGAAACTATATCCACACAAAAAATATTTTTAACTTTTGTTTTTAATTTGGCAAAAATAAGTTCATCAAATGTAAATTTTAAAATAATCAAATCAGAATTATTTTAGACTTCGACAGAAAAATAGGCAAAAACTTGTTTTCCTAAGTTCACTATTTCGTCGATGTGTTCCTCAGCAGATATAGATTTTGTAGCATTCAACTATCCGGACATTTGAAGCATTCGGCAATCAGCATTTTCTGAACATGCCAATTAATTCACTCTTTACAGTATTTTTTTTTAATTATTATTATTTTTAAAGATATATGATTTTGATAAGTTTCATTAGAAAACTTAGTTTATATTATCTTTCTAAACAATGTAATTAATAAGTCTAAACAATGCCACCTGTTATTATTTTTCCTCAATTAATTCCTAAAATGTTTGTGCTTTTTGAAAATTAATGACGAGAAAGGAGGGGGTGGTAAATATTTTTTACTGGCTACTAGAATTTTTTTTTCTGGCTACCAGATTTTATCAAATTTGTAAAGTTCTGCTTGAGGCACACCTGTTTAGAAACATTGCTTCTAGAGCGACAGTATCTTACATATATAGTGGTAAATGTTTGGACAAGCCATGCATATGTTTGGGATTCAATTATACGTAAACAAACCTGACATTTCTTTCGTTCAACGTGTGGTGTAACACGTATACGATTTAATATTCATTCCTTCACCCGGAAATAGTAAATGATGAAAGTAACCGGTTAATTGACTGAATAATTATTCTTGCCTGGGCACAGTCATCCAAGCAGGAAACTCTTTAAAAGAGGCGGAGGAGGGAGGGTGGGGTTGTTACCAGGGGCGCCATTTCGGAACTTTCTTGGGGGGGGGAAAGTTTTTTTTAAGGTAGTGGCATAGCCGAGGGTGGAATTCGGGGGGATGCACACCCCCCCCCCCGTAATCTCTCCGAACGAAAAACGTTTATTGAATCATATATACAGAGACAGCAATACTTCTAATACGGAATCTTAAGTGTCCTCTGAAAAATTCCGTTTTAGACAGGTTTTCGTCTTAGCAAATAGAATTTTAAAATATTAAAAAAGTTTTTAGTTATAGACAGGTACCGTTTTTTTTTTCAGGTATTCTTTAAGACTGTTAAAACCTCCTTTCTATAAAGCACTTCTGAAGAGCATATAGGTGTATTACAGTGAAACGTGTCAAAGCGAAACCTGTTTGTAACATAATTCTTTCTCAAACGGGCAAAAAAAATCATGTTTCGACGAAAAAAACGTCTTCTATCTACTAAATCTATAGTAGATAGATGACGTTTAAACACAAACGGATACGATAAAACACAAACGGAGATTTCGTTCCGTTCCTTTATAACTCGAGTTCTGCTGAATGGAAATTTGATGGAACTTGCACTGTTGGATAGATAATTTTTCAGGGAAGGTTTTAGTATATAACACATAGTTCTACGTATATTAGTTATAGAATTATGCTGGAAAGTTCTGTTATTTTGGACGATAAGGTTACCATAGCTCATTTTTTTGGCGACCATTATCGTTGGCGAAAGAATTGAAACGGCTATATCAGAAAATAATGCAAACACATAGAAAAATAAAAGAAAAATTCTGTTATTAAATGTTTTTTAAAATCCCCCCCCCTCCCCGCAAAAAAAAAGAAAAAGAAAGAAAAAAACTGTTTTAATGAGGCATAATATTTAATTTAAACCCCAAATGAATGTTTGTAATGCTTAAAAATATTTGCAATGCATGAGATTGCAATTCAGATTAAGTCAATATTTGGCGATTTATCGTTTGCGTTAGGTTAAGAAAGATGCATCTGATAATTTGATTTAATAAAATATGAGTAATTTTTCCCCCCTTTTTTTCTTTCTGTCATTTTTTTTTTATATAACTCCCCTATCATGTGTCTTACAAGAGGAACTAGCAGATGTAATTGTAAAAATGACTGCATTTATGAGAGTAGTAGGATAATGAGAGTTCAACGGCCACAGGAGCGCTCAATTGAGGAATGAGGATTCCTCAATGAGGAATGAGAATTTCATAATGGGGAATAAGGGGGTAGGAGGTACCTTCTCAACTGGTAGTGCAATGTTCAGAATCATTCTTCTCTTTACAGCAATAATTTCTGTTCCATCTAGTTGACATATCTGATATTTTGTTAGAAAGGTTTGTGTATAAGAATATGTTTTAAAAAGCAAGTACATCATATATTTATTATAAATAGTTCTATGTGCGTGTGTATGTGTGTGTATGTATGTGTGTGTGTGACAAATAGTTCTCTTTGTGTGTGTGTGTGTGTATGTATGTGTGTGTGTGTGACAAATAGTTCTCTTTATGTGTGTATATGTGTGTGTGTGTGTATGTGGGTATGTGTGTGTGTGTGTGTGTGCGACAAATAGTTCTATGTGTGTATATGTATGACTGTCTGTCTGTTTAAAACTATGTTTATATGTAGTTTATGCATATGTTTACATAATGTTGCATAAGTTTATGCATAGTTTATGCATATACCGTATGTATGTTTATGCATAAAGTTTATGATAATTTTAAAAATATATAACTTAATTTTATGTAAAAAAAAAAAAGATTTAAAAATTGAAACTTAATTAAAAAAATAAATAAAAATAAAAAGGTAAATAAAAAAAAATAAGAAGAAAAAAATAAATAAAATAAAATTTTTAGTAAAAGATAAAAAAAAAAAAAAAATTGAAACTTAACTTTAAAAAAATATATATCAAAATTTAAAAAATAAAAAAAAGTAAAGTTAAAAAAAAAATAAAACATCTTAAGAAAAAGTTAAAAAAAAAAAAAAGAAGTAACAAAAGTTTTAAGAAATTCACAAGTTAACAAAAATGTTATAAATCTTTCACTATTATTACTTTAACGTATTTCATAACTTATAAAAATATTGTACTAACCTTTTGACACACGGTTAACGCTTTAGATAGATTCAAAAATCATTTTGTAATATTTTTCAGCTAGGTAACCGGTTTTTATAACATGGTAAACCGGTAACCATGGTAAACCGGTTTATCATGACGTTTTGAAAAGTGTAAACGTCATAAGACTATGTGTGTGTATGTGCAGAGGTAAAACTATATATCTATATCATTCATAAACTAGAAAAAAATTGGAAAAAATAATAAACATGTAAAAATATAATGTATAATAATAATAATAATAATAATAATGATAAAACCTTTAGAAAATTACAAAGCAGTAAAAAAAAAAGTTTAAAAACTGTATATGGTAAAAAAAAAAAAAATACATATGTTTGTATATGTGGGTGATTGTACGTATGGGTAGAATACATTCCAATAAAGTTCACATACGTAGCATTCTACGAGAAATGTTTGTGTAGAAGTTTTAAAAAATACACATATTTAAAATTAACATTAAAAAAAATACAGAAAAGTTTTATTTACCGTAGAGTATTTACATCATGATTCGACATTTTTCTTGATGATCACAATCTTGATCAATTTCATAATGTCCATCTGCTAAGCTAGTTATTCCATCGTCTAGCAAGTAACGCTTATCATCAAAAGGACTTAAGCTAATTTTATTCTGAGCTAATGTATATAAGTTGTAAGATTCCTCATCGATGCTTGTCCGCATGTCCATTCTTGTTTTTAGTTGCCATAGGTATTCTTTAAAAAATGTTCATATCTGTTTCCTTATCAAACAATTTGTGTAGACATACCTTGTACACCAATGAAATCGCCTAAACTGTACATACAAAAATTATATTAAACTAATATGTTTCTTTAATAGTTTAAAATATATATGTATGATTGCACTAAAAAGTCGCAACCATATCTAACGCATGCTAACAAGTACATCTAAAACCCCACAAAAATATTCATGATTCTTCTTTATGTAGATTCTTTGACATAGAATAGTTTAAAATAAGTACACATACATAAAATTTGCGATTTTTATTGAAACAAAACAATTTTTAGAAAGGATATATTTACATATATCTACAGATCAATTTTGCGTAATTAAAAAAAAATATGTAAATTCTCAGCTTTTAAGCCTTGATTAATTTCTCACTGATCATAGAGTAAACTAATAGATATTTCATCTATAAAGTATATATTTTATCATCAAAAAGACTTCGTATAATTTTCTTTTAAGGTAATATTTATAAGTTACGAATATCTAAGACGATTCGTGTTTGCTACTACATACTTGTTTTAGTTGCTGTAGGCAATCTAAAAAAAAAGAAAAAAAAAAAAATCCATATCTGATTTTCTGTTGACAATCTATGCTCAGACCTCTTTTGATAATTTATTTTATGCTTGTATCAATAGCAAAGAATACATTTTTAATTACAATATAAGAAGTTAGTGTCAGTTTCGTCTCTAAGTTTGTGGTAACTATATAAATCTACATGTTTCTTTAATAATTGAAAATGCATATGCATGATTGTATTAAAAAATCCTAACTATATCGAACATATACTAAAAGCGCAATTGAAATTTCATAAGTATATACATAAATATTTTATTAAACCACTTTTTTCACCTAATAGTTTTAACATATATAAGTTATTTTTGTTGACAACATGCCCTCCTCTTTTATATCGTAAATTGATAATACAAAAATCTCATATACATACACATGCTCCATTAAGAAATCTTTTACCACTTATTTGATATCTAAATTTTTTAATTATGTAAAAGTGATTTTATTTAAAATGTCTACCTATTTCTTTCAAATATTAAATATAATACCTAATAATTTCATCATACTCATATATATAATTCTATTAAATCAAAATTCATCATCAGCTAAAAGTATTGAATTTGTATAAATATTCTGATTAATACCCCACTCAAATTTAACAAACGCTTGAAAATTTCTCATTACTACGTATGATTTTCTTTAAAATCACAATACTTAATATTCAATATCAGTCTTAATTACGGACCCTCAAAATTCAAACAAAAAAATATTAGAAAGAAAAATAAATAAATCCTTAAACTATTTTTTACTACAATAAAATCATTACTATATTTTCTGTTTTGTAGAATTGGTTTATTTCAAACATTCAAATTCAAATTTTAAAAACTCACTTTTAAATTTCCGTAATTTTATAATAAAACTAGTTATGTAAATCTTCCCAGTAAAATGTCTAATCTTATAACGATTAAATTAAACATACACTTTAAAAGTACCCTGTAAAAGTAGTATAGAAAATAAGTTTAATATATTTTCTTTTTATAAAATTATTAATATAATGCCGGATTAATGTGTATTTTAATGAATACAGTATATTGTTGGGGGGAAAAAAATCTTATCTTGAAATTATCTATCGTTTTTTTAATATAGTAATATATATTTATAATTCAGCTAACCTTTTCTTCTAAATCAATTTTCATAATTACATTTTTTAAAAATAGACTTATGACATCTTAAATCAAGTAAAATAGATATTTTATTATACATAAATATTACAGTCCAAAACTTTTTTTAATACCATTGTACCATGAAGAATATAAAAAATATTTATATAATTAAAAATTTTAAAAACTTAAACAGAAATGAAAACCAGATTGGTGTTCAAATATTTTATTCAAACCAGATTGTAGTTTAGGTGTTTTAGACTTTACATTAGATAAAAACTTTTCTTCCGTTTCACACTCATGATATATACATAGGATGTTGGGTACGAATATGTTGTTTCAGTTCATAATTTCGTCCCAACACTTTATGACAAACACTACAACTAGGTCGAAAATTTTGATGTGACCTTACATGTCGCTGGAAGTTACACTTTTGAAATATTTGTCCACAATCATTACACTGAAATGTAGACAATGCTCCACTATCATGAGCTTCCAAATGTCTTTTTAAATTCGATTTTCTCCCAAAGGCTCTTTGACATATATCACATATATACGGCTTTATATTTAAGTGAATCTTATTATGTTGATGCAAATTAAAATATGTTGAAAAAACTTTGCCACAGGTGGGACAAACATGCTTCTTTTCCACATTCGTAGGGGTCACAGTCTTTAAAGAAACATCCTCTTCAACTTGTTGATTAAAATTTAAAGAACTTTGAGACATAGTATCCTTTTCTGGAAAAACTTCAGAGAATCCCTCATGCTGTATCAATCCAACTCTATCATGTGTTTTTAAATGTCTTTGTAGGTTTGATCTTCGATAAAAAAGACTTCTGGCAGCTATTACAAGTATATAATTTCTCGCCAGAATGAATTTTCATATGTTGGTTCAGATTAGAAGTGCTCGAAAAATCTTTACCGCAAGTAAGACAGCTAAACATCTTCTTAGCAGATACAGAATCTCCCACAATCGAGGTTTCATCAATAGGCATATCAACATGCATAATATAAAATCAATAAAAAAAAACTTTAACTCTTAATAGCAAACAACAGCGATTCGCACTGATAAAAAGCGGGAGCAATTTAAAACACGTTTAACCACTAGCGATATGAATCCTCAAATGATAAAAATCCTAATTTTCCCCCGTCTATTTATACCGACCCGAAGGCAAAGTTGAGTTGTAGTATTGCTTGATATGATTGTTATTAAAACGCGTCATACGATTTCGGGGGCCTATAAGTTTCTTTCCCCTCTTTATAATATAACATAATTTAACAGATAAACCCGAATGTATACAAATTTAAATTCGTAAATTATATTATATCACAAAATATAAAAAATCCTACAAAATAAAAATAGAATTTAGCACTTACCCCAAAAACACATCCACTTTAGTTGTTAGTCTGCACTTAACTAATCTTTCTTCCTTATCTATAGTAGGGGGCGCTGCCATCGCCGCGAGAGGCACTGCCCGTCTTCCGGTTTGTGACGTCATTTCCGGTTTGAGATAAGAATAAACCTTAAATACACGCACTTAGTCATTCTTCCTTCCCTCTTTCGCGCTAGTAGTTGTCAGTTTCTTGTTTAGACGTGTTGGGTGACGTCATTACATGTTTGCGATAAGAACAAGATTATCCCCTTATCAACAGGTAAAAAGCTGCGCTTCAGTGACGTCATAAGTGTTATGACATAGCTGATAAAAATTTGTACTAATCATCTATTTCTCTTCAAGTCATTGCATGAGACGGTTGAGCTCCAACAGCTGTATATAAGGTAAGAGTAATTTATATATTATAATAGGATTTTAAATTAATTTAGTAGATGTTACAATTTGATATTTAAAAAATTTCATGCTAAACGATATGATTACATGTTGTTCATCATACTAAATCCACAAATTTTAATTCGAAATAAATATTATTAAAACTATAATCTAAAATAAATTAGCGAAAATGCATAACAAATTTCAACAAAAAGAAGCTAATTATAAAAGGAAATGTACAAAGTTTATAAATTTACACATGTGTTAAACGCGTTTACAAACCTTATCATAGGCACAAGTCTAATTCGACTAGCCTATTTGTTATAAGTTTAACTATAAGTCAACATGTAAGATATTTGCGAAAAGGAATCTTATGATTTTTAAATTTCCTAGTTCAGTTTCAATCATATTGTAAAAGGATAATTCAAACTTTGAGATGAATCTATAGTAAAATACTTAAATTAAAATGTATTTTTGATAGTTTAAGAATTAGAAACTACAACTTTGACTACTTTTTAAAATGTTTGCCTGATGGAAAACTGTGATAACATGTCTATGTTTGAATTTTTCTGATAACATGCCAATGCCTGAATTTTTCTGACAACTTGTCTGTGTTTGAATTTTTCTGATAACATGTCTGTGCTTGAATTTTTCTGCTAACATGCCTGTGTTTAAATTTTTCTTATAACATGTCTATGTTTAATTTTTCTCTTCTTTTGAAATGTATAAACTTTTACTATACGTGTCTTTCGATTTCATTGAAGAAAAAAGTGATCGATCAACTTTATCAAACCATTTTAATGTTAATATTTTTAAACGAACGCGATAATCAGATAAAAATATATGTAGCTAATTCATATTATCCCACTAAACATTGCAAAACAATAAAACTCTTAGAAAAATTTTATACTTCAACATTCAAAAATTGACAATATTCACATCTTAATACTAAAAAACAATCCTTATCTTGAAGTATTTCCTGTAACAAAATCTAAAATTTTCATATCAACAAGACCCAAATTAGAAACTTTACCTTTGAACTTAATACCAATCTTTAATCATAAAGTGATAAAACTGATAATTTTTTTTAAAAAGTTACTTCTAAAACATCTCATAGATGGCGCTGTTGAAAAAAATTAATTCAAAACTTGTTTAAAAGACTTAAAAAAATTAAATCTAACTTTAAACTAACAAAAACCTGTAGAACAATCACTTTCAGTTAGAAATATTTAAAAAATAATTGTTAATTCTAAAACCGCTCACAGAGGGCGTTGCTGAAAAAATAAACTCAAAGTTGTTTAAAATATATTAAAAAATAAATCTAACTTTAAACTATCATCAAACTCCAGAAAAATTACTTTCAATTAGAAATATTTTAAAATAATTAAAACTTCTAAAATCGTTCATAGGGGGCGCTGCTGTGAAAAAATCATTTCGAAACTTGTAAAAAATTAATCCAAAACTTATTTAAAACACTTTTACAAAAAAATTGACCAAAATACCGATAAACATCAAGTAGATAATAAATAAGGTGCGTCGCAAGTGGAATGAAGGTTATAGGAAGTGGCAGGTGTGGACATCGGATGTAGCAGGTGCTGATAACAGACATGCTGGAACAGGAAGTGGGGCATGTTTAGACAGGAGTGATCCCGGAAGTAAGACCGGAAATACGACAGGAAGTCGAAGCTGGAACTTCCGGCTTCCACTTCCATCGCGTTTCCGGTCTTACTTCCGGAATCACTTCCTGTCTAAACATGCCCCACTTCCTGTTCCAACATGTCTGTTATCAGCACCTGCTACATCCGGTGTCCACACCTGCCACTTCCAGTGACCTTCCTTCGACCTTGAGGTCACCACAGCACCCACAGCTGGCGCAGAACCGCTATTTATTATCTACTTGATGTTTATCGGTATTTTGGTCAATTTTTTTGTAAAAGTGTTTTAAATAAGTTTTGGATTAATTTTTTACAAGTTTCGAAATGATTTTTTCACAGCAGCGCCCCCTAATGAACGATTTTAGAAGTTTTAATTATTTTAAAATATTTCTAATTGAAAGTAATTTTTCTGGAGTTTGATGATAGTTTAAAGTTAGATTTATTTTTTAATATATTTTAAACAACTTTGAGTTTATTTTTTCAGCAACGCCCTCTGTGAGCGGTTTTAGAATTAACAATTATTTTTTAAATATTTCTAACTGAAAGTGATTGTTCTACAGGTTTTTGTTAGTTTAAAGTTAGATTTAATTTTTTCTTTTAAACAAGTTTTGAATTAATTTTTTTCAACAGCGCCATCTATGAGATGTTTTAGAAGTAACTTTTAAAAAAAAATTATCAGTTTTATCACTTTATGATTAAAGATTGGTATTAAGTTCAAAGGTAAAGTTTCTAACTTGGGTCTTGTTGATATGAAAATTTTAGATTTTGTTACAGGAAATACTTCAAGATAAGGATTGTTTTTTAGTATTAAGATGTGAATATTGTCAATTTTTGAATGTTGAAATATAAAATTTTTCTAAGAGTTTTATTGTTTTGCAATGTTTAGTGGGATAATATGAATTAGCTACATATATTTTTATCTGATTATCGCGTTCGTTTAAAAATATTAACATTAAAATGGTTTGATAAAGTTGATCGATCACTTTTTTCTTCAATGAAATCGAAAGACACGTATAGTAAAAGTTTATACATTTCAAAAGAAGAGAAAAATTAAACATAGACATGTTATAAGAAAAATTTAAACACAGGCATGTTAGCAGAAAAATTCAAGCACAGACATGTTATCAGAAAAATTCAAACACAGACAAGTTGTCAGAAAAATTCAGGCATTGGCATGTTATCAGAAAAATTCAAACATAGACATGTTATCACAGTTTTCTATCAGGCAAACATTTTAAAAAGTAGTCAAAGTTGTAGTTTCTAATTCTTAAACTATCAAAAATACATTTTAATTTAAGTATTTTACTATAGATTCATCTCAAAGTTTGAATTATCCTTTTACAATATGATTGAAACTGAACTAGGAAATTTAAAAATCATAAGATTCCTTTTCGCAAATATCTTACATGTTGACTTATAGTTAAACTTATAACAAATAGGCTAGTCGAATTAGACTTGTGCCTATGATAAGGTTTGTAAACGCGTTTAACACATGTGTAAATTTATAAACTTTGTACATTTCCTTTTATAATTAGCTTCTTTTTGTTGAAATTTGTTATGCATTTTCGCTAATTTATTTTAGATTATAGTTTTAATAATATTTATTTCGAATTAAAATTTGTGGATTTAGTATGATGAACAACATGTAATCATATCGTTTAGCATGAAATTTTTTAAATATCAAATTGTAACATCTACTAAATTAATTTAAAATCCTATTATAATATATAAATTACTCTTACCTTATATACAGCTGTTGGAGCTCAACCGTCTCACGCAATGACTTGAAGAGAAATAGATGATTAGTACAAATTTTTATCAGCTATGTCATAACACTTATGACGTCACTAAAGCGCAGCTTTTTACCTGTTGATAAGGGGATAATCTTGTTCTTATCGCAAACATGTAATGACGTCACCCAACACGTCTAAACAAGAAACTGACAACTACTAGCGCGAAAGAGGGAAGGAAGAATGACTAAGTGCGTGTATTTAAGGTTTATTCTTATCTCAAACCGGAAATGACGTCACAAACCGGAAGACGGGCAGTGCCTCTCGCGGCGATGGCAGCGCCCCCTACTATAGATAAGGAAGAAAGATTAGTTAAGTGCAGACTAACAACTAAAGTGGATGTGTTTTTGGGGTAAGTGCTAAATTCTATTTTTATTTTGTAGGATTTTTTATATTTTGTGATATAATATAATTTACGAATTTAAATTTGTATACATTCGGGTTTATCTGTTAAATTATGTTATATTATAAAGAGGGGAAAGAAACTTATAGGCCCCCGAAATCGTATGACGCGTTTTAATAACAATCATATCAAGCAATACTACAACTCAACTTTGCCTTCGGGTCGGTATAAATAGACGGGGGAAAATTAGGATTTTTATCATTTGAGGATTCATATCGCTAGTGGTTAAACGTGTTTTAAATTGCTCCCGCTTTTTATCAGTGCGAATCGCTGTTGTTTGCTATTAAGAGTTAAAGTTTTTTTTTATTGATTTTATATTATGCATGTTGATATGCCTATTGATGAAACCTCGATTGTGGGAGATTCTGTATCTGCTAAGAAGATGTTTAGCTGTCTTACTTGCGGTAAAGATTTTTCGAGCACTTCTAATCTGAACCAACATATGAAAATTCATTCTGGCGAGAAATTATATACTTGTAATAGCTGCCAGAAGTCTTTTTTATCGAAGATCAAACCTACAAAGACATTTAAAAACACATGATAGAGTTGGATTGATACAGCATGAGGGATTCTCTGAAGTTTTTCCAGAAAAGGATACTATGTCTCAAAGTTCTTTAAATTTTAATCAACAAGTTGAAGAGGATGTTTCTTTAAAGACTGTGACCCCTACGAATGTGGAAAAGAAGCATGTTTGTCCCACCTGTGGCAAAGTTTTTTCAACATATTTTAATTTGCATCAACATAATAAGATTCACTTAAATATAAAGCCGTATATATGTGATATATGTCAAAGAGCCTTTGGGAGAAAATCGAATTTAAAAAGACATTTGGAAGCTCATGATAGTGGAGCATTGTCTACATTTCAGTGTAATGATTGTGGACAAATATTTCAAAAGTGTAACTTCCAGCGACATGTAAGGTCACATCAAAATTTTCGACCTAGGTGTAGTGTTTGTCATAAAGTGTTGGGACGAAATTATGAACTGAAACAACATATTCGTACCCAACATCTATGTATATATCATGAGTGTGAAACGGAAGAAAAGTTTTTATCTAATGTAAAGTCTAAAACACCTAAACTACAATCTGGTTTGAATAAAATATTTGAACACCAATCTGGTTTTCATTTCTGTTTAAGTTTTTAAAATTTTTAATTATATAAATATTTTTTATATTCTTCATGGTACAATGGTATTAAAAAAAGTTTTGGACTGTAATATTTATGTATAATAAAATATCTATTTTACTTGATTTAAGATGTCATAAGTCTATTTTTAAAAAATGTAATTATGAAAATTGATTTAGAAGAAAAGGCTAGCTGAATTATAAATATATATTACTATATTAAAAAAACGATAGATAATTTCAAGATAAGATTTTTTTCCCCCCAACAATATACTGTATTTGATGGAATGCTACAGAGTGATCAATTAAATTATTTGAATTTAAGTCTGACTGCATAGGATTTACCACTATATTGCTGTTTATTGATTAATATGAGTATTTTAAATTATCCGAGACGTATAGTATTTATTTTGCACCTATGACTCTAAGGATCTGATATGATAATTTATACTTAGAAAATTTTATTAGACAAATTATCAATTAATTATAGAAAAGAAAAAATTGCGTTGTGAATTATTTTTGAAGTTCGGATCCTCTTTGAGCCAATTACAATCATCAAAGGTTACCTGCAGAGAGTTATGTAACATTAAATAAATAATGGCTTATTTTAAAACCTAGATTGTAATGTTAAAGAAAACATTTCCTAAAATAAAAGACTTAATATTAATTCAATAAATTAAGTAAACAAAAGGAAAACTGACTAAAATTAATTGAATATAAAATTGAGTTTATTTACAAGGTAATTATAAGCATATGATTAAAAACAAACATAAATGTTTAAAAAAAATAAAAATATTCAATCCTAGTTGAGAACTGTATTCTCAACATTTATTTTCTGAGAATTACAGTTTATCATACTGAATTAAAAAATTCGATTTTGAAAGGCAGAGTTCCATACCCTAGAAGTATTTATTTGATTAGCCTTTTTATGTTTAGATCGGGGTAGGATCTTCATACACACTTAAATTCGTATTATTAAAAGAATATAGCTTAATTAAATAAAATGGAACAATGGTGAAGGAAGATTGTTTGTTACCTTATATTACTAGATAACGTTGACAGCAGGAGGTAATGGCTGACGCGTTTTCGCTTTTTCTTAGCGCGTACATTTCCATCTATTGGCACACACACTCAAAATCTGTTTTTTTAGTTAGAGAGCAGTCAACCTTCTACTTTTCCATCTTTTTTGAATCTGTACTCTCAAGAAAAATCACATTCTTTTCGTGGAGCAAAAAAAAAGGGATGGAACCATTTTTCCCTTTTCACATAAAATTAAGGCCTTATACGTTTTAACTTCTTGAAAATTTGCATGTTTCGGCCATACCTCTGATTTTAGAGAGATGACCATTGGCATGCGGGAGAAATTTGGTACTCCCCTTGAGTGTTTCATAGGTCCGTCGGTACAATAGCGATTCCTCTTGACGCCGTGCTGTGTCTGGGAGGTAAAGATGCTTTGACTTGTGAGGTCTTCGTGCCTATTTAAGCTCTCATAAATAAATGTGTCATATTATTGTTCTGACAATTTTCTCCATGACATTTTTATTAGGTGTAGTTAAATCATTCGTGGGAACGGAAAACCAAATATTTCCTTGACTGCCGTGGTTCACTTTGTTCCACAATTATCTATCTGTATGCGCTGATCCTAAAATGGATCATTAATTTGTATTGTTCACTGTTCACTGATTAAAATGATACCAAATACTCTGCTAATATGCAGAAAAAAAACCAAATACTTTTTTTTTTTATAGTGTGTGCTAGTTTAGATCTAGATGGTGGTATTTCTCGCCATCATCTCTTCCCCCGACATTAGAAAAAAAAAGGTCCACAGTATATTTTTTTTTATATATATATATATATAGCCACAAAGTACTCGATGAAAGTCCATCGTCGTATTATATTGAAGATCAAAACTGAAAATGTTCACATGGAAAAGTCTAGGAACTTGGGATAAGCTGGGGTGTCACTAGGTTTGGAGTGTAAGTAGGTTTGCAACACCAGAAAAAAGTTTTACACATTGGTGAAATAAAGCGTAATCAAAAGTTCACTGTTGAAAAATCTGATGAAAGACATGACTTCTTCAGCAAGTTATCATGTGTAGTTGGTTTCAATTTCCATTGTTCCAAAAACATTTATTAAAATTTTGAGTTTTAATAGGTCCAAATCCAAATAAAGCAGGAAAATTTGAATAAGCCAAATAATAAAATAAAATGCCCGAGAGAAGAAAGAAAAAAAAATTAATTTTCTTTTCCACTCTTATATTTTTAGTTATTACATACATATAAATTGGCAAATCTTTTATTTTAATTATTACAGGCTAATTAGGTACCCATACGTTGAAACACAATATACAGAATCATTTAAAACAAATACTCAATATAATCAGTAAGCTGTATGCATTGATAATGAATACCATACAATTAAAAAAAAATTATATAATATATGAAAAACATTGAGAGAAAACACATCTATATAATCACATGTCTGTTGTACTACAATCTGTATTATAAACATTATAATCTAATTCTCACATGAATTATTTTCTCTTGAGCAGAAAGGAAAACTTCTTTATTTTTTTTATATATATATAAAGAAAATGTTATGTTAAAAAAAAATCTTATCATTCTTACTAAAACAATTGTTTTGGAATATGTGAAAAGGCTACTTTTCTGAATGAAAGATATTCTCAATAATAATATATTTTCATAAAAGAAACAGATCGAAAAAATGAAAATTTGTTTTCTTCTTTCGATACCAAAAATTTAAATATCCATCTATAAAGTCAAACACAATACCCTTTTAAACTGCCTGCCTTGGAATGGACGGGGTTGGAAAAAAAAAAAACAAGGCAGAAGAAGAAAAAGAAAAAAAAAAGTAATCTTTTCTCCCTCTAATCCATCACCGCTAAGCGGAAGGATAGAGAATGACAGCTAGATGACCGTACCTGTGGACAATGACTCATCTCCCTACCTTCGGATTCAGTTGTATCCAGGGGACGATTTGCGAAATGATAAGCCGTGTATTAGGTATCTTTCCTCACCTGTGGTTGACGTTTACTAAACTCCTGTATTACTGACAGTGGGGGAAAAAAAAAAAATCAGTGAAACGATTTGATTGCACGTGTGTCTGTGCAGATTTTGGATTACTCGCCAAAATTCAGCTATCTGTATTTTATTGTTGAAATAAGATTACAGGTGTGATTAAAATAAAAAAAAGTCGTGTATACCCGGCTTGGATTTAAAAAAAAAAAAATGAGGTATGTTTAAATCTGTATATCTGCTTAATATTTTCTATAAAAAAAAAAATCGGTACACGTGTAACGTGGTCAAATCCGTTTGCATCGCACTATCTTCTCGTCAAATTATATATTTACTTATTTATTTATATTGTGTATAAAAACGTAATGTATTATAATATATATATTTTTTTTATATAATATTGATTTTCTAGTTACAATTTAAGTTAGCGAGAACAAGCGAGCGTTGCTTTGCACAAACGAAAATGTGCATGCAATTGTAAAATATTTATTTAATTATTTATTCTTCTTATTATTATTATTTTAAAATATATTAACGTGTAAATATACATATTTAAGGAATCGAAAGCGAGCGTTCGCTTTTCTTTTCTCTTATTATTTTTTGTTTTATAAAATATTACATATAGTTAGAAAAAAAAAATTAAACAAATTCTTTTTTTTTGTAAAGTTTGGAAATTTAGTTAATTAGAAATATCTCAGCTAAATGCATTATTAGATGCTCTGCGCAGATAGTCTCAATTTCGCCTGCAAAAACGAGACTTTAACATCCAATAAATTGTTGAAATGATCATTGACATGTATCCAACACCTTTTTATCATTATTATTTTTTAAGTATGAAATAATTTACCTAAATATTTAAGGTATAAATTAAACATCCCATTTATGTTTTGTAATAATTGAAACGTTCAATGGTATTTTTTTTTTATTTATTATTATTATTATTATTTTTTTTTAAATTATCTGAAATGTTAATCCTTAGGGACAACTAATAATTTTTTTTTTTTTTTTTTTACTTGTTTGTTTTATAATATGAAATCGTACGATTATTCTAAAATTAAAATTGAAACGCGTTGTTCTAACCAAGTTATAGATTATATCAAATATTAAACTAAAATAATTTTGTAAAATCTGACCGATTTTTTTTTTGTTATAATAATTCAAGTGGATTCGTCAATCCGTGGCTTTAAGCAAAGGATGAATTATTATAAATATTGGTCAATATAAAATGTTGTATTATTATTATTTATATTTGTGTCGCCGAGTGAATAGATGTTGACTTGTAATTTTAAATCGATTAGTTATATGTTTTGTGCTACATATAAAGACTTTTATTTTCACTTTTAGTAGAGGGGGTAAGGTTATATAATAAAATTTTTTTTTGTTTTGTTATATAAATTAGTATAAAATGGGTTTGAAAGGGTGATACCCTGGCAAGGCTGCCTCTGTTTTTATTTTTACCGTAATTATTATTATTTTTTATTTAACGTGCATGTTTGTTCATAACTCCCTCTGACGAGCCAAATCCCTCAGTAGTACACTGTGTAGCAAAGAAAAAAAAACTTGCAGTATCCTCCCTAAATGATCTTTTTTTTTTTTTTTTTTTTTTTTTTTTTTTTTTTTTTTTTTTTTTAAATAGTAACCTGTCCTCAATGTACTGTAAATAAACAATAATGGAAAATTATAAAATGTGTACTAAACTAAAGAAAAATAAGACATCTATAAACGATAAAAATTTAAAATAAATATATACATATTGCCTCGAGAGCAATAAAAGAGAAAAAAAATTTCTCGCTTCCCTATCTAGGAATTTATGTGTATAGTCTGTGATTCCACTTTCGTTGGTGAGAATAATTTATTTATGTGGCGTTTAATAGTCGCTTTATCTGGGAATGCAATTTCCTTTAATAGGTAATTGTTATTCCTAAGCTTCCTTACCACCTCGAATGGTCCCAAAAATTTTGGCTGAAGTACACCTGGTTTACCCACGACTTTTAAGTAGCATTCTTGTCCCGTTTGTAGAAATTTTACTTTTTGGACTGGAGTACTGTCGATGTACTCCGCCATCATTTTTTTTTGGTTTTGTAAGGCTAATTTCTTTATTTCCTCAATATGTTGGACTCTATTTTTAACGTAGGTTTTGACAATTATGTCTTGGTCGGGCAAGTGTATGGAAAAAGGAGTTCTTATTTCTCTACCGAAAAATAGAAGTGCCGGAGAAAATCCCGTAGCTCTGTGCGGCGTACTGTTATAATTAATTTTAAAAAAATCAATCCTGGTATCCCATTCTAAAGAGTTTTTACACATAGCCACAATTGAATTTTTTAATATTTTATTACTGATTTCACAGAGCCCATTACTGCGTGGATTATTCACGGACGTAAAATCTAGGTCTATGTTAAGAGAATCCATGTATTCTTTGAATAAATCAGAGTGAAAATACCGGCCATTATCCAATTTTATGGATCGCGCCAATCCGAAATTACTAAAATAGCGATTCAATACATTTAGAAGTGTTTGTGATTCACAATTGCGAACCGGTACAGCCTCCAAGAATCTTGATGTGGAATCAATAATCATAAATACAAATTTATTTTTGCGTAGCGTCATTGGAAGCAAACCAATTAAATCTATATGCAAAACTGATCCGATTTCTTTATCTTTGATTATTTTTTGTGTGGGAACTTTAATAGTTTGATGTTGTTTAGTCGTGTTACATGGTATACATTTACTACAATAATTCTTTACATCCCTGTACATCCCGTACCAGTAGAATCTAGCTTTTATTATTTGATAAGTTTTAAAAAATCCGAAATGTGGTTTATGAGCTTCCTGTATTATTTCAGCTTTAAGTTTATCCGGAGCAATTAACAGTTCATTTGTATCAGAGCCTGGCTTTAATATTAATATTTCTTTTTGATTGAGAGTGAATTTTTTTGTGGTTTTGTTTTGTTTGTCAGTTTTAATTTTGTTTATTATTTTATTTAATTTTTCGTCTTCTAATTGTTGTAGTTTAATGTTTTCATCTGATAGAGCTTTGTTTACCTTAAACAATGAATTTTGCAATTTTTCTCTTGAAATTATATTATTAATGTTCCTCGAAACATAATCAGCAGGATTTTTAGATCCCTCGATATGCTGAAAAGAGTAGTTAAAAGGGGACAAATTGTCCAACCACCTTGCTACAATGTCTGGTTGCTTTTCCAAATTTAAAAAATACGTTAGCGCTTTGGAGTCTGTATAAATATTAAATTTTCTCCCTGCGAGAATATGCTTGAAATACATCACCGCTTCATGAACCGCCAGTAGTTCGAGTTTGAAACTGGGGTAGTTCTTTTCGGGATCCCTTAATTTTCGCCCAAAATGTTCAATTGGCAGCTGTTCTCCGTCGTATTCTTGTGCTAAAATTCCAGAAATAGCTGTTTTAGAAGCGTCTGTGATTAAAATGAAATCTTTTGAGAAATCCGGGGGTTTTAATGTGGGATTTTTAACTATCGCTGCTTGGATTTCTTTGAAAGCATTTTCTTCTATGTCAGACCATTTAAATTTCACTTTGTCTTTAGTAAGATTAATTAATGGGTCAACTATTTTAGAATAGTCTTTAATAAGCGATCTAAAGTAATTCGAAAGACCAAGTAGAGATTTAACTCCCTTCTTATTTTTAGGTTTAACTAAATTTTGAATTTTATCTATGTTTCTTTTTGAAGGAGAGTATCCTTCGCTGTTTAGGGTGAAACCGAGAAATTCAATTTCTGACATACAGACTTGTATTTTAGTAGGCTCAATAGTTAAATTATTTTCAATAAAAGCTTTAAGGACTTTGTCTAACAGATCTAACATTTCTTCGAGTGAGTCGGCTGCTAGGATCACATCGTCAATAAAATAAGCGACTTGATCTTCATTAAAGTGGCCCAACACTTTATCAATTAATTCTGCAAACACCGCAGTACTGAGTCGCGTTCCGAAAGGCAATCTTAAAAAGGAGAATTTACCGTGCTCCGTTATGAAAGCTAATTTTTCAGTGTCTTCTTCACGTAAATTTATTTGGAAAAACGCACTGTGTAGATCCAGTACTGTATAATATTTTTTTCCACTCATTCTCCGCAGAATCTCTTTAATTTCGGGTATGGGGTACGCATAATTTTGAAGTATTTCATTTAAAAGTCTATAATCGACCGCCATACGATATTTAACTTCATTAGCCTGTTCGTTTTTCTGCAAAGATTTTTTTTTAACGAAAATAACAGGGAAAGCGTAATCAGAGTTGGATTTACGAATGATATTTGCTCTCAAAAGTTTTTCAATTTCTTTTTTAGCATACTCCTTAACATTGTGTGCAGTTTTGTATGGTTTAGTCTGCAGAGGATAATTATGTATTAAATTAAATCTTGGGACGACTAATGAAGATTGTCCGAGTGTATCGTAATTCTTAGAAAAGGCATGTGCATTATTTAGAAGTATTTTTTTTAATTTTTCTGCTGTGTCCGAGTCTAAATGTTGTAAATTAAAGTCGTCTGATCTAAGTTCTGCTTTTCTCCGTTCACGAACTTGCTCTAAATTCAGATTATTAATGTGCACTACCTGTTTCGTTACTTCTTGACCCTCAGTGTCAACTGATTTTATTTCAAAATGTTTAGAAATTTTGCCAATGTTCATTCCCTCTGTTAAGATTAATTTTTGTTGTGATTTGTTAGTGATTATTATATGAATTTTATTATCCTTGGCAATTTCGTGAATTGATGTTTTATAATAAATTTTCATATTATGTTTAATCGGTTCCAAGAGTATTGTATTTGTAGTTGCGAATTTATCTGGATCTAATAGTAATGCAACAATTTTTTTTTCGCCTGGTAGTAACTCCGTTGTCTGTGTTAGTTTTGCTGTAACAAAATTTTTGTGCGAGATACGTTTTTTTTTCTTTTTGCGTATTGTTTCTTTATTTTGATTCTCATTAGAGTTAGCAGTTAAGTTACTTATCAGACTTTGAGGTTCATTTTCCAGAAATTGAAGTGCAATGTTTTTGTTTTTTAATTTCATGGTTTTATCTTTAAAATCTAGGATAATATTATTTGTTTTGAGGAAATCGAATCCCAATAGCATATTGTAGTTCCGACCAAAATCTTGAGTTGTAACATAGAATGCCCCCGATACAAAAACGTTTTCCAATTTGAAAGTTAATTTAATGCATTGCTTAAAAGAGATTGTCGAATTTGTTAATGTTTGAATTTTTACCTGGTTACAGAGATTTTTATATTTTACGTGTGCATTCTTTAATTGTTCGAACAATATAGGTGATGCCAAAGTTACTGCCGCCCCACTGTCTGTCAAAGCATTAATCTTAACACCATTAATTTCAAAAGTAATAATCGGAAGTTGAGAATTGTCATTACTTTTGACACTAGCAATAATTTTGTTATTTTTTTTAGACCCGCAGTGAGACTTACGCGGGTGCCTTGTATTTGAGAATGTAAGTCCCGACTTTAGTTTCCCTTATTGTTACTAGAATTCTGATCATGATCTTTATCTTGTTTATTGTTTTCAAATGTCTGCTGTGAATTATTTTTTTTTGTATAATCATGTTTTTTATAATTATTTTGCTTGTAGCCCCCTCTATGCCCTCTATAATTTCTTCGCTGGTCATATGATCTCTGTTCGTTGAAATTGCCTCCATAATTTCCGAAACTGGGATATGATATCGGCATAAATTGTTGGTGGGGTGGGGGTGGTGCATAGTACATGTACTGAGGAGCAGAATATTGCATAGGGTTGAAGTTTTGGTGCGTGTAATTTGGGGTTTGCTGAAAGTTTCCCTGAGCTTGTTGGTTTCCCCCTTGATAAAAATTTGGTTTTTCGATTTGAATATTCTCAGGAATTTTTTTATTTTCGTCCACGTAATTACTGCTGTTTTGTTCGTTGCCCTTGTAAAACCAACAATGTGGGTTCGTATGGGATGTGGATTTACAGTACTTGCAAAACCTAGTTGTATCATTGTTAGTGGCATTTACCTTTAATTTTATGTTATTTAATTCCGCGGTTAATAATTTTATATTCTCTGCACTTTCTACATTGAGTTTAAGCAGTTCATTTAACAAATCAGAATCTTTAGTTTTGGAAATGTTGTTGATGTCCTTTAAATTGACATGTGAATAAGCCTCCTCTAATTTTAAGGCTATGTTGCACGCTGTTTTAAAGTCCGGCGGAGAGTTTTTTCTTACTTCCAGACTTAAATCACTACGAATTGATTCCAAAAACTGAGATAATTTGATCATTTCCATGAATGTAGAGCTGTTGTTAGCTCCTATATCTTGCCCACTTTTTTTTAGATAAAGGTCTGCTGCCGCATTAAACTCTAATATAAATTCGTTCATGTTTTGTTCCGGTTTTTGTTTGAGATTGCAAAATTTCTTTTGCGCTTCTAGAAATGTGGTTTTGGGTTCGAATAATTGTTTTAACTTTGTTTTAAAGGTTTCTAAGTTCTGTTCCACGAACAAATTTTGATCCCTCATCAATTTATCTTTAGCAGGTCCTACAATTTTCGCCTTTAATATAGTTAATTTAGAATCATTATTCGATTCAGTTTTATTGATGAGATTGTCAAATTGTAAGAAAAAATGGTTAATATTTGCTTCCTTTTTTCCATCATAGTATGGAATCAGATTAATTAGGCTATCTGCATTTGGGGTGTCCATTGTAGTAATTTTAGGAGTAGCTTTTTCAGAATTTATAATTTTCTTCTCTTTCTTTTTTTTCTTATTATTATTATTACTATTATTACAAATAATATTAGTGTCTACAGTTTGATTATTTAATTCGCGTAATTGTTGTCTAGTTTTGACACCAGTATCTATTCTACTAATTCTTTGACTTTTACGCTTATTCATCCAATTAAAGTACAAAAATCATAAAATAGAGAGAGAGCAAAAAAAAATTGTTTAACATAAAATAAAAGATACCCAATGGTGAATTGTTATGCACTGTTCGAGAAATTAATTATATATAATATATATCATTTCAATATTTGAGCATTATTATGTATTTATTTTATATTTGCTGCTGTTGCAGTATATGTAACACAAGTCATATTTTCAATTCTTTGTTAATACAAATCAATCCAATAACACTTATTATTATTTAATGTATCATTATATATTTAGTGAGGTACCCAAAAAGAATTGCCAGGTATATGCATGTTACAGAGTGTATGAAGATTCCCCAATGAATGCTTAAATTTTTTTTTTTTTTTTTTTTTTTTTTTTTTTTAATTAGTTGTTGAAAAGAGGAAAAAAAAAATTTTTCAAAAGAATTAGAATTAAGAACATTTATGTTAGCCAAAAATTTTTTTTTTTTTTTTTTTTTTTTTTTTTTTTTTTTTTTAGTCTTAATATTGCATATATATTTTTATATTTAAAAAATTATACAATAACCTAAAGTTCTATTTCTAAAATTAAATTAATATATTAAAATAATTTAGAAAGAGGTGACGGTACCACTTCTAATTCGGTAAACCCTATGATGGAATGCTACAGAGTGATCAATTAAATTATTTGAATTTAAGTCTGACTGCATAGGATTTACCACTATATTGCTGTTTATTGATTAATATGAGTATTTTAAATTATCCGAGACGTATAGTATTTATTTTGCACCTATGACTCTAAGGATCTGATATGATAATTTATACTTAGAAAATTTTATTAGACAAATTATCAATTAATTATAGAAAAGAAAAAATTGCGTTGTGAATTATTTTTGAAGTTCGGATCCTCTTTGAGCCAATTACAATCATCAAAGGTTACCTGCAGAGAGTTATGTAACATTAAATAAATAATGGCTTATTTTAAAACCTAGATTGTAATGTTAAAGAAAACATTTCCTAAAATAAAAGACTTAATATTAATTCAATAAATTAAGTAAACAAAAGGAAAACTGACTAAAATTAATTGAATATAAAATTGAGTTTATTTACAAGGTAATTATAAGCATATGATTAAAAACAAACATAAATGTTTAAAAAAAATAAAAATATTCAATCCTAGTTGAGAACTGTATTCTCAACATTTATTTTCTGAGAATTACAGTTTATCATACTGAATTAAAAAATTCGATTTTGAAAGGCAGAGTTCCATACCCTAGAAGTATTTATTTGATTAGCCTTTTTATGTTTAGATCGGGGTAGGATCTTCATACACACTTAAATTCGTATTATTAAAAGAATATAGCTTAATTAAATAAAATGGAACAATGGTGAAGGAAGATTGTTTGTTACCTTATATTACTAGATAACGTTGACAGCAGGAGGTAATGG
Organism: Maratus michaelseni; assembly: GCA_963931845.1. NCBI lineage: Eukaryota > Metazoa > Arthropoda > Arachnida > Araneae > Salticidae > Maratus > Maratus michaelseni. The sequence goes on along the minus strand of OZ007590.1, from coordinate 48,010,281 downwards.
CTGACGCGTTTTCGCTTTTTCTTAGCGCGTACATTTCCATCTATTGGCACACACACTCAAAATCTGTTTTTTTAGTTAGAGAGCAGTCAACCTTCTACTTTTCCATCTTTTTTGAATCTGTACTCTCAAGAAAAATCACATTCTTTTCGTGGAGCAAAAAAAAAGGGATGGAACCATTTTTCCCTTTTCACATAAAATTAAGACCTTATACGTTTTAACTTCTTGAAAATTTGCATGTTTCGGCCATACCTCTGATTTTAGAGAGATGACCATTGGCATGCGGGAGAAATTTGGTACTCCCCTTGAGTGTTTCATAGGTCCGTCGGTACAATAGCGATTCCTCTTGACGCCGTGCTGTGTCTGGGAGGTAAAGATGCTTTGACTTGTGAGGTCTTCGTGCCTATTTAAGCTCTCATAAATAAATGTGTCATATTATTGTTCTGACAATTTTCTCCATGACATTTTTATTAGGTGTAGTTAAATCATTCGTGGGAACGGAAAACCAAATATTTCCTTGACTGCCGTGGTTCACTTTGTTCCACAATTATCTATCTGTATGCGCTGATCCTAAAATGGATCATTAATTTGTATTGTTCACTGTTCACTGATTAAAATGATACCAAATACTCTGCTAATATGCAGAAAAAAAACCAAATACTTTTTTTTTTTATAGTGTGTGCTAGTTTAGATCTAGATGGTGGTATTTCTCGCCATCAGTATTCATTAAAATACACATTAATCCGGCATTATATTAATAATTTTATAAAAAGAAAATATATTAAACTTATTTTCTATACTACTTTTACAGGGTACTTTTAAAGTGTATGTTTAATTTAATCGTTATAAGATTAGACATTTTACTGGGAAGATTTACATAACTAGTTTTATTATAAAATTACGGAAATTTAAAAGTGAGTTTTTAAAATTTGAATTTGAATGTTTGAAATAAACCAATTCTACAAAACAGAAAATATAGTAATGATTTTATTGTAGTAAAAAATAGTTTAAGGATTTATTTATTTTTCTTTCTAATATTTTTTTGTTTGAATTTTGAGGGTCCGTAATTAAGACTGATATTGAATATTAAGTATTGTGATTTTAAAGAAAATCATACGTAGTAATGAGAAATTTTCAAGCGTTTGTTAAATTTGAGTGGGGTATTAATCAGAATATTTATACAAATTCAATACTTTTAGCTGATGATGAATTTTGATTTAATAGAATTATATATATGAGTATGATGAAATTATTAGGTATTATATTTAATATTTGAAAGAAATAGGTAGACATTTTAAATAAAAGCACTTTTACATAATTAAAAAATTTAGATATCAAATAAGTGGTAAAAGATTTCTTAATGGAGCATGTGTATGTATATGAGATTTTTGTATTATCAATTTACGATATAAAAGAGGAGGGCATGTTGTCAACAAAAATAACTTATATATGTTAAAACTATTAGGTGAAAAAAGTGGTTTAATAAAATATTTATGTATATACTTATGAAATTTCAATTGCGCTTTTAGTATATGTTCGATATAGTTAAGATTTTTTAATACAATCATGCATATGCATTTTCAATTATTAAAGAAACATGTAGATTTATATAGTTACCACAAACTTAGAGACGAAACTGACACTAACTTCTTATATTGTAATTAAAAATGTATTCTTTGCTATTGATACAAGCATAAAATAAATTATCAAAAGAGGTCTGAGCATAGATTGTCAACAGAAAATCAGATATGGATTTTTTTTTTTTTTCTTTTTTTTTAGATTGCCTACAGCAACTAAAACAAGTATGTAGTAGCAAACACGAATCGTCTTAGATATTCGTAACTTATAAATATTACCTTAAAAGAAAATTATACGAAGTCTTTTTGATGATAAAATATATACTTTATAGATGAAATATCTATTAGTTTACTCTATGATCAGTGAGAAATTAATCAAGGCTTAAAAGCTGAGAATTTACATATTTTTTTTTAATTACGCAAAATTGATCTGTAGATATATGTAAATATATCCTTTCTAAAAATTGTTTTGTTTCAATAAAAATCGCAAATTTTATGTATGTGTACTTATTTTAAACTATTCTATGTCAAAGAATCTACATAAAGAAGAATCATGAATATTTTTGTGGGGTTTTAGATGTACTTGTTAGCATGCGTTAGATATGGTTGCGACTTTTTAGTGCAATCATACATATATATTTTAAACTATTAAAGAAACATATTAGTTTAATATAATTTTTGTATGTACAGTTTAGGCGATTTCATTGGTGTACAAGGTATGTCTACACAAATTGTTTGATAAGGAAACAGATATGAACATTTTTTAAAGAATACCTATGGCAACTAAAAACAAGAATGGACATGCGGACAAGCATCGATGAGGAATCTTACAACTTATATACATTAGCTCAGAATAAAATTAGCTTAAGTCCTTTTGATGATAAGCGTTACTTGCTAGACGATGGAATAACTAGCTTAGCAGATGGACATTATGAAATTGATCAAGATTGTGATCATCAAGAAAAATGTCGAATCATGATGTAAATACTCTACGGTAAATAAAACTTTTCTGTATTTTTTTTAATGTTAATTTTAAATATGTGTATTTTTTAAAACTTCTACACAAACATTTCTCGTAGAATGCTACGTATGTGAACTTTATTGGAATGTATTCTACCCATACGTACAATCACCCACATATACAAACATATGTATTTATTTTTTTTTTTTACCATATACAGTTTTTAAACTTTTTTTTTACTGCTTTGTAATTTTCCAAAGGTTTTATTATTATTATTATTATTATTATTATTATTATTATACATTATATTTTTACATGTTTATTATTTTTTCCAATTTTTTTCTAGTTTATGAATGATATAGATATATAGTTTTACCTCTGCACATACAAACACATAGTCTTATGACGTTTACACTTTTCAAAACGTCATGATAAACCGGTTTACCATGGTTACCGGTTTACCATGTTATAAAAACCGGTTACCTAGCTGAAAAATATTACAAAATGATTTTTGAATCTATCTAAAGCGTTAACCGTGTGTCAAAAGGTTAGTACAATATTTTTATAAGTTATGAAATACGTTAAAGTAATAATAGTGAAAGATTTATAACATTTTTGTTAACTTGTGAATTTCTTAAAACTTTTGTTACTTCTTTTTTTTTTTTTAACTTTTTCTTAAGATGTTTTATTTTTTTTTTAACTTTACTTTTTTTTATTTTTTAAATTTTGATATATATTTTTTTAAAGTTAAGTTTTAATTTTTTTTTTTTTTTTTATCTTTTACTAAAAATTTTATTTTATTTATTTTTTTCTTCTTATTTTTTTTTATTTACCTTTTTATTTTTATTTATTTTTTTAATTAAGTTTCAATTTTTAAATCTTTTTTTTTTTTACATAAAATTAAGTTATATATTTTTAAAATTATCATAAACTTTATGCATAAACATACATACGGTATATGCATAAACTATGCATAAACTTATGCAACATTATGTAAACATATGCATAAACTACATATAAACATAGTTTTAAACAGACAGACAGTCATACATATACACACATAGAACTATTTGTCGCACACACACACACACACACACACATATACACACATAAAGAGAACTATTTGTCACACACACACACATACATACACACACACACACACAAAGAGAACTATTTGTCACACACACACATACATACACACACATACACACGCACATAGAACTATTTATAATAAATATATGATGTACTTGCTTTTTAAAACATATTCTTATACACAAACCTTTCTAACAAAATATCAGATATGTCAACTAGATGGAACAGAAATTATTGCTGTAAAGAGAAGAATGATTCTGAACATTGCACTACCAGTTGAGAAGGTACCTCCTACCCCCTTATTCCCCATTATGAAATTCTCATTCCTCATTGAGGAATCCTCATTCCTCAATTGAGCGCTCCTGTGGCCGTTGAACTCTCATTATCCTACTACTTATGAGTTACATGTTATTTGTTTATTTATGGTTTTGATTTTACTTTTGTCGCCAAGCAATGTGATTTTCATCCAAAAAAGGCATAAGCGTGACATCAGCTTGAGCGATATTAGCAATAATAGTGTCTTTTCGTGTATATAAGATCCTTTTTGGAGTACATTTTTATATTCAAATGCAAATTATATAAATAGCAGCTATTGTTATGAATATGGGATCAAATATTTAAATTTTAGTGAATGTCTGCCACTCAAACACATATTGTAAAATAATTAAATTTTAGACATTTAAAAATTTACTACGGAAACATGCCGGTTTGTTTTCACCAAACATATTATTTTTATAGCCTCGAACTCAAATCAGCGAATATTGTCTATTCTTTTATTTTTATTTTACTATTTTTTTAATATATCGCCAATTTTACTTATAGAAATATTCACTGTTTCCAAAGTTAGGAACCAAAGAATATTTTTAAGGAGATGTATGCATTTATGCGTTATTACTATCACAAAAGGCTACATTTTGCGATAAAAATTGTTTGCTGAAATAAATTTTCAATGCTCTTTTTGATTCGTCATTTCTTTTTAGTTTTTTCTGCATATCTTCCCATCTTTCAGGAAGGTTTTTAAAAGACATTGAACTAATTGTCCGTATTCCGGTCACCTATCACTTGGCATTTTTACTATATTGTTGGATGCTTCGTTTATGTTTGAAGGTTACTCTGGACGACGATTCAGATTACAGAAGATTAGACGACTTTTGACATTAGCGATTGCTAAATTTATGGGTTTTTTTTTCATAATGAAGCAAAGTTTTACCAAAAAAGCAATGCTTCCAATATACGGTTGGTTGATTTTATGACGGCCGATTATGTACACGAGAGATATAGACCCTGGGGGGAGTGCCCTCCGTGGGGGTCTTTCTTAGGATCCTAACCCGTATTTATCGCAAGGCTCGAAGAAAACCACGGAAAACTCCGAACGGTTAGGTCAACGAGTGCGACAGAGGTTTGAACCCACCACTTCCCGTATGGCAGCTTTGCGAGCAGAACATCTCAGCCACTGTTTTGGCGCTTTCAATGTACGGAAAAACTTTGTAATGTCCAAGGTGGCGAATGGAATAAATAATACTTGTCGATTTATAATTTCAGGCTGGATAAGAAAAATTGAGTACCTGAAATTCTGATTGGATAATTTTTCGATCATTATAAAGTCTTTTCGACCTACACACATCCCTAGCAGCTAAACATAGTGAGAAATGAATTTATTTCTGCGTGTTATTATGCTCTTTAGAAAAATGCAAAAAAATCTTCGGTTTAAGTATTCACCAAAAATAATATTACTAAACATTTTGCATAACTAACTTTATCATTGTCAGTTTTATTTAAGGTATGGAATTTTGTGAATGAAAGATCTATAATTGAATTAACAGTAATTTGACATTATTTAATGGAACAGAGCTTGGCGTGCAAATAATTTCGTTTTGTAACTAACTCTGGTACATTAGTAACCATATCGTTTCAAGCACTTCTAATGTTTGACGTCAAACTTGGATATCGGCAAGATTATGGAAGATTAGGAAGATTTTATTGGATACAAACAAGAGGTTTATTCTTCTACCAGAGTTAATCATTGTTGTTGTTTTTTTTTTTCAGATTAACTGTTACACGAATGCAACTGGTCTAAAAAATGGAAAGACAGTGAAAATGGCGTCATTTTAATTTTATTCATATTCAGCTTTAAAAATGCACTTTTTTATGTTTCACCATTTTTTTAAATATGAAAGTTAAACACTGTTGTTTATGTGCACACAATTTAATACAATTTTCACCGTATTTACTCTGCTGGAATTGAAAGATGAAAAACCGTAGTAGACTTGCCAGGAGAGGGCGTATACTGCGAAATATAACGTAACATAGAGTTAGATTGTACTTACGTTACCAGAATCTCACATGGAGACGAGAAAGAGGGACGGAGTTCAAGAACTTACAGACGAAAATGAATCACCCGAACATTATTTAAGTTCAATGGTCAATCTATGCAATCATTGTAATGCTTTCTCTTTTAGTAGTATGTTGACTAGAGAACATTTTAGTTCCTGTTGTCATAATCTCATAATGACCTCATTTCCCTACCAAACTCTACTATAAATGATCAACTAAATGAGTTGCTTTTTTTATCCCAAATTTTGTCCAATGTATGATATAATATAACGCAATGTCGTTTACATCGTTTACAGCAATACTGAAGGAAAATCCAGGTGAACGTCCCTATTGCTTTAAAATACATGCTCAAATCCATTGATATAATTCGTTTGATTCACGGTTCGTTTGAAAATATTTACTAAGGTAGCATCGGTAGGTGAAGATCCACATTCCTTTAAAATACAAAGCCATTTCGTTTGATTTAAGGTACATTTGGAAAACTGGCCCAGCGCAGCGGGCGTAGCATGCTAGTACAATTATACTTGCTAAGATGGAGACCTGTCTAAAATGGAACTTTTTTACAGTCCTTTTCAACTCAACTTTGCAGGTTTTACTGCAGGGCGACATTTCATGAGTTTCTTGGCGAGGGGGGGGGGGGGGACAAAGTTTTTTTTAGAGAGAGGGGCTGAAATATCGTGCACAAAACAGAAATAGGCCCCCACTATAAAAAATGCAGTGTGAGATTTTGTCCTCTTATCTTACCTTCGTTCACAAACATGTGATTCTTCAGCGAATATATATTTAATTTTAGTGGTAGTCCGAGAATTTTTCTTCTTCTTTTTTACGCAAAAGCAATTCGTCAACTGATCGCGGTAAACATCGCGAATTTTACGAATTGGAATTAGAAAAGAATAGTTGAATTTGCAAAATTAGTCGCGGAAAAAATCGTTAATTTTTTCAAACGACCGTGAAAAAAATATTGCGAATTTCGCCAAAGATCACTGAAACAAATAGAGATTTTCATAAACCTGTCGCGGAAAGAATCGCGAATTTAGTATAACTATTGCGGGAAAATATCGCGAAATTCATCAAAAGATTGAACAAACAAAATCACGAATTTAGTCAAACAATCGCGCAAAAAAGGGGAATTTCGTCAAAGATCGCGCAAAAAGATATCTACTTTTGTCAGTTGGTTGCAGAAAATGACTTCAGAATTTCAACAAACGATCGTAGAAAAGAGTCGCGAATTGCGTCAAAAGATTGCGAAAACAAATAGCGAATTTCGTCGATCAGTTGCCAAAAAAAGAATGTCGGAAATTTCGACAAATGGTGGAAAAATTCGTCAGCAATCGGGGGGACAAAGTTTTTTTTAGAGACAGGGGCTGAAATATCGTGCACAAAACAGAAATAGGCCCCCACAATAAAAAATGCAGTGTGAGATTTTGTCCTCTTATCTTAACTTCGTTCACAAACATGTGATTCTTCAGCGAATATATATTTAATTTTAGTGGTAGTCCGAGGATTTTTCTTCTTTTTTACGCAAAAGCAATTCGTCAACCGATCGCGGTAAACATCGCGAATTTTACGAATTGGAATTAGAAAAGAATAGTTAAATTGGCAAAATTAGTCGCGGAAAAAATCGTAAATTTTTTCAAACGACCGTGAAAAAATATTGCGAATTTCGCCAAAGATCACTGAAACAAATAGAGATTTTCATAAATCTGTCGCGGAAAGAATCGCGAATTTAGTATAACTATTGCGGGAAAATATCTCGAAATTCATCAAAAGATTGAACAAACAAAATCACGAATTTAGTCAAACAATCGCGCAAAAAAGGGGAATTTCGTCAAAGATCGCGCAAAAAGATATCTACTTTTGTCAGTTGGTTGCAGAAAAGGACTTCAGAATTTCAACAAACGATCGTAGAAAAGAGTCGCGAATTGCGTCAAAAGATTGCGAAAACAAATAGCGAATTTTGTCGATCAGTTGCCAAAAAAAAATGTCGGAAATTTCGACAAATGGTGGAAAAATTCTTCTGCAATCGGAATTTCGTCAAAGGTTGTGCAAAAAAATAGCAATTTTTGTTAGTCGGTTGCGGAAAAAGACCCGAAATTTCAACAAACGATCGCAGAAAAGAGTCGCGAATTTCGTCAAAAGATGGCGAAAACAAATAGCGAATTTCGTCTATCGGTTGAAAAAAATATCGCGAATTTAGACAAATGGTCAAAAAAATCATTCCCTTCAATGATTCACAGAAAATAGCGAATTTTGGAAAATTATCACAAAAAAATGAAACAATCGCGAAAAAAAGTCGTGAAATTCAATCGGTCACGAGATAATCAGCACAAGAACCATAGGTCAAGAAGTTACGAAATTTGCAAATGTTGTAATTTGTAATAATTGTTGTAATTGCATAAGAAAATTTTCATTAATGATTTTCTTTCAGTAAAAATTTTCCGCAATCATTTTCTGTCTTCCTCTTCAGACTATGATCTAAATTTCATACAATTCAGAAATCTGCAAAACCCTTGGTCTCAGGTCCCTTGCTCCTGCATTGGGTGGGGGAGTCTGTCTGGTTAAAGTCATGATTCGGGTCGGTTACAACCAAATCTGGACAGGACTCTAGTGTCAGGCTGTGGAGATTTTTAAGAGCATACTGTATATACAATATCAATTAATCAAGCAGATGATTTAACAGCATTATAACGATTGGAGTAAATATAATGTGACACTAATAAAACCAAATTAACAAATCATATAATTAGGAAATTGAATACACATCCGCCATCCCCCCACACCCGGAAAAAAAAAATTCCCCTTAAATTTTTGGGTAAAGAGAGAATTTATCACTAAAATTCTATCCTTGGGGGTGACGAGTTTTCTTTTAATCATGCTGTACACAGCTCAGAAGCAATTCATAGTGTTTTTTCTCACATATATTTCTAAAACTAGCCAACATACTCATTAATCCTAAATGTCTCACTTATAGAATGTTGCAATAGCAAGGCTTTAGAGAACATTTCAATGTTTAAAGTGTTTATTAAATGTTTATTATTTTCTTCTATCTTTACAAGAAAAAGGTATTGGATTTACGAAAATTTGCCACTTCCGGTTTTCAATGAATTTATACGTTTTAGAAGTTCCTGGACACAACTGGACTATTTTTAGAAAATGTCTGTCTGCGAGTCTGTCTGTGTGTCTGCATGTGACAAAAATTTTGTGGGCGCTGTATCTCAAGAACTAATGCAGGGAATTTGATAAAACTTTATATTCAGTTAGACATTGATATAAATAGGTGGTGTTTAGTTTTTGGTGTAAATCGCTCAACAGATGGCGATGCTATGCTACATATTTCATGATTTTTGCGATAGCTATATCTCAAGAACTAATGCACAGAATTTCACTAAACTTCAGATTCGGTTAGACTTTGACAAAAATAGAAGTTGATTACGATTTGATATAAATAGCCCAATAGGTGGCACTGCTATGCTACATTTTGCACGATTTTTACGATAGCTATCTCTTCAGAACTAACGCACATAATTTAATACAACTTTAGATTCAGTTAGACCTTAATATGAATTGGTGCTGATTTGTTTTTGGTGCATGTGAAACCTGTATGAGATAGAAGAAAGTTTTGAGATTGGCACATCAGACTAGTTTTTTTATATAGTAATAAAATGTGTGAAATCTGAAGTTAATTTAGCTTTTGATCATATTTTGATTTTTTTTTTTTGGTCTAATTTGTGATAACTGATAAATTTTCTGAAATTTCAAATTCCTTGGGGAGGCGGTTGCCCCCCCCCCGAAATGGCGCCCCTGGTTGTTACGCAAAATTAGTCTCCGAAAATATCATTTGCGTGTTCGAAATCTGGCTAAAATTTACCTGAGATTTATTATATGAAATCTAACCTTTGATACAGTGGGCGTAATTGAGATTTTAATTAGAGAAAAATTCCGAATAACATATTTGCCGAAACGTCAACAGAAGGCTTACTGTAGAGACGAAAAGTTTTGGTACTTGTGAATGCATTTGTGTGTGTAGTTATCATATTATTATAATATGATCAAAATGTGTGTCACAACCACACACACTATGATTTATACACACTATAACTTCCATCCAATTAACTTGATATTTAGTAGATATGTTGGTGGGGTGTATAGATTTTAGCGCAAGTTAGCTGTTACGCAAAATTAGCCTCCGAAAAAATCATTTGCGCATTCGAAAACTGGCTAAAATTTATCTGAGATTTATTACATGAAACATAAACTTTTATATGGTGGGATAATTCAGATTCTAACTGGAGAAAAGTCCTCGATATCATATTTCCCGAAACGTCAAACGGAGGCTTACTGTAGAGACGCAAAGTTTTGGTATTTATCAATATATGTCTTGTGTAGTCATCATATTATTATAATATGATATGTGTCACACACATACACACTATAATTTTCATCCAATTAACTTAATATTTAGTAGATATGTTGGTGAGGTGTATGGATTTTAGAGCAAGTTAGCTGTTACGCAAAATTAGCCTCCGAAAATATCATTTGTGCATTCGAAATCTGATTAAAATTTATCTGAGATTTATTACATGAAACCTAAACTTTTATATGTTGGATAATTCAGATTCTAATTGGAGAAAAGTCCTCGATATCATATTTGCCGAAGCGTCAAGCGAAGATTTACTGTAGAGACGCAAAGTTTTGGCATTTATCAATGTATGTGTGTGTAGTCATCCTATTATTATAATTTGATGTATGTCACACACATACACGCTATAATTTTCGTCTAATTAACTTGATATTTAGTAGCTATATTGGTGAGGTGTATAGCTTTTAGTAAAATATGGTTGATTCGTTCGGAAAATATAGAATATTGTTTTCTGATATCATAATGCTTTTCTAGGGAAATTCAGACGTTTTTCGAATTTCATTCCTTTCTTTTCATTCATTGAAAAGAGAATGAGGCATTTGCATAATTGATTTAAATATTAAATTATGGATGCTAAATTTTCGCTAAGCAAGATCTTAAATTAATTCGATAGGATTGAAATTTTGTCAATACATTTATCAGACGTTTGAAATTAACTGTCTAAGTTTTGGTTTTGTTGGAATTTTATGCATTTGCTCCAAAAATATAAAACATTTTACTTTGTCCCTTTTATAAATTTCTCCCGTACATGTTTTTTTTTTTTTGTTTAAAATAAAGTTGTCATTTTCATAACGTTATTGGAATATGGCAATTTATTTTTATTGCTTATTGTTATCGTCTTATTCCTTTAAGTTCATGATGAAGTACATGATGAAGTACGTGTTGAAAAAAAATTCTGACAAATTAGACTAAACTTCTAGCGCTACTAAACTAGCTCTAGTGATTCTATTATGACTCTCTACATGACTCGCTCTGTGAACGAACGGTGTCCCGTTTCCGTTCTGAGCCTGAAACATTATGGTAAGCCTAGCTGAATGCAACAGTTTGAGTGTTGAGTAATTTCCAAAATGAATCTATTAAGTACGCTTAGAATATACCACAATATTTGCGTCAGCGTCATTCGCAAATGCGATAATATCTGACATTTTTCGTTACTAAACTGGCATGTTAGTGTTTAATGTTCCTGTTCAGGTTAAGAAATTTGCATTAAAGGCTACGGCCGTGAACGTTTCCTATCCTTTTGTTTTCCGATTTAAAGTCATTCACGTGCAACAACTCATCACAATACTTTTTGACCGGTGACGAATATATTTGTCACTAATTTAGCGTATTATTATTATTATTATTATTATTCAATACCTCTACCGTAATTTTAAAGTGGTAATATTTGCTTTCTTTAATTAAGGAATATCTGTTATAAATAAATAAAGCGAAAATTACTGTTGGAAAATTCTGGTAGGAATTTTGAAAAAAAGAACGCGCTAAATGGGCAACACTGGCGATCAACAATGTGTTAAATGCAGGACCTTAAAATATCATTATCCACAGAACAGTTGAACAGGTTAGGCATCTGATGGACTCCCTAGTTGCCGCCAACTTTAAGTCCTGTCTAGATGTATCTGTATTTCTAAAACTTAGAGAAAGATGAGAGAAAAGTCTGACCGTAGTCTAAGTCTAAACTACGCGCATGCGCGGCAGCGTATTACTGCTTATTTTACTGTTTATTACTGTTAATTTTACGGTATAATACTGGCAGCTGGGTTGCCAGTATTATACTGTAAAATCAACACTTTTTTTTGCAGTGTAGGTGTATGATTGTAGCCATACCAAACATTCACGTCTATAAGAAATTCAAGTAATATCTCCCCCCCCCCCCCTCTTTGCTAAATTAATTACAGATCACCCACCCAAAAATTCTAATTTGAAACTGCTCGCATGGATACTGAATATTTTCTTACTTAAAACTAATGGATCTATTTATTTTCAATTAGCAAAACCCGCGGCTTTGCACACGTGGTTGTTGATATATGCCAAGTGGTATTGGTGTGCCTTTTTACATTTGAAGGAATTATACTGCAACGAAAAGTTAAAATATTACTATAAACCTCATTCATATACTGCAATAGGCGAACATGAGACTTGAATTAATGAGAAAATCTTCATTCCAACCCATTTGCACATTTGCAGACATCCCCTTCCAAAACACAGATACAATGTACTGTAGTTAGAAACTCTGTTTATCCTTTGTCGTACAGTGAAAAAAAAAATTAAAAATCGGTTCAGTAGTCTCAGAGTTTATTTCCTACAAACAAAGATTTGTTTATTTGTCATAAACATTTATATATTTGTTAAGTATTAGTATAACTTGAATCGTCATAAAAATTAAAATACTATTAAGTAATAAGTTAGGAAAAATTGTTTAGTATATGTAACCGTCGTTTTTGTAAAGCGAAATACTAAATATTGCATTACTTCTTTACCTAGATGACAATCATATTTCTTTATTATTGTCATTTTAATTCATTATTGTTGGTTACTGGTATTTACGTTTTCTCTTATTGCTCAGAAAAGTTGTGTGTAACATTTGCATGACAAATAGTTGATTTCTCTTTTCTTTACAATTTTTTAAAGTAAAAAAAAAAAAAAAAAAACACTGTTCGTGCGCATCTGTTTCTTAGAAATTATCCCTATGCCAAATTTATAGTTTCTAGGCTGAGAGTTTCGGAGAAATCATACTGAAAATAAAACTATAGAACTCTCCCTATTCCACCCATTTAGTTTATTAGATTTTTTTTTTTTTTTTTTTTTTTTTTTTTTACTTTTGTTTGGCGAAAACACACGCTAATAGGAACCTGCAGGTCAAATTAAAATATTCAAGAGTGATTTTTAATCATTACATTCTTTTAAATCTGGAATATTTTACAAAATCTTTCCACCGAGCATTTACGTCTTAAAAGTAACCACCGTTTCAAATTTCGTGTTTATAGTATCAACAGGATCTAATAAATCCGAATTTCAGAACCTTTTTTTCACACTTGCACATCCATGAGAGTAGTTTGAAAAGAGATAAAATATAGCCCATATTTAAGCAGAGACTCAATAATAAAGCGAAAGAAGATTTTAAATAGGTTCAATAGTTCCAAAGTATATATATTTTTTGGCGCAGCTTGTCCCCAATGGGACCTTGCGTTATAAAACCCTATACAACCAACCAACCAAAGTATATTTTAGAACATTTTCCGCTCATTTCACCCTCTTAGATTTCCGAGAATCAACGTTTTAAAAGTAACAGCCTCAACAATTCCAAATAAATCCTAATTTAGAATATTTTTTAGAAAGTTTTCCACACTTTTCATCAATTTAAATTTCGATTTTTTTTAGAAACTATTTTTAGAAACCATTTACATTTTATAACCACAATGCCAAATTTCAAGTTGCTAGCCTCAGCAGTATCACAGAAATTACCATTTTAGAAAGTCCTTTTATCCTGAACCCTTTTAAATTTCGATTTTTTTTAAAAACTTGTCTGTTCGAACATTTAAGTCTTAAAAGTAATAGCCATGTGGAATTTCAAGTTTCTATCCCTAACAATTCCATAGATATCGTAATTAAGAACCTTTTTTAGAACGTTTTCGCTGATTTTACCCTTTTAAATTTCGAATCTTTTAGAGGATTTGCGTCGTAAAAGTGACCAACATGCCAAATTTCAAGTTTATAACGCTTTCAGTATCACAAAAATCGCAATTTTAGAAGGTGTTTTGCTCCTGTACTCCCTTGGGCCCTTGTTTGTAGTGGTACCGACATAAAATATAACCTATGTTGGAGCAGAGATGGTCACCAGCATTTTGCTACCATTATTTCTGAAGTTGGTTCGGTAGATCAAGAGACAAAAATTTTTTCTTTATAATATTGATTTAGATAAATGAAAATTTTTGATACAACACACAGAAATCATCCTTTCTAAGCACCTCTTCTTCACAACACATAGAAATTACCGTTTCTAAATATTAGTCAAACTTTAATAAAATAAAGGAAATAACAGACTTAGAATTGCTTTCGGGCCTAAATTTGCATGTTAGTATAGAATGACCCATATCTATTTTGCTTTTGAAAAATACCTTCACTTTGAACTACTCATAATAATTAGACTTTTTTTTGCAACAAAATTTTACCTATAATTAAGGTGTCAGCTTTTAACTAATAACATGATAATTCTTATTCTACTTTGTAAATTATTAATTTTTTTTAGGTACGTACTTTCAGCATGTCTTTTATTACCCAGGTATTTTTTTCTTTTTGTTGAGGTACTTTGAGACATGAGTCTTTTATTACCAAATTGTAAAAATCCTGTTATTTTCAGGATTGTACAATTTGTGGTGCGGAAATATATCCTTTGTAAACAATTGCAATAGCTAAAAAATGTTAGAAATGGAAAATGTGACTCTCTTTAGATGGAACTAGTTTATACAAGATTCTCTAAGTGTCATATCATCATAGTCCTGACCAAAACAGAACTATATAACTATTTATTCTGCGATAAATCCTTTCTCGAGAGCTTTTTATTGATTTTTTTAATGCAGTTGTATTATATGATAAAAATTTTAACTGAATTATAAGGAATTTAACTAAAAATCCAGCGTTTCTTTATCATCTTTGTTCAGCGATACAATTTTACGGTACTCTCTGTTTTTCAGCTCAAATATTTCGCGAATGTACGAGAAAATAAGTTCAATGTATCTACAGCAAAAAGTCACGTTCTATGTCAATTTAATTTAAAATATGCCTTTTTAGTACTATTTTTTTCATCACGCAGACTACCTGAGACTTTTTTTCTCGTATATGTTGTATAGCAACGAGGAGTTCATTGCCTTTGGCTACTTGCCATAAAAAGCAAATAAATAATCTAAGCAGCTATCTTACGTCCTGTGTTTTCATCGATTTGTTGCTTAGTGTTTTGTTGTAATAGTTGCGTTAAACTACATAAGGTACAGGTATAAATGGTAACAAATGAGTACCGAAATCCCAGAAAATTGTACAAGAAAACAATGTCCTTATTTTTAAGAAACGGCTTTCAGCGACAAAGTAACTATTGTTTTCAACCACCAAAAAAAAAAAGTGCACTAGATTTATGAGGAAAATACCTAAATCTTATACATAAGAATCTCGTTCTTCTTCTTATTTTTTACTTACCCATCATACGTAGTATAGGGTAAGTCTTGTAATCGTTTTGAAAATCGAAAAAAAATTTTGACGGATTTACACGTTTCAGACACTGGAGATTCCGAAAAACATATTTTTAGAAAAAAAATTTTGCCGTCCGTCTGTGTGTCTGTAAACGCTCTATCTCCCGAACAAATTGAGATAGAGACTTGCAATTTGGTATGTACTTAGTATGTAATAATGGGAAGAAGCCTATTTCATTTCAATACCCTCGATTAACCGGAACATTTTTTTTCGGACTCTCGAAATATTCGTTCTGATGAAAGGTATATAAAATTTTTCGAAATTGTTTATTTTAAGGAGTAAATATAAAAGACAATAAAAAAACATAAATTTTGCATAAAACATGAAGTCGATCGGATAATGAGTTGCCGAGATATTTGTAATCCTATTTTCCACACTCTTCGATTTTTTATGACCCTGTATTTCATCCAAATTTCACTTCAAATATATATTTTAATTGGAAATGACGCTTAATCAGATGCAACAAACCGCTAGTTAATAGGAGTATTATTTTTGGAGTTATAAGGAAAAACCTCTTTCAAGCAATTCAGTAATCTAGCCTTTTTATGACGTCATCAAGCCACGATTTTATTTGAATTGCAATGCATTTTATAAGTAGTTTACACATTTTTATTTTAATATTTTACATTATACATATACATGATGGGTAAGTATTACGGTGGCCCCCAACGACTAGTTTTTTCATCGACAGAGTAGATGAAATCTACTATATATCTTTATATCTTTGTTTGTTAGAAAAGCATTGTTACCACAATTTATGGAACACTCCAATAACGAAAGATTCCTAAATTTAAATGTATGTTTATAAATATACTTTACTGAGAAATTTGGTGACTTAAGAAAAATATTTTGGCTATCCCTTTAATTTTTATTATACGAAAAGTATATATTATAAACATGTTGTTTTTAAGAAGACCAGTAATTATTTCAATTAAAAAAATATTATAGGGAAAAGTTAATGCTCCCTGGCACCAAACATGTCAGGGAATTGAGCCAAGAGTGTGAATAATTTCTGTATAAGCTTGAATTTTAATTAAATACGAAGAGCAGAGTAAAACGCATACTAAATCATAAAATTTGCATAAATTTACCTGTTTATTTAAGTACTAGAAAAACAATGTAATACATTCAACAAAATTCTTATCAAAAGAGAGTTACTGGCATTATAGCACTATCAAAGAGTTCGTTATGGGAATACACCTGTCTTTTGCAAAAAAATCGTTAAAACTTAAGTGTTGCTAACTTTACTTTTTGTTACTATGATACTCCCCCCTCCCTCCCATTTAATAGGAGAATACCTGCCAACTTTTGAAAATGGCAAAGTGTAAAATGACGCGTAAAGAGTATTTCACACAATTTTTTTAAACATAAAACCCATGTAACCCATTTTTAAGTAACACATACACAGCCTTTTTAAAAAAAATTTAAGTACATAATAGATGAATAGTATTAAATAATACAATGCTGACCATTATAAAGATAGTTTGATGAGAAAAATATGAAAAACATTACAACACTCATTAAGAAACTGATTTTAAAGACATATACACAGCTTTTCTTATCTAATCTTTACTTTATGTCTGAGCAAATTTATTTAAAACACGACTTCTTACATGCAATACAAATTTTAAAAAATCTTCCTGATGATTTTTGTCAATGAAACCTGAACTCATTCTTTGACAATACTAAATATTCCCCTGACATTCATCATTTACCGTTACTATAAGCAATTAGAAAGTTATTCATAAATTAAGGGATGAATGATAAAACTTGGAACAAACTTTGCAAAAAAGTGTAAAAATATGTGCCCTAGGTGTAAAAGTGTAAAAAATGCTCTAAAAGTGTAAATTTTACACCTAAAGTGTAAAAGTTGGCAAGTATGGGAGACTGAACTTTAGTAACCTACTTTTTTTGGCAAATTTTAAATGACAGAGGAGGTAAATTTCAATTTAGGGGGTCATAAAATGTATGCAGTGTTTATTAATATTAGTAAATAATCATTGAAATGCTTTGCCGAATATTTTTTTTATTTATTCTTTAAATGTTTAATTATTCGTTTAACTTAATAATTATAGGGATGATTCATACAAATAAAATATTAAAGCATATGTTTCTAAAGTAAGTAAATGGATCCAGGGAAGGTGACATCTACTATATACATAAAACACAAACGGAAATTTCGTTCCGTTCCTTTATAACTCGAGTTCTGCTGAATGGAATTTGATGGAACTTGCACTGTTGGATAGACAATTTTTCAGGGAAGGTTTTAGTATATAACATATAGTTCTACGTCGATTAATTATTGAATTATGATGGAAAGTTCCGTTATTTTGGACGATAAGGTTAATATAAGTCATTTGTTTGGCGACCATTATCGTTGGCGAAAGAATTGAAACGGCTATATCAGAAATAAATGCAAACACATAGAAAAATAAAAGAAAAATTCTGTTATTAATTTCATTTAAAATCCCCCCCCCCCCCCGCAAAAAAATAGAAAAAGAAAGAAAAAAATCTGTTTTAATGAGGGATAATATTTTAAAGCGAAACTATTTAATTTAAACCTCAAAGGAATGTTTGTAACGCTCAAAAATATTTGAAATACATGAGATTAGAATTAAGCCAATATTTGGCGATTTATCGTTTGCGTCAAGTTAACAAAAATGCAACTAATAATTTGATTAGATAAAATATGAGTGACATTTTTTTCTTTCTGTTAATTTTTCTTATATATCTCTCCTGTCATGTGACTTACAGGAGGAACTAGCAGATGTAATTGTATAAATGACTGCATTTATGAGTTACATGTTATTTGTTTATTTACCATTTTGATTTTACTTTTGTCGCCAAACAATGTGATTTTAAGCCAAAAATGCATCAGCGTGACATCAGCTTCAGCGATATTAACAATAATACTGTTTTTTCGTGTATAAAAGATCATTTTTGAAGTAAATATTTATATTCAAATGCAAATTATATAAATAACAGCTATTGTTATAAATATGGGATCAAATATTTAAATTTTAGTGAATGTCTGCCACTCAAACACATATTGTAAAATAATTAAATTTTAGACATTTAAAAATTTACTACGGAAACATGCCGGTTTGTTGTCACCAAACATATGATTTTTATAGCCTCGAACTATCAGCGAATATTGTCTATTATTTTAATTATTTATTTTTCTTAATATATTGCCAATTTCACTTATAGAAATATTCACTGCGTCAAAAGTTAGGAACCAAAGAATATTTTTAAGGAGATGTATGCATTTATGCGTTATTACTATCACAAACTAGTCGTTGGGGGCCACCGTAATACTTATCCATCATGGATATGCATAATGTAAAATATTAAAATAAAAAATGTGTAAACTACTTATAAAATGCATTGCAATTCGACTAAAATCGTGGCTTGATGACGTCCTAAACTTAAAATGCTCGATTACTGAATTGCTTGAAAGAAACATCTTTATAACTCCAAAAATAATAATCCTATTAACTAGCGGTTTAATGCATCTGATTAAGCGTCAAATTTCCAATTAAAATATATCTTTGAAGTGAAATTTGGATGAAATACAGGGTCATGAAAAATCGAATAGTGTGGAAAATAGGATTCCAAATATCTCGGCAACTAATTATCCGATTGACTTCATGCTTTATGCAAAATTTATGTTCTTTTATTGTCTTTTATATTCATTTCTTAAAATAACCAATTTCGAAAATTTTTATATACCTTTTATCAGAACGAATATTTCGAGAGTCCGAAAAAAATAGTTCCGGTTAATCGAGGTTATTGAAATGAAATAGGCTCCTTCCCATTATTACATACTAAGTACATACCAAATTGCAGTCTCTATCTCAATTTTTTCGGCAGATACAGCGTTTACAGACACACACACAGACACACAGACACACAGTCGGACGGCAAAAATTTTTTTCTAAAAATATGTTTTTCGGAATCTCCAATGTCTGAAACGTGTAAATCCGTCAAAAAAAAAAATTTCGATTTTCAAAACGATTACAAGACTTACCCTATACTACGTATGATGGGTAAGTAAAAGCGACATTTTGCAATAAAAATTGTTTACTGAAATAAATTTTCTATGCTCTTTTTGATTCGTCATTCCTTTTAGTTTTTTCTGCATATCTCCCCTTCTTTCAGGAAGGTTTTTAAAAGATATTGGACTAATCGTCCGTATTCCGGCCACCTGCCAGTTGGCATTTTTACCATATTGTTGGATGTTTTGTTTGTGTTTGAAGGTTACTCTGGACGACGATTCAGATTACAGAAGATTAGACGACTTTTGGAATTAGCGATTGCTAAATTTATGGTCTTTTTTCAATATGAAGCAAAGTTTTACCAAAAAAGCGATGCTTCTAATGTACAGAAAAACTTTTTAATGCCAATGTTGGCGAATGGAATAAATAATATTTGTCGATTTATCATTTCAGCCTGGATAAGAAACACGAGTACCTGAAATTCTGATTAGATAACTTTTCGATCATTATAAAGCATTTTCGACTTACATACAAACCTAGCAGCTAAAACATAGTGACAAATGAATTTATTTCTGCGTGTTATTATACTCTTTACAGAAATGCAAAGAAAATCTTCGGTTTAAGTATTCACCAAAAAGATTATTACTAAACATTTTGCATAACTAACTTTATCATTGTCAGTTTTATTTAAGGTATGGAATTTTGTGAATGAAAGATCTATAATTGAATTAACAGTAATTTGACATTATTTAATGGAACATAGCTTGGCGGGCAAATAATTTCGTTTTGTAACTAACTCTGGTACATTAGTAACCATATCGTTTCAAGCACTTCTAATGTTTGACGTCAAACTTGGATATCGGCAAGATTATGGAAGATTAGGAAGATTTTATTGGATACAAACAAGAGGTTTATTCTTCTACCAGAGTTAATCATTTTTTTTTTTTTCAGATTAACGGTTACACGAATGCAACTGGTCTAAAAAATGGAAAGACAGTGAAAATGGCGTCATTTTAATTTTATTCATATTCAGCTTTAAAAATGCACTTTTTTTATGTTTCACCATTTTTTTAAATATGAAAGTTAAACACTGTTGTTTATGTGCAAACAATTTAATATAATTTTCACCGTATTTACTCTGCTGGAATTGAAAGATGAAAAACCGTAGTAGACTTGCCTGGAGAGGGCGTATACTGCGAAATATAACGTAACATAGAGTTAGATTGTACTTACGTTACCAGAATCTCACATGGAGACGAGAAAGAGGGACGGAGTTCAAGAACTTACAGACGAAAATGAATCACCCGAACATTACTTAAGTTCAATGGTCAATCTATGCAATCATTGTAGTGCTCTCTTTTTTAGCAGTATGTTGACTAGAGAACATTTTAGTTCCTGTTGTCATGATCTCATAATGGCCTCATTTCCCTACAAAACTTTGCAATAAATAATCAACTAAATGTGTTGCTTCTTATTAGCCCAAATTTTGTCAAATGTATAATATAATATAAAAATGTCGTTCGCATCGTTTACAGCAATATAGAAGGAAAAACCAGGTGAACGTCCCTATTGCTTTAAAATACATGCTGAGATTCATTGATATAATTCGTTTGATTCAAGGTTCGTTTGAAAATGTTGACTAGGGTAGCATCCGTAGGTGAAGATCCATATTCCTTTAAAATACAAAGCCAATTCGTTTGTTTTAAGGTACATTTAGAAAAATGGCCCAGCGCAGCGGGCGTAGCATGCTAGTATAATATAATTTAATCAAATTTTTAATTTTTAATAAAGGAATTGAATTTTCAAAACTATTTTATGGTCCTTATAAAGTACTGTATTTACTAAAATATTACAGTAAAATGTTTTCTAAAATACTTGATTTTCATAGTATAAACCTCTAGGCCGCCTTTGTACTACGAGCATACATTCACACATGTGTATTTATAAAGTTTTAGAGTTTTAGTTAAATCGGAAATCTCTTTATTCTAAAACTGACGCTGCCATTGCTGATGCCGTTATTCAATCTTTCACTCTCGTCCTTTTCATTTTCTCGGCTTATCCTTCAAAAACTTTTGCGTATAAAAACATGAAAACCAGTAGTTTTACAGAAAAATTTATGGTAAACACACTGAAGTGGACAGATTTTAAATCGAAGAATTATTTTAAGTGCTATGTAATGTTGAAATCGGCAAAGATAGTTCAATTAACTGTTTTATAGGATCAAAAACGATGAATAGCAATTTAACAATCTTTTGGAAGTATACACTTGACTAGATTGTAGTGGGCAGTGTCCAATAATTTTGTTTTTTAGATTGTCAAATTTGAGTTTTTTTTTTTTTTTTTTAAATCAAAATTTCATTATTGAGCTGAGCGAGCGAAGCTCTTATGCATCTACTCGAATGGTACTTTAGTGATTCTACCCTTCTTAAACTGTTTGACTGATGACTATCTAATTCAGCAGAGTGGTATAGATGCCATGGCGGTCATCGTTCGCTTGAAAAAAAAATCTGACAAAAATTGTGTTTTTGAAGAATATAGTTATAGAACATATATTTTCAGATTACGCAGTCTCTCCCACTCAAATTTCCCGATCAATTATGTAGTCAAATTTAAAGAAAATTGAATAAAATTGGATAAATATTGAATAATTGAACATGGTATGTGCAAAAACCAGTGAATATTGAACATTATAAAATACAAAAACGTATTGAATAAATAATTGTTAAACAAAAAAAGAAATAAAGCAGTAAAACATACCCAAGCAGTGATATTTTAACTATTAAAAACCACGTTAACCTTTACAAAAGCACATGACATAACCGTTACATTGACAGTTAATAAAATAAATAAAATATTTCAACAAATTTAAAAATAATTCAAATACACCTATAAATTATTTTTTAGCTTATTTTAAACTACACTCATGTCCAAAATTAAGGTCACACACATAAAATCTGTGAAAACTGATGAACTATTCGCTGTATTGCAACGAAATTTATTACAGAGGCATATTACAATGGGAGAAAGAATATAGCAACATAACAATATGGAAAAGATTTTAATTGTGAATTAAGAAACAGGGTATATCAAAAAGTGTTAAATTATGAATCAGAGATAAAGCATTTATCTCGAGAAAAGTCTGTTTAATATGGAGTGTGACCAACGTGCACTGCTATACAAGCCACACAAAGAGCTCTCATACTGTTTATGAGTGTGTCGATAAATATTTGTGGCAACAAAGCCCATTCTTCAAAAAGCGCAGCTTTTAACTCCTGGCGTGTCATGGGAGTGGGGTTACGCTGTGTAATGGCTCTTCCTAGACCATCACAAACATGTTCAAGAGCATTGAGGTCCGTAGACCTCGAGGGCCAATTCATACGTCGAATATCTTCTTCAAGAAAGTCATCAACAATGTGTGATCTGTGTTGCTTCGCATTATCGTCCATAAACATGAAGTCCGGGCCTACAGCAGCCAGAACAACTGCATATAGGCTTCAAGGACCTCATCCTTATAGTGATGTGCATTGACAGTACCCGCATCGAAGACGTGCAGTGGTGTACGACGGCCCAACATTATGCCGCCCCAGACAAGGATTCCTTTGCTACCAAATCTGTCGATTTCTTTTACATAGCAGGGATGATAGCCAGCTCCACGTTCTCTCCAGATGAACATTCGACGAGAATCACTCTGCGTGGGGAATCTCGACTCATCACTGAAAAGAACACCCACAATTCTTGTTGTGTCGAAGACTGAAGTCTTCGGCTTCACAACAACCGGGCTGTTTTGTTGGATGAAGTGAAAGGGACACACATGACTCGACGCCGGGTGTAAAGGGCCCTCTCTGCTAGACGTCTATATACTGTTTGCCTGGAAATTCTTATTCCAGACGCAGCAGTAAGGTCACGAGTAAGCTGAGGAGCCATTGCCAGCTGATGTCGTAGTGAGATTAAAACCAAATAGCGATCATGTGCAGGTGTCGTTGCTCTATGGCGGCCTTGGCTGGGCTTCCTGTTGACACTGGGATGGTCTAGGAAGAGCCATTGCACAGCGTAGCCCTCTCTCAGGACCCACCAGGAGTTAAAAGCTGCGCTTTTGGAAGAATGGGCTTTGTTTCCACAAACATTTATTGACACCCTCATAAACAGTATGAGAGCTCGTTGTGAGGCTTGTATAACAGTGCACGGTGGTCACACTCCATATTAGACAGCATTTTCCCGAGATAAATGCTATATCTCTGATTCATGATTTGACACTTTTTGATATATCCTGTTTCTTAATCCACAATTAAAATCTTTTCCACATTATTATGTTACTATATTCTTTCTCCCATTGTAATATACCTCTGTGCCAAATTTCGTGGCAACACAGTGAATAGTTCATCAATTTTCACAGATTTTATGTTTGTGACCTTAATTTTGGACATGAGTGTATATCCAATCTTAAGAATCATGATAATAATGAAAGCTATTTTGAAATTAAAATATTTAAAACATTTACAGCACAAAATTAACAGAAATGATTAATGTTAATCGATATTAAATGCGATATATCAGTGCATATTTTTAGCAACGTTACTGCCATCTATGAGTCAGAAAAAAGAAGATATATTTGCAATTTATGAATTTAACTATCATAAAAAGAGATGAATTTGTAAAAAGCATATATAAAATAAAATATTTTATAAAACAAATGTTTATAAAATTATGAAAAAAATACATTTACTACCTTTTTTTTGAGAAATTATAAATTCCAATCAATATTAAAACATACTGCAGACGCAGAGTAATAGAAAACATAATCTTTACATTTAGTTTGAGTATTTTTAGATGCGTTTATTAGTACTGCCATCTATAGTAAAACATTTATAACATTTACGTTATTTAAATAAATTAAAATAGTTAAAAAAAATGGTGGTATCATTTAAAATAGAGGATATACTTTTATTCCAAAACATGTTTTAACGAATTGTTAAGTGTGCTATGTCAGAAGCCTTGGAAGAAGTG
Source organism: Maratus michaelseni (assembly GCA_963931845.1). Taxonomy (NCBI): domain Eukaryota; kingdom Metazoa; phylum Arthropoda; class Arachnida; order Araneae; family Salticidae; genus Maratus; species Maratus michaelseni. The sequence continues at coordinate 47,985,654 of OZ007590.1, read as the reverse complement.
CTATTTCAAAATCCTTTCATATTCTATCTCCTTCGTCGTTCTGCGTTTCGTATTTTCTGAGAAAAAGGGATGTTGACAGGAGAAATAATATAGATGATGATGATTACTACATACGTTTAAACAAACGATTCAAATTTACATAACAATGGAAGATACCGATTTGTCTACTGATGGTCGTAGTTTTCTTTGACAGCGAAGAATTTAAGCAGAGCTATTACACCTGTTGCTGGCAGTATCTTAATGGTCATTTCAAAATTAGAAATTACCAATGTCTGCTTGACAACATCAAATGAATGTTTCATCGCTCAACTCAATTTTGCGCAGGTCCCGCATACGCTACACTGAAAAAAAAAAAAAAAAAAAAAAAAAAAAATGTTGATTTTACAGTATAATACTGGCATCCCAGCTGCCAGTATTATACCGTAAAATTAACAGTAATAACAGTAATAAACGATACCGCGCATGCGCGGTAGCGTATTACTGCTTATTTTACTGTTTATTACAGTTAATTTTGCGGTATAATACTGGCAGCTGGGATGTCAGTATTATACTGAAATATCAACAATTTTTTGTTTTTGCAGTGTACTTCCCTAGTCGGGATCTGGATAGAAACTTAATTTAAGTATCGGAATGGCCGTTTTTATCTACTGTTGCCAGATTTTAAAAAGTCTGAATAATAATATTTCTAAACACTTATTTATTTTCAATTGAAATACACATTTACACGTAAATGATAAAAAAAAAAAAAAAAAAAAAACTTTAAAATAATTGATTATTTCGTTCGAAAAGCAATTGATGGTAAAAATTATGTCATATTTAAAACGATATTATAGCATCTAAATGAAAACTTTTCTTCTAGACATTACAACAGTATAAGGTAAAACCAGGAGAGATGGCGCGGTCGGAGAGATTGCACACATAGAGGTTTGGAGGGAAGGAGTAGAGTGAGCGCGCAGCGACTCCAGATAGTTGTACAACAGCAGTAGAGGAGTGCCTACTTGAAAGTGCACGTTGATTGTTTTGAGCGTCTAAGATAAAGCATTGCTATTTTGATTTGTTTTCCCAAAGTAAGTGCTTGCATTTTCATAGCTATTCATCAGAATTTCTATACAATATTAGTAGTACAAAAATTTTAAACTTAAACGATTTCTCATAAGTTACTAATTTAGACCAACAATGTGAACATCAACGGTTCGTTTTAGTTGCGGCCATGTTTAAATAAAAGGCCGCGTAATCTCTCCTACCGAAATTGGAGAGTTTGCGCATCTGCTACTTAGGAGAGACGGCGCATTTTTTCCATTAGTTTCCATGCTAGGAGAGATTACGCAGCTTATTGGTAAATTTGTATAAAAAAATTTAAAAATGAAAATGGACTAATTTTAAGTTAAACGTGTTTTCAAGTAACTTAATGTTATTTTGTAATCTTATCTGGACTTGCTTTTTCTGATTATTTATTTTTTTCCCCTCTAATTAAAATGTTTTAATCGTTTTTAAAATTATTTCCTCTTTCTGATTCTTTAATCATCAGGTTAAAATATTCACTCCTAATACAATAGTATTTGTTCACAAAAACTTTGCAACAATGTCATTTAAGTGTAATTATTATTGTTAACAATTTAATTGTAATTATTATTAGTAACAATCTCTCCTACCGATGTGCGCAATCACACCAACCCTGTAAGGACAGATTGCGCAAAATAACTTTCTTGCTTTTATTACAAATACTCTGTTAAATAGCATCATAACAACAAAATAGCAATGGAAATGCATAAAAAACAAATGAAGTAAAAGTTATTCATCGATTAGCAAAAAAATAATATTTAGATTTTTTATTGTTATTTTTTTTAATTGTGCGCAGACTCTCCTAGCTTCACCTTATGCATTTTCATGCGTTAAAATATTTTTATTTATTACATAGAGAGAGGATGGAAATACACGAAGGGATGTTTTAAATCGAAAATTACGTCATGGTTAACAAGACACATTTAATAATAATAATAATAATTTTTATTTAAAATCGCGTGGCTCTATTTTTAAAAGTAACTGACAAGGAAGGTCTCCATAAGCGCATACTCAGAAAATTTTGAAAAAATTACAGAATATTCTTCTCATACGTTTATAAAAAAATTTGCTGCGGAACCTCGATATAACGTCCGTAAAAAAATTATGAAAATTTCGTGTTTTGGCGATTTATCGCTGGGTTGGCGACACAATGAAATAATAATAAAAAAAAAAAAAAAACATGCATTTACGATAAATTTTCTTTTAGGAAAAACGTTTTCTACTCTTTATACTGAACTAGTTAAAGTAAGTTTAACTTAAATAATTTCACTTTTATAACTACGGTTTTGCCATATATATTTATATGCACATCTAAAAGAAAATTAACGATCGCATTCTACGATTTAGAACAAAATTTGAATTGATTAAAATTACTTTAAACTAAAAATTAATTGTGTGATTCTGAGCTCTGTCAATTTGTCATCGATATTGTTAGTGCCGGAGACAACTAGTGAAAAGTCTTGTTGCCGTGGAAACAATGACTTATTCAAAGTCGAAATGTATAATGAAAGAGTGTTTAATCGGACATTTACTGTTAAAATACACTTAAAACTTAACCAGCCTTCAAAACTCTATAAAATTAAATAACTTCAGCAATAGTTAATTTGTATATGTATTACCTAGCTTTATAGAAAAAAATAATAAACTATTTAATCGTTGAAGTTTAAATTCATAAAGTGCTACGCATTTAAACACTCATTTAATCAGAAATTTTCAAATACTATAAAATCGCTTGCATTTGGCGACGAAAAAGTTTTGCTCGCCAAATCGGGTCTTTTTGCGTCAAATACTCGAAAGTATTTTATTTTTTTACAGATTTTCTGCTGAGATTCCGCAGCTAAATTTGACTGATCTCTTATTACGTACATGAGTAGCTTCATTAGCATTTTTTTCAAAATATTCTGAGTATGCGCTTTAAGGAGACCTTCCTTGTGAGTAATAGTGAATATATTTTAATATCAAAATATTATTTTTGAACATTACTAGGGGGCTTTGCCCCCTGCTCGCTACGCTCAACAACCCCCGTTCTGATTTCACAGCCTCTTAAAACCTGGTAATGTATCCTGTTTTAAAAAAGATGATGATGATGATACCACGAACGGCGACTATCTTCTGTAATCAGATTATAATGCTTTTTCATTTAACTGGTTATAATGCTTTTGCATTTAATTCATCTTTTTTATTGTAATATTCATGTGTAAACACAATTTTTATGACGTAATTTTCTTTATGTCCTGCTTTCAACACGTGATCATTTAATTATTATTTTAAACTTTCATTATTGTTTTCAATAGTCTCGCGCAAATACATTTTTTATTTGAGATAAAACATAATCCTTTGCGCTTATTTAGAAATTGGCAACAATATAAAAATATGACTTTTTCAATAACAGATTTTTTACTTGTTTTTTAAGAATTTTTTTAGTTTTTATTGTCCGACAGTGATAATTTTTTTAATTTCTGAAAGCTTGTTATATTTTGCGTATTGTGGTATGATTTTCGAATCCGTAGGATAGCTAGAAAAAAGTAATAGCTCCTCAAAAAAGTCCTTAGTAAAAAAGCGATGAGAATAACCCGGAATATCTACGCAGAATTTGATTGGTCCGTTTCTAAATCGTTTTTGGCTCAGTTCCAGATTACTTTTTTTTTAATATAGAAGGATTTATATGACTTTTATATGGGAAAGCTGCGCCATACACAACAGATCACGTACATTTACATTTATAAATCATGAACTTTAAAGCTTCCGCTAGTGAAAATGACGTGATATTTAAATTGAAACGGTCACCGCGGGACCCTTTACGTTTTTATCGGAGTCCGTACTGTCACTTATTATTATCTTTCTATTACTGTGAAACTGGTTTCCCGGTATCAATACTATTATTGTGAAAGATCCTTGTCGCATTGCAGCCGGTAAATTTAAATATTTTCAGAAATTTAATCATATTATTTTACGTTTACACAAAAAGGCGTAAATTCCACAAACTTGTCTGTTCATGCCTTTTCCCAGACATTCTTTCTTTCTTTAATTTTCGGGGGAAGCGGACAACGATATTTCATTAAATTAAAAGCACTTTTAATGCTTTTTAATTTATCTTCAAACGGCTATTCAGTTTCTATATTTGAAGCCCCCGCACCCATTTTTTTTTAAACAAAGCAAATTAACGTATTTTTAAAGACCTCAGGGTCTGGATGGTGGTTCTCGAGCGTAACTCTTAGGGGAAAGGCTCCCCTAGTTTTTAAAACAGAAACTAATTCACGAGTAATGAATTTAAGCTTTGAAATTATGTGTGATTTAATTTAAGATGCGCCCTACTTTTCCTGTATAGATCATTGTTACGAAAAGTGCATTCCCGCGTACATAGTATTGATGCCGGGAAACTAGTTTTACAGTAATCGAAAGTTAATAATAAGTGCCAGTATGGACTACGGTTTAAACGTAGAGTTGATGATAAACTTGGCAATTTTAGCCATCAAATTTGGCGCCGAAAGTTACGGGAAATTAGAGCTTTCTGAACCTCTAAGCCTACTCTAGAAGGCAATGGCACTACCATCTAGAGTAGTGGGCAGTGGCGATGAAGGACCTCATAATGTTGGCGACAAACAGTGCTTTTGACGGTCAAATTTGGGGCCAAAAATTTATGAGGAATTTCCAGGGATCTAAGCCCTTATTCAAATAGAAAGTTAGAGATATCCAGAATATTTTAGAATGACCATAGAAGACATCATAATGTCGATGTCTTATCCGCATAGACACTACTATTTCACAGAAGGTTATTACAGAAAAGGTTTTAGAGAAATAAGCGAGGGTATGAATATCGACAAAAGACATAATATTGGCGACAAACGGGTATTTTAACGGTCAAATTTGGCGTCAAAAACTATTCTGTGAGCAAATATATAAATATGTTACCTGTAATATCAATGCACGTGAGTTGTCTCCATATCAGAGCCCATGGTTTTTCTGGCATGGTGTATAAGAAATTATTTGACAAGTTTACCGTCCTCAAAGCTGGCATACCATTGAAGAAGTCTGGCGGCAACACAGATAAGGAATTCCAGCTACAAGAGGTATTAAATGACTATGTTAAACGAAAAACAAATTTCTAAAGGACAATGAAAAAATAATTATGAAACACTTTGCAACACATCCAGAAAACTCGTAACGAAACTTCACCGTTAAATAAGGTGAAAGAAGATATATAAATAAACAGCTTAGGAAACAAAACACATTTAAAAAGACGGTTTTAGCAATTACCTTCCTCTATTCAAAAAACCAGTCGAATTATTTTGTGCAGTCCTGTATATAATCTATAGATTTGAATATATACTGCATAGCATGATAAAGTTTAGACCAGTTAGAAAATTCACATCTAGCAATTTCCGCCAATCAACAAATATGCATTCGAAATCCTTTGTACAACACGGCATATTATTTAAAGACTTTTACACACACCACATATTTAGTTAAAATTTAATTCAGGTAAAAAACGCATAAAGCAACTTAAAACATCTTCCAGCAATTAGCATAAAAAACAATGCGTCTTGTTCTTTGCGTAGCGATGTATATGAATTTATTTATATTCCCCAAACTTCTACTAAATATATTACTAAATATAATTCAGCTAAATAGTCTACTAAATATAATTCAGCAGAAAAATGCGTAACTCAATTAAAAATACCCTTAAGCAATTCACTCTCATAGTCAGTAATACTTACGAATTCCTCTGTGTAGCCCTGTATATATATGATCCACAAAATTTATGCACATCACGTACTATGCAAAAATTTAGTTAAACTTAAAAATGCAAACCAAATTTTAAAACGCACTTATCGTACTAAGACTGTAATCGAATTATTTTGTGTGACCCTGTAAAAGAACGATAAACACAATGCACACCATACTTTTCAGTGAGCAATTTATAGTGCACCTCAGTAATGCATGTTGATTTCATTATGTTTGAAATAGTAAAATATCATTAAATTACGCTGCAAACTATTTTTCTCCATAGAACATTGCGTAACAGAATTATTTTGTGTGACCCTGTAAATGAATAATAAAGGCTTTGCACCCCATATTTTACTCAAAGCATGTTTTAGTACATTTCATAATTGTATATCAATTTCATCATGTTTTAAATGGTGTAACACCATCAAAATTCACTTGAAAAGATTTTTCCCCATTGACTGTCATGTAACGGAATACTTTTGACTGGTCCTGTAAATAAACCATAAGTGCTACACACTTGATTTTCAATAAGGATCATGCTATAATAAACGTCAATAATATACAAATATTTCAGGGAAATACGAGTATATTTACGAGAGTTTGGAGCACGGATGGCCCTACGACAGACGGTAAGTCATAAACACTTTTCAACTAAGGTTGGAAAGTGTTAAAATAGATCAAAGAGACTTATTCATGTAAATGCCCTATGTTTTTTTTTGTAATTTCAATTAAATGTTTTTATAATAAACATAAAAATTAGATGAAAAAAATTTAATATTTATTTAGAACTGAATGTTATTTAGTAATACGTTACTGCGCTTACACTGTAGCGTATTACTGCTTGCGCGGCAGCGTATTACTGCTTATTTTATTGTTTATTACTGTTAATTTTATGGCATCATACTGGCAGCTGGGGTGCCAGTGTTATACTGTAAAATCAACGCTCTTTTTTTTTTTTTTTTTTTTTTTTTCCAGTGTAGGAATGTTGTTCACGATGCCAAAATGTCAAAAATACGTTTTTTAAATATATATATACTAGGGGGCCTACCCCCTGCGAGCTACGCTCGCCAACCCCCGCTCAGACTTAAAGGCCTCGAAAAACATGACAGTGTGCTTTGTTTTAAAAACATTGGTAAATCTGTAATTGGGTTGCCATGCTTTTAACGTTTTAATGCGGCATTTTTTTTATTATCATGGCCTCATACACAGCTGTTGCGACAACTGACGACTGTTTTTGGAATTGATAAGTAAAATCAATTACAACTTGAAAACCAGCTTGTATAAATTGTTTAGGTTTAAATTGTGGCTACCTCTCGGACTTTTATAACAACGATCTGTATTCTATTCTTCCTTTATGTTTGAGGATGAGAAAAATTCCATCTGCTTGTGAATAGCATTAAGAACCACGGTATTGAAAAGTACTATGTTATAGACATTTTCAGTAACAGGTTTTAATTTTCTCTCTATTTTAGTGCACCATCATGCATATTTTCATGTTATTTGAAATATGTAAATTATTTATTTTAATTAATATGTATATACGAATTTTGTAATAATTATTTATCATACAAAATTAGTTAAATATTTTATGTATGCATGCCTGCATTTATTCGGCATCAATTGATGAGATATTTAAACAAATTTGCTTTCCGCGATAATTTTACGCCATGTTATGTCACTTGAATGTCCATAAGAAAATCGGGTACTTTTCCAGTATAGCATCCTTTGCTTTTAGGTTTGGCGTAATTCGAGCTTCAAAAAGGGATAGATTCGTTGCCAAAAGTTATGAAAACAATCCCAATGAACTTTTGGTGCTTTTCTATTATAGGGGTCTTGACGCTTTTTTAAAAAAGCTTGGCGCAATTCGGGCATCAGAAAGTGAGATTTGGTGCCAAATGACATAAACAGCCATGGAAACAAATTCGACGATTTTTTTGTTTATATGCGTATTTTAATTATACACATATTATTATTGTTTCTTTTTCTATACAAATTACGTCTGATTATATATAAAATAGGATAAATGACATTTTACGCTAAACAAATTGTATAAATATTGAAAAAATGCTTCTGTACACAAAATGAGAAAGTGAATAGGTTGACAGAAAGTATGTTGCCAAATTTCCTTTTCCGCCAAGGCTATTTTCCCTGTTTCGTCAAGCCCCCATATACTGGAAAAGCACCGAACGTTTATGCTTGTTTATACATGTATTTATATGTATATATACAATTTATTTATAATTGTCGTTCAATTTACCTCTTTTTGTACATAAAAATAGATAAATGGCTTCTTTATATTAAATAAATTGTATAAACATAAATGACGTATTTACATAAATGACGTCATTTGGACGAATTTATTCAAAATGTTTTCAGTTTATAAATTAAATTAAATGCTGACAGACGATTGAATCCTGACGATAGAAATGTGATTTTTTTTCAAATTTTCCTGAAAAACATAATTTAATCACAATCTTGTCTTCATTATCGATTGAAATAAAAGATAAATTCAAATTCAATTTGAAAATGACGAATAAAAAGAAATGAAAAATCCCTATCGGGATCCTTTTCAATTTTTTCCCTTTTCTGTCTCAAAAAAACTGAGTAATTAGTTGCCATCATTACAGAAATATCATTAAAATTAGAAAAAAATTAATATCTCGAAAACTAATTCCAATTTCAAAATTCTATTACCAGTTTTGACATCCGCGGATTTTTATGGACATTTGGTATTAATTTCACCATCAAGCGTTTAATATTTTATTAAAAATAGCCCTGAAACATAATCAGTCGTTTAATCAGTCGTTTCATAAAATCGTTTCATAAATTCGTTTCATAAAATCGTTTCACAAATTCGTTTCATTAGGATTTTATATATATAGGGTAGATTTAAATGAAACAAATGTATGTTTTTAAAAATATAGTAGTGGATAGGTAGAATAAAAAAATTCTTTTGTGTGTACACATTTTTCCTTCGCATTTTAACCAGGTTTAGCGCTGGTAGCTGTTAGTTCTGGCATGTTTAAGATTTTTTTTTTTTTTTTTTTTTAATCGTTATCTCAATTACAAAATTTGAAAGTTAAGTAAAAAAATTAGATTGTTTTTTACTTTAAAGCAAATATTATTTTCAATGCTGCCATATCACGAATTCTTAAACACGTAAGTTGCATAGCATCAGCATTCTCCTGTTGTTCCAATCATTTTATAGCTGTTTCCAGATATTTAAATTCTTCATTATGTGATCATTTTCATAACATTCCTTTTCATTTTCCTCGATTGTTTTTCCAATCTTGAATAGATGATACAATCTCATCATTATTTAAAATCTGATATCCAGGTTCATCTGCGTCGCTATTTAACCGCTAGTTATTTTCTCTTTCTTTGTAACCTAGGATTCTTCCCATCTCAAATCATTATTTTACATTCCTGAAACGTTTTCGATTTCAAGGGCCGTCCTGAAAAAATTTTCAGAATAAAAAAAAAAGGTGTGATCGGATAATTGGACATTTCGGTTAATTGGAGCTTGGATAATTGGCGCTCTACTGTAAATGCTCGCTAAGAAGGGTTTCTAAAGAGTTAAAAATGTAAAAGGTTGCAAGAACAAAACAACAAAAATTCTAAAATTGCGATTTCTGTGATACTGCTGGGGTTAAAAGATTGAAATTTGGTGTGGTGATTACTTTTAAGATTTAAATTCGCGCTAAGTAGAGTTTCTAAAGAGTTTAAAGTGTAAAAGGTTGCAGGGAGGAAAATAAGAAAAAAAACGTTCTAATTGCGATTTCTGCGATACTGCTGTGGTTAAAAGTTTGAAATTTGGTGAGGTGGTTACTTTTAAGATTTAAATGCTCACTAAGAAGACTTTCTAAAGAGTTAAAAATGTAAAAGGTTGCAAGAACAAAACAACAAAAATTCTAAAATTGCGATTTCTGTGATACTGCTGGGGTTAAAAGATTGAAATTTGGTGCGGTGGTTACTTTTAAGATTTAAATGCTCACTAAGAAGACTTTCTAAAGAGTTAAAAATGTAAAAGGTTGAAGGAAGGGGAAAAAAAAAGAGAACGTTCTACAATTGAGATTTCTGTGATACTGCTGGGGTTAAAAGCTTGAAATTTGGTGTGGTGGTTACTTTTAAGATGTAAATGCTCTCTAAAAATAGTTTCAAAAAAGTTTGAAATATAAAATTGTGAAATGAGCGAAAAACGTTCGAAATTACGATTTATTTAGAACCGTTAGGGTTAGAAACTTGAAATTTGACACAGCTGTTATTTTTAAGACGTAAATACTCGCAATAGAACAATTTCTAAAAACAAAATTCAAAATGTAAAAGGTTGCAGGAAAAAGAAAAGTTCTAAAATTGAGATTTCTGTAATATTGCTGGGACTAAATACTTGAAATTTTGCATGCGGATTACTTTTAAGATGTAAATGCTTTCCACGATTTCTGAAAAATTCGAAATCGAAAAAGGTGAAATGAGCTGAAAACATTCAAAAACTAATGATTTATTTTGAACTGTTAGAGCTAAAAACATCAAATTTGACTTGGCTGATGTTACTTTAAAGACGTAAATACTCGCAACAGAACAATTTCTAAAAAATTTGAAATGTGAAAGGGTGCAGGAAAAAAAAATGTTCCTAAATTACGATTTCTGTGATACTATTAATGGGGATTAAAACTGGAAATTTTGCATGGTAGTTACTTTTAAGATCTAAATGCTATATGATAACGGTTACTAAAAATTTCGAAATTTAAAAAGGTGAAATGAGCGAAAAGCTTTTAAAAACGTTCTTAATTACGATTCATTGAAATTGTTAGGGCTAGTAACTTGAAATGTATAAAAAGAAAGCTGGATTTCTTTTCCGTCAAACAATCGAAAGACCTCATGCAATTTAAATGCAACGAGCAGGGAAGACCGAGCTATGCTCTGTCAAAATTAGCTTTGAGTTCAAATATCATGACCCATGACCAAAATGACCCACTGATAAATATTTCTCGAACATGTGACCAAGCCCAATTGTCTTCTCATGCCCGAAACCCATAGGATATAAAATTTAGTCAAAATAGTCTGAGTAGTTTTTTAGATAAAATTAGCTTGACCCACAGTGACCCAAAAATGATCCACTAATCGAATTTTCTCGAACATGTGACCTAGCCGAACAGTCTTCTCGTGCCCAACAACCGTAGGATACAAAATTTAGTTCAGATCGTCTGAGCCTTTTTTAAGATAAAAACAGCTTGACCCATAATGAGCCATGACTAAAAGGACCTACTAATTGAAATTTCTCGAACATGTGACCTAACCCAATAGTCTTCTCGTTCCCTAAAACTGTAGGATACTAAATTTAGTTCAAATCCTCTGAGACGTTGTTAAGAAAAAAATAGCTTGACCCATAATGAACCATGACTAAAATGACCCACTAATCGAAATTTCTTGAACATGTGACCTAGCCCAACAGTCTTCTTGTGCCCGAAAACCATAGGTTGCAAAATTTAGTCTAACTAGTCTGAGCCGTTTTTTAAATAAAATTATCTTGACCCACAGTGACCCAAAAATGACCCACTAATCGAATTTTCTCGAACATGTGACCTAGCCGAACAGTCTTCTCGTGCCCGAAAACTGTAGGATACAAAATTTAGTTCAGATCGTCTGAGCCGTTTTTAAGATAAAAACAGCTTGACCCATAATGACCCATGACTAAAAGGACCTACTAATTGAAATTTCTCGAACATGTGACCTAACCCAATAGTCTTCTCGTTCCCTAAAATTGTAGGATACTAAATTTAGTTCAAATCCTCTGAGACGTTGTTAAGAAAAAAATAGCTTGACCCATAATGACCCCTGACCAAAATGACCCACTAATCGAATTTTCTCGAACATGTGACCTAGCCCAACAGTCGTGTAACTTCTCGTGCTCGAAAATCATAAGGATGCAAAATTTACTCTAAATAGTCTGAGCCGTTTTTAGATAAAATTAGCTTGACCCACAGTGACCCCAAAATAACCCACTAATCGAATTTTCTCGGACATGTGACCTAGCCCAATGATTTTCTGGTGCCCGAAACTCATAGGATAGAAAAGTTAATCAAAATCGTTAGAGCCGTTTTTTAGACAAAATTAACTTGACCCGCGTTGACCCCAAAATGACCCACTAATCGAAAGTTCTCGAACATGTGACTGAGCCCAATAGTCTTCTCGTGCCCGAAAATGGTAGGATACAAAATTTAGTCAAAATCGTTTGAACCGTTTTTTAGATACAATTAACTTGACCCCAGTGTTGAATTCAGACACTTTTCCCCGGGAGGGATTTCTGGGGCTACGGGGGGGGGGGGGACATTATAGACTTCCGGGGGGGTAATTGCACTTTTTGACCATTGAAAGTATAAAATCTCAAATCTTCCGGAGGGGACATTTCAATACTCCGGGGGGGGGGATGTCCTCCCTGGGACACCCCCTGATTTCAACACTGCTTGATCCTGACCCGTGGTGACCCAAAATGACCCACTAATCGAATTTTCTCGAACATGTGATCTAGCACAATGGTATTCTGGTGCCCCAAAACGGTAAGATACAAAATTTCGTCACAATTGTTAGAGCCGTTTTTAAGATAAAATGTGCATATATACCACACACACACACACACACAAGATTTGCTCGTATTAGAATATATGATACAAAGGGTTGATACGCAGCTAGTATTTAAATAAACCTTACTAAATATCATATGAAAGAGGTAGGAGATACAGATGATTTTGAGTCCTAAAACTATCGCTTAATAAAACTTCCGTATTGAGAAGTACGTGTAATGAACAATATCGATTACTCAACTGATACTTCTTTCAACGTCACCTTTGTCCCTAAGTTACAAAAGATCTTTTGTTTTCAGCAGACAAACGCGTTATCTTTTTCAGAGAAATGAGTATAAAATAAAAAAAAAAAGTTAGGATTAATCTAAATAGTGGAGAGGAGAGAGGGGACTTAGGGTTGAAAATAACAACAACAACAAAGAAACTAGTCGTTGGGGGCCACCGTAATACTTACCCATCATGGATATGCATAATGTAAAATATTAAAATAAAAATGTGTAAACTACTTATAAAGTGCATTGCAATTCAAATAAAATCGTGGCTTGATGACGTCAGAAACTTTAAAGCGAGGCTAACGAAAGAGACAGGCTACCGCGGTGCATTCCACTTATCTTTTTTACAGACCGCTAGAGTGATGTGATGCTCTTTTTGTACACCTGCATTGGTGCATTCGAACATCACGTGACTCCGGCGGTCTGTAAAAAAAGATACGCGTAAAGCACCGCGGTAGCCTTTCTTTTTCGTTAGCCTCGCTTTAAAGTCTCGATTACTGAATTGCTTGAAAGAAACATCCTTATAACTCCAAAAATAATAATCCTATTAACTAGCAGTTTATTGCATCTGATTAAGCGTCAAATGTCCAATTAAAATATATCTTTGAAGTGAAATTTGGATGAAATACAGGGTCATGAAAAATCGAAGAGTGTAGAAAATAGGATTACAAATATCTCGGCAACTAATTATCCGATCAACTTCATGCTTTATGCAAAATTTATGTTTTTTTATTGTCTTTTATATTCATTTCTTAAAATAAACAGTTTCGAAAATTTTTATATACCTTTCATCAGAACGAATATTTCGAGAGTACGAAAAAAATTGTTCCGGTTAATCGAGGTTATTGAAATGAAATAGGCTTCTTCCCATTATTACATACTAAGTACATACCAAATTGCAAGTCTCTATCTCAATTTTTTCGGTAGATAGAGCGTTTACAGACACACAGACACACACACAGACACACACAGACACACAGACGGACGGCAAAAAATTTTTTCTAAAAATATGTTTTTCGGGATCTCCAGTGTCTGAAACGTGTAAATCCGTCAAAAAAAAATTTTCGATTTTCAAAACGATTACAAGACTTACCCTATACTACGTATGATGGGTAAGTAATAATGTAAAAATAGTTGTGTTTTGACGATTATGTGACATGAGAAAGCAATGGAAAGAGAAACACAAATAGTCATGACTATTAAATTAAATTTATTCTGCAGAATAAATTTAACGAACAGCTATTTCAATATTTCATCAAAGAAGCCTTAGAGCGATATGGAACAAAAGACATAGTGAGTAGGGCCCAATTTTCTATTAAACACACTACACCGGAATTAGAACCCTTATGTACTGCATAGTATCTCTATATCTCTATTTTTGTTTCATAAAATCAAAAATCGCTTAATGTATTAATAAAACAGACTATAATATTTTCACTATTTTCCAGGCTTTTTTCTTCTTTTAAAAATGATTTATAATCACATAAATATACGTTTTCATTATACAAAAACAATTTTCTTTTACACACACACATATATAAAGTCCTAGACTGGTGCATTTAAAAATTTAATTTATAATTCATTCGGTTATATATATATATATATATAAACATAATCAGATTTTTTTTAATGAAAACTGTTACATTAATTTTCATAATCCCACCATTTTGTTAGAAATTCCAAAATTTTCAAAAATCGTCGGTCATGGACTAGAAAATTATATACATTTTAACGTGATTTTTGTTTCATGGGTTTCAAATGAAACCAATTCGAAGAACGCTACGCACCTTGCAACATCGAGGAAAAGTGAGTCTCATAGACCTTAGACGGCTCTAAAGGTGCATTTTGCAATAAAAATTTAAAAAAATTTGTTTTTTGAAAGTTCAAAATGCGTGTTTTATAAGCAAAAACCTACATATTTCCACTTTGTTCCTAAGCGTTAAAAAAAAAAAAAAAAAAGTTGAAAAGTGTTTATGAATTTGGCTTGTTTGTCTGTCGTCTGCAGCCGGTCCGTGCTCTAACTCTGGTAAATATAGTTGGATTTCCATTACATTTTGTATATGTTATTGATGTTTACTATAGAATTTTTGGTATTATAAATGAAGTGTCTAGCATTTATAGCTCGTTAACAGGAACGCACAAAAGAATTCCGTTTCATTATGGACTATGGAAAAAAATTGTTTCCTATGCATTTTAATGATGTTACAATACTACAAACATAATTAAATTGATATACATCAGTGAGGTGGGCTAAAATGCTTTCCCAGAAGTATAGAATAAGTAGCACTTATAGTTCGTTTACAGGGACGCACAAAAGAAGTCCATTGCTTTTATAATCTATGGGCAATAATACTTTTTAATGATGTTATGATACTTCAAATATAATGAAATTAAAAAGGATCACTGAGGGGCACAAAATAATGTTTTCTATAGATTAAGGAGTGCGTAGCATTTATCTTCATTTATAGGCACGCACAAAAGTTACAGGACGGACTATGATCGATTTCATGGCATGAAACAATAAAATTTCATAATAATATTTTGTAAGTGTTGGAAAGTGTTTCATAACCAATGCGTGATGCATAATTTTTCTTTCTTGTTTCTTTTTGATAATGAAACATATTTTTAAAAGTTATGGGCAATAATTTAGTTTATGCCTAATTTTTGCTGAAAATGTTTAATTTTGATTACGATTAGTATATAAAAGATACACTCATGAAAATTATTCCGCCGTACTACATACATACAGAAAAAATAAAACCCAATTTGGGTCGAAAGATTCTTAGGTATGTGCCCAAATTGGGCCATGCCTGTATGCCTGTTTTGGTTACCACTGTGTATCCATTTTGGGCACTGTTAAAAACCCATTTGAAAAAAAAAAAAAAAATTAACAGTGCCCAAAATGGATACATAGTGGTAACCAAAACAGGCATGACCCAATTTGGGCACATACCTAAGAATCTTTCGATCCAAATTGGGTTTTATTTTTTTACGTGTACGCATGAGGGCTCCCAAAAATAATAGTCGAGTGGTCTAGTCCTCAGAAAAAAGTGTGTATGTTTGAAGGGGGGTGGGGTGGGGGGAGGCGCTCATAATCCCAAATATAAAAGTATGTGTCGCTTGATGCTCAAGGCAAACTTGATTTGTAATCTTCCTTTTCATTTTGAATTGCCGATAAAAGTAATAGAAAAAATTAAATTCAAATTAAATTAAATTAATTAAAGTTTCTTTACCTGGTAGATGGTTAAATAACTTGCCCCAGAATTAAAAGAATGAAAACCTTATTTCTTGATTGAATTTTTTTTGGAATAGAGTTTTGGAATTCAGTTGCACTAATTCACATAACAATGTTTTTGTTAGAATTTTTTTTTTCGATTTTTAGTTTTAGTAATAAACTATAAATAGAATTAAACTTGTCCTATGATTTCAGTTTGTCTACCAATTGTCTGTCCGTGTCCGCCAGAATAAAAACCAGAGACACTTTTCAACTTTGTTAGACAGAATTAAAAATTAATGCCTTATTATTATTTTTTTTAATTATTAATTTATAAGTGTGCTCATTCTTTTTAAAATTTTAACGTTTGGAAGATCTTCGTCTCTCCAAGTTCCCAGCGTCCTCCTTGAAAATAAAAAGTAGGGAACGTTTGAGATAAAATTCAAAAAAGCACCCCTCCACACACACACACACACCCCTCGTGTTTCAACTTCCACCCCTCACCGCGTACGGCGCCCGTGATTTCTACGGATTAACAACATCGTCAGCAATTCCAGTTCACAGCGAAAATGACGGCGAAATTTTGCAACAGGTGTCTTTCTTTTTCTTATTTTGTCAACCACTATTTTCAAACAATAATCTCCAAAAGATCTATATATAGATAGAGAAAAAAAAATCGTTCCGAATTCATGAAAGCAGTTTGTACTTTTTATATATGATAAGGATTTGGAACCCCTCTAAGAAAGAGATTTTGTGGCCGCGCCAAGTCCAAATACTTTTTCAAGGAAAGGCAAAATTTAGTAATCTTTTTCTTCTTTTTTTTTAAGCATCATGGGCGTAATTTCCGTGGAGCAGTTGGAGCAAACTGCTCCGGGCGCACGAATCCTAAGGGTGCAAAGTTAGAAATTGCGAATTAAAAAATTTAAAATATATATATATATATGTATATATATATATTTTTTTTTAATTATTAAGCAGATATTATAGATAGAGGTAAAATAATATTAATTTCTGTTTTGTACAACCAAAATTTATCGATTTATGATACTTAATTTTATAAAATTTCGGTATTTTTTGGCATTAAAAATGGAAAAACGTGTTTCATTCACACGCGAAAAGTAACAATAAAGTAATAAAAAAATCTTGATAATAGTGAATTTCTTTATTAGTATTCAATGATACTTCAAAATCCTTCAAAAGAAAAACAGATATTAAGGGTGGCAAGTTTTACTGGGCCCATGGGCGCATTTAAAAAGGAAATTCCGCCCAATTCGCAGTAAATATTTGTAGGTAATTCATACTTAAAGAATTCATTTTATCATTATTTTTTATTATTTAATAGGTTGAGGAACTGGGTTGTTAAAATACTTCGACTTTCAAATAAAAGTAGGGATTTAAATCGAAATAAGAATATATGATTTTAAAACTTCAAAACAAAATTGCGCTGAACTATTTCGTGTGACAAGAGGGCGCACCAACTTTACTTACTGAATATGTAGCTACGCCACTGTTTAGCATGCTTTCGTTACACTTCAGCTCATTTGTATTTTCCACTCATGGCTAAAACAGTGGAATTTTTTTCCAAAAAACCTGCAAAACCAGAAACGAAATATCGTTTGAAATTTAAACGAAAACAACAACAGCAAAAAAAAAATGTTCTTGAGTCATTATTATTATTATTATTATGGTTTTAATTTAGAGGAGCCAAGATACAATTTACGTTTAAAAAATTTTTTCATTTCTGTTTTGTTTGTAACTAAAAAACTCATTTGCTCGCACGGTTTCAACGGCCGCTGATACATCAACCGGTTGGACCGGAATCACGATTCCGTTCACCTAAGAATAGCGTGAGATAATAAAATTTCCACCGAGTATAAAAGGCTCGATTGTAGAACATTCAACTCTTTGGATTATAACTACAGAAGAGCATTATACTTTAATAGGAATCGCATGAAGTCATCTTTCAGATCGGCGCTTGACGTATTAAACGAAAAAGAACTTGAGCATTTACGATGCGGTTTAGCGGTTTTAATGAAATAAGAATTTAATGTAGTCATTTCAAAAATTATAGGGACCCTGGATTACAGGCATGAGTGCCGGCAGAAAGAAATCTAGGGTGGGAAATTTTTTTAATATGCCTGCAGTCCGGAGACCAAACCGCGTTTTTTTTTGTTTTGTTTTTTAAACCATTGGGAAAATGGTTGTTGCTTTCGGTTGAGAGTGGACCAAATGATGTTCGCATTTTACTATTTTAACCGTTTTTAACGAAATTCCGTAACTTTATAAGAATTTTTTAAACGTTTTTAACGAAATTCTGTAACTTTAGAAGAATTTTTCTTTGAATCGCGGCAATTAGAAATGCATAAAATCGTTACAAAAATGTTAAAGTTACAAAAAGGATAGATGCAAATTATCAGATATGAAAAATAAAGTAGTAATTTGGTACTTTCATGGCCTCCAAGCATGAAATATTTTTGTTTCCGTTTTCATTAATATATTGTAAATTTGGTACTTTCGTGTTATAGCGGCCCCAAAGGATGAATCGTCAAGTGACCAAGATTTATCGCCATATTATAAAGCATGTATGTAAGTGAAAAAGCATGTAGTGTGTGTGTTTGTCTGCGATGGCTAGCAAAATTTAGCCCACCTAGAAGCCTGAAATTTTAGATTTAGGTAGTCCAAATCCTCTCCTGGCGCACCTGAAACTCATAATTTTAATATTTTAATTACTTGCTGAAATGTTAATTAAAATGCACAATGAACTCTCATCAAAAATACGTTTTTTTTCCTTCGTTTCGTTGGTTGTATAGAATCTTCACAGTAGACATTAAATAAATCAGAGTAACGATGCATAGATAAGGACTTATAACGAAATAGTGTGTCAATATGGATTGCAAGTAGTAGGAAAAGGACAGTTCTTGTTTAGCCGGAGGGATGCATGGCCTTCCCTCCGACCGCACCACGCAGGATAAATGAGGTGCGTTCGTACTGTTATTATTTCAGTGAAATGAATTATATCGTCTGTTATTATGTTATGATTAATTTCCGTAATAAAATAAGTACATTTTAAGTTGGCAACATTTTAACTTTTGTTGACATTTACTGAAAATTCAAATGGGAAACTTAAGCCTAGCTTTGAAAATTTCAGAAATTGAAATCCATATTTATACTTTTTTTTTTCATTTAGTATCTATTTTTCTGAAAACATCTAGCCAAAAAACTGTCGTTAGATTATATGATTGCTATAATTAAATAATTTAATAAGCAAATTCGGTTTTTAAATTCAGTAATACGGAAACAATATAACTCCATCTTAAATGGGATGTAATCATCATGGCAGCCTACGATCATTACCAATCATGGGATATTATTGAATTAATTACGTAATGATAGGATTTGATAGAATGAATAACGTGACTATGATTTGGTCATAGAGGTTATAAAATGTCATATACGTCATATATGTCACATAACTTGACGATACACCTCTGTCGCTTGACGATTAATCCTTAGAAGCTACTATAACAAGGAAGTACTGATTTTTAAAAAATTCAAATTACTTAAAAAGATATTAATAAAAATATTTATTAAGTTTTGATTCGATTTTCATAAAATTTGAAATGACTCGACAAACTTTTGCAACGATTATATATATTAAATTTCAAAATATTTGGTTGGGTAATTTTTGAGTTGTTATATGTGGACAGACTTGCGGACGGATCAGACGACGACTATAGATGCTACGCATTTATATAATTACGAACGCACCTAAAAACCTGATAAATCATAAGATGAGATTATCCATAAGATAGAGCATTTTGGCGCTAAACTAAAATCTGCCAAAAAAAAAAAACTGTTTATGATTAACATAAAATTGATGTGTTGAATTCGTTGATGTATATGTTACATCAGAATATGCTAGGAACGGTATTTTATTATTTTTTTAAAGATCCATTGGATATTTAATTGTATAAGAGGAAAAAGGAATAATCATCCTGATTATCTAAAGGGACCGAAGAAATCATACAAATTAATTACACTTGAAAATATTAAAAATCTCCCTCATCTGCAGATTGCTTTATTACTGTAAAAAAAATTCTCCATCTTTACATAAAAATTTATTAGCTTAAAACAATGGATGCGTTTTAGAAGATATGGATTTGAAACGAACAGTGGTTAAAGAAGACATTTTAAAACTTTTAATTTAAACATTTTAAAACTTTTTTTAACGTCGAATTTCGACGGTGCCTTTGGGCAGATGCAATGCACGTGCGCATAGGAGCTCATTCGGTTGCATTATCACAGGGGGCGGGGATGTGTGCTCTATTTACTATGTTTTTTTTTTATTTACTCAATATTAGATGAAAGTAGGGATGTAATATTTGTATGATACTTCATAGGTCCATGAAATTTTCTTTCTTGCCGTGGGGAATATGGCGGTAATGTCAAACTGATTTGCATTACACAGTTGTTTACGGATTGTTTGTTTTGAGTTTGCATCGGAAATAGTACTGTATTTCACTGGGGGAAAAACTTTTAAAATAAAATATTTGAAAGACTGTTTCATACGCACCCCTTCTTATGTAATAAAGAAGCTTATTTTACTAATATTGTTATAGTAATTTTTTCCGTTAAGTTTTGACGGGTTCCATCTAATGAGTTTTTATGTTTAACATTTTTGCATACTATGTGGTAATGCTGTACATCATATACAGGGCTCCACAAAATAAATCGTAAGAATTACTGAGTATGAACGTGAATTGCTTAAAGGGTTTTTTAATTCAATTATGTATTTTCAAGAAGAACTATATTTAGTATACTAAACTATGTTTGTAGATTATAAATAAAATTATATAACATGCCCACACAAAAAAACTGGACAAATGATCGCTTATGGATGATAATTTCTAAAAGTGTGATTTCACAAGTGTTTTTTGCAGGAATTAAATTTACCTTAATATGTGGCGTGCATAAAAAATCTGTATGTAATATACAGGGTTGTACTAAAGAACTCAAGTATGTTTTCGCCTATTGCTGACGATGAGTTTTCACCCTATTATATGCGTTTTCTTACTAAACTAAATTTTAACATACTTATATAGAATATATATAAATCTATAGATCAAATACAGGGTTTCGTAATGTTATGCGTTTTCTAAAACGATTACTTAACTATCTTATTTACCTTAATAAACAGCGAAGTATTGTTAAAGTGTTTTGGAAATGTTGGAAATGTGTTATGGAAATGTTTCATAATCTATGCTTGACGCATGATTTTTCTTTCTCGTTTTTTCTTCTTTTTGCCGACTACCCGTTAAATTAATCCTTTAATTTTGTTTTCTGGATTACAGAATATCTCCATAATAGAGAAAAGGGAGCTTTTTTTGTTTTTATCACCTTTCAAATCCTGATCCTGATCACCTCTCATTAAGGTACCTCTCGTATACAGGCGTATGCCAGTTATATGCGGACATCTCAAATGTGGAATAAGAAATGTTTCCTTCCGAATTTCTCACTTATTTTTTTTTAGCCCGATTTTTTTTTCATTTTTTTAGAACTTTTTTTTTTAATTTAAAAAGTTAAAAGTAGCCAAAAAGCGAAATTCAAGTTTAACTGAAATCTGAGTAAGTTTTTCGAATATAGGTGGGAAAAAACGTGCGTGTGTGTGAGGCGGGAGGGGTAGGAGAGAACTCGGATTTTGTGGCGAACGAAATGAAAAACAATATGACGTCATATTAATCTTTTTTTCAACTGGTGAAACTTTTTATTTCATTTTCATTTTTCACGTGGAAATCGTTCAATAGAAAATTAATTATTGTAGAAAGAATTTTGCTGTGCATTTTTAATTGTTGGCAACTGCTATAACGAAAAATGTTTAGATTTAATAGGAAAAGGCTGTTAGAATTTTGGTTTTTTATCTCTCTATATTAAAATAATACGATTTTTTTTAATTTTAATATTTTGAGCTTCATAATAGGCATTTAGTTATAAGTACACAAATTTTCGTGCCTGTAAGTTATATAGTTTCTGAGAACGGCTCTGTGACGGACAGACAACGGAGCGGGAAAAATAGGGTTTCGTGAGATGAACGAAACCCTAAAAAGTGTACGTGTGTGTGCGAGGGAGAGAGAGATAAACCATGTATTTTACAAGGGAAATATCTGTTTCTTCTATCAACTTTCTGTTTCAATTAAATACTACATTTAATACTATTTTCAATACTATATAAATACAATACTTACGATAGAAAATGGATTTTATATCTTGTACAATAAACAGTTGGTGTCCCAACTTCCAATTCTTCAACTTTCTTCCCCCCCCCCCTACATATTTTTGCGTTTCTTCTCCTTACTTCGTTTGCTTTTTCTATTTTTTTTTTTTTTTTTTTTTTTTTTTTTTACAGTAAAATGTTTTTAAATATATGTCAAAAAGTTATGTATGTTTTAGAAACAAAAAGTTATTTATGTATCATATATGCATACTATGTTTTCAAAAAAGAAATAAATAATTGAAAAATATTTAATTTAATATAAAAATTTTTCAACTTCCAAGGTTTTAAGTCTATGATTTTTTTCCCTTCTTTTTTTTAATATTTTGTTTAAGTGCACCAAGATCACATATCTAAGAAAAATTATGTTTTGTTTTACAGCATTACTAGCCGGTCTTCGTCCGTCTAGACTCTAGACGGTCACTTCTAGACGGGGTCTAGACGGGGGGAGGGGGGAGGGTAGATGCCTTCTGAAGCGTAAAGCCCAGACTTCGCCTGGAGCCCACAAAGTGTATTTTACATGAAAACAGAAAAATATAAATAAAATACTTTATTTTAAATTATACGAAAAAAAGTAATAAAAATATAAAAGAAAACATGTAAATAAAGATTTTGCTACATGAATAATAA
The DNA here is from genome assembly GCA_963931845.1 of Maratus michaelseni. Classification (NCBI taxonomy): domain Eukaryota; kingdom Metazoa; phylum Arthropoda; class Arachnida; order Araneae; family Salticidae; genus Maratus; species Maratus michaelseni. The sequence goes on along the minus strand of OZ007590.1, from coordinate 47,962,899 downwards.
ACTTTATTCATGAGCCCCCTGACAAACATCTGCTCAACCGTGCCCATGCTTATATAGAGATAAACGGTAATATACATAAATCTTATAAAATAAACAAAAATGGGATAACCTGGGCTATATGGCGGTCATTGTAAATGTGCCCTGTGGGTTTCGCACCTATAAATTTTTAATACGGTGATCAAAATAACGGTACCCTTTGTGCTTTTCTGCCATATATCGTTAATACAGCAATTACTGTAACGGGGCCCTGTGAATTTTGCGTGCATATATCGTTAAAATGACAAATATTTTAACTATGTGTTTCACGCCTGTAAAGTGATTAAACGTTATGCGGCAATCACTATAACGAAGCGCTTGTGTATACCCGAGCCCATAAATATGGATATCAGTATTTAAATCGTAAATCTTTGCTTTAAAAAATGTTTTTTTTTTGTTTTTTTTTAGAAGAGAAGGAAATGTACTATATTTTGCATAAAGATTGAAATTCGATCGCTAAAAGCCAAAAACCGCAAAAAACAATTTATAAAATATATATATAAAAAAATTTCCTTGAAATTTTTTTTAGCAATGTCTGCAAAATATCTATTTAAAAAATCAGCAATAGTTGTCTTATTCATCTAATCTTCCATAATCGGGTTCATAGACGATGTTGGCAACAAAATCGCTAAAATACCTCTAAAATAGCTGAAATACGTCTTTAACTATTTTTTTTTAGCAGATTGGTTTTGCTGTATTTTACGCTCCTACCTAAAATTACAGCTTATATATGGCGAAATAATCTAAAACTTTCGACTCCCCATTTATACCTCCTTAGAGGTTTAATTTCTAAAATCGCAGAAATACGTGTTTAACTAGTATTTTAGAAGATTTTCTATGCTGTATTTTACGCTCCTACCTTAAACTGCTGCTGAGATATGGCGAAATGCCATAGAACTTTCGACCCTCCCTCATTTAACCCCTTATTGGTTTAATTTCTAAAATCGCTGAAATACATGTTTAACCATTTTTTAGTAGATTTGTTATGCGGAATTTCACGCTCCTACCTTAAACTACTGATGAAATGTGGCGAAATGACCTAAAACTTTCGACCCTCCATTTAACCCCTTGAATTTTCAAAGATTATTTCTTAGTTGGTGTTTTACATTGTATAAGGAACATGTCTTCCAAATTTCGTTGTCCTAGGAGCAACGCATTTTGCAATATTTCTCGAATCTGGCTGGCCAAAAGTCGATTTAAAAATTACAACATGTGAACAAAAAAGTGAATACATGATAAAGATGAATAATTGAGGATCCATGTGATACAGTTTTTTACTCCCATACACAAACAATGATTTTTTTCTATTAGTCGAAACGAGAGGGTTGTGTTCAATTCATGGACTTTAAATCGTTTTGCAAAGTGATGGTTTGTCTTTCGAAAGTAAATACTATGTTTATTTTTGGAAGTACATGATATTTAATTCTTATAAATTGCGAAGAGGGTCTCAAGTGAGCATAGTTTTGTGACATTCTGATTGAGCACAGTCAGTTTTAGTAATTGTAAAAATGATTTAAAATACGGCATATTTTTCCATTATTTTTCTTTTCAAATTTTTAAATTATATTTCCAAACATTTCCATGCAAAATTTCTTATTGTAATAATGAGTCCAGAGCTTTATATTTATGTTTTTGTTAAAAATAGCCCTGGATATGATTGTTTTTTTTTTAAATTCTTACTATTAGTTCACACTCTCCCTATATATATTTATATATCTTGTTCAAACTTTCAATCGTTAATAAAATACTTTTTATTCATCCATTCACGTTCAAATACATTCTTTTAAACTTGTAGTGGATGACACTTGATGTTAATACAGTTTTTTTCAAATATTAATTCATTAATTAAATTAAATTAATTAATTTTAGTTTTATATGGGAGAAAAAATTTCTTATATAAGATATTTATTATTTAATAAAAAGTAACTAAAATACAATTTTTGTTTGTTGACCTAAGTAGGAATTGACTTTATTTATTTATTTATTTTTTTTTTATAGTACTTGTTAAAATTAAGACTATACAAATATTGCAGTTCCAAACTATCATCTAAGCATTCGAAATTAGTAAGTCTTGCTTTTTAATTTATATTTATAATATGAGCTGAAATTCAAAGTAAATTATTATGGATAATATCAAAGCGGTCGCATGTGTGTAATTTACCGATATTTGAATTGGAATAAAAGCATTATAGACTGTTGTAACAACTGTTTAGAAACGAAACATTTATTCTACTTTGTATTCTCTTTAGCATTTTTCCAAAAATCGAAGTTATTAATTATAATTTATGGAAGTTTATTGTTCTACTATTCAGTTGAGTTAAATTTACTTATTAATTTTAAAAACTGACTGCAAAATTGCAGAAATGTTTTAAATAAGGGCGACAGAAATTGTATCTGTCCAGTATACACTTGTTTATTCTGCATTCAGTTCCATTTATATTTTGAGTTCATTTTCTTCTAGGCCATCAAATGTCAAAATATGCTTCAGAGACAGCTATTTAACTCTATACAGCAGCAAAAATTACCAACCATACATAAAAATTACACTTCTGTAAAAGTTGCTTTTTTCATAATGATGCTTTATGAGGATGAAATAAAAGGTTTTAAACGCTATTTATAATTTTTAAAATCTGAACTCAGAAGCATAGGGTTTACAATCCCACCCCCCAAAAATCCCCGATTACAGGCACAGGTAGATTTCGAAGACGCAGATCGTGGGGCACCTGTTTATTGAGAATTGCAGAAGAAGGACCTTTTTGCCATGATGAAGCAGATGGGACCGCCCACTTCGAAATCTATTTGTTCCTGTAGGAGGAGCCGACAGGGATTTATTTGTTTTAATTTTTTTTTTTTTTTTGCTATAAGAGTTGGTCTTATAAAAAACTTGTCAACGTAAAAGTTGTAGATAATATTAAGAAGATTTATAATAAATTTAAGCGGATTTGATATCCCGTGAATTGACGAAGTTATGATTTTTTTCTTCTTAAACCTCTATTTTTTCTCCCCCTTGAGGCCATTTTTAATGATATCCAAAATCTGTCATACATAAATTTTTGGCTCTTTTCCTTGAAGTAATAATAACTTTAAACGGATTCGATATGTATCATAATTAAGAAGTTATTAGGTTTTTTCCTGTTCCCCCCCCCCCCCAAAAAAAAACCCATTTCCCCCCTGGTCTGAGTTTGTCCATTAGTAGAAGAATAATTGGCGTTCTACGGCAGCAGGGGGAAGGGGAGGTAGGCGTGGCCTAAAGGTGATGGATAGGTGACAGGTGAGTGATTAGATAATGACAAGGTTAATGAGAAAGTGAATGAAGGTGAAAGCGGCGAGATGGTGGGAAAAAGGTATACTTACGGAGAGTTTCGCAGAGACCACCTTCTGTCCTGGTATCCTGTGAGCAACTGAACGGGGTTTCCGATATGCACGGACGATGTCATCATCATCCTAGAGGGCGCTGCGATCAGCGCTGTCATGGGTCAAGACGAATGCTGCTTTGTGATTGGCTGTGTCTACTTCACCTGAGGAGAGGGCAGTACCGTTCCTCCTGAGAGGGGTTCGATGACGTCATGTTCTAGAACATTCTGGCGACTTACGACGCATGTGCGGAGAGAGAGGTATGATGCTATCACAAACACAGAGATGCAATTCAAGTTTTAAAATGAAATGTTAAATTTTACTTTTAACAAATTAATTTTTTTAAAATATGAAGTCGATCGATGAACATGGGTGATGACATCATCATTATCCTAGGGGGCGCTATGATCGGCGCTCTGATGGGTCGAGAGCTTTTACCCTGAGAAGATGACAGTACCACGTTGCTGCGAGCGGGATGCAAAAATTTAGCACGTATCATCCAGACTTAGTGCTGCTCATGTAGATCATGAAGAAATTTTAATTAATTTTTTTAATTATAAATTATTATTTTTTTTTTCAAATAGCATGCAAGGAAGAATTAGATTACTTTTTGTATGCATACGTTTTTAATGAATTAAGTGAAGGTTTATTTTTTAAATGAAATGTTTCGCTGAAAGGAAACAATTAGTTAAAACATTTTTTTAATTATCAGTTACAAATAAATTTACAAAACAGGTTTTGCACCAATTGGTAAAATAATTATATATTTTGAAATAATTTTTTTATGAAAGTAATAGAAAAGGTTTCACCATTCAAATAAGTTATATATGTGTTGATACATTTTGTCTAAATGTATGTGAACTTGTCGAGATTTCTGTAACAAAAACATCACCAGCCCTATATATATGATGAAAGTATGTTCTCATTGTAACCGCTACCTCACGCATTAGCCCTTATTTCACTTACATTTAATGCTATTGTTAGAAAAACTAGTGAATTTAGTTTCAAATTTAAACGAAAATAATATTATATGAATTTTGTAAACGAGTACTTTGAGAAATAACTTCATGTTTTTTTAAAGACGACCTTCTTAAAAAACATTACAGAATCACTTTAACTTGTTATTTTAAAATGTTTAGAAACATTTATGTAACTGATTCATAAAAAAGTTTTTAGAACAACAGTTTAAAGACAAAAAAATTACTCTTTTTATATGTAACAGATAAAAAACATTAAGTATCTGTTGTTCAAAAATTAAACCTGCATATTGTTTTAAGCATGTAACATAAAAACTAACGAAATGTTTGCTTAAACATGAATAATATTTTAAGGAAGGTTTCTTGTTTGATGAAAATAGTAAATGACATTAACTTTTTAATTTTCTAAATTATATTACACATAGTTACAAAAAACACTTACCTTAAACTTTCTTGAACACATCTATTTAACCTATCATAATTTTTCGTTTTCCTGAACTTTAACATCAACTTGTTGCAACAAACCTTTACTTTGAACTGAGAGAAAAAACAATTTAAATGTAGATGGCGCACTTGTTATATGATGTCACTTTTTCCTGCCTATAAGGATATGAAAAACCGTTTTGATTGGTTATCTACTTCGAGTTCGAGGGAGGTGATGTCACGACCAGTTTTGCACACGAGACTCTACATGATAAGAATCCCCTATAAAAGCAGCATACCCAATATTCTGATCACTATATTCGAGTAAGTTGTCTTGAATGCTGCTTTAACCTTGCTGGTTTTCCTGTCTGAACCTGTCTAACCTTGCTGCTCTAACTTGCTTGTTTACCTGTCCGAACCTGCCTAATCTTGTACAAAGCTGTCCGAACATGCCTAACCTTGTACAAAGCTGTCTGAAGCTGTCTAACCTTGCTTGTCTACCTGCATGACCTTGCTGGTTTACCTGTCCGAACCTGCCTAATCTTGTATAAAGCTGTCTGATCCTGTTTGTCTGAAAAAAAAATGTCTGTTACCGTTTTCAACGAAAATGAGCTGGATGTACTTCTGATTTCCGATTTTATTCAAAAAGATCTAGCGGATGATTATTTTAATGAACTGCAAGCTTTGCCCTTTTATACACCTACTTTGAAACTTCGAGGAAAAGAAATAAAGCCTAAGAGAAAGGTTTTAGCTTACGGTGATTCGGGACTGTCTATAAAGCCGCTATCAGATTCACCAAATTTTCGAGCAACCAATTTTTCAGCCAAATTTAACCCCAACTTTTTCGCTCTCAAAGTGAAAGAAGGGTTGCAATTGTCGTTGATAAAGTTGGAGGAAAAACCGGTTACTACGAGTACCAGTTGTTACTATTTATCACTCTTTTGTTGGCGTAAATAAATCGCTCCGTACTATCGGACTTGCTGCAAAACACGTTTTGTTTTCTTCAAATTGTTTTTGCTCTCTTTTGTTCCAATCTTTGTATCGACAATATGGTAAACAGCAAATTTTTATCGTTGAAGGATAAAAAAAAGTTGTGTTTAGCAATTTTATTATTAGATTCAGATTGCAGAAAGAAGAAACAGAAAAGAGAAGTTTGGATTAGAAGTTGTATGTAAATTGAAAAATGGAAAAATTATTCTCATGTTGCCCCCCCCCCCCCTCTCCCCTATTATTAATTTGAAAAACTATCATACAATAGCTAAAATGCTTTTAGCAGTTTTCATATTTATTCATTTTTACAATAAGTAATGCACTCGGAATTTGCAAATACCTAATATCTTTTATTCAATTCCTACTATTAGTTCGCACACTCTATATATTTATATATCTTGTTCCAATTTTCAATCGTTAATAAAATACTTTTTAGCTCACAGGCTAACAAAGCCTGGGAGCTAATGTGCCCGCCGTTTCTGTATGTACGTATGTATGTACGTAACGCGATAACTCTTGATAGAAATATCCGTTTTGCTTCAAATTTTGGTTACATGTTTATAGTGATAAGGCGCTTCCCTGATTAGTTTTGGGGGTTCATTGGTTAAATATAAAGGAGGGAATGGGGGACTAATCCTTCCCCCTTTATTTTTGTAAATGGGTTTTTCATGCAGAATTATCCAATTTGCTTCAAATTTTGTATATAGATTAATTGTGGTAAGGCGTTTCCCTGATTAGTTTTGGGGGTTCAATGGTTAAGTATAAAGGGAAATAGGGGGCTAATCCCCCCTTAATTTATTGTCGATCTCTTTATTTTTCAAGGGGCATTATTCTTTGAAATAAGAGTATAATATACAATTAGTGTGAATAGCCTGTGAGCTCAATGCCATCAGTTTAATTGGACACTTTTCTTTTTATTATTCATTCACTCAAGTTCAAATACATTTTCTTAAACTTGTAGTGGATGACACTTCATGTTAATACAGTTTTTTCAAATATTAATTCAGTAATTAAAATTAATTTTAGTTTTATATTTATAAAAAAATCGGTGCTTTCTTGTTATACGAGCTTCCAAGGTTTAATCGTCAAGCGACCGAGATACTTATTTTATTACAAAAATCAATCTGCAAATGATATAATTCATTTCACGGAATTAAAAATCATCAAGATCTGAATATTTATATAACTAGCTATAGTACGAATGCACCTCATTTGTCACATTTGATGTACAATTTCCAACTTAGGTTTGTAATTAAATTAATTAATTTTAGTTTTATATTTTCAAATTTTCAATCGTTAATAAAATACTTTTTATTCATCCACTCAAGTTCAAATACATTTTTTTAAACTTGTAGTGGATGACACTTTATGTTAATACAGTTTTTTCAAATAATAATTCATTAATTAAATTTCATTTCTATTTTGCCACTTAATATTGTGATTCTGTCATATGTATATACATATTTATATTAATTGTAATTATTTAATAAAAAGTAACTAAAATAATTTTTTTCTTTGATGACCTAAGTAGGAATTGACTTTAAAAAAATTTCTTTTATATTACTTGTTTAATGTAAAACTACAGGGTCATATTTGTTCATAACAAAACATTTTAAACCCATTTTAGCAATTAATAAGAAAAACACAAGGCATAAATATTAAAAAAGTATTTTGATTTTTGTACTCCTTCTTAAATCATAAAACACAGAATTAAATTTTAAATATATATATAAAAAAAATAACAAGATTTTAAAAACACAAATTATTCTTATTATTTTTCTCAATATTTAAACACAAATAAAAGTTTATTGGCTTTTTCAGTCTCTAGTCAATTGTGCAGTTTGGGCTTGTTTGGCCAAAATTAGAAAAGTTTTTCACTGATGAAGCAATACAGCCATTGTAAAAAAGTACGTAAATACCAAGCTATTTTCAAAAATATCAAACAAATCCAATATTTTGATTGATATTGAATAATATTTTCAATAGGTTAGCCAACCTATTAAACTTACAAGCAAGAATTAAAAATTAAAATACTTCACTTAACATAAAAACTGTTATTCTACATTTCTTAATAAAATATTTTAAATTATTTATGCATTCAACGACAAAATTGTGATAAAATTTAAATATCAACAAACACAAGAACAAAAATTTTTTTTCTAAATTTTTCTCTTATAAAAGAAGTATTTTAATTTTGAAAATGGGTTTTAAATTTATTTAAATATTATACTTAAATTGAGGATCAGATGTTTGAACTAATTTTTTAAGCTGATTATTTATATATTAACTGATTTTTAATTCCAAGTTAAAATTAATCTATGTAATTTTTTACTGAAAATATGGAAAACCTTATACAAACAAGCAATTAAACATTAAAAACATGTAATAGGATACCTATAACTGATTTTACAATGTTTTTGTATGCATCCAGAATAATTATATCGTAGGACTAATAACTACATACAAAACTTTGATTACACTCTAGAGATTCATAACTAGAAGCTTTAAAAATCAATACAGAGCAATACTTTTTATGCAGAATTCATTACATGGCAAAAGTAGTAAAATGAACACTTTCTGCTATTCCTGTAATGCAAGGATCAATCCAGGCAAAATTTGGGGTCTATTTAGGGCTCCTTCACAAAAATCTATTTAACAAAAGAGGCCCCTTCACAAAAATCACTTTAATAAAATAGGACCCTAAACAAAAATCAATTTGATAAAATGGGCACCTTCACAAAATTTTTTACAACAAAACAACCCCTTTACAAAATTTCTTTTAATAAAATAGGCACTTTCACAAAATTCTATTCCATAAAAACTTACTATTTATTAATTATTTATTACATTGTGACATTTTAAAATGTGTAATTTGTAAACAAACAAGTTCACCAGAGAGGAAAACTTCGGCAAAAGGATTTTAAAAAGTTTTTGTTAATAAATGCTTTGTTCGAATTTGAGCAACTAAATAACTCATGTTACAAAAAGTTATTTTTCACAAAAATAACCTTTACTTTTCACAAAATGGGCCCCAAGAAAAAAACCCTGCATCAACCCCTGTAATGTTTACAAACATTGGCGATCAAACTAGGCAAGCCAAATCACGCCAATCTCATTTCATAGCAAAAAGGCGTTCCAAACGCCTCCCTCTGATTGGCTGAAATGTTGGAAGTTGGATGAAATGTCGCTCCTAGCCACGATTTTTTAGAGCGGTGGCAAATAAATTGGGGATATTCTTGTTTGCTATCACACTGGGTGTTGGGACGATTCTTCACGGAAAATCGGCTCAAATCAAGAGTTGGCTCAAAAGTTGCTCGAAAAGTTGGTGAATCTGATAGCGGCTTTATTCTTTCAGTGGAACCACGATTTCTGCATTAGAATGGACACCGTTTATGTTAGAATTAAAAGACCAAGTGGAAAACCAAGCTGGGAGAAAATATAACTTTGTGCTGATGAATCTGTACCCGAATGGAAGAAGTTATTTATCACAACATAAGTATAATGAGAGCGATATAGATGAGAATGTCCCCATTGTATCCCCAACTGTATTGAGTTTTGGAGCAAAACGGATTCTAGAGTTTCAAAGACTTAAGTGTCAAGAGGTTCGAATAAGCTTAGAACATGGCTCTTTGTATTACATGTTTAATCCTACTAATGAACTGTTTACTCATGGAATTTTGTCAGAACCTGATATTAAACATCCATCAAATAGCTTAACCTTCTATTATATTATTTCCAACCCTATTCCTTTAAAAATACAAAGACTTAGTTTTCTTCCTGTTTCATCAGATGAAGCATCTTCACCTAAAAACGAACATTTACAAACAATGGAAGTGTCTTCTGGGCAAACATTTGCTAAACAAGTAACTTCCAAGTCCTATGAAAACATTACTACTATGCAAGAACAAGTTTTTTCAACTATATATGGTAGTGATATACTTCTTGCAGAATTTTCTATATGTTCAGGTACATTTCTTCAGATTCGATTAAAAAATCATATTTCCTTAAGAATTCCTATCAGAAATTTCAAGGAAAGGAAAAATGGAGAAAAATACCCTACAAAACAAGGGATTATTATGACTGCCCCAACATGGGAAAATTTTAGTACAAAATTATCAGATTTTCATTTTTACTCGAAAGATGATTCTTTTATCGCAAATAATCAACTTATTATAATGAGTCTTGATGAAGATATTTCTTTTCTTCAACAGCTCTTTAATTTGAAAAACTTTGGTTTTTATTTAAAAAATACTGGAATTCGTATGAATAAGGATCAGATACTTAATTTGATAGAATTAGTTCCACAAATTACTGAAACGGTGATTGACATACTTCTAACTCATGTTCTACCGAATTCTGTGTTTAATAAGTTACCTGTATGCTATAATCATATGGATTTCAACACTGCTAAGTCACATTTCTTTTGTTTGAAACAAGAGTTCGGATCTACTGCTTGTAAAATGTTTAAATGTGATGGGTGTAAACATAGATCCAACACACAACTCGATCACGCTTGCATGCAGAGCCCGATTAAGGTAATTTGGTGCCCAAGGCCCAGCAACATTTTGGGGTCTCGTCGAATTAAAATAGTAGCTTGAAAATTTTGTGAGGATTAGTATTAGATATTATGATACAGTTGCTAAGTTATGCAAAATATTTGTTTAGTTTTTTGCAGAAAACTTCATTTATAAGAAACTTTTTTCTAAAACATTTTATTCATTTTGGGCCCCTCATCAGCAGTGGGCCCAAGGCTGTGGCCTAGTCGGCCTGTGCGTTAATCAGGCCCTGCTTGCATGTTAACTGAGACTCAGGAAAATTTTTATATGTATAAAGATTCAACTTTGCTAAATATGAATACATTTGAGTTATCTAAGAACATTTGCCAAAATTGCACATGTCAATTTACAAATACATTTTTTAAATGTTTTGATAGTCAATTCTACGAAGAATATTTTGAAAGTAATATGTTCTGCTAAAAATTGTGTAAATCTTTCATATGTTATTTCAATAAACATATTTTTTTTGTTAACTGGAAATGAATATCTCTTTATTTCTAACTGCGAGCAGAAAAAAAAAAAAAAAAAACTTATGATCGTCTAAGCTGGAAAGTAACAGCTTTTCCAGTGGAGTTGAAATTATGTTTAAAAAAATAATAATGAAGCATTTTATGCAAACAAAGCATCTATGTATTATATGTATTGAATACAGTTGTAACAAAAAACTTTAGTTTTTTTTTTTTTTTTTTTTTTTTTTTTTTTTTTTTTGCTAAATTAAAAAAAATCCTAGTATAAAAAAAATTCACAAGAAAAACTATCTTTTAAACTTTTACGTAAGAAATAGTTTAAGTTGTTATAAAAAATTTTCTAACAAAGTTAAAAAATATATGTTGAATACAGTTATAACAAAAAAAACTTTAGAGTTTTTTTGCTAAATTATTATCTAGTTATTTAAATATCGTCGAATGATCGGTTGCTTTCTTGTTTTATATGTAAAGGTTTTATTCGTTAAGGTTACTGTTGAAGATAAACAAGAAAGCAACCGCTCAAAATAACAAAGCAACCGCTCAAAATAGCAAAGCAACCGCTCACGAGCGGTTGGTTTTTTTGGATTGAGTGGTTGGTTTGTTGAATGTACTGTTTTATATGTAAAGGTTTTATTAGTTACTGTTGAAGATAAACAAAAAAGCAAGAAAGCAACCGCTCAAAATAACAAAGCAACCGCTCAAAATAGCAATGCAACCGCTCACGAGCGGTTGCTTTTTTGAATTGAGCGGTTGGTTTGTTAAATTTTAAAAAACAGTTTGATATTTTTCTAAGGACTTGTTAACATACATATAAAATATATGTATATTATTTAAACAGTTATCTAGTAATTATATTTTAAACTTATAATATTCGTTCAAAACATTTTTTAAATCTGTTTCTCTATTTTTTTTTCTGTTACATGTAAAAAAGCTTAATATTTTTTGTTACGTTTTTAAAAAAGTTAGATATATATATTTTTTTAAGATTAGGTATTTGTTTAAAACATATACTTAATGTTTTTTTCTGAAACATATAAAAAAGTTTGATAGTTTTTCTAAAGACTTGTTAACATACATATATAACATATGTATAATTTAAAAAAAATTATCTAGTGATTTTTTTTTATATTTTAAACTTATAATATTCGTTCAAAACATTTTTTAAATCTGTTTCTAAACGTTTTAAAAAAATTCTGTTGATCATTTTTAATGAAAATAAAAAAAGTTTCTACTGATAATTTTTTTGACAAAATATTTCTTTAACACTTGCTAAAAATCTGTTACATACAAAAAGTTTGTTATTTCTTTATTACATTTTAAAAGAGTTTGATATTTTTTCTGTTACATATAAAAAAGTTTGATATTTTTGAAGACTTGTTAACATATGTTATATCTAACATATGTATAAAACATAAGTAACATATCTGACATATGTATGTAACATATGTATAAAACATATGTAACATATATAACCTATGTATGTATCAATGCTGTGATCTATTAGAATACATATGTTTAGTCTATAATGACAAATCGACTGCTCAAAACATGTTTTGAGCGGTCGTTATAAGTATTTGAGCGGTCGTTATAAGTATTTGAGCGGTCGTTATAAGCATTGAGCGGTCGTTATAAGCATTTGAGCGGTCGTTATAAGCATTTATAATCATATGTATAATTTTATAATCATATGTTGTGATTTCTTGCTTTCTTGTTTATCTTCAACAGTAACCAATAAAACCTTTACATATAAAACAAGAAAGCAACCGATCATTCGACGATATTTAAATAACTGGATGATAATTTAGCAAAAAAATCTAAAGTTTTTTTGTTATAACTGTATTCAACATATATTTTTTAACTTTGTTAGAAATTTTTTTATAATAACTTAAACTATTTCTTACGTAAAAGTTTAAAAGATAGTTTTTCTTGTGAATTTTTTTTTATACTAGGATTTTTTTAATTTAGCAAAAAAAAAACTAAAGTTTTTTGTTACAACTGTATTTAATACATATAATACATAGTATCTTTGTTTGCATAAAATGTTTCATTATTATTTTTTTTAACATAATTTCAACTCCACTGGAAAAGCTGTTACTTTCACAGCTTAGACGATCATAAGTTTTTTTTTTTTCTGCTCGCAGTTAGAAATAAAGAGATATTCATTTCCAGTTAACAAAAAAATATGTTTATTGAAATAACATATCAAAGATTTACACAATTTTTAGCTGAACATATTACTTTCAAAATATTCTTCATAGTATTGACTATCAAAACATTTAAAAAATGTATTTGTAAATTGACAAGTGCAATTTTGGCAAATGTTCTTAGATAACTCAAATGTATTCATATTTAGCAAAGTTGAATCTTTATACATATAAAATTTTTCCTGAGTCTCAGTTAACATGCAAGCCTGGTGGAGTTGTGTGTTGGATCTATGTTTACACCCATCACATTTAAATATTTTACAAGCAGTAGATCCGAACTCTTGTTTCAAACAAAATAAGAAATGTGACTTAGCAGTGTTGAAATCCATATGATTATAGCATACAGGTAACTTATTAAACACAGAATTCGGTAGAACATGAGTTAGAAGTATGTCAATCACCGTTTCAGTAATTTGTGGAACTAATTCTATCCACTGCCTCCTTAATAGTATTAAGGAGGCAGTGTTCTATCAAATTAAATATCTGATCCTTACTCATACGAATTCCAGTATTTTTTAAATAGAAAACAAAGTTTTTCAAATTAAAGAGCTGTTGAAGAAAACAAGTATCTTCATCAATACTCATTATAATAAGTTGATTATTTGCGATAAAAGAATCATCTTTCGAGAGAAAATGAAAATCTGATAATTTTGTACTAAAATTTTCCCATGTTGGGACAGTCATAATAATCCCTTGTTTTGTAGGGTATTTATCTCCATTTTTCGTTTCCTTAAAATTTCTGATATGAATTCTTAAGGAAACATGAATTTTTAATCAAATCTGAAGAAATGTACCTGAACATATAGAAAATTCTGCAAGAAGTATATCACTACCATATATAGTTGAAGAAGCTTGTTTCTGCATAGTAGTAATGTTTTCATAGGACTTGGAAATTACTTGTTTAGCAAATGTTTGCCCAGAAGACACTTCCATTGTTTGTAAATGTTCGTTTTTAGGTGAAGATGCTTCATCTGATGAAACAGGAAGAAAACTAAGTCTTTGTATTTTTAAAGGAACAAGGTTTGAAATAATATAATAGAAGGTTAAGCTATTTGATGGATGTTTAATATCAGGTTCTGACAAAATTCCATGAGTAAACAGTCCATTAGTAGGATTAAACATGTAATACAAAGAGCCATGTTCTAAGCTTATTCGAACCTCTTGACACTTAAGTCTTTGAAACTCTAGAATCCGTTTTGCTCCAAAACTCAATACAGTTGGGGATACAATGGGGACATTCTCATCTATATCGCTCTCATTATCCTTATGTTGTGACAAATAACTTCTTCCATTCGGGTACAGATTCATCAGCACAAAGTTATATTTTCTCCCAGATTGGTCTTCCACTTGGTCTTTTAATTCTAACATAAACGGTGTCCATTCTAATGCAGAAATGGTGGTTCCACTGAAAGAATAAGACAGTCCAGAATCACCGTAAGTTAAAACCTTTCTCTTAGGCTTTATTTCTTTTCCTCGAAGTTTCAAAGTAGGTGTATAAAAGGGCAAAGCTTGCAGTTCATTAAAATAATCATCCGCTAGATCTTTTTGAATAAAATCGGAAATCAGAAGTACATCCAGCTCATTTTCGTTGAAAACGGTAACAGACATTTTTTTTTCAGACAAACCGGATCAGACAGCTTTATACAAGATTAGGCAGGTTCGGACAGGTAAACCACCAAGGTCATGCAGGTAGACAAGCAAGGTTAGACAGGTTCAGACAGCTTTGTACAAGGTTAGGCAGGTTCGGACAGCTTTGTACAAGGTTAGGCAGGTTCGGACAGGTAAACAAGCAAGTTAGAGCAGCAAGGTTAGACAGGTTCAGACAGGAAAACCAGCAAGGTTAGAGCAGCATTCAAGACAACTTACTCGAATATAGTGATCAGAATATTGGGTATGCTGCTTTTATAGGGGATTCTTATCATGTAGAGTCTCGTGTGCAAAACTGGTAATGACATCACCTCCCTCAAAGTAGATAACCAATTAAAACGGTTTTTCATATCCTTATAGGCAGGAAAAAGTGGCATACAACAAGTGCGCCATCTACATTAAAATTGTTTTTTCTCTCAGTTCAAAGTAGGGGTTTGTTGCAACAAGTTGATGTTAAAGTTCAGGAAAAAGAAAAATGATGATAGGTTAAATAGATGTGTTCAAGAAAGTTTAAGGTAAGTGTTTTTTGTAACTATGTGTAATATAATTTAGAAAATTAAAAAGTTAATGTCATTTACTATTTTCATCAAACAAGAAACCTTCCTTAAAATATTATTCATGTTTAAGCAAACATTTCGTTAGTTTTTATGTTACATGCTTAAAACAATATGCAGGTTTAATTTTTGAACAACAGATACTTAATGTCTTTTATCTGTTACATATAAAAAGAGTAATTTTTTTGGTTTTAAACTGTTGTTCTAAAAACTTTTTTATGAATCAGTTACATAAATGTTTCTAAACATTTTAAAATAACAAGTTAAAGTGATTCTGTAATGTTTTTTAAGAAAGTGTCTTTAAAAAAACATGAAGTTATTTCTCAAAGTACACGTTTACAAAATTCATATAATATTATTTTCGTTTAAAGTTGGAAATAAATTCACTAGTTTTTCTAACAATAGCATTAAATGTAATTGAAATAAGGGCTAATGCGTGAGGTAGCGGTTACAATGAGAACATACTTTCATCATATATATAGGGTTGGTGATGTCTTTGTTACTGAAATCTCGACAAGTTCACATACGTTTAGACAAAATGTATCAACACATATATAACTTATTTGAATGGTGAAACCTTTTCTATTACTTTCATAAAAAATTAGTTCAAAAAATATAATTATTTTACCCATTGGTGCAAAACCTGTTTTGTAAATTTATTTGTAACTGATAATTAAAAAAATGTTTTAACTAATTGTTTCCTTTCAGCGAAACATTTCATTTAAAAAATAAACCTCCACTTAATTCATTAAAAACGTATGCATACAAAAAGTAATCTAATTCTTCATTGCATGCTATTTGAAAAAAAAATTAATTAAAATTTCTTCATGATCTTCATGAGCAGCAATAAGTCTGGAAGACACGTGCTAAATTTTTGCATCCCGCTTGCAGCAACGTGGTACTGTCATCTGCTCAGGGGAAAAGCTTTCCACCCATCAGAGCGCCCCCTAGGATAATGATGATGTCATCACCCATGTTCATCGGTCGACTTCATATTTTAAAAAAATTAATTTGTTAAAAGTAAAATTTAACATTTCATTTTTAAAACTTGAATTGCATCATACCTCTGTAATTGTGATTGCATCATACCTCTCTCTCCGCGCATGCGTCGTAAGTCGCCAGAATGTTCTACAACATGACGTCATCGAACTGCTCTCAGGAGGAACGGTACTGCCCTCTCCTCAGGTTAAATAGGCACAGCCAATCAGAAAGCAGCATTTGTCTCGACCCATCACAGCGCCGATCGCAACGCCCTCTAGGATGATGATGACATCGTCCGTACATATTGGAAACCCCGTTCAGTTGCTCACAGGATCCCAGGATAGAAGGTGGTCTCTGCGAAACTCTCCGTAAGTATACCTTTTTCCTACAATCTCGCCGCTTTCATCTTCATTCACTTTCTCATTAACCTTCTCATTAACCTTGTCATTATGTGATCACTCACCTGTCACCTATCCATCACCTTTAGGCCACGCCTACCTCCCCCTCCCCCTGCTGCCACAGAACGTCCATTATTCTTTTACTCCCATTAACGAACTTGGCCGAGATTTTATCCCCTTTGATTTTATGTATCAGTTTGGAAGAGATTTGTGCAGAATTATGGAAGTTATTGTGTCCATAAAAAAGTGATATAGATAGATAGATAAAGTTTTGAATTAGGGGTGGTTTGGGGTTCTAGAATTCTTGATCGGTGTAGATCTGCAAAAAAATTTCAGAAATTCCAACATAGAAAATAATGTAATAGGTAGTATTTCTTACGAAATCTACCTAAAAGCAAACATATTAATAAAGAAGAAGAATGATTGGAAGGAAAAAATTCTTGAGATTCCAAGAAATGTAAGAAGACTGTAAAGGTTTTCATTGAATTGGGTGAAAGATCCAATAAAAGAAAACTTGAAAGACTAAGAAGTTCAAC
Source organism: Maratus michaelseni (assembly GCA_963931845.1). NCBI lineage: Eukaryota > Metazoa > Arthropoda > Arachnida > Araneae > Salticidae > Maratus > Maratus michaelseni. Next base: position 47,945,776 of record OZ007590.1, on the reverse strand, counting down.
AAATGTGTTCAAGCGTGCTGATTAGCTACAGTTATAAAAAATCTGAAAAGAAAGGTATTGCTTGGGAGCTTAAAAAAATAACTTATTCCCCAAAGTGACGATAAAGAATTTAAAAAAAGACAATTTCGATGATTTAAACAGTAAAAGTCAAACATCACCGTTTCCAAAATTATTATTACTTATCAAAGCTAACCAGTCCAGAAACTGTTATGAAAATATACGAAGAAGTTAAAATAAGGTTATCCTTCATTAAAATTGTACAATTAACAAAAAATGGACTTCAACACAGACAAACAGTTTTACAGAAACTTTCGCGGAAAAATATATCCAAGAATTTCTTCATTATTTACAGTAACACGGATATTAACTCTTTGCAGTTCTGGCAATTTAAAAGTCATATAATGGATGTTTCTCCAGTGGAGTAACAGGAGTGCAAAGGGTTGATTTATTTGGCTAATATTTTTAGAAAATTCAAGTTAAGAAGAAAAACGTGCTTTAATTCGTAGATGCAAATGATTCTTTAATGAATCCCGACAAATATTAGCTTAATTTTTATATTGTTATTTATTTTCATTTAATAAATATAATAAGCATAAAACTGTAAAGCACGAATCACTTTTTTGAAAAAACAATATTATTTGCTATGAAAGGTACTTATTGATTAACTAATTCATTTAAATTAGCTTAACACAAAAAATTATTTTGGCCGCCCAGATTCACCAAATGTCCCGTTGTGCAACGGTTGAGACTCGGTGCTGATTATGAGTCAATCAACACGTGTTCTTTTATGTAAGTAAAGATTAATTATTTTGAAACTTCATCACTTTAAAAAAAATGCAAAGCTTGTTTTAAAATAAATACAAATGTCTAATTAAGCTATGTAAAAAATTCACAAAAGTACATCCCTATTTAGAAAAGATATAACGTTATTTGGCTATTATTAATTTATTTGGCTAAATTTTTAGAAAATTCAAGTTAAGAAGAAAAACGTGCTTTAATTCGTAGATGCAAATGATTCTTTAATGAATCCCGACAAATATTAGCTTTATTTTTGTATTGTTATTTATTTTCATTTAATAAATATAATAAGCATAAAACTGTAAAGCACGAATCACTTTTTTGAAAAAACAATATTATTTGCTATGAAAGGTACTTATTGATTAACTAATTCATTTAAATTAGCTTAACACAAAAAATTATTTTGGCCGCCCAGATTCACCAAATGTCCCGTTGTGCAACGGTTGAGACTCGGCTCTGATTATATGAGTCAGTCAAGACATGTTCTTTTATGCAAGTAAAGATTAATTATTTTGAAACTTCACCACTTTAAAAAAAATGCAAAGCTTGTTATAAAATAAATACAAATGTCTAATTAAGCTATGTAAAAAATTCACAAAAATACATCTCTATTTAGAAAAGATATAACATTATTTGGCTATTATTACTTTATTCGGCTTAATTTTTAGAAAAATCAAGTTAAAAAGAAAAACGTGCTTTAATTATTTGATGCAAATGATTCTTTAATGAATCCCAACAAACATTAGCTTTATTTTTATATTGTTATTTATAACATAGATTTAAATTTCTAATTTCTCTTGTGCTACACACGTCTTTGCGCTTCCTTCGTGTTTCATTATTCTACCCTAAAAGCGTTGCTTTGAACCGACGAAGCTGACGACGAAGTATTCATGACCTCAATTTCACACCCTCTTATGCACGCTCTAACTTTTGTGAAAATGTTCGGATCTCAGTTAAGTTTCATTCTGTTAACTAAAGAGGAATTTAGAATTTATGTTGAGAAGGATATTAGGATCAGGGTAATTATAATAGTTTTTGCCTTGGGTCACATTAAAAATTGGAAAATGTTAGCGTAAACAAGATGTGGTTATTTTGGTAAATGATTTATAACTTAGTTACCGTATTATTTATTCGGATACTTTTGATCCTCTCATCTTATATACTTTAAAAAAAGAAAAGAAAGAAACTTCGTGCATTTCTCGCTTCAAAAATATAAGATAATTTTAAATAATGCACTGTGAGATAAATATTGTAAATAAAAGCATAAATTTGACGGGGGAAAACCATCATCTGCGACGAAAGAAAAGTATGTTTTACAAAAACATGTTATTTTTATAAACTTTATTTTTAACAGAAAACTTCTCTTAACTGATTTTACTTAAAGTAATATACTATTTATAAGTTTAAAAAGCAAATTATTTCCGGCAAAGTCAACATTTGTGTTTTACTGCCGTTGCATCCGACAGTTTATAATTTTTAAAGTTTGGGAATGAGATTTAATTCTACCGTGTGTGACTTAGAGGTCTGCTTGGGCCGAAATTTCCAGGCCTGGTCCCCACGCGGCCCTAAAGAAAGCTATCTTGTCCTGGTACGACTTGTCTCGGCGTAAAAATTTAAAATTTGGCCTGGTCCTGGCCCGGCCCGTGCAGAAACAATGAAATCAGGCTCAACCCGTGCAAAAAAATCCATAAAATCAGACCCGACCGAGTCAATTTCTACAAGTAATTCCGATTTTTCTTAACATACAATTAAGATTCATATTTTAAACACTTGGAAATTTTTCCAGAGAAAATTTCTCACGCCTTGCATTCATAATATTCAAATTTTAATTGCTTAATTGGCGTATAGTCAACATAGTGAAAAAGTACCCAAGCCGGGACTCGAACCCGGGTCATAAGTATAGCGCACTGACATTCTACCAACTGAACCACTTGGGAACGATACTCAGCCTGGAACTTTTTCACCATAACATGTTGGCAAGGCTACAAACGCAGCACAAGATGGAGGGTACACGCAACGCTGCGTACCCTCCAACGTACGAACAAACGCAGAACAAGATGGAGTGGTTCAGTTGGTAGAACGTCAGTGCGCTATACTGATGATCCGGGTTCGAGTCCCGTCTTGGGTACTTTTTCACTATGTTGGCTTATACGCCTATTAAACAATTAAAATTTGAATATTATAAATGCAAGGCGTGAGAAATTTTCTCTGGAAAAATTTCCAAGTGTTAAAAATATGAATTTATTCAATTGTCGATGCTGGATTTTCGTTGATTTCGTGTTTGCCCCAGGGTTGGCGGCTCACGGAAAATATTCCATCTTGTGCTGCGTTTGTAGCCTTGCCAACATGTTATGGTGAAAAAGTTCTAGGCTGAGTATCGTTCCCAAGTAGTTCAGTTGGTAGAACGTCAGCGCGCTATACTGATCACCCGGATTCGAGTCCCGGCTGGGGTACTTTTTCACTATGTTGGCTATACGCCTATTATGCTATTAAAATTTGAATATTACAATTAAGATTCTTTTAATGAATACTGCATACATATTTATGCGAAAATTTTACCATATAATACCGAATTGTAACATTAATTATCACTTAGATTCTTAGAATATTACATTCAAATATACACTCATTAAAATAAAAAAAATGTAGTTTAAAATCAAAGATAAAACAAGTTTTAAAGCTGTATATCAGGAGAAAAAAATAGATTTTAAAAAATATTTCTCTGTAATGTATTAAAGTATATTTCCAAAGATTCCGTTAACAAAAGTTAATTAACACAATTATTTTTAGAAAAAAAAATTGCCTGCCTGACACATCCTGGGAACAATTAAGCCCCGGATCGGTCTGCGTATGTAGAAAGAAATGTAAGCCTCCTGAGCCCGGTCCGAGTCTGCTGAAAAAAAATATGTCCGGGCTCAGACACAATGTAACTGTCCGATGCAGATCTCTACGCTGGATATGTTAAATTTCTGTATTGATTTCTGTCAAACTGACATCGGCTCGTGCAGCACATTTATAACTTATTACCAGCAACGTCCATTGAAAATTGTTTATATTTTGCTGGTTTTGTCCGACCCTTTTAAATTTGTTATACTGGGCCAGTCGGCTCATTTAATTTCTTTTATCGGCCCAACCCGCCCCGTGGGACGGGACGGGTACAGGCATCGGGTCAGGCCTGGACCCGTGCACACCTCTAGTGTGACCTGCAGATATTCTCTGTAAATTCTACTTTAAAATCAGGTTTTAAATTGTCCCGTGAATGGTAACAAAAGAATATTTAGATATTATATTGTCTTATGAAGCCTACACCCAGATTATTAGCAGGGCATGATTATGACCAGGGCACAAAAGGTACATGCCTCTAGGCGCCCTAGATAGCGGGGATCTGAAAAAATTAAAAAATTGTAACCTAAAAACTTACGTGTTCTAACATACTTTTTAAACAATATTATAATTTTTTTAGTCATTCCCTCAAAATCACCACGCAATGGAGAAAAAAAAATTCTATCGGCATCTTGTTATAAATAAGATTTTATTCGATATTTACTCAACACAAGAAACAATTCTCGTGCAAAATCGTATTAACAACATTTTCTACTACTATGCATAATGGTGAAAATTAAAGCTATTGTAAATATTCCTTATTGTGGTGGGAAATATGCCGCTTCGTGTACAAATGTTAAAATATGTTTTACCTAGTCTGGGAAAAACACTTTGACAAATATATCAAAAGTAATGGATTTAATATGTATCTTTATTCAGATGAGAAATTTTAAATATTGTTTTAAAATTTGCACTTTGATTCAAATACCAGAAAAATCTGCATGCTTACATCATGGCCCAAAATCTCATAAGTGTGATTTCTCAGTCCCCAGTATATCTGTCGGCATTTATTTGCAATATAAATTCTCATTTAATGTCAAAATGTTTCTCTGTGATTGTTCTACAAATTTATGTTACTTCTACTGTAAAAATCTGTTTTTTTTTTTTTTTTTTTTTTTTTTTTTTTTAAACTTTAAAAGGGAATTTAAATATCTCAAAAGTCACTACTGTCCTCTATCTTCAACCCATAACTTGATTATTAAAACCATTAACAAACAATAATTATTAAAAAATTTGAAAAACAAATGCATTTATTATAAATATTAATCTCATGGAGCATAAATATAATTTTTATACGAGTGGAATGCGTAATATTTGTTTTTATTGAGTTTAAAGTTGTGTCCCTCACTTTTTTGGTCACTACTGTCCTGGTATATGAATTTCCTCATGTTTGCACCAGACGGCAGCATGCAGTCTTTTTCAGTATTGTTTCCAGTAGCGGAGCACATGTTGTTCTTAAAAAGTCGCCATTGCCTGCTGTTTGTTCATAAAGAAGACTTTCTGGATTGAAAAGAATGGGAAAATGTAAGCGTACCTTTATTAAGCGTCACTACTGTCCCCATTGTTAATTTAAATATTGATATTTATAGATTAACCAATATCTAGCCATTTAATCGTAGGTTTGATATGTCTTTGAAAATAGTGCATACAACATTCCTCTTTTATAAGTAAAGTGACGAAGTTGCAAAAAAATATCACTACTGTCCCTGTCAATGCTGTCCCTTACAATTTGTGTTTTGTCTGATGAAAACTGCCATATCATATTTATTTTTCAATAAAGCTTGTGCCCATCTACTAATTATTATTCTTCAATATATCAGTGGTTATTAAAAATTCAAATTGAGCATAATATGAGACTTTTAAAAATCAGATATCAGCAGAAAATCACAGTCAGAGTCAAATATTTTGGCCCACGTGTCTTTAGGCGAATTTTACCTTTTGCAGATGGGAAAGATTGTGTGTGTGTGGGGGGGGGGGAGTAAAAAAATTCTGAGCTTCAAGTATACTTATAATAGTAGTTTCAGGACCCTTCCCCCAAATGAATAATTTGCCTAGGGCCTAAAAGTACCTTAATAGGGTCCTGGTCATTAATCATCAGTGAGTTGTCCAGAAAATTCTGGGTATATTTCGTGTAATTTTTAGGAAAATAAATTAAGGATTTATCTTTATGTATCAAAGAATGGCCTGTCCTTACCCAATGAGAGTATGGACATTGTAACAGGGTCCCGTATTCCCAAAAGAGACATTTGTACAAATAGAAACATTATCATTTTACACTTATGATGCAGTTGCATTTTTTAATGAGGCCTATATAACAAAACTTGAAATACTGGTAAAATCAGGCATAGATCCAGGGGAATACACTACAGTTACTATGAAACGTCCAGACAGAGCAAGAGTGATAAAAACAAAGCATGCATATTCCCTCCAAACGAAAGCTACAAGGATAGAAAAAAAAAGACTGAAAAGAAAGCGAGAAAATAACAATCTTCAAAATAATAATAATAAACTAGTGTACGGTGCTGGTGAATGCTAAAAAAGTGTGATTTTTTTTTTTTTTTTGCTAAAATCATGTTTTTTTTTTAAATGCAATTTCTTGCTATTTCATGCACCTTTTCTCAAAAACTACTGCTTATTGGCACAAAATATTTTTGTGATTCTATGTTCCTCCTTTACTTAAGTATATACCAAAATGAGATTTTGGCTTTCTTTTTTAACTTGAAAAATTTAATTTTTTCATTTTAAAAATAACTTCCATTGTATCTTTTTAAAAAAGCAATCCAGAGAAGTTATTGTAAAAAAGCTCTTTTCAGTACAATGTCGAATATATGTTTGTGATATATAAAAAACTTCATATGTCTATTTCAAATAAATTCGGAGTAAAGGTACATCGAAAATTCATGATTTAACATTGTCGGAACGGTATTAGCTTTACCGATACCCTCGGTTCAGGAATGTTTGAAATGAAGAAAAGTGTCTGAAGTTTGATCGTGGATTCATTCAGACTATAAAATCATTTCGCAGTTATTTATTTACCTTGTATAGAAATAAAAAATATATATTTTGTTAAATTTTAAAATAACAATAACAAAAGTTTTAATGTTGTACGATAAAAATCTTGTAAAATTAGTTTTGCCACGATTTTGAGTTTCATATTTTTGAGTCGTTATTTCTTCTTTACACTGATTATTACGTCGCCTTATTGTCAGCATACCTTAAAAAAATGTAAAACGTTAAAAAAATATATAATAAAAAGTTCAAAATCCATAAAAATTGACCACATTTTATTATAACTTTTAAAAATAAATTTCTTTGTTTGCTTTTCTGGTATAATCGAGAGACAACGTAATAAGCAACGTAAAGAAAAAATGGCGACTCAAAAATATGCAACCTGGATTTCAAACTCTTGCAAAACTAGTTTTGCAAGATCAACTTTGTTGCACAATAACAAAACTTTTGTTATTGTTTTTTTACAATTTAACAAATGTATTTTATTTCTATAAAACATAAATAAACAAATGAAAAAAAATTTAATTTATTACAGACTTTCTAATTCACGATCAAACTTCAGCCAATTTTCGTAATTTCAAACCGTTCTGGGTCCCCTTTAAGCCACATTTCAGGCTGTTTGAAAATTCTGTCAATGTAGAACTGAACTGAAAAAAAATATTCATGTTTTTATGCATATTTATTTTTAAAAAACGTGGGAAATTAAAAGAAAAAACCTTTTTACTTTTTCACGTAATGCAAAAATAGAAACACTGCACCCAATATTGGAATATCTAAAATGAAACATTGAAAGAAAAAAAAGTGTTTTCTAGTTTTCCAAGTAATAAAAATGTAAAAATATGAATAATACAATTCATATTTCATTTATTAAACTAGAAAACTGTAGAAAGGAAAGTTTAAAATAAAACAAAATGAAAAGAAAGAAAATGGAACGAAAAACTTGATTCTCGTGTGTATTATAGAAAATTATTTAATTGAAATTTAGTTGACCTAAGTTACTCTTTTCTCCTAAACTAATTAGGTAAAATGAAAATAATAAAACATGAGAGAAAAAGCTTTAATCATAAGTCTAACTCCTTTCGATAAAATTTTATTATACCTGGCTGTGGCAAATACATTTGTTTCAAGTAATTAGATTTTAAAATCAAGTTACTAATCGATTTAAATTAAATCGATAAGTAATTGCTTCAATGCGTCATTTAAACACATTTCAACGAAATTTTCTTCCAGCAACAAAATTTAGCTGTTTAATCCGAAGTGTTTAAACAATGGAAAACAAGAGAAAAATTTCGTCATTTGACACTACAATTTCTATGGGAAAATGTTCCCTTTCGACCATTATTTTCATTATCTTACAATTCGTACATACTCAAATTGATACCCCTAATTTAAAAAGTGTAAAATGTGTACAAACGCATGCACATGCACAATAAAGCATGCTTTTATATGTCTTTCAAATAAAGCTGGGTGTTTTGATATGACACTGATAATACACATGAGCGCGCGCGCACACACACACACACACACACGCGCGCGCGCACACACATATATATAGCATATTTTAATATTATTTCCTTATTTCAAACTCCAATTGATTCTAAGATTAGTAACTTTTCTTTCCCGTAACAAAATTCATTCCATTTTAAAATATTCTATTTCAGCTGTAAGCCTAGTTTTAAATCTAAAAGGAACGATTCGGAAAGCTTTTCCGCATAAAGCAAGATCGCAGAACATCAATTTTCTTCATATGCCAATAAAGTGTCCTGGCGCACTTTCTGATTGGTTTAAAACTATTGACGCAATGCGCTTTTTCGGAATCTTATTCCGCGACCAATATAATCGTCTGCACCAGTTGAAAGCTGACTTTTTATTTTATTTCTCCCTGCATTAGAGACTACGCAACATCAGGTGGTCGTCGAATCTTTTTAATGCTATATTGCTAGAAGGTTGTTAACTTGTCTTTATTGTGGTGAACGATCTTCATCTATTTATTTTTATGTTAAAATTTCTTAAATGAATATATATATATATATATATATATAATATTGTTTGTTATTATTAAACTGAATGCTAACAATAATTAATGTGAAAGAAAATACATTTTTTTGAATTATCTTTTCGAGAAATTTTTAAAACTCAACTGGCAAATGATTAAATTGATCTGTTCTGGGTACTTTAATAATAATAATAATAATAATAATTAATAATAATAAAATGCGTCAGCTCCTTTGTATGATTAGTCGACGCTTTTCAATAAAATTTTTTGTTGAAAGTAAAAGAAGCAATGTAAATCTTGTATAAATGCAAAGATTTCATACATACCTCAAGTCTATCTGCTCAAGCAACCTTGCATTTGATGAAAAAATTGATCTTGCTATAGTTTCTAGAAGATTGTGAGACAAGTCGACGTATTTCAGTGAAGGAATGTACTGGAAAGCTGTGTTCTCGATGTAGTTGATACTGTTATGAGAGAGAACGACCGAAGACAAGTTCGCTGGAGGATATCGGAAAGCTAGGGTCAAGATGGAAGTCAGGTAGTTATGAGAGAAATCAACTTCTTCAATTCGAGGAAGCAGATTGAGACCTTTAGTATTGACTGTTCCGATGGCATCAAATGTGAGAGATCCGGTTAGCATACATCTTGTAGCAGCAAACCGCAAAAGAGTTTGAGCTTGGCCTTCGAATGGATTTCCATGCCAAATGAAATCGCCTGACAATTTTGAGTTTTGTACCTTAAAAAATAATAAAAATATGAATTATGCATTGATTATGTTTATTTTTAAAATGTATTTCTGAGTTATGATATTTTATGTGGTAAACTAGGACTTCCCTCAAAGGGATTAGTCTGAGTGATATTGCTGAGAACATAGGGTTAACAATTACAATATAAAGAAAAAGAGCAAATCAAATGGTAGAATTACAAAATATCATATATAAATTCATATACACTGTTAAAAAAATAGAAAAGAAGTACCGTTCATCAGATGTGTTGTCATAATTTTTCTTAACATGTGGCAAAGAATCTCATTTTCTTAAGCGCGTATTGCGCAAAACTTGAAAAATAAAAAAAACGCCGGATCTTTTAAAACGCCAAGCTTTTTAAAGTTACGTAATTGGATTTGCAGCCAATAGATTATTCTATCAAGCGTGGCTTAACGCAAATTTAATTTCATTGTTGCACCTTTTTTTGTGTGTGAATTTAAAATGTTTCTTCCTTGATTATATATCTATTATTTGTATAACTGTTTATAGAAACTCTTACACTTCAAACCACATTGATAGCATGCTTTGCTATAAACCAGATTGCAAAACTATAGTCTAAATTACTATTAAAGTATACAAAAAATCTTTCGATGACTTCTGTAAAATAACTTTTACATTAAATCTCCATATCGGCAAAATGGAAAAATTATATATATTTCAAAGTTAAGTTTAACAGATACATCTTGATTATTCTCTAGGAGGCTCTGCCCCCTGCGCCTTTACTGCATCAATCCGCAGACTTTTCTTTTGCCTGTCTGTCTGTCTGTCTCTCCACAATCTGTCTGTTTCCCTATCCGTTCTTCTGCCCGTCTCTCTAACCGATTGTTTATCTCTCTACACGTCTCGCTACCTGTCTATATTTCTCTACCGGTCTCGCTACCCGCCAATCTATTTCTCTAACCGTCTGTCTATCCGTCTAACTACTTGTATGTCTAGCCATGTCTCTATCCACTTCGCTACCAATTTGTCTATCTGCCTCACAACTTGTCCATCTGTCTCTCTACCTGTCTGGCTATACGCCTCTCTACCCATCTTCTTACCCATCTCCGTACCCATCTATTGTCTCTCTACTCATCTGTAAACCCGTCTCACTATCCGTCTGCTTTTGTACCCGACTCGTTACCAATCTCATTACCCGTCAGTCAACTCGTCTCTGTACTCATCTCTCTATTCGTCTCTTTATCTACCACGCTACGCGTCTCGCAACCTTTCTCGCTACATTCCTGTCTACTGGTGTCGCTACCCGTCTCGTGATCCATCTCGCTACCCCTCTGTCAACCCTCTTTTTACCTTTCTCTCTAGCCTTTTGTCTATTCGTTTCGCTACCCGTCAGCCTACCTATGTCGCTACTCGTCTCTCTACCCGTCTGTCTGCCCGTTTGTTTACTCGTATTTCTACCTCTCGCCACCTTTTCCCAATATTTAAACAATTCATTTAATATACAGAAGCCGTTTATCAGTTATTAAATGCAAACAGAAGTAATTTATCTAATAAGTGTAATCAGATGCATTTTTTTTTAAAATACATATATAAACCTGAATAATAATTCATCAGTTTTGTGTTCATAGTTGTTTATATCATTTGACAGTAAATCTCAACTTCTTAAACCTGAATTGTCTCAAGCTTTTTAAAAAAAACCACAAGGTCTGTACAACTGCAAAGTATCCTGAGGGCTATATTAGCTACATGTTATTAAGTTAAGTGAAAAGTTCGTTATCGCGTTTGCAGCCAATTGCTTATGTCAGAAAGCGTGGCTTAACGCCATTTTAAATTCATTACTGTAACTTTCTTTTCTTTTCTTTTTTTTTCTTTTTTTTTTTTTGGGGGGGGGGGGGGGGTAGGGGGGTAGGGTTTCAAATATATACATTTAAATTAAAACTTTTGCCTCCATGCCATTAGTGTTGTTTGTATTATTAACTAATACCTTGTAGACCGAGCTTAATTTGAAACAAATGTAAAAGACTTCTTCTACAGTTTTTTTAGGAGAAACTTTCGTAATTGGGCCCAAAGCCAATCGGAGCATTTAATATCATTATTGTAACTCTTATAGAGTTAAAACAATATTGTTGCTAGCTTTACTCTTGCTTGAGACCAGCCTTGCCTATGTATCTGAATGGGGAAAAGTTTCGTATCCTATGTCGGTTGGCGAAAAAAATTTAAAATGGTGCCAAAAGGTAGTTTTAGCATCTTACAAAATTTTTCAAGAGAGCGGTAAAACATGTTTTTCAAATACTTACAAACATACGTTTATTAAAGCATGTTTTTGCACCATCTTAAAAATTTAAGCACGATGCTAAAATAAAATTTTATCGCCATATTCGATATTTTAATAAGTAATGAAAATACATAAACAAACTTATTTAACAAACCTAAGAGGTATTTTTGTGATACATAATTGTTATTGTCAGGGGGGTAAATTGTAAACAATTAATAAACGGCTAGTAAATAATAAATAGCATTTAAAATCTAAAAATGGAGAAGTGGTCCGTATAAAAATGCAAAACATAACATTATACGCTTGATATTATGTTAATCTTTTTTTATTTTTTAATATTTCCGAAGGCACAGATAAAAAGGTAAAAATCTCTTTTCCAAATGTCAAATAGAAAATATACAAAATAGAATGCCAAATATACAAAATAGAAAAATATCTGCAAAAAAAATATTTACATAATACTACATCTGCAAAAAAAATAAGATTTAGAAAAAGTAAGCCAAATCCTGCAGATCCCAATAATCACATCGAAAAACTTATCACCAAAAAAGAACTCGCCAAATCTTACGGCACAGGAGATGGATTTTTCCGTCTGAATGCAGAATATTAGTTTTTTTTTTCTTGTACGATGGGTGATTATAATATAATTGTTTCATTTCACATACTACATATCGTTTGATATATTGGTACTTTTATGTTATCCTGGCGCAGTTGATATATTGGTACTTTTATGTTATCCTGGCGCAGTTGATAAATCGCCAAATATTGTTCCTATAACATTTTCATATTGAATTCATTTCATTTAAATTTAAACCTTTCACTCATTTAATTTAAAATACATGCCTTTCATTAATCCCATTTAAAATGCTAAAAAGAGAAAAAAAAAAAAGAAATAATGCCATAAATCGGAACCTTTTATTTAAACACCAAAGAATTTTTTTTTTTTTTTATTTACACACGCGAAATAAAAAAAGCTGCTATTGCTGAGATTTGCGCCAAATCTCTAATACTAAGTCTACCAAGTTATTGCGGGGTTTTTCTTTCAAACAGAAAAAAATCCAGAATTATTTTCGATTTCTACTAAATTGAAATATATTTTATTGTGCTGAATATTAGTGCGTGCATATTTTTTTGCTCCATGTACTCCATGAACTTTTCAATTCCGATTGTCTACGAAAATCTCCCGCCGGTGAAAATGACGTACGCACAAAATTTTCGTGACGTATGTACTTTAATTGTGCTTTTTTATCTATTTTTTTAATATAATTTCCAAACGGTTTGAAATTTATTCTTGGTAATAAATAGACGTCGTTGTCACCTTAATAGGTACCTGCTGTAAAAATTTGAACGAAATCCGTTAAATATTTTTTGAGTTATGCTTGACGAAAGGTTTTAATATCCATCGTAGCTATATATGGGGCGAAGTAATACTGCGCTGTGTATGAGTCTTCGTTGCACTCAGACAATAAAAGATCTGTAATCGATATCAAATTAAACTATGCACAGAATGGCACATCATGCACACGGATGCGCATATACAGAGCCCGATTAAAGCACTGTGCAGAGCCCTAGGCACAGTATTCTTTCGAACACCCCTCTCACCGTCACTACTATAAGTAAGCTCGAAGTTCGATATTTTCTCTCGTTTAAACTCGTTTATGGAGGAATCCCTTATTTCTAATCTGTTGTCTTGTTTCAAAATGTCATACACCCTAGAATTTTAAACTACTATATATCAGCCATTTTTGGTAGCTTCCATTGCTAAAAGCAAGAAGCTACCTATTGCAGCCGTCCGAAGTAAAGTAATTCCGAAAATGTTCATTATACTTTCACCAATCATGATCTCCAGACGCCAGCCCTGCCTCTTGGTTAGGGTCCTTGGATAGTGGATATACCCACTGAGCGGGGATTGTAGAGCTTCAGCTAATCGTTAGACCACCCCGCTCAGCTGAACCTGAACCTGGTATTGCAATGTGCGGAAGAGCGCCATCTTGCATATACATTGTGCTATCCACACATCCGCGCTGTTACAGTACTGGAATGAGCTGGTTGCGCATAACAGATTCATAACGTGTTCCATTGACTGTACAGGTGACAGGACCGAAGGACCTATCTCCTCGAAAAAGAAAGGGCCAACGATAAATGCTGCCGTAAATCCGCACAGCACAGTGATCTTTGTAGAATAAAGAGGCAATGATTGCTTTTGGAACGGATTCTCACTTGCCCATATTTGCAATTTCGGGTACTGACAGAACCTTGAAGATGGAAATGGGCTTTGTCTGTCCAAATACTTCCATGGCCATACATTGTCCACTTCCATTCGAGCAAGAAATTGCAGGGCGAAAGCTTCTCGTTTTGGCAGGTTAGCAGGAAGCAACTCCTGAACATACGTAATTTTGCATGGATAGCATTGCAGGATGTTTCGCAAAATTTTACTAACCCTGCTGACAGGCATGTCTAAAGTTTGGGAATTACCCGTGCACTGCACGTTTCCAAAGCACTGCTTGACGCTTCCTGTAATGCTGTAGCCACATCCTGCACTGACATCGAATCAATTGATTTTCTCCTTCTGCCACATTTCACATCAAATGAACCCATCTCTTCGGATTTATCAATCATCTTCTTCAGACCGAATGCATTTATCGGGCCAGAGCCACTTCTTAAATCCTGTAATGTCCGGAATTTCGTCAATGCAATTGCCGCTCTTATAAAAAAGCTTCACAAGCAGAGCCTGATCCTTAAATGATATTAGAGTCATGACTACCTTCTCAGACGCTGAATATTAGGAACTACATGTTCCCCGCCTTTTTATCACAAGTGTAATGTGTGGTGCGCATGTCTCGTCTTTTAATAGCATCTTATGACGAGTACAGTGCTATCTATCGGTCAACTTTTGATTTTTTTTTTATTTCGCCAAATAAATTCCCATTGCTTCACGTACACTCTGATGAATTATCAGGTCATTCTGGCCGGTGGTTTTTTTTTACAGTCTTTTGAAACTGCAACTTTAAGTATAATCACCCTATATATATAATTTATTTGTCATGCTGTAGCACTCACATTTATAAACCGATTTGGATGTGACTGAGCAAATGGAAAAAGTTCATCCTGTTCTCGACCGAGTTCGTTGGCCAACTTGATCCACCATCTTATTTCAAAATGGCGGCAACTTAAAGATTTCAAGTTAAAAAAATATACAAACAAATTATAAATCTAAAATTTATTTTTCCGTAAGTGTTAGCTTTGATTTTTTGTTTCGTCCATATCGGGAAAAATTGTATGAGATACAGTAGGTTTAAGTTCTAGGGTGACTGACATTTTTAAACAAGATAGCGGGTTAAAAATAAGAGGTTCTTCCGTAATCTGGAGGCACGGCAGTGCCTCCGCCAAGTCGAGAAAGCACAGCCGTAAGCATACTTTTCTGGAAGCAACTCAGGGCACTTTTGACCCCCCCATATCTCTGCTCTGGAGTTACCCAAAAACCTGGAACTTCGTTTTTCTAGAGTATGTGGCAAATAAGACCAAAATTTAAAATTACAACTTTCTGTCTTTTCTAGTTCAGACGATATATGAACTCAAACATTCGATTTTTTGTCACTCACTCACTCCCTCATTCACGCGTCATCAAAAAGATTAGGTAGATCCCGTTCCCGTAGCCCTAGAAATTTGACATTTGGAAAAAAGGTAGTGTTTAGGATACAAAGAAAGAAAAAATGATAAAATCCGGAAAATTCGAAAAAAAAAACATTCGAAAATTCAACAAATTCCATCAAAATTGAAAATTGAAAATAATTCGATCTTGTAGTCTTAGAAGCTTAAAATTTAGTGTGAAGGTAGAGTTTAGCATCCAAAAAAAGAAAACATCAAAAACACCAAAAAAAATCGAAAGCAAAATTGAAAAAATCGAAAAATAGAAAAAACCGAAAATTTGAAAACAATGCGATTTTGTTGTGCTAAAAACTTCAAATTTGGAATAAAGGTAGTATTTAGGATACAGAAAAAGAAAAAATTAAAAAAATCCAGAAAATTTGAAAAAAAAATTCAAAAATTCGAAACATTCGAAAAAAATTGAAAAAAATGAAAATAATTTGATCTTTTAGCCTCAGAAACTTAAAATTCGGCGTAAAGATAGTGTTTGGAATTCAGAATTAAAAAAAATTAAAAACACAATAAAAATCGAAAATAAAATTAAAAAATGGAAAAACATCGAAATTTTGAAAATAATTCAATTTTAATGCGCTAGAAACTTGAAATTTGGAATAAAGGTAGTATTCAGGATACAAAAAAAAAAAAAAAAAAAAAAAAATAAAAAAATCCAGAAAATTCGAAAAAAAAATTTCAAAAATTCGAAAAAAAATGAAAATAATTTGATATTTTAATCTTAGAAGCTTGAAATTCGGCGTAAACGTAGTGTTTGGAATTCAGAATAGTCGAGAAAGCACAGCCGTAAGCATACTTTTCTGGAAGCAACTCAGGGAACTTTTGACCCCCCCCCCCCCCCATATCTCTGCACTGGAGTTACCCAAAAACCTGGAACTTCGTTTTTCTAGAATATGCGACAAATAAGACCAAAATTTAAAATTACAACTTTCTGTCTTTTCTAGTTCAGACGATATATGAACTCAAACATTCGATTTTTTGTCACTCACTCACTCATTCACGCGTCATCAAAAAGATTAGGTAGATCCCGTAGCCCTAGAAACATGACATTTGGAAAAAAGGTAGTGTTTAGGATACAAAGAAAGAAAAATGATAAAATCCGGAAAATTCGAAAAAAAAAAAACCATTCGAAAATTCAACAAATTCCATCAAAATTGAAAATAATTCGATCTTGTAGTCTTAGAAACTTAAAATTTAGTGTGAAGGTAGAGTTTAGCATCCAAAAAAAGAAAACATCAAAGACACAAAAAAAAAATCGAAAGCAAAATTTAAAAAATCGAAAAATTGAAAAAACCGAAAATTTGAAAACAATGCAATTTTGTTGCGCTAAAAACTTCAAATTTGGAATAAAGGTAGTATTTAGGATACAGAAAAAGAAAAAATTAAAAAAAAATCCAGAAAATTCGAAAAAAAATTCAAAAATTCGAAACATTCGAAAAAAATTGAAAAAATGAAAATAATTTTATCTTTTAGCCTTAGAAACTTAAAATTCGGCGTAAAGATAGTGTTTGGAATTCAGAATTTAAAAAAATTAAAAACACAATAAAAATCGAAAATAAAATTAAAAAATGGAAAAACATCGAAATTTTGAAAATAATTCAATTTTAATGCGCTAGAAACTTGAAATTTGGAATAAAGGTAGTATTTAGGATACAAAAAAAGAAAAAATTAAAAAAATCCAGAAAATTCGAAAAAAAATTCCAAAATTCGAAAAGTTCGGAAAAAAATGAAAAATTAGAAAAATTCGAAAAAAATTGAAAAAAAATGAAAATAATTTGATCTTTTAACCTTAGAAACTTAAAATTCGGCGTAAAGGTAGTGTTTGGAATTCAGAATAAGGAAAAATTAAAAACACAATAAAAATCGAAAATAAAATTTAAAAATCGGAAAACGTCGAAAATTTGAAAATAATTCGATTTTGTAGCACTAGAAACTTGAAATTTGGAATAAAGGTAGTATTTAGGATACAAAAAAAGGAAAAAGAAAAAAAATTCAGAAAATTCGAAGAAAAATTCAAAATGTCGAAAAATTCGGAAAAAATTAAAAAAAAATGAAAATAATTTGATCTTTTAATCTTAGAAGCTTGAAATTCGGCGTAAACATAGTGTTTGGAATTCAGAATAAGGAAAAATTAAAAACACAATAAAAATCGAAAATAAAATTTAAAAATCGATAAAATCGGAAAACGTCGAAAATTTGAAAATAATTCGATTTTGTAGCGCTAGAAACTTGAAATTTGGAATAAAGGTAGTATTTAGGATACAAAAAAAGAAAAAAAGAAAAAAAATTCAGAAAATTCGAAAAAAAAATTCAAAAATTCGAAAAAATTGCAAAAAAAAATGAAAAAATGAAAATAATTTGATCTTTTAACCTTAGAAACTTAAAATTCGGCGTGAAGGTACTGTTTGCAATTCAGAATAAGGAAAAATTAAAAACACAATAAAAACCAAAAATAATATTAAAAAATCCAAAAAGATTGAAAATAATTCTATTTTGTAGAACTAGAAACTTGAAATTTGGAACTTAGGATAGAAAAAAAAAATTTAATCCAGAAAATTCGAAAAAAAATTTTCGAAAATTTGAAAAAATCGAAAAAAAATTGAAAAAGGATTGATTTGTTGGAATTTTCCTGAATTTTTTATTTTGTTTCTGGAGGCACAGCAGTGCCTCCGAAAAGTCGAGAGAGCACATCCGTAAACATCCTTTTCTGGAAGCAACTCAGGACACTTTTGATCTCCCCTCATCTTTGAGCTGGTGTATCCCAAAAACCTGAAACTTCGTTTATATAGAGTATGTGGCAAATAAGACCAAAATTTAAAATTTCACATTTCTGTCTTTTCTAGTGCAAACAATATATGAACTGGAAGTTTCGATTTTTTGTCACTCACTCACTCACGCGTCATCAAAAAGATTAGGTGGATCCCGTAGGCCTAGAAATGTGAAATTTGGAATAAAGGTAGTGTTTAGGATACAAAGAAAGAAAAAATTGTAAAATCCAGAAAATTCGAAAAAAAAAAGTATTCGAAAATTCAACAAATTCCAACTAAATTGAAAATTGAAAATAATTCGATCTTGTAGTCTTAGAAGCTTAAAATTTAGTGTGAAGGTAGAGTTTAGCATCCAAAAAAAGAAAACATCAAAAACACCAAAAAAAATCGAAAGCAAAATTGAAAAAATCGAAAAATTGAAAAAACCGAAAATTTGAAAACAATGCGATTTTGTTGTGCTAAAAACTTCAAATTTGGAATAAAGGTAGTAGTATTTAGGATACAGAAAAAGAAAAAATTAAAAAAATCCAGAAAATTCGAAAAAAAAATTCAAAAATTCGAAACATTCGAAAAAAATTGAAAAAATGAAAATAATTTTATCTTTTAGCCTTAGAAACTTAAAATTCGGCGTAAAGATAGTGTTTGGAATTCAGAATTTAAAAAAATTAAAAACACAATAAAAATCGAAAATAAAATTAAAAAATGGAAAAACATCGAAATTTTGAAAATAATTCAATTTTAATGCGCTAGAAACTTGAAATTTGGAATAAAGGTAGTATTTAGGATACAAAAAAAGAAAAAATTAAAAAAATCCAGAAAATTCGAAAAAAAATTCCAAAATTCGAAAAGTTCGGAAAAAAATGAAAAATTAGAAAAATTCGAAAAAAATTGAAAAAAAATGAAAATAATTTGATCTTTTAACCTTAGAAACTTAAAATTCGGCGTAAAGGTAGTGTTTGGAATTCAGAATAAGGAAAAATTAAAAACACAATAAAAATCGAAAATAAAATTTAAAAATCGGAAAACGTCGAAAATTTGAAAATAATTCGATTTTGTAGCACTAGAAACTTGAAATTTGGAATAAAGGTAGTATTTAGGATACAAAAAAAGGAAAAAGAAAAAAAATTCAGAAAATTCGAAGAAAAATTCAAAATGTCGAAAAATTCGGAAAAAATTAAA